>CM048840.1:6071764-7271764 GCA_026545765.1 Plantago major
GGTTAAACGTGAGGCTAATGTTTTAGCACTTAGATTATCAGTTGGGTATTTTTATGATGATGTTGGTTTGGTAGATTTGTATTATCCATACCAAAATCGTTATGGGGGAGCACATACCAGCCCAGGGGTTGTCTCGATTAATTAATTTTGTCCTCCCATTTCTATTTATTATTAAACATAAACTATATCGCGACATCGTCACGGAAATTTTGTTGAATTAGTTACATTTTTAGCCAGTACATCTTTCACTATTTATTTTTTTGTATATTGGTTGCATATATAGTATAAATTTATATACAAAACTTCGAAAAATATTTTGAATCCAGAGAATATATTTTTCTATACATGTTTACTAAGTTATGACAATTAACAAGAGCGATGAACACTCTACGCTGGTATTTCCGGGTTCTATCCAACATGAATTCAAACCCGTTTGGAATAATAATGTCCAGACTCGAACCCGTACATACCTTTGTGACAATACACAAACCGCAACATTTTATGGTTAGGTTAGTGAAAAGTCTCCGCGAGGGGTAGGGGTATGTTAGGGGTGGGTGCAAAAAAAAAAAAAACCTTCGTAACATTTAAATTATGTTTGTAGAATAATAAATTTTGTGTGTGGTGGGGGACCACATACCACCTCAGGGTTGTTCAACCCCATTAACTGCGTTGTAAACTTTTGTATTTTATTTTGGTTCGGATTGGAGTATAAGTTAGTAATTAACGTATTAGGTACAGGTAGATGACCCGATATAAAACTATCATATCCCTTTCGAAGCATATACGTACGTCATGATGTGTCGTATTTTACATTTTCTATAGTTACCATAAACATATCCCTTTCAAAGCATATACGTACGTCATGATGAGTCGTATTTTACATTTTCTATAGTTACCATCAACAAAGATCCAATGATATAGTATTGGACGAAGAAGGACTCCACACAAACATCACGACCAACGTTGTTTGTAAGGAATTTTTACTGTCTTATTTTATCGATTAATTTGTTTATCATTAAAAGCAAACTATACCGTGGCATCGCCACGGGTTTGGGGCGGGGAGGGGGCACCCTAGAGTTTGTTGGGAACCAACCATGTTAACTGGGTTCTACACTTTTGTATTTTATTTTGGTTCGGATTAGAGTATAAGTTATAAATTAACGTCTTAGCTACGAGTAGAGGATCCGATATAAAATATTATATATTATCAACACGTTGAGTCCTGAACGGGTTGGGTTATACCCCTTTCAAATCAATACGTCATGATGAGTCGTATTTTACATTTTCTATAGTTAACATGAATCCAATGACATATTATTGGACGAAGAAGGACTCCAGACAAACACCATGACCAACGTTGTTTAATTTTTACTATCTTATTTTATCGATTAATTTATTTATCATTAAAAGCAAACTATATCGTGGCATTGCCACGGGTTCAGGACGGGTGGAGGGGGCACCCCAGGGGTTGTTGGAAACCAACCATGTTAACTGTATTATACACTTTTGTATTTTATTTTGGTTCGGATTGGAGTATAAGTTAATAATTAACGTATTAGCTACGGGGAGAACTCGATATAAAATACTATGTGTTATCAACCCGTCGAGTCTTGAACGGGTTCGGATTGGGTCCTACCCCTTTCAAAGCATATATGTCATGATGAGTCGTATTTTACATTTTCTATAGTTATAAGACACAGTGATATAGTATCTGACGAAGGACAACACACTGACACCACGATCAACGTTGTTTACAAGGAATTTTAACTATCTTATTTTCTCGATTAATTTATTTTATCCTTACATTTTTATTTATTATTAGAAGTAAACTATACCGTGGCATCGCCACGGGTTAGTACTAATATACGTTTATAATAGGAATGATGTCCCAATATTAGATGGAAATGGGAATATAATAATATAAAACATCCATGGTTTGATACTTACATCTAAGGGCAAATTGCACAAGCTCTCCCAATCAGGTATGAGTTCTAACGTATAATTATAGCGCTATCACTTTTATTAATTAATTATTCTACTCTTTGAGAGCACATGACACACGCTTTTGGATTCTTAAATTAATTTTATGTAGAGGGTGCTATGGAGCGCAAAAACATTTAGATAACAAGTAAACCAAACCATTTTTAGTGTGACAATATTGCCAAATTGGTGACATAGTCGCATAGATCACAAATGCAGTTCTCATGAAACTTCATAATGTGACCTCGAGGAATTCATTGAAAAATTGGAAAACTAATACTGATAAATTAAACATCCTTATAAGTTTAATTTACAAGTTTACACTTTTAAACGATATTATAATAATTATACTATAATATTAGGGCATTCGGATCACGTGCATACTTGCATTTGAATATACTAATAAAGTCATGCACGTGTGTTCGCGTGCTTAAACTAATATAACTATAGTCAATATATAATTTCATCTTATCTAAAAGCTCGAGCTTGTAGAGATGTGTGGAAATACCCCCCTACTTCCCAGTGTGGGACAAATTCAAATCTCATGTCTCAAATAGCACACTTTGATTCAGTTTATATTCGCAACTAAAATTGATTATCTTACGTATTTTATACCATTACAATGATTGCAAACTATCTCAAGTATTTTATACCGTTACAATGCCGGCACACCCCACTTCACATTGGGTTAAATAACATGTAAAGCCGAATGGTGGAATTTAGATAAATAATCGTTCGGAGTTTTCCAATTAACACTTTATGTTACAAAGTTTTTCCGCCACTCTTTGATTGCGGTTGCACCCACATCTTGTTGCCTCATTATAACCATTTCCCCAACGGAAGTAGCAAGTACAGTACATATTTCTGGCGGTGCTAGTAGTACCCATTATATATAACCAAACGCGAGATTTAAAAGGGCTGTTTACACTAGCTGCATTATATGGGTCCGTGAAGAGAATAGAGATCATTTTTGTCTGCCAAGAAGAATAAACAACCGTTGAAGGTTGAGAAAGCATGATTAATTTTGATTTTATATATTCATTGAAGAAACTATAGAATTCAAGGATAAGGATACTCCGATCCTACTTAAAGTCTATATTCCACTTATTCCTCTTCCTTATCCGGTTACCAAACATTTGCGCTTTTATGCGTCGGTTTTCTTGCCTAAATACGTGTAATTAAAAACCATTTTATCATCTTTTGAATTCTCCTTGAGAGAAATATTAATTTCACTTTTGAATTCTCCACCCAAACTGTGGAAATTGGATAAGATTTAGGTAATGTTTGGTAGCCACCGGCAATTTGTGATGCACTTACTTGGAATCTTCTCTGGCCATCAGGGAGTGATTGTTTGCACATGTTTGAAAGCTTATTTAGTGTTTTGTATGTAATACGATTGGTAAGTTAATACATCATGTATGTGCGTGACAAATGGGTTATTTTTTAGCGGTTACATATTTTCAGGATGTAAGGGTGGTTGTGTTTGTGACTCCCCCATTATTCTATTTCCGATTTGCAGTAACTTACCTTCCATTCTACAAGGATGCAGATTCTTCCAAACGAAACCAGATACGGTCACTTTTTACAATTCGCCTTACTATGCTTTGAGAAAAATTATATAATGAGATATCTAACACTATATCTCTTACATGCACCTATGAGTAGCGAGAATAGTGTTTGAGGATGAATAAGTAAAAACATGGTAGTAGAATTCGTGGTTGAATTAACTCTAAGTGTCTACTTAATACATTAATATTGTCATACTTTGATACTTATTGGCAGTTTCCCAGACTAAAACTACACTAAAACGATTGCTAAGCACTTCAATAGTCAAACTTCACGAACTTAATTGAGTGCAGGGCAAGAGAGGAAAATGTGAAGTAATTTGTTGTATGTTTGACAAAATTAATTCCATCCGCATATTTATACTTACTTTTTAGCCTTTTTCAAGTGTTACGACACTTCATTAAGCCTCTCAAACCTTCTTCTAACAACCACAAGTCGAATGGGTAACAAATAGACACTTTAATGTGTGTCCATCCATTCATGAGAAGTAAATTAATTTCATATTTTTAAGTGAAAAACACCCTTAGCTTCCAGCTACATGATCACAAATTGTCCTCAAACCCTTCTCCGACATTTAAGCCTAACCTCAAGGGGTTAAGTGGATGCAATGATCCTTCAAAGAAATGAAACCAAACACCACCAGTCCACCATGATTCTGCACACGTCCTCCTTGTCGTCTTTGTCAAAAGTTGAGTCATAACTTTTGTTATTAAACGACAGATAAAGTTCACACCATTAACATTTAAATAATCACCCTATGACTAAATTAAAGTATTAATCCCATTCTCATTTCTACGAGCCCTTTTTCTTTAGTTTACAATATCTTTGTGATAAAAATACTTGTGAATTGTGATATTGGGTATATCTACAATATTGGGATGCGTAATGATGAGATTAACGAGGAGTATAAATTTCGTTAATGAAATCAATCTCACGAATATCAATCATAATGAGTGTGCTATTATGATTATCTTCTTGACTTTCGACATCACATATATATAGGCTGATGCTTTGGTGATGCTTTGCTTTTTGAGTTGGTGCATTTCATTGGGCTAAATGATCATATTGCAATTTAGTGTTTTTCTCAAAGTTTGGAGTCAAAGAAAAGTAACCACACGGAATTTTTATTAGAATCCTTGTAATCACTCAATCGAACTCGGGTAACCAAAACGAGCAATGGCTTTTTTATCGTCCAGTACGAAACTTGGACAATTTCTTGTGGTAGGTACGAGCTTTAATTCGGTATAGGTAAAGGATACTAACACACTTGTTTCCGATACGAAGATCAAGAAGTCAAAAGAAATATTTGCATATAGCCCCCTGCAGCTAAAAAGCCTACAACACAGCCTAAGTTTCTTCTTCTCACCGAATTCTTGTAGCATTCATTTAGTCCATCTCTAATGCATATTGGGAGACACAAATTAAAACAAAATTCTTATTCCAAATTTAAATAAGGGGAGAATTATATAAGGTACCCCTTAAATTCGAGCCAATTACAAATTTAACCCCCGATCTCAAACAATTACATTCAAATTTAAGATCTATATTTTGAGTTGACCAACTAAAATTTAAATGGAAAATAAAATGAATTGGACTCAACTGCAATTTACAAATTTTATTTTACTACACATTATACCCAAATAATTTTATAACTTACAAAAATAGTCCAAAAATTTTTAAATAGCCCCAATAATTTCATAACTAACATAAATAGTCCACAAAACATTTTTTTTCCGAATACACCCTCCTCCCGATCACCTCGCCGACCAGAGCTCCGGCAAATAGCTTCCGTGTGCTTCCGCCATGGAAGTCGAATCTGGAGTGGATTGAAGCTTCCATGGCAGAAGCTCAGAGCTTCCGCCATGGAAGCCGGATCTGGAGTGGATCGGAGCTTCTCGCTCCAGATCGGAGCTTCCATGGTGGAAGCTCAGAGCTTCCGTCGCCATGCACTACAAGAAAACCTGTTACTAGCCACGCCAAATTAGCGACGGATTTTATCCGTCGCAAGCTAGCGACGAATCGCTAGCTCTAGCGACGGATAAAATCCGTCGCTAGTTCTAACGACGGATAAAATCCGTCGCTAGTTCTAACGACGGATAAGCATTTCCGTCGTTATATGTAACAACGGATAGTCTTATCCGTCGTTAAATCTAGCGATGGATAATTTATCCGTCGCTAGATTCGTTGACCAAAATTGGAAAAGAAATTAAAAAATGGAAAAAGAAATTTAAAAAAAAATCGAAAAATGAAAATCTAGCGACGGATAGTCCTATCCGTCGTTAGACTTTCAGGTTTTTACGGGAAGCAGAATGCTTCCCTCCCCATTTTTCTTCTTCCTCATTCTTCTTCCTTTCTTCTCCCCATTTCGGCCAAAGCAAATCCTGTCCAAATCTCAACCATTTCGGCCATTCTTCGTGTACATTCGAAGCTCATGAATCAAGGAGGTCAATTCTGCCGTCAATCTCAAATTTCATCCGCTCATTTCTCCGGATTCGAAGGTAAACCCTAATTTTTTTATATTTGGGGATTTTGTTACTTTGGACTAATTTGAGCAATTGAATGTAATTGAGAGTATATACTTAGTTTAGTTGTAATTAGGTAATGTTTTGCCTTTGAGATGTGCAATTGATATATATTGATAGTGAATTTGAATTTTTAATATAATGTTAGGATGTTTGTAAGTATGTAGGGCTTTTAATTAATTTGATATTGGTGTATATTTAGTAAAATTATGAAGATTTAGTACCTCGTTTTGAAACCCTAACTTTTTGACATATTTGGAAAATTTAGTTAATTTAGACTAATTTAAGCAATTGTATGTTTACTAGCTAGTTAATTGACTTTGAGATGTGCAATTGTTTGAATTGTTAATTAGTATAATGTTAAGTATGTCGTAGTTTTGATTTAAGTATGTTAAGTATGTTAATTAGATGTGCAATTATTTCATTTGATAAATTTATACATGTACTAGATTATAAATTATGAGAATTTAATTAATGAAGTGTGTTGATATAATTTGGTAATTACATTCGTAAAATGCATGTAATTTATAATTTATAAATTCGTATTAAAGGGTTGGAATGCTTTATTTGTAATGGGAATTTTGGTAAGAGACAAAAACTTTATAACATGCAAGAAATGGGGAAATGGGAATCGAGTTGAAAAAATACGATCTAATCAATTCAAACGTGTCAGGTTATATAATCATCCAATGAACACCGATCGTTCATGGATGTACCAAAGGATAGTTAATGGCAGAGTTTTACCTAGTTTTGTGGAAGGGGTTGATGCCTTCGTTACATTTGCACTGACACAGACTAATTGTTTGAGTGGGGGGATGATGAAGTGCCCTTGCACCCAGTATAAATGTAGAAATAAGCAATTTTTTCCTCCAGAAACGATAGTGGAACACTTGAAATGTAAGGGGTTTGTAGCTGAGTATGAGGTATGGACTTCTCATGGTGAGACATACAAGCCGTTCATGGATTATGAGAATTTGGGGAAGCGTAAAAGAAAACAGGAAAATGTGATGGGAAGTACTCAAAATACTTCTACATCTGATGCTAATAATGATCATGAACGGGTTGAGCAAATGGTATATGATATTGCGGGTCCAGAGTTCGTGGACACCAGGGAGCCAGTAACCGAGGGGGATGCGGAGGAGCCTCCGAATCCTGAGGATCAGGTCTTCTTCGACTTGATGGAATCCGCAAAGAAGCCGGTTTATCCGGGGTGTAAGCACACCGAATTATCATTGTTGGCTCGGCTAATGAGTTGTAAGGCTAATGGCCAGCAATCTGAATCGAGCTTCAATGAATGGGTACAAGTAATGTCGGAGCTTTGTCCAGAACCAAACCTAGTTCCACCAACTTTTACCAGGCAAAGAAAAAGATGCGATGGATGGGGTTGCCCATGGAAACCATAGATTGTTGTGAGGTTATGTGCATGATTTATTGGGAGGAGGATAAAGATCTACTGAAGTGCAAGTTCTGTGGTAAGGACCGGTACAAGCGTTACAAGGAGGGCGCCTCAAAGAACCGTCAGAAGAAAAATCTCCCACATAAGAAAATGTGGTATTTCCCTCTAGCACCTCGTTTGAAGAGGTTATGCTTCAAGTGCTTGTCTTGATAAAATGCGTGGCACAAGGAGAGAGTAATCCCGGTAGAGGGTAGAATGGAGCATCCATCGACTCACCGCATGGAAACACTTGACGAGAGCTATCCGGAGTTTGCGGTGAACTAGAAATGTACGATTGGGCCTTTGTACGGATGGTTTTAACCCCTTTGGAAGTGACCGAAAGTACTCTTGTTGGCCAGTTATGCTGACACCGTACAACCTGCCCCCGGTGAGTGCATGAAGGAACCGTTCATGTTCTTGACTGCTTTGGTGCCCGGTCCATATGATCCAGGACAGAAGGTCGATGTGTTCTTGCAGCCCCTAATCAAGGAGCTGATCAAGTTGTGGGAAAAAGGTATTCCAGCATATGATGTGTCAACGAAGAAGAACTTCAACTTGAGAGCAGCACTACTGTGGACCGTGAGTGATTTTTCAGCTTACTCCATGCTATCTGGAAGGAAAACCGCAGGCTTTAATGCTTGTCCACATTGTTTGACGACGATGTGCATTTAGACTGAAGGAGAGCGGAAAGGAATGTTGGTTTGATCATCGTAGGTTTCTACTAAAAGATCATCCGTTCAGGAAGAACAAGACTCAATTCTTGAAGGGTCGAGTAGAAATGAAAGGGCCCCCGACAAAACTTACTGGTGCACAGATACTTGCAAAGATAGAAAGGCTGGGTCTTATGAAAGTAACTGAACTTGGGTCGGAGAAGCATAACGATAAAATTAGCAAAAATTGTGGATGGAAGAAGAGAAGCATCTTCTGGGACTTGCCTTATTGGAGCACTCTTCTTATCCGTCACAACTTGGATTTCATGCACATTGAGGAGAACGTGTTCGAAAACTGCTTCAACACGATTTGCAACATTATAGGGAAAACAAAGGATACAGTTAAATCTAGATCTGAGTTGGATACATTTTGTAATAGGCCTGAGTTGACAAAGCGAAATGATAAGGGACCGTGGCCCAAGGCAGCCTACACAATTGACATTGAAGCTAGGAACAAGCTGTTTGATTGGGTGAGGGGATTGAAGTTCCCCGATGGTTATGCATCGAACTTGGGAGGGTGTGTGGATTTGAAGAAGACAAAGATGTATGGGATGAAGAGCCACGATTGCCATGTTTTCATGGAGAGGCTTCTCCCTGTTGCATTTCGAGAACTACTACCTAAGCCTATATGGAGCGCTCTCGCCGATCTGAGCTTATTTTTCAAGAATTTATGCTCAAGGGTGCTTGAGGATGAAGTGTTAGCAAATCTTGAAAGAAACATACCATTGATTCTATGCAAGCTCGAGCGTATCTTTCCACCGAGCTTCTTTGATTCTATGGAGCACTTGTCGGTTCACCTCCCACATGAAGCGAGACTTGCTAGACCGGTTCAGTATCGATGGATGTATCCATTCGAGAGGTGTGTAATAAAGGCATCCATTTACTTAAAATGTTCTTTTTTCCGAAGGAACATTATCTTACCTAAATATATATACAACTTACAGGTATTTGGGAAAAATTGAAGAAGTACGTCAGCAACAAAGGTAAGCCTGAGGGGTCGATGGCCAATGCATACGTGAGATGAAGTCGCCATCTTCTGCAGCTATTACTTTGGAGACCACGTGCCCACTAAGGCATCTAGGCCGGCCAGAAATGCAGACACGTATGAAGTTCAAGAGGATGATGAAGTTACACTTTCAATATTTAGGATCTCAGGTAGACCTATGGGCGAAAGGAATACAGAATGGCTGACAGATAAGGAGGTGAAGGCAGCCCACTATTATGTCCTCTCGAACTGTGCTGAAGTTGATAAATTTATGAAGATCTTTGCTAGGTGAGCAGCTTACTTATTATAACACATAAATTTGAACTTCTAACTACTATCTAATCATGTCATCATGTCCACAGCGTTTTCAAAAAGCGTTGTCTGAAGATGGATCCAAATATGGCAGATGACACACTTGAAGAACTGCTTGAAGAGAAGTTGCCAATTGAATTTCCTGATTGGTTCGGGGACTATGTCCGAGATCCTGTAAACCAAGTCACATGTCCTTACTTAGAGTCTTTAGCAGAGGGGCCATTCAGTCGAGTATCCATTTTTCCATCGTATATAGTAAATGGTCTTAGATTTCACACAATGGATTCTGACACGTCCAAGTCTACTAGCAATTGTGGGGTGTGTGTGAAAGGGGCTGATCAAAATGGAGGTGATGATTTGTTTGATTTCTATGAAAAACTTAAACGAATTGTGAGGCTTGAATATGCCGGTGTGCCTCTGAAAAGAACCGTTCTGTTTGATGTCGACTGGTATGATCCCGGTCAAAATGGTACGAGGGTGCACGAGCAATATCAAATGGTTGAGATTAACCATAGGAGGAGGTACCGTACTAAGTACGAACCTTTTATCTTGGCAGCTCAGGCACGTCAAGTGATGTTCATTGAATATCCAAGCCTAAAACGCGATAAGGCGGAATTTGGTTGTAGCGATACATACAAGCCCGCTCGAGTTGAAATGCGTTCATAAGGACAAATCAACTACCAACTCGTACCAAGAAGAGGTTGTCGATGAAACAAGAGAAATCCATAGACGCCGTGATGAGTACATTGACCGCATCGAAGACATATATGTAGACTTAACCATTGGTGACGAGGATCGGTAGTATGTGTAGTGTAGATTATATGTATCTTAATTGTTATATGCTTGCTTTTCCCATTACATGCCAATTCATGTCTTAATTTATACTAATACAATTTGTTTGTGTTTGTCATGTGCTTTTTGCAGATGCCCCGGCAAAGAAAGTGCAGTTACCAGATTCCTAGGTCTAGTGGGACCCAGGGTTCACCAGTCTTTGAGAGTAGCCAGTGGATCGGGCGACTACTCATGTTAGTCGGACTCGATGGGATCGAGCATGGGGGTCTGGGTGGTGGTTATATGGACGGGGGATACCCCGCGTGTGTGTGTCCATTATCGTCGATGGTGCTACGTGGGAGGGGAAGTTGGTGTTGTTCCCTAATGGCAGGAGGAAGTAAGTGTTATATATACATTTGTAGAACATAACTTAAGATAAGTGTTTATATATATGTCACATGAATTGTCTAATAAATATATGTACTCTTCTATATGTCATTCATAACTGCAGGTTGTGGCCTCAGCAATCTTCAAACGACCTGCATGAGAAATTCAAGCTTAGGAGGGAGTTGCCGGGCCAGGGAGGCGAAAAGTGGAGCACACTCAAGGCTGAGACGAAGCACTTCTACTTTGATGAGCTTCGGGTAAGCTTAAATGTTACAATTTATTATGGTAAATGTTGCAATGCTTTATTTGCAGAGAGACTTGATTAATGAACTAGTTTACTAATATGTGTGGTGTGTTAGCCACTTAATTGGGTTATATGTTAGTCACCATTGTGTTAGTAAATTCTAGGACAATTTGTGTGGTATGTTAGCCACTTACTTGGGTGATATGTTAGTCACCATTGTGTTAGTAAATTCTAGGACAATTTGTGTGGTATGTTAGCCACTTAATTGGGTGATATGTTAGTCACCATTGTGTTAGTAAATTCTAGGACAATTTGTGTGGTATGTTAGCCACTTAATTGGGTGATATGTTAGTCACCATTGTGTTAGTAAATTCTAGGACAATTTGTGTGGTATGTTAGCCACTTACTTGGGTGATATGTTAGTCACCATTGTGTTAGTAAATTCTAGGACAATTTGTGTGGTATGTTAGCCACTTAGGTGAAATGCACCATTGTTTATCTTGAAATTGTGACCTTGTGGCATTAATTTTTACTTTGAATGGAATTGGAATGTAGAAAAAATACTACATTCCGACTGGCCTTATTCCCCAGATGTGGTCTGTTTTCGAGAGTTTGGGCTCTGATCTGTATAGGCATATGGTGGTTGACATGAAAAAATACCGAGAAAAAGGAAAGCCGCCACAGTATAGCCATATTGGGGACGAGGAGTGGGCTATATGGCTAGAATATTGGAGACTTACAACCGTCGAGGATCAGTCCTTCAAGAACAGGCAGAACCGGCTGACTGAGCCGCGAGATGGTAAGGGCTCTGCCAGGCATCACTACGGGTCACGAGCTGTTGTCACTGATCGCCAGATGTCGGTAAGTATATATATATGTGTGTTCTGATTACAACATGATTTGTACACATGTGTATTGCTTTCATTTATACCAATTTACCATTTGTTTGCTTTCCTACCAACTTACTAACTACTTGTTGCAATATATAATGTTCTTTAGCTGAACCAGAACAAACCCAAGACTTGCCTAGAGCAAATGAAGATGGGGAAGTTCAAGAACGGCGTTTGGGTGGACCAGAAGTCCGAGCTTATTGCGGTATGTGTATTTGCTAAGTGTTACAGTTGTATATGCATGTGTATTATAAATTAAATATGAAATTGTAGCTCATTTCGTATACACTTGACTATTACAGAGTGAGGTGGAGCGGATCATTGCGGAGAGGCTGCTCGAGGGTGAGGAGTTGTCCGTGGAAGAACAAGACCGGATCTTTCTACAGGTCAATCCACCCGACAACAAGGGTCGGGTTTATGGTCTTGGTAGTTATGGCGAGACACTGACGCAGATCTTCTCTGTGTCCTAGCAGCAATCTCAGGGACATGGTGGTGTTTACACACAGGTGCAGGTCGAGCATATGGTGAATCAAGCATTGACTCCTCTCCAGCTGAGATTGAAAATCTCAGGGATGAGCAGGCTCATATGAATCAGATGATGGAAGAGCTCTGCCGCTTGTATATGAGCCAGAATACCCCCGGCCCCTCGTCATAGTGATGTTGTGATGTTATGGATACTATGCTACTTTTTACTTTGTTGGATATTTGGATTTATATTCGGATATGTAGACTTTATTTTGGATAATTTATTTTTTGGACGAATCGTTGTTGTTAATTAATGCAATTTCCCCTTTGTGACATATCACTATTGTTAGGAATATCTGTTAGTATTTTGATCACTCATCACATGTTCTTATCTTAGCCAGAAAGGTGATTAAGTACTCTTGGTTCACTTGAACATTGTAAAAGAGGAAATCACTAAGTATGATTAGTCTAGTAAATCTTGTATTAGGATTATAGGTCTCTGAGTGTAATTTTTATTTCAAGAAGACCATGAAGATCAATCCTAGCAATGGAGCTTTTCTGAAGATTAGAAGACTGAAGATTGCACAAGATTTATGAAGATATCAAGGTTTAGTCTAACTCAGAAAGACTATGTCATTAATCCTTTCTTAAGTATATTTACTTACTTTTGAAATATGATTCTGGACATATGACATCATGAGTATGGAGCATGCAAGTCATCAGAAAGGCTCATGTATCCGTTGAAGACTACAAGACAAGAAATAGTACAAGTGCATTAATTGCATCGGCAGAAAAGTCATTGAAAGATACTCTACGAGACATGAGACAAGGACTTCTGAGTACTCATTTCAAGATAAGTATGGACTGAATTTGAATTGTGTCTAACGGATATCATTCCAACAACTCTCAAAATCATCTATATATATCACACTTAGATCTTTGAAATACACCTTAGAACGCTCTATCTTGCAAACTTACCATCAAGCAAAGTATTCTCTCAAGCACTCTACTACCCATTCTGAAAGCTTTCTGTTGCTCGAAGAATCACTAGTAGTTCTAAGTTGTCCTTAACCTTAACAAGATATTGTTATTCGTGAAAGAGTTGAACTATCAGATACCCTTTCTGAAGCTCATTCTCCAGAACGGACATCAATTACTTGGGTCAAGAAGAGCGGTACGCCATCCACTGAACAAGTGTATTAAGTAGTCTTGTTCTATTAGGCTCTCTAAAAACATAACTGAAAAGTTATACGAGAAGCCTCTCTGACAAACCTTATAACCAACACCATCAAGGCCTGGAGTAGAGGAAGTACTTGATTTGGAAAATCAAGGAATAACTCCAAGGTTATCTGAGTAGAAGAAGTACTTAGCTCTAGGAGCTGGGGAATAACTCAGGGGGAACATTTGGTTGGGAACCATTTGTTTAGGAATCTTAGAATAGGATTATTGTAAGGTGAACTCAATTATCTGTTCTAGTTAATTCTAGGTCTCAGAAAGACCGAAGTGGATTAGTTGGAGGATTACGCCACCTCCAGATACCACTATACTTGCTGTGTCATATACCTTTTCTCAGATTTACATTTCAAAGAAAGCACACACATACTTATTGTTTCGCACTTACCTATCTTAAAGTCTTCCGTTACGAATTTAAGTATCGAAACCCCGTGTTTCTGAGAAACTGTGTTTATCGACAAAAGTTTTAAAAGACTACTCACCCCCCCCCCCTCTAGTCTTTTACTTTGCCGTTATCTGGACCAACAAGTGGTATCAGAGCGGGTGGTTCACAAGCCTTCTGCACTGAACCTAGATCCCCAGATAGGTGAAGGAACTTTGTCCCTTTCTGAGGACTATATAATTTGTGTGTTAAGTGTGCAGGTATGTCTCTGAGTGATGCACCCGCTCAAGCCGTAAAACTACGAGAAATGGAAGAACAACATGATGCTCCATCTGGAGGCCATTAGTGACGAGATGATCTATGTCATCAATGAAGGGCCTATCAAAATCAGACAACTTAAACAAGTTACTCAGGTGTCTGATGGAAGAGAAGCCTCAGACAAGGAAGATGGAAGCGAGGATGCGGCTTCTAGTGATAGTGGTCGTGTTGCTCGTGGAAGCATTATGTATGAAGACAAGCCAAGAGAGCTCTGGACATCTGAAGATGCCAAGAGACACAGATTGGATGGTCAAGCTCGTAATATCATCATCAGATCGACACCTGAGCACATACAGTGTAAACTGTGGGGGTGCTAAAACGGCGAAAGTTTCCTGGCAATTGATTGAAGAAATCTGTGCTGGAACTGAGAAAAACCAAGGAAAACAAGTTCGAAGTTCTTAAATTGAAGTTCCAAAACTTCAAACAAGGTCCCACTAAAACTCTGGAAGAACTTGATTTCAGGTTTACTACACTTATGAGTGATATGGCTGCACTTGGTGAAAGCAACAGATACTCTCAGCCAGAAAGATTAAGACTATTGTCAGAAGTCTCAATCACAACTGGGAGCACACTAAGTTCTTTTATTTCAACCAAGGGATGCCAAATATTACTCCAGTAGAGCTCTTCTCTCATCTTGCTACTGTAGACTATGAGACAACTCAGAGAGAACAAGCAATTTGAAAAGTTGCAAAGTGTTGCTCTAGTTTCTCAAGGTACTTCTGAAAAGAAGGATACCAAAGATGCATCTGAAGAAAATGCTCTTGCAATAAGACACATGAAGAAATTTGTGAGTCAAGAGATTGAGAGAAGAAAAGCTAAAGAAAAGCTGAAAAAGCATCTTGGCCCAAACTATCATCAGTACAAGAACATACAAATGAACAACTCTCTGAACACCCCCATTCAGAAAGGTGTTAATCTTTGAAGCTTATTAGGAAATGATATCTGCTTCTATTGTCAAAAGCCTGGTCACTTCAAGAGAGATTGTCCTGCTTTAAACAAGCTCAAGACAGGTGACAAGAAGGACAAAAGAAATTTCAAGAGAAATCAAAGGGCCTTACTGACTGAAAAAGGAAGAAGATTCAAATTCAACTTGATGCTCTAGACATTGAGACAGATTCTGAAGATGGAGATTCAAATAACTCAAACCTACCATCACCAGAATTGTGTGGAATCACCCATGATGTAATCGACTTCGGCCTTAAGAAGAATGAAATGTGTGGAATTGCTGAGATTGCTGGTCCAGACATCTCCAACATTGAAATATGTCTTATGGCTAATGAGGTAACTAACAATTCACAATTTCTGTACTATGAGAGTGATGATGGAATTGAGGATCTGGAGTTGGTCAAGAGTGAATTGGATCGTTATGAGAAAGAATTTCTGGAAGCACAATCCAAAACCAGAATTCTAGAGGAAGCAAAGAAACTCTTGAAAAAGAGGTTTCCGAGCTAACCAGAGTATCTGAGAACAAGAACGCTGAAATAGCCTTTCTGAAAGCTCAGATATCTGAGAATGAAAATTCTCACAAACTAGCATTGGATGAACTTAATAAGAAAATGATGAAGTTACATTCTGAGAATGAAGAACTCAGAAAGAAAGAGCTATCCTTCCAATCTTATGCAAAGGCTAGTGACACTCTCACTGAGGTTCAATCCTATCTGAGAGATCCCTCTGAGAAAGGTGGACTTGGACTTGATGAACAATCAAGTAATTCATCTCCTCTGAAGAAGAGTGATGAAAGGTTGACCTTTGTAAAAAGTCAACAGAATGATTCTTCAACCACCTATAGCATTAGTTAGAAAGCTAGGGTAGTTGACAAAGGAAAAGGAGTTGCAACCCAGCCTTTGAAAGAACAACAAGTTCACAAGAAACATGTGGATAAGGTTTCTGAAAAGAAACACAACCCTCAAATATGCAACCATCCACATTGCTGCATTACTAGGAAGGGAAGAATTGCTGGAATAGGCAAATTCTCTACTGTACCATTTTATGAAAATAAAGAT
Source organism: Plantago major (assembly GCA_026545765.1). NCBI lineage: Eukaryota > Viridiplantae > Streptophyta > Magnoliopsida > Lamiales > Plantaginaceae > Plantago > Plantago major. The sequence continues at coordinate 6,087,968 of CM048840.1, forward strand.
GGTGCAGAAACTAGTAAGGCTTCTGAAGAGCGCATTCAGAAAGCCAAAGGTGTTCGAAATGGCATTGGCTATCGTGCTATTGGAAAGGTCCTTCTGCAACAATATAAGGAAGGACAAGAACAATGGCGCAAGGCGATATTACGTAGCAATAGATGAAGTGGAAGAAATCTCAAGCCACGAAAAACTGAATGCCGAGCTAGAAGAAACGGCCGGAAAGGCTAAGTTTCTTTGAAAAGCAACCCGAAACCTGTGGTCCAGAAAGCACCAAAGGGAACACCTAGAAACACCCCAAGAAGGAAGATTGAGATCAAAATTACTGATTTTATTGCATCTCCTTCTGATCAAGTTAGACAAAAACAAACTCCCAAGAAGTTCACTAAAATGTGGATTCCTACTGGAAGATTGTTTAGTCTAAGTGGTTCTATCTCTGAGGCAAGAACCTAACTCCTATTTCCTGTTTTGTGCAGAACGCCTCTTGGACTAAGGCTCAATGGCTATTTGATAGTGGATGCGGAAAGCACATGACAGGAGACAAAGCAAATCTGGTCAACTACAAAGCTCGCAACACTGGACCAGACATCAGATTTGCTGGAGGAGAATTAAATCCCTCTCTGGGATATGGCAACGTCAAACTAGGATCATTAACAATCACTGACGTATTACATATTAAAGGTTTGAAATATAATCTATTTAGCATGAGCCAGTTTGCAGACAACGGATTCACTGTGAAATTCAAAGAAAATATTGAAAACTTATAGACAATGAGTCAAAGCAGACAGTCTTGGTTGCTCGGCAGAAAGGTAGTCTTTATGTTACCGATTGGGCATCTGCCACAACTGAAGAATGTCTCATGGTGAGTCAATCAGGTCACACAGAAGAGCACTGGTTATGGCACAAAAGAATGAGTCACTTGAATTTCAAAACTCTGAACAAACTTGCCAAGAAAGAGTTAGTGGTTGGTCTTCCCAAAACATCTTTCAGAAAGGATAGTATCATTACGCTCGCCGGATGGGGAAATAATCCAAGATCTCTTTCAAGTCCAAAACCAGACACTCTAGTGTTAGACCACTGCAACTATTACACATGGATCTTTTTTAGTCATCTGTAACTAGTTATGCAGGAAAGAAGTATGGTCTGGTTGTTGTAGATGACTTCTCACGATTCACTTGGGTTGTCTTTCTGAAGCACAAATCTGATGCTAGGGTGAAGATGCCAAACTTGCTGAATAAGCTTAAAGTCATGAAAAATGACAAAGTATCTGCAATCAAAACAAACCATGGTACTGAGTTTGTCAACCAGTACATAAAGGAGTTTTGTACCAGCAAAGGTATACAACACCAACTTTCCTCTGTGAGAACACCACAACAAAATGGTGTTGCAGAAAGGAAAAATAGAACCCTTAAAGAAGCAGAAAGGACAATGCTAGCTGACACTGAAATAAGTGAAGTTTATTGGGTTGAAGCTGTAAACACAGCATGCTACACTCAGAACAGATGTTTGATAAACAAACACCATGACAAGATCCCATATGAACTCTTAGTTGGTAGACCCCCTAATATCAAACATCTGAAAGTGTTTGGTTGTAGATGTTTTGTTCTTAACAATGGAAAAGAGTATCTAAGAACATTTCAACCAAAGGCAAATGAAGGTGTGTTTCTTGGTTATTCTATGAATAGCAAAGCATACAGAGTTTACAACAAAAGAACAAAGAAGATTGAAGAATCAGTTCATGTTGTATTCTATGAAGGAAGCAAGAAAACACCCCTTGCTGATGAACTCTCAGAAAGGTTCAAGGAACTAATGATAAAGGATTCTGAAGAAGAACCCTCAGAAAGGAAAAACATCATTGTGGAAAGGGAGGATGACTCTGACGAAGAAAAGCATGAAATGCCTAGTAACAACCAGATGATTCTCAGATATGATGAAGAATTTCCTATGAGAATTCCAGAAATGGAAACTGAAGATGTCCATCAGAGAGCTAACTCTGGAAATGACCTCTCTGACAGGCATGTCCCAGAAAGCTCTCACACTGAGCAAGTGTCAGGCATTCACCGCCCCTCTGAAGTGCAAGATGTCACAGATACTGAAGAAGTATCAAGTCATAATCATAGTGATTCTCATTCAGATCACATAGATGTTGACCCTACTAGCCCTAAACCCATGATGAGATGGATCAAGGATCATCCTGCAAAAGATGTGATTGGACCAATCAATCAAGGTGTTAGGACTAGGAGAGCAATAGCTGAAAATGCTAACTCTCTCTTTGGATGTTTCATCTCAAACATTGAACCTAAAACTATACAAGAAGCATTAAGAGACCAAGACTGGATCTTTGCAATGCAAGAAGAGTTGGATCAGTTTGAGAGAAACAAAGTCTGGAAACTAGTTCCATTTGTAGAAGGAATATCTTTGATTGGAACTAAGTGGGTTTTCAGAAACATGATGAATGAATCTGGTGAAATAACCAGAAACAAAGCAAGGTTGGTTGCCAAGGGATTCACCCAGACTGAAGGTTTAGATTTTGATGAGTCATATGCACCAGTTGCCAGATTGGATGCAATAAGACTCTTTCTGGCCTTTACAGCTCATAAAGACTTTACAGTTTATCAGATGGATGTCAAGAGTGCATTCTTGAAGGGTGAACTTGTTGAGGAAGTCTATGTTGAACAACCACCTGGCTTTGAAGTTTCCTCAGAAAGAAGAATGGTCTTTAAGCTACAGAAAGCTCTATATGGACTGAAACAGGCTCCAAGAGCATGGTATGACACTTTGGCTAAATACCTTCTGGAAAGTGGTTTCAAGAAAGGTGAAGTTGATAAAACTTTATTTACTTTAAATCATGATGGGAAACTACTCTTAGTTCAAGTATATGTTGATGACATTATATTTGGATCTAAGGACAAGCAACTTTGTGATGACTTTGCAAATCTCATGAAAAATAAGTTTGAGATGAGCATGACGGGAGAATTGAACTATTTCCTAGGATTGCAAGTCAAGCAACTCAATGATGGAATATTCATTAGTCAGACAAAGTATGCAAAAGACATGCTCACAAAGTTCAATCTTAAGCCTTCTGAAAAGAATGCTAAGGTACCTATGAGCATAGGAACCAAGATGACCTATACTGAATCAGATAAGAGTGTTGATGAACATAAGTATAGGAAATTGATAGGTTCACTACTTTACCTTACTGCAAGCAGACCTGATATTCAATATGCAGTTGGAGTATGTGCTAGATTTCAAACAAATCAAATGCAATCACACTACAACATTGCTATGAAAATATTAAGGTATGTGAAAGGTACAGTAGATGTAGGTTTGTGGTATCCTAAAGTAAGTGGATTGAGTTTGGCTGGTTACTCAGATGCTGATTATGCTGGATCAATGCTTGATAGGAAAAGTACCTCAGGAACTTGTGGGTTTACCGAACTAGACTTATCTCATGGTTTAGCAAGAAGCAAAACTCAATTGCAACTTCTACCACAGAGGCTGAATATATTGCTGCTGGTTGTTGTGCAACACAAATTCTGTGGATTCAACAACAACTCGGAGATTATGGACTCAATGAAGAGAAAACTTCCATTTTCTGTGATAACACAAGTGCTATTGCAATCACACAGAACCCCAAGTTCCATGCCAGAACAAAGCACATTGATGTTAGACACCACTTCATCAAATCCATGTTGAGAAAGTCAATATAGAGATATTCAAGATTGGCACAGAAGACCAACTTGCAGATATATTCAAGATTGACTTTAAGACATAATCTTGGATTAATGGAGATGCCTAAGGACTGAAAAATGCCCTGAATCTCTAAAGTCTGAGTAAGTAAGGTAGAAAATAAGTAGGCCTCTGAGAACATGTTCTCAGAAAGCAAAATTTATAAGAAGTGATGCAAAGGTTTCTGAGTAGCAACACTCAGAAAGGCAAAACATTTCTGGAACGGGTATCCAGAAAGGCAAAGGTTGGTACACACTCAATAAGTAAATAAGACTAGAACTTACTTACTGAGAGTGTGTTAAATACATTCAAACAACTGAAGCTTCTGACACTTGAATTCAGAAAGCTATTTAGTCATAAAGAGAAAAGACACACAAAGCCCGAAAAGTATAAGTTTTGGATGTCAAACATTTCCAATGTCTTGTATTTTTGCCATTTTTATGATAAACAATATAAAGATAAGGACTTGACACTCAGAATGATAAGTTCAAACGATTGAGTGCTCTTACTCTTTACTAAGTGACATAATGGATGTAACTTGTTAAAAATCCATCAAGTCGGCACAATACCATTTGTTGATTGATATCATTACAAGATATTCAATAAAAGCCCTTGATGAATAAACGTTTGATCTCAACGGTTGAGATTAAAACAAAGCAAGTAATGTCTATTGAGAAATGCAGACATGGCCCACTACGCATTTAATGGAGTACGTGTGTGATACCATGCCTATGCAGATACAAAGACACGCATTCATATTCAGTTGTATGTATGTTGTATCTATGTACATTTTGTCTGCTATATATATAGGACTTGGGCAAAAGACAAAAACTTTTACCAATTCCGAAATTTCATACTTGCATCAAAACAGCAAAATCTCTCAAGATTTCTGCAAAACCCCTTATGCAAACTCAACTTCTTGTGTTTAGTCTTCTGAAAAGATAGACTAATCCCGATTAATCTTGCAAAACCCCTCTGAAAACACTCACTCAAGACTCTATATAAGAGATGGCACCCAAGAAGATGACAACCAAGAACCCTAAGGCCGCATCATCTGCTCCTGCTGAAAAGCAAGGAGGAAAGGAACTTAAGGTGTTGAATAAACGCCTTTTGGGAAAGTTCACCCCATCTGACTGGAATCCAAACCACAAAATGAATTGGGGAGCTTTTCTAGTGAAGAAGTATGTACCAGCAGTCATACCCTCAAGACCAGATAGGAAACTGATATTGGGGATGCTGAAAAGTTCTCATATCTTTAAGTTTCTGTCTGTTGCACCCAGTGGACTATCCACACCAGATGTGCTGGAGTTCTATAACAACTCCAAAATCTTCACAAAGGTTGTGAATGATGAAGAAGAGAAATACATGCAGACTGAAGTTCAAGCACAAGAAATTGTCCTAGACTGCAAGACTTTCTGCAAGATATTCCGATTGAAAAATCGAGGAACAATTGAAGACATCAACATCACGGATGCTTCCATGATCCAAGGTGTGAAAGAGCTATTTGAAGCAATCCAATTAGAGAATGCAAAGGGTTGCCCAGGAGATTTTGTTCTGAAAGCCATCAGAACTAGTCATCTCCAGAAACACTGGAGTACTTAAGCTCTTATTCTGGTCCGTTGCTTTGATGGCAACAAATATGGAGTAGACCAGATAAGCATGGAGAGATGGATGATGATGCATCTTCTGAACAAGAAGCATGAAGGGCAGGAAACCCACTTCAATTGGGGGAAGTACGCCTTCAACAAATTCCTTGGGCATATTGAAGAATTTGAGACCAAGATCATCAATGGCCTTGCTGAGCCAAAGGCCAATATGCACTTTGGTCTCAGAATTTGTCACATTCTGGAAATAATGGGAATCACTCTCAGAGAGAGGCAGGAAATTCCAGTCACCAACTCCCTTTTCAGACACGCCTTTGAAGAAAAGGAGAGACTTGTTACTGAGAAAGCACTCAGAGAGGCAGAAGAAGAAGAAACTGCCTAGCAAGGTGAGGAGGTCTCTGAGCAAGCTCAAGCTCAACCTTCAGTTGCCAAGAGAAAGAGGACTCAAAGCAAAAGAGCCTCCAAGTCCCTAAGCATACAAGAGGCACAACCTTCTGGAGACAAGGTCTCAGAAGATGTTGGACGCCCAGAAAGGCAACTCCAGAATGCCCCAAGAATCCTGAACCAAACTGCTCCAGAACTCTCCAGAGATGATAGAAATATCATAGATGGGTCTGCACCAATATTGGATAGTGATTCTGAGGATAATGAAGTACTTGCAAAAGTACTCAAAAGGTTCAAGTATGAGACCCATGGAGGAGCATCAAGCTCAGCTCCTCAGAGAGATAGAAGCCCCTCTGCCCAGCAGGAAGAAGAAGGCCTGGGTGAGGAAGATGAAATGCTGGAAGATCCTGACATTGCTTCCACATTCACTATGGCAGCACAAAATACTTCTGAAGAAAACCCTGTTCTTGAACAGGTTCCTCAACCGTCTGAGAGAGCTCAACTCTCAGAAAGGGATCAAACTGAGATGGAGACTCAGAATGATACTGCAGAGGAGACCAACAATGAGCACAGAGAGACTGTGGAATCACCACAAGTCCAAGAGACCAATGATCAGCCTGACCCTATTCAAGTAGCAAAAGTAGTTTGTATCTAACTTGTCAACATTAAAATGTTAACTTGTTACTCATAAGCTTCATTTGTTACAGGCCAACATGGAGACACACTTTCAGGGGGAAGAAAATTTGTCCCCCCTCTTGAATCAAGAAGAGGTTCCTCCAGCCTCAGAACAACAAGAAGAGCCTGTCCAACAGGTAGTTAAGTTATCTCTAAATAAGAAATAACTTGCTTGAAATGTTCATATCTTGTGTTCTGACTTCTTTTTGTCTCTTATTAGGCTCTAACTGAGGAAGTAGTGGTGGTGGAACCAACACCCCAAAACCAAGAGATTCCAGAGACTGAAAAGCTCTCTGAGGAAGCATTTACTGAGCCTTCTGCTGAGAAGGTAAGTAACCAGTAATAGTCTCCTTCAAGAATGCTCTGGAAAACCCACTACTAAATCTCTTATGTTTGTTCTTACAGGATCAGTCAGAAGAACAATTGGAAGGAAATATTGTGGTCTTATCTCCTCCAAAAGAAACTGGCAATGCTAAAGAAGCAGAATCAGTAGAAAAGGTTCCAGAAACCCCCAAGGTTTCTGAGAAAGATGCCACTGAGCTTCCTCACTTGGAAGTAAGTGAAGTCTCAGAAAGTATTTTTCTACTTATCTTTTCTGTTAACAGTTTCTAAACATATTTGATTTTAATTCTCAGGTTCAAGCAGAAAGAAAGGATGCTGAGGATCAGACTTCTCCTCACACCAAAGTATCTGAGGTCTCTAAGACCAAGCAAGCAGAAGTCCAAGCTGATGAGCCTAGTGTTTCTACACAGGTATGCTCAGAAAGCTTACTTTTGCACACAGATACTAACACAAGTGGTTTGAACAAAACTAACTTGATCCCTTTCTTTCAGGCTCAAAGTCTAGTGCCAGTTGATTTACTCAAGGCCTTCCAGAAGCACACTTTAAAGAAACATCTCAAGTGCTTCAGACAATGGCGTAAACTTCGTAAAGGTGACCTTTCCGAATTAGCCGTAGTAATCGTCGGCGTCGAAGAGAGCAATCGCCTTCAATGGAGGATCACATCCATGCATTGTTCCCAACAGAGTCCTACTCATTTGCCACTCGATGCATGAAGACTTCATTCATGAAGTAGCACAGACTTATAGCGATTTCAAGTCTGCGGATGCTCAAACCAAGAGCGGATGGTTACCCATCCTTGCCCAAAGAAGCTCACAACCTACCCAATCGAGCAAGAGGAAGTTAATGGGAGGATGATCACACTTCGATGTGATCAACCTAGTTTCAAGATGAGGAAGAGACGGACGAAAATGATTATCAAGAACCTCCTCCGAGCATCCAAACCAAGAAGCAAAGAACAAGAGTGATGATGATGATGATGATCGAATGATGATCCCAACCGACAAGGCGAGATTCGAAGCTAGCAAAGGAAGTGGAGAAAAGGCTACTCCTTCAAATGCTCAGAGAGCCCCATCATCATCACCTCCCAAGTCTCATCAAGATACCCAACAGGCTGAGAACAATGATGCCATAGAAGAAATTTCAGTCGCTGAGTTCAGGATTGAACAACTCAGAAAGGTGTTGGAAGAAGAAAAGAGAATCAGCATTGAGTGTCAAGCTCTTGTTGATGAAAAGGAGGCCAAACTCAAGAAGCTCAAAGAAGCTAATGCCAAGGAATTGGCACTCCTAGATGAGCAAAGAAATCTGAAGAATGCCATTGTTGTCACAGCTGCTGAGATAGATGCCATGGATGACAATGATGATGAAGAGCACATGATGCTGAGGCTGCATCAGAAAGACCTTCTACATCTTCTCAGAAGGCCAGCACACTTGATGGAAAACAGAAGAAGATTGCCAATCTGCAAACAATCCAATAAAACGATTATGACAGTGATGCTGAAGAAAACCAAAACTTGATCACCCCGGAAGAAGATGAGAGACTTATCACTAAGGCAAAGTTAGCCCTTCTGGCTCCTCAACTATTTTCTGCTCCAGGTGCATCAAGAAGTGATGAGCACTGGTCTAGAACAAGTGTTTTCTTGGAACTAAGAGACAGACTTGTTGCTCAAGACACTAAAGTCCTACTGATCGGTCCGGAAGAGATGAAAGATTTGGCTGCCGCATTGCTAAACAGAGCAACCAGCATAGCCCTCTCTCAGAAAGATCTAGCTTTGATCAGGGAAGATGACTGCAACAATGTCAACCTAGAACTAACAGAAGCCATCCATGCTACTCAACAAGCAGATGCTATTCTAAGGCCTCTTGAAGAGCTCAACAGAAAAGAGCAAGAACTGGTTAGGCAAAACAAGGACTTGAAGAAAGAAATCCAAGAACTGGTCAGGGTGCACAACAACCTCCAGAAAAACTTTGAATCACTCTCTGAAGCTTATGCTATCATGAGTCAGCCATTCATGACTAAGGGGGAAGAAATGCCTCAGAAAGGCAGAGGAAGAAAAAGAAAACACTCAAATCCTCCCTCCTCAAGTCAACTAGTCATCAAGGACACTGGAGATGCCCCTACTGAAGAAGTTGTTCCAGATCAACCAGCCAGAAGGCTGAGGAGTATGATAACTAGGGGAGCCAAGTCCCTTAGAATCTCAGAAGAGAAGACTTCAAGAAGAAGAAAAGGAAGAAGGAGAAGTGAGAGGCCAAGAAAGCGCAAGTCTCCAATTTTGGACTTCAATGATGATGAGGATGAATCGTCATGATGAACATCAACTTCACAAGAAAAGGAGACAAGCAACTACTTCACAACCTCCTCTGGCAAAGAAGGCCTTTGGCGGCCGAACTCCTTGGAAATACCAAGTCAATACAAGGAACATCCACCAAGACAAAGGCAGGAAGAAAGGGTTAGAGGATCTCCTGACAGAAGGCCACCTAACAAAAAGGCAAGAAGATTCCCAGTTTGGCAGAGTAAACAGAGAAACTCATCAAGAAAGGCCAACTGATGCCCACATTGAGTATGTGAAGACTAGTAATGAAGAGTCTTCATATAGGTGCATTCTGAACAAGAGTGGGTATTGGATTCTGGAACTACAACATCTACTTGTCAATGATAAGTTTCCAACTCCCATCCTCAACCAGATCCTGAAATGGAGAGAAGGCAAGCCAGAATTGCTAAAACCTGAGCACCTTCATGCCTGGCTAAACTTTGAAGTAGAAAAGAGGAATGAAGCCAGAAAGATGGATCTTTCTTTTGCTTGTCCTTACCCAAAGCCTGATGATGTACACAAGGTAAGAAAACTGGATGGTAGCTATAGCAGGAAGAACAAACTAGGTATTTCAACCTATGAGTCATTCTATATGACATTGGATGAATACCTAGATGATATACACTATCTGGAAGAAATATACAAGTATTTCAACCTATCTCAGCTGCAAGTAGACCATGCACAGGTCCAGGAAAGTACTTACAGGTCAAACATTTTCTGCGGAAGAATCACAAGCTTGGCAAGAGTTACCATGAAATATGTGACTTATCCAGAAAGACAGAGCTCTCTGTTAGAAGGATTCTTTATGACTATGTCCAAGAATGCAGAAAAGTGGATGATTATGTCAACTGATCCAGAAAGGATGCTGAAGAACTTGAGGTATCTGAACCCAAGTTGCATTTCTGAAGACTTGAAGACTAGTAACATTAGAATACTCTCTTGGAGCTTGGATTCTCCTTTGTTCTAGTTTACTTAGTATGCTTTGTTACTTTTTGTAATCTTGCTGATTGTTTCTGAATTTCTCTATTTGTAAAAGTTGCATCTTATTCTGTAAACTGTACCTATCTGAAGATCATACTCTCAGATACATTCTAATAGATGACAACTTATCAGCAAAGATCACTTCTTGTGCTTTGGTTGATGTTTACTTTTTGCACTTAATTCAACTAAAATTGAATACTATTTGAAATGATTAAGTGTTGGATTGTTTTATCTTCCAGGGTTACAAATTTGTAATAGGACTTAAAAGATAGTCATGGATGACTGAACAAAAAGAGGGAAATTTGTTAGGAATATCTGTTAGTATTTTGATCACTCATCACATGTTCTTACCTTAGCCAGAAAGGTGATTAAGTACTCTTGGTTCACTTGAACATTGTAAAAGAGAAAATCACTGAGTATGATTAGTCTAGTAAATCTTGTATTAGGATTATAGGTCTCTGAGTGTAATTTTTATTTCAAGAAGACCATGAAGATCAATCCTAGCAATGGAGCTTTTCTGAAGATTAGAAGACTGAAGATTGCACAAGATTTATGAAGATATCAAGGTTTAGTCTAACTCAGAAAGACTATGTCATTAATCCTTTCTTAAGTATATTTACTTACTTTTGAAATATGATTCTGGACATATGACATCATGAGTATGGAGCATGCAAGTCATCATAAAGGCTCATGTATCCGTTGAAGACTACAAGACAAGAAATAGTACAAGTGCATTAATTGCATCGGCAGAAAAGCCGCCGAAGCACAGTCCTCTCTGAGACATGAGACAAGGACTTCTGAGTACTCATTTCAAGATAAGTATGGACTGAATTTGAATTGTGTCTAACGTATATCATTCCAACAACTCTCAAAATCATCTATATATATCGCACACTTAGATGCTGAGAAATACACCTTAGAACGCTCTATCTTGCAAACTTACCATCAAGCAAAGTATTCTCTCAAGCACTCTACTACCCATTCTGAAAGCTTTCTGTTGCTCGAAGAATCACTAGTAGTTCTAAGTTGTCCTTAACCTTAACAAGAGATTGTTATTCGTGAAAGAGTTGAACTATCAGATACCCTTTCTGAAGCTCATTCTCCAGAACGGACATCAATTACTTGGGTCAGTAAAGAGCAAACTGCCATCCACTGAACAAGTGTATTAAGTAGTCTTGTTCTATTAGGCTCTCTGAAAACATAACTGAAAAGTTATACGAGAAGCCTCTCTGACAAACCTTATAACCAACACCATCAAGGCCTGGAGTAGAGGAAGTACTTGATTTGGGAAATCAAGGAATAACTCCAAGGTTATCTGAGTAGAAGAAGTACTTAGCTCTAGGAGCTGGGGAATAACTCAGGGGGAACATTTGGTTGGGAACCATTTGTTTAGGAATCTTAGAATAGGATTATTGTAAGGTGAACTCAATTATCTGTTCTAGTTAATTCTAGGTCTCAGAAAGACCGAAGTGGATTAGTTGGAGGATTACGCCACCTCCAGATACCACTATACTTGCTGTGTCATATAGCTTTCTGTATTTACATTTCAGCAAAGCACACACACATACTTATTGTTTCTGCACTTACCTATCTTAAGTATCAGAAACCCCCCAGGTTTCTGAGAAACTGTGTTTATCGACAAAAGTTTTAAAAGACTATTCACCCCCCCCCCCCCCTTCTAGTCTTTTACTTTGCCGTTATATGGACCAACAACTATTATATTGGTTGAAAAAACAGGTGAAAATTATAAAATAATTTTAATTTTTTTTTAAAAAAAACAGTAGTTTAGCGACGGATAATTATCCGTCGCTAAACTACGAATTAGGGAAAGAACGCCCTAATTCGTAATTTAGCGACGGATACTAACTACAAATTAGGGTAGCACTCCCTAATTCGTTATTTAGCGACGGATAATTATCCGTCGCTAAACAACGAATTAGGGCGTTCTAGCCCTAATTAGATTAGAGACGGATAATTATCCGTCTCTAATGGCGACGGAAGGGTCAACGCCCATCCGTCGCCAATTCCGTGGCTATTAGCGACGGATAACAATCCGTCGCTAATTCACCTTGGAGACGCCCGTCATTAAGACGGGCGTCTATCCGTCGCTAAGGCCTTAGCGACGGATCGGCAGGGGGCTTAGCGACGGATAATTCCGTCGCTAAAACCCTATTTTCTTGTAGTGATGGAAGCTCTGTTACAGAGCTTCCATGGCGGAAGCACAGTGCTTCCGCTATGGAAGCTTTGTTGACAGATTCCCCGTCCGAGTTTCGCCATTGAAGATCTCTTCCGCTTCCGGAAAGAAGATGGTGTTGTGAGTTGTGGCGGTGGGGAAGAAGATGGTTGCTGGTGGTTGGGGAAGATGGTGGTTGGAAGTGGTAGGGAAGAATGAAGTGGTGGAGTGGTGGGGAAGGAGAAGGGTAGAAATTTTAATAAGTAAATTTTTTGGGGTCTTTTTAATAAGAAATTGAAAGTGTTGGGGGTATTTTTGGAATAAATAAAATTAATGTAATTATTGATTTATAAATAAAAGATAAAATAGGTGAAAAAGTTGACTTTTGGGTTTGAATGTAATTTTCAAATTAGGCCTTTGTTAATTTTGGACGAATCTGTAATAGACGCCAATCTAGGGGTGAATGTGAAAATGGGGCATATTTACGGGGTGATTTTTGTAATTTTCTCTTAAATAAGACTTCTGCTTCTAGCCAAAATATTTTTTTTTTTTTTTTTTTACCTTTAAATGTTTACTCCAAACATAGCCAACAAAGATTTCTTATAACATTAATTAGCCAACTTAATTATACCTTAAACACACACAAAGATTTGCGATGTATACAATTTTTATTTAACAGTTTATTAATGCAAAATACTTTAAAAAAATAGCCAATCAATTAATGAAGTAGGGGTGTACATAAAAAATAACCGACCGCCATGTCCGTCATTTCGCCCGTCAACTACCCGCCGTCGACGGTTAGTGTTTATGCCAAAAACCGCCTGCGGTTAAAAATTTGTCACCGGCCTTTAGGCGGGTGGGTGGCGGCTGGGCGACCGCCAATCCACCCGACCCACCTGCCTGTATATGCATATATGTATTTTTTTTTATTTTTGATATAATATATTAATAGTAATTAATAGTACTATAGGCAATGCTTCTCGAGGCACAATTTCAGGTTTTACTCCTCTTTCTTGGCAATTTTTTCTACCCTTTTCTTATTTACTTAGATTGAATTATGTTATGTTAGTTCCATATTTAGCGACACATCTCTTCTTATGAGACTGGTTTGTAACCTTGAAGTGACTGTGTTGCTACTTATTTATGCAGAAACTCAATTTCAGCTCATAATCTCATCAATTAGCTTGAGAGCATGCATATAACTAATGCCACAATTGTTTTGTTTGTTCCTGCCTCATCTAGTTTTTTGAACTTTAATCCACAATTATGTAAATTTTTTAGTTTGTTAATAAGTATGTCTCTTGCTGCAAGAACTCACTTGCATATCTCTCTAGTATTGTATGATTGGATTTCTTAGCTTTGAATTGTTTCTTCCTTTTTTTTTCCCAGATTGCTTAGCATTTTCCATCAGAGGGCGGAGGAAATATTGGTTTGCTTCTTGGCATTAGTTTGCAATCTTAGTTTTTGTCATGACCTTCGTAATTTAAATACTCATGGACTTATATTTGGAATTTATGTACCTAGACTGCTTGTATTAAAGCTTCGAATTATGTTGATGTTTGCCTTACTGTTGCAGGTGAGTTTATTGAGGTTATGAAGTCTAATATCTCTTTTTTAATGCGTCATGTATGTCCTTGTTTTGATGTGTTAAACCGCCAATCCGCCCGCCTCAAGTAGTCAACCGACCCGCGGCGGTTGAGAAAAATCCCACCCGCCGCGGTTAATGATTTGGCCTACCTGCCATAGGCGGGTCGATTAGAACTTTGGCAAATAACTGTCCGTAACCGTCCGCGTACACTACTATAATGAAGTATCTCATAAATAGCCAACAAAAATTTCAAAACAAAAAATTTAAACCAAAAATAGCCCAACATTAATGCAAAATGCTTCTAAAATGAGCCAATCAACTAATTGCTATGGCCAACAGAGACAATGGAGTTCTTTTTCTTTACCAATCTCTTCACAGAATCCAAAACAAGAAGAACCCTAACCGAGCTTGAACAAATCGATCAAGAACCCTAACCTGAGTCAATCTTCACTCAAATCGGATTCTCGTTGGCCATGGCTTCACCGATGTGGGAAATCTGTCATGAACAGTTTGGTTAGACTGTCAGAGGGGCTAATTTGAAATTTAAAAACTAGTGTTGGATGGTTTAAGCTATAAATGGAACTTCATGTGTGAGCTTCAAAACTGGAAATTAGACCTCGTACCTAGCGCAATAATATGTCTCCATTTCGTACCGATGGACCCAACGAGCAATTAATCAGTACAACCAAAATTTAAATAAACAATCCATTAAGGGGACATCACTCAAGTATCTTGGTAGTACTTGATCATAGACTCATAGTACATCTAACTAAATGGTTCCCCCATATTCGGTTTAATAATTAGGTTGATTCGACTGCAATAATTATGTTTGATAGTATATGTGAATGGCATAACTGATAAAATGATTAAATATTACTTTGAAAAAATAAGGTGAGCCATCAATTACCGATAACAAACACGTAATGTCATTGATTTTATCTAATTCGACCTCTAAAAAGATTCGTATCAATGCAAATAATAGTCGTACTACAAAACTCTTAATAAGAGACGCAAATTGTAAAGGGATCGCAAAATGGGTGTGTCTTATTTTCGGTTGAAGCACAAATTAAGAGTTGTAATTTTAAAATTACGATTCAAAATTAGAATTCATATTCGTTTACTTTCTTTGAGTTAATTTTAAGGTCTTTTTTTTAGTTCATTCTTGTGACTCTTATAAAGAGTCGTAAAATTTATGAGTCGCAATAGATTAAATGTAATGTAGTGTGCATTGTCGACTATAAATACATTTACTCGGTCCCAAATGAATATGAACATTAAAACAGATCCATATATTAAGCGGACTGTCATGCATATAATTTAGTAGTAGTTTTTGCAAGAGATTGATCGAATGAATTAACATCACATATTCAGAGACATACAAGTATATCATATTCACTAATACTTTCTCCGTCCCGAAATAAATTTCCCACTTTGATTTTTTGCGGTCAAACTTTTTCAACTTTGACTACGAATTAATTTTAAATCGCAAATGTAAAATGTTCAATTTTTTATATAATGAAAATTTAGCCCTAAAGTTTCATTATATAAAAAAAATTGAACATTTTACATTTGCGGTTTAAGATTAATTCGTAGTCAAAGTTGAAAAAGTTTGACCGCAAAAAATCAAAGTGGAAAACTTGTTCCGGGACGGAGGAAGTACAACTAATGCAAGAGTAATGCATATACATTAAACATGTCATGTTTAAAGCTAAACATTTTATATTTGTAGCTAAACATATAATTTGATTTCATTTTTTTGGAGAGCATCATCTTGTAGAAGTTTGTATATTGATTAAAAAAAATTGTGTTTGGTATATAGTTAAAACTTTATGGGGTTTTAGGGTTGTTATACGGGATGTGTAGGAGTGAAGTGATATGTATAAGATGGTTTAAAATTATTTTTATTGATTTTAATATTATTTGATTGTTTTAAGGTTGTTATAATAAATGAAAAAGTAAAGTGAAAAAGAGTAGGTAAAGAGAAATTTTAATTGAGTTGTATAGTATGTGTATTTTTTAAATTGTTATTGCCGTGACTTGATTAAAATCGCTAGCCAACTAGGATACAAAGGCTTACTTGATTAAAGTCGAGTTAGAATTGCATCTTAATCACTCTACATATTTGGGTGAGTGAAAAAAATGACGCCCATGTTCATTCCCTACGGAGGTATTAATTGGTTACTTCTTGAACTTTTAATGTTACTAAAATATGGTGTGGTGTAATACTGTAATATGCAAAGTCCTTTTCTATTATCTATAATAAAAATAAAATGAGTATAAGAGATGATCATAATTGGCAAAGTCTTTATGAACTAGAAATTGCAAGATTAAAAGGCAGTTAATGGATATTACGTAAGATAAAATAAAAAGCTCTACTATAATTAGAATTCTTTATGATTTTGATTTTTCTCCTCCTAAAAGCATTAGTACGTATTAATTTAAAATCAACCGTTGCTTTATGCCATGTTATCGGACCGACGCCTAAAGCGAATTAGACTAAACAACCTAATGTGGTAGTAACATGGCATGCTAACTATTGGATGAACAATTATCAAAAAAGAATCAAAATTATAAACTTTTTCAGGCAAAACAAATCAAATTTAGCCAAATAACTAATTTACAATTCGTTGATCGTCCGTTTTAGTGGAAGTCTGACAAACTTTTGATCCAAAATCCATAACACTTGATCATGTGGTTGAATGTTCTATTACATTATACTTGTAAAAGTGCCCTTTATCATTCCCATGTATTAGCTTATACTCCAAGCTATTACATGATTAAAACTACTTGGGAACTACAGGTCAATGAGTAATTTTCGGCTCTAGATTATTTTTTTTTTTTTAAATACTGGTACCAATTCCCTACATTATTTAAAAAAAAAAAAAACATTTTACTTTAACACTATATGAACTCTGAAATATGAGCACGATTAGAATTGAGATCAGATGTCCAAATACCTATCCTAGATCATAATGTTTAGCAATTAGTGATTTACTCTTACACATTGCATAAGATTCGTCTTCTAAAAACTGACTTTTAACACGATGCTAAACCTAACCTATTATGAATACTAGACCTTATTTATCTCCTTAGCTTATGATATATAGGTGTAGGTCCAAATAAGGAATTATCGAACCACATTGTCCAACCACAAACATAAAAGAATAATCCATTTCATATAAAAAAAAAACATAACTAGCATTCCATCAAGTGGGATTTTCCCTCTTCTTTTCTCATCATCCCTTTACTTTTGCATGAAGAAAGTGTTGGGCCTAGTGACGTGGCCGGGTTAAAAAGACAATTAAGGACATACGAGAGAACTACATGATGAAACCAAAGAGGACTAATTAGGACCAAAGCACCAAAGCCAAGGCACCTAACCGAAAACCTCTTCTTACATAATAAAACTAAAAAAGCAAACAAGTAAAGAAAGGAATTCACTTGAAACTCAACTATATAAACCTCTTTTCCACATCCATTTCATTTCCCCTTCTTCCCACTTAACCTATTAACTATCTAGGAATCAACAAACCTCTCTTTCTATACCTCAAAACTCTCCATCAAGAACAAAAAGTCCATCTTTCAAGATTCCTTCAGACATGGAAAATTTTGGTAGAAGAATTGTCATGTTACATATTCTTCTCGGATTCTTTTCGGCGTTATCAGGTACTTTTAATTCCTTCATCTTCTAGTTTATTTTAAAGATGAGTTTTATGCTATTGTTGTCCATACATTACTTTCTTGTATTGAACCTCTAATTTTGTTTGCAGGTTTTGGATTTCTTAGAGGAGTAGAATCATTAGGCATCAACTACGGCCAAGTAGCCAACAATTTACCACCTCCACAAAGAGTTCTCCAACTATTACAATCATTAAAGCTAACAAAAGCTCGAATCTACGACACGAATCCTCAAATTCTAAATGCATTCGCCAATTCGCACGTGGAACTCATTGTAACTGTCGAAAATGAGGTCCTTGCAACCTTGATGGATGCGAATCAAGCATTCCAATGGGTAAACACGCGTATTAGGCCATATTTCCCCACCACGCGAATAACCGGAATAGCCGTGGGTAACGAAGTTTACACGGGTGACGACACCACATTAATATCACAAGTGGTTTCTGCCATGATCAACATACATGACGCATTGGTCCGACTAGGTCTTGACTCATACATCAAAGTCTCAACGCCAAGTTCGTTAGCGGTTCTTCAAGACTCGTTCCCTCCATCAGCCGGATCTTTCAAACCCGAGCTCAACCAAATAATGCCACAACTTTTACGGTTCTTAGCAGCAACAAAGTCTCCATTTTGGATCAATGCATACCCCTACTTCGCGTACAAGGATAATCCGACCCAAATTCAAATAGACTACGTGCTTTTTAACCCGAATCAGGGTATGGTGGACCCCAATAATGGACTCCACTACGACAACATGTTATACGCTCAAGTGGACGCGGTCATTTACGCTATGGCCCGAATGGGGTATGGCGGGGTTGAAGTTCGTGTCTCAGAAACGGGCTGGCCATCAAGAGGAGACGAGAGCGAAGTTGGTGCCACGTTGCAAAATGCGGCGATTTATAATCGGAACATTTTGAGAAGGCAGATGAGGGGTGAAGGGACACCCTTGAGGCCAAACATGAGGTTAGAGATTTATGTGTTTGCATTGTTTAATGAGGACATGAAGCCCGGCCCGACTTCGGAGAGAAATTACGGGCTGTTTCAGCCCGATGGCACAATGGCGTACAATGTCGGGCTCAACTCCTTATCATCATCGACTCCGTCGTCAACTTCCACTTCGACTTCCACTTCCACGGCGTCCATTTCCTTGACTTCTCATTCCACTAAGGTAAAATTTTAGGCTTTCTCATACACTTTGGCCCTTTTATTTATTTAAACATATGTTATTGCAATGAATAACAATATTTAGGCAGCAATACATAGCTAGTTACATGTAAATTAAATGATTTACAATACCATATTATAAAGTTCCAGGTTGCTTTATATATATCGTCGCACAATAGACTAAATTTATATTTTGTGACAAATCGAGTGGTCTAATCAACATCACAAAATACGTTTTTATGTTAAAATCGCTATTGAAAAATGCCACTAATACTTCCAAATCTTAAAATTGCAGATTTTCTTTTTAGTTTTTCCAATATACCAGTACCAAAATATTTAGATGGTCAAACGATTAAACATATTATCTAATTTTCACACCAATAACTATTTTACCTCACAATTATACATGCTAATATGCTATTTTCCGGCATTAGAGCTATATTTGAGTCAAACTCTAGTATGATTGGATATAGATTTAAGTACTTGGTCCTTTTTCAATTGAAAGAAAGCTATGTGTCATTTACTTTACTTACGACACACATAATGTCTCCGTCACATAATATGTAATTAAAATGCTTTTGTATAAAGAATGTTCTTATATGTTCTTTTTTTTCGTGGGATATTATTAAACAGGTAAAACAAAGGGGATTATACGAAAGCTTGTTCTATTCAATTTTCGTATACTTGCTGGGCTTCCTAGTTTTTACGAGAAGACAGTAAAAATCTCATTTTACTGCAGGACAAGAAGGAGAAAGTTGTGGCTCACGGAATATTTGGCTTCTCACACGGTGGTTGAAATTTGTCCACATCATCATATAACAATTCGTGGAAATTCTATCACCGCAATGTATAAAAGAAAGGAGGGAGTATATTGATCAACCATTCGAGGAATGTTCCATGGAAAAGCAAGTGATTATTGCCAAGATTCGACTAGAGACCTAGCTAGTTTAATAAATTAGGCAGGCTCATTAGTATTAATAGCCATAGGATTAATTTATGTAAGAAACGAATGATTATTTATTCATATCCTATGCGATATTGTACAGAAGATTATATATAGTTTTAAGAGAAATTGTCTACCATTGCTTTTACTTTTGGCTTTGTACTTTTGAGGATAACAAAACATATTGCTTCCATTTGTGCATGTATTCGAATATATATACAAATCAAATAGCCTCTTTGTAAATACAAATAAAACCGAAGCTCTTTTCAACGTGGAATCCACAATCGGCGTTAACATGCTCTAACTTTCTACAAATAAAGTTATGTATTTTTTCAAATGTGTTGAAAGATAATTATGACAATATTGCTAATAATTATAGGTCGCGAGAGAAAATTGTTACTAAAACCAATTATAAACATTGTCTTGGTATAAATGTGACAGTCAAGGCTCTAGAAATTAAATGTACTTCCTCAAAGTCCCGTTTCAACTTTTGTTCAACAAAATAAGAAAGTTAGAAAGTTTAGTATTATTAAAATTAAAAAATAATAAAGAATGAATAAAAATTATAGTTGAGTATTAGTATTTGTTTATTTTTATCGCCGGTTAACAGGTTTCCATGTCGCCTTTTTTACTTTTTTGGTCAATTTAAACACAGATTATTATAAATCAGAATAATAATTTATCAAACCATCGAAATAATCATTATATTTTCATACTATGTATACTTTCTTAATTATCTATCCGTATGATTTGGAATTAATTTAGTTATTATGGTTAAACATAACATAATAATATATGGAAAAAAAACAAAAATTAATAGGAAATTTCTTCTTGTTAAAAATAGGAAGAGTAACATAGAAGTGCAGAGCTAATGTCCAAGTCAATTGAAATGTACGGACTAGGGATGGTATAATTGTTATTCTTTACCCATCAGCCCAATACATGCACTGAATATTAGACTTTGCCCTTTCAGGCCGTACTTGGACAAGAACATTATCATCTGTTAATGTTAATTTTTATAATCTGTAAATGTGAACTTTCTTCATAGTAATCTAAAAAATTTGCACATCAAAATATATATAAACATTTGACTTTCACATTACACCGTGTTTATCAGATACATCAAAACTTTGTTTAAACCTTAAACAATAATACTTAGTAGTATAATTTAACACTTATTTTACTAATTTTTCAACTTTCTCCAATGTTTTCAAACGGACCTGATTTTTTAATAATTAGACTCCCTAGCAACCCTTGGATTCTAAATAATAATAGCTGATAAAGTTAGTATAACAAACGTACGTAGCTTGCTAGCCTAAGATTGGTGTTGGCCACAACCCACAAATTAAGAAAGCTAATTAGCATTTGTTTTGTTGATTAATCGTTCTACTATCCGGCTATTCCTTTTTATTATCAATTATAGATAATGATATTAAATAAAAAAAAAAAAGAATATAGTGACATTTGTGTGTTTCGGCTAGTTGGTGGGCTGGACGTGTACAATCGTCAGCAGCATATTTCATTGATAACTTTCTGTATGTCTTTCTCAATTTCCAAAGGAGCTTTCTTTATCTTATGACACCCTCTATCATGATCAATAAGATTTTTTTCTACCATACTACAACTATGTCCAACTTTTAATGCACAAGATAAGTAGTGCATCATGCCATGGAGAATATTAAATTGACCATTACTAGCTCGTTACTCTCGCTAATTTATAATTACCGTTTGTCCATTTTACTCTATCCATATGAGGCATACAAATATAAGCCATTGGTTTGATTTATACTCCCTCCGTCCCGGTTTCATCTTCCCGCGGACCCGGACATAGGATTTAAGAGAAAAGTGAATAAAGTATGAGAGAATGTGATAAAGTAGGAAAGAGAGTAAATAAAGTATGTCAAATAGTTAATAAAGTATGAGATATATTTTTCATTTAAGGGATGGGATGATGAAGTTGGGACGGATCAAAATGAAATGCGGGAAGATGAAACTGGGACGGAGGGAGTACATATTGAAAGTTTTGGTTTGATGCCTTTTGCACTGCGGTATATATAATTAACCGCCTCCCAGCAAGGTTTTAAATAATATTTCTCCTTATGAAGCTGCTTTTGGTGTGTCACCAAGTTATGATAATTTTCGTCCATTTGGGTGTCGAGTTTACCAATGTCTGCGTGAATATATTTCCAATAAATTTGAACCAGAACTTGGTGAAACTGCTATTTCAGTCTCGTTTACCGAGAAAGTTTTGGTTTGATGCCTTTTCCACTGCAGTATATATAATTAACCGCCTCCCCAACAAGGTTTTAAATAATGTTTCTCCTTATGAAGCTGCTTTTGGTGTGTCACCATGTTATGATAATTTTCGTCCATTTGGGTGTCGAGTTTACCCATGTCTGCGTGATTACACTACAAAAAAAATGGTCTGTAGCAACGGATAGATTCGTCGCTACAGACTAGCGATCCGTCGCCCCATCTGGGGCGACGGATAGTAATTCTGTCGCCCCACTGGGTCTTTGATGACGGATAGATAATCCGTCGTCCAATTCTCGACGGATTGGACGACGGATTATCATGTTTGACTTTTTTTTTTTTAAATCGATTATTGGCGACGGATAGAATCTATCCGTCGCCAAATATAACGACGAATAGATTCTATCCGTCCTCCCTTCGTTCTCTGTCGCGGCGCTCCATCTCGTCCCTTTGTTGCTCCATCTCTTGAGTTAGCCGTGCAACCTGTTCCCGGACCTGCGACTGCACCATTTCCGAGACCTGGTCCTGTGTGTAAATCGGACGTCTAGACTGCTGGGATGATGATGAAGAGCACCCCGGACTAGCCAAGCTCAAACTGAGGCTCCCGAGTCCACATATTCGTCCTTTGTTGTCCAATTTGTTGACCTCTAGGAAGATGTTGTCAACTTGTTCAGATGACAACACATCACCCGTCTCGTCCTCCTGCCTCGCCACCTAAGCATCAACCTCAGCCTGAAATCGTAAATAGCAGATATCATGATCAGTTACTATTTTTCAAAAATAACTTGTAATAGTGTACAAATATGAAATTTAAGCAACATAAACATACATCATGATAGGCGAGGCCGTGATCGGTCCATACCGCCTTATTGGCCTTCTTGAAGATGTCATACTTGGATGTCACCTCCCCCCGTGCGATCTGAACAACATATATAGTCAACAATTTATCATCTCACAATTAAGTAATCAGAGGCACAATACATACACATAATGCTAGATTGAAAAAAAAACATATATATACATACCGATTGATAATAATCAGTTACAGTAGATCGCCTCCCAAGGTGGTGAACGGCCCTTCCTGCCGCATCAGACTGAGACGCCCGGTTATGTCTGTTGATGTAGGCAATGTCCTGGACATCAGTTCGGCGCCAGTAGGCATCCCAAAGGGCCCACTCCTCTGCATCAACCTGTGGAGGCATTGGGCCACCCCGATCCCGAATGGCCTTCCAAGTATGCACCATATCCTCAGATAGCTTTAGATCCCACAGTCTCGTAAACACGCCAGATCTGTGGGATCATCCTGCTGGGAATGAAGTACTCCTTCTACATTCCCAATTTCATACAACATCCAAAGTCAATACATATATAACGTCACCATGTTACATCAATTTAATAAGATACAACAACATCACAGATATGGTGACTAACATATCACCCAAACAAAGTGGCTAACATACCACTCACATATAGTGGCTAACATACCACTCACATTGTCCTAAATTTTACTAACACAATTGTGACTAACATATCACCCAAACAAAGTGGCTAACATACCACTCACATATAGTGGCTAACATACCACTCACATTGTCCTAAATTTTACTAACACAATGGTGACTAACATATCACCCAAATAAAGTGGCTAACATACCACTCATATTAAAACGATTATAATTACAAACAAAGGAATGTCATATTTTAACTTACCCTCAGCTCATCAAAGTACTCGGACCTCATGCGGTCCGAGATGTGAGACCAACACTCACCACCCTGCCCCGGTGGCTCTCTCCTGCTCCGGAAGATGTCACCTAGTTTTTTGTGGACCTCCCGAGGCCATAAACTGTTGTCAATATATAAGATACAAGAAACAAATATATATTACTTTAGTACAATAATTTATACTTGTCAACTATCATAAGTTATGTTTTACATATTTAAGAAGAATGTATAATACTTACTTGGCAGGACCAGCAGGAAAAATCACAGGCAGGCCGTTCCACGTGATGTTGGGATTCAGTGGATCGAACATGAGGTAGGGACAATCGTCATGGTCGCCTCCAAGATGTGTCTGACCGGTAGAGCCACTCTCTCTCTCTGGGGGTCTCAGAATCGAGACCTGCTCGACTACTGAGCCCTCCCGACATCGTCCCCACCCAAAGACTATCATGTGGTCAGTGTGTGGGGCGATAAATCGTGGTCTCCGTCATGCATCTGCAAAAACATGTAACAAATACAATAAAATGTGTTAGTACCAATTATAATACAGAACAAATTATAATAACACATATAATTACTCAAGTGTTATCAACTACTAACTAGTTATAATATACCGTTATCGCCGTCCTCTAAGTCTATATATTGGTCCTCGTGCAGATCAAACAACTCATCATCTGCTTCTATGGGATTTTCTGCTTGTTTATCGACATCCTCTTGTTGGTACGAGTTGGTAATTGAGTCGTCTTTCTCAATGTACTCCACTTTCGAGTGAGCACGAATTGGTACCGCAGCTAACAATTCCGCCTTATCGCGTTTCTTGCTTGGATATTCAAGAAACACCACTTGTCTTGCTTGAGTCGCCAGAATAAATGGTTCATACTTAGTTCGATACCTCTTCTTTTGGTTCACATCAACCATTTCATACTGCTCGTTCTTCCTCGTACCTCCTGGATTAGGATCATACCACTCAACATCAAACAAGAAGGTTCATTTCAATGGCAAGCCGGAATATTCAATCCTCACTATTCGTTTTAGCTTGCCGTGGAAATCAAACAAAGCAGCGTCTCCATAATCTTCTGCACCCTTAACACACACCCGGAGTTTCTTGTCACCATGGTTGTGTTACATTCAGTCGTGTGGAACCTAAGGCCATTGACTATATAACCTGGGAATGTGTAGACCTTTTTGAATGGCCCTTCTGCGAGAGCCTTTAAGTATATGCATGTGACGTTGTTAATAGGATTCCGGACATACTCTCGGAACCAATCTGGAAATTCTGTAGGAGTTTTGAGTCAAGTAGTTCCTCTAGTGTATCCTCTGTCATCTGAGGATTTTCTTCCAAACAACGCTTTTTGAAAAAACTGCAAACACTGATTTGATGATAAGTCTATAATTGAAGTAGAGACTTACGTAGCTATATTAAAATTTAAAGAAAGTGTTGCTCACCTCGAAAATAGTATCATATACTGGTCAACCTCAGCACAATTCGTGAGGACATAATATTGAGCTGCTTTCAACTCTTTATCCGTAAGATATTCTTTCTCAGCTGCACCAAGAGGTCTCCCTGATACCCTGAAGACAGATAGGGAAAACTCATCATCCGCTTGAACTTCGAATGTGTCTGCGTTTCGAGCCGGCCTTGATGTCTTCGTAGGGACGTGTTCATCAAAGTAATAAGAGCGTAAGGTTGCGCTTCCTCTCAAATGTAGGCATTGGCAATCGAACCTTCAGTTTACCTTTGTTGACATACTTCTTCAATTTCCCAAGTACCTCTCAAATGGATACATCCATCGACATCGAACCGTCCAAGAAGTCTCGCTTCATGTGGAAGGTGAACCGCAAGTGCTCCATAGAATCAAACCAAATTTCGGGAAAGATACGCTCGAGCTTGCATAGAATCAATGGTATGTTCCTTTCAAGATTTTCCAACACTTTGTCATGAACCACCCTTGTGCCTAAATTTTTGAAAAATAAGCTCAACACGGTGATAGCAGTCCATACATGTTTCGGAAGCAGCTCTCGAAATGCTACCGGGATAAGCCTCTCCATGAACACATGACAGTCGTGGCTCTTCATCCCATAAACCTTTGTCTTCTTCAAATCCACACACTTCTCTAAATTTGAGGCGTAATTATCTGGAAAACTCAATGACCTCACCCAATCAAACAAAATTGACCTAGATGCGTTGTCAATTGTGTAGCACGCTTTCGGCCACTTACCATTCTCATCCTTGTTTGTCAACTCAGGCCTTTTACACCACGTAGACAACTCGGCTCTAGACTTCGCATTGTCCTTTGTTTTTCCCTCAATGTTGCAAAGTGTATTGAATAAGTTCTCGAACACGTTCTTCTCAATGTGCATGAAATCTAAGTTGTGACGGATAAGAAGACTGCTCCAATAAGGCAAGTCCCAAAAGATGCTTCTCTTCCTCCAACCACAATTTTTACCAATTTTCTCGTTATGCTTCATCCACCCAAGTTCAGTCACCTTTATAAGACCCAACCTATCAATCTCCGCAAGAATTTGTGCACCGGTAAGTCTTCTCGGGGCTTTTTTGTTGACGACTTTATTTTTCAAGAATTGATCCTTGTTCTTCCTGAACGAATGGTCACTTTCTAGCAACCTACGATGACAATCAAACCAACAAAATTTTCCACTACCCTTCAGTCTAAATGCATCAGTATCCTCCAAGCAATGTGGACATGCATATTTCCCTGCGGTTTTCCTTCCAGATAGCATGGAGTACACAGGAAAGTCACTCGCGGTCCAAAGAAGAGATGCTCTCAAGGTGAAGTTCTTTTTAGTCGACACATCATATGCAGGGATACCATCCGTCCACAACTCGATCAGCTCCTTGATTAGGGGTTGCAAGAAAACATCCAACGTCAGTCCAGGATCTTTCGGCCCAGGCACCAACGCAGTCAGAAACATGAATGGCTCCTTCATGCACTCACCGGGGGGCAGGTTGTACGGTGTGAGCATAACTGGCCAACAAGAGTATTTTCGTTCACTCCCGAACGGGTTAAAACCATCCGTACAAAGTCACAATCGTACATTTCTAGATTCGGCTGCAAACTCTGAATATGTCTTGTCAAACGATTTACATGCGGGTGAGTCTGCTGGATGGTCCATTCTACCATCTTTTGCATGATCTGAGATTACTCGCTCCTTGTGCCACCGCATTTTATCCGCAGAAGCACTTGAAGCATACAATCTCTTCAAACGAGGTGCTAGAGGGAAGTACCACATTTTCTTATGTGGGAGATTTTTCTTCTGTCGTTTCTTTGCAGCCCCCTCCTTGTAACGCTTGTACCGTTCCTTACCACAGAACTTGCATTGTATTAGATCTGCATCCTCCTCCCAATAGATCATGCACATTTTCGGAAAACAGTCTATGGTTACCACAGACAATCCTAAACCCCGAATCTTTTTTTTCGCTTGGTAAAAGTTAGTGGGAACTAGGTTTTCTTCAGGACAAAGGTCCGACATTACGTCAACCCATTCATTGAAGCTCGTTTCAGATTGCTGGCCATTAGCCTTACAACTCATTAGCCGAGCCAACAAAGACAACTCAGTGAGCTTACACCCCGGATAAACCGGCTTCCTTGATGATTCTAACAAGTCAAAGAACACCTGATCCTCGGGATTCGGTGGTTCCTCCACCTCCACCTCGGTTTCAGTGTTAGTTGTGTCCATGAACTCTGCCCCTGCAGCATCATACACCATTTGTTCGACTCGAGCTCGAATAGCATCGCCTTCAGATGTACTTTGTTCCCCGACTTGTTCATTTTTTCTCTTCCTTCCACGCTGTCTGTATTGGTCATATGTATTGACGCGGTCGCTTCCTCACCATGATGATTCCATACCTGATACGCAGGCAGGAATCCATTTTTCCTCAAGTGCTGGACTACCGCTGTAGGAGTCACGTATTGCTTGTTTCTGCACTATTTCATTGCACAAGGGTACTTTATCAACCCATCCTTTACACAAGCCGGATTTGAGATTGCAAATGCAATGAAACCTTCAATCCCTTTCAGAAAACTCGATTGAACTCTGCCATTTAGAGTACGACAATATATCCATGAACGATCGGTATTCATTGAATAATTAGATAATAACCTGACACATTTGAATTCATTAGATCGTGGTCTATCATTTACGATAATAAATCTATTTCAATCATTTGCTACGTAATATAAGTTATATTAGCTTCAACATCAATTGTTACGGCATTACATAATATAAGTTAAATTAGCTTCAATTTTACCATAATGTTTGGTTTCATATATCAACTAATGATTACTAGTTATACAAGCCTAGAGACAAAACGGATTATCAAATGATTCTTTCTCTTGCATCCCCCTCCTCATCACTTGTGACGCTCCCTACCACAGAACTTACATTCCAACAGATCTACATCCTCCTCCCAATACACCATGCACATGTTCCGACAAGTAGAAAGGCACTCAATAGGCGGCCCCAAACCCCGCCTCTCCCTCCATTGGAGGTATGCCATGGACGGTGCTTCCTCACCGTGATGAATCCATACATGATACTCAGGCATGAATCCATAACGTCGCAAGTGCTCGAATACTGTTGTAGGAGTCATAAAGTGCTTGTTTCTACAGGTTTCCAATGTGCAAGGACACTTTATCAACCCCCCAGTTGCACAAGCCGGACGTCCCATGGCAAACGAGATGAAACCTTTAACCCCTTCTACAAAACTCCTAGAAACTCTGTCATTTACCGCCGTACGATCGTACATTCATGAACGGTCGGAATTCATTGTATACCTTTTTAACCTGTTCCAATTGATTAGATCGTATTTAATTTATTAGATCGATTCCAATTCGGATAAGAAGATTGTAGAGATTAATTGTTAATTATTATACGTTCCTTATAAATTAATCAACATATTATCCGTCGCTCAAAACACTTAACTACATCCTCGTAATTTAGTACATATACGAATTTATCAAATCAACTCCAACTACTACTTACATACATATCAAATTAACTAAACTAACTACATACATACTTAACATACATATCAAATTACACATACATATCAAATTACTACATACATACTTAACATACATATCAAATTAACTAAACTAACTAAACCAACTACATACATACTTAATTAACATACATACTTCACTACATACATACTTATCGAATTAACATACATACATATTGAATTACTACATACATTCATATCAAATTAACTAAACTAACTATCAAATTACATATACAAATCAAATTAATCAAATTACATATACATATCAAATTACATATAATTGATCAAATTAAGTAAACAAGCTACTACATACTTCATATAAACATACAATTGAGAATAAGTAGTCAAAAATCAAAAAAATCCCAATTTTTTAAAAGTTAGGGTTTAGAAGTAATACCTTTGATTCCGAAGAAAATAGCGGGTGAAATTTGAAATTGAAGGAAGAAACGAGCTCCTCGTCCAACGATCTTCGAATTGACACCAAGATTGGGAAGAATCGACAACAAATGGCCGGATTTGACGGAGGAGAAAGGAAGAAAAACGAAGAAGAAAAATGGTCGGAAATGGCTTCTGCTTCAGCCCCCTTCCAATTAAACCTTTATGGGCCGACAGACACGTATTCGTCGGCCCAAAATAGCGATCCGTCGCTATATGGGGCGACGGGTAGTTATCCGTTGCCCCGTAGCGACGGATAACATATCCGTCGCCAGTTTTTAATTTTTTTTTACATATAAATATTAACGACGGATAATTTATCCATCGTTAATATTTAATTTTCTTTTTTTTTTAAAAAAAAAGTCAAACACCGGGCGACGGATTAATAAATCCGTCGCCCATATAGCGACGGATAAAATTATCCGTCGCTAATAAGCGACGGATAATTTCAATCCGTCGCTAGATTTGGCGACGGATAAAATCCGTCGCCCCTTTCCATCGTTTTAACTCAATATTCTTGTAGTGTTATGTTTCCAATAAATTTGAACCAAGAAGTCTTCTCTGCATTTTTCTCGGTTACAATGCTCAATATAAAGGTTTTAGGTGCTTGAATCCGGACACGGAGCGTATTTATTTAACTCGCCATGCTCAGTTTAATGAGTTATTTTTTCCATATGATGGTGATTCTAAGGGACAACCATTAAATGCTTTGGAATACAGTGCTTTTCTTGAACCTATTTCAGGTTTCTCTATAATGGATCCTATTCATGAAGGCTCTGTTCAGACTACAGCTGTTCCCTCAACTTAGGCCCTTGCCAAGTTTGTTCGGAAGATGACATTCCCATCGAGTTGCCCCAGCCACCAACCGTCTCAAATGAAGTGCACCCAGAACCATCCAACACTTCTGGACCTTCCAGTCCACCACCGAGTGTTGTTGCACCTTCTCCTAACTCAGGTACATCTTTGTCGGACCCTCCTGTACCACGGCCAGCCCCCCGTCCTCCTCGTCAGCGTCCACTGCCCATTCTGATTCACACTATGACAACGAGAGGACAAATTGGTACATTTAAAATCAAGCACCCATCTCTTCTATCTACAGTATCAAGTTCTGGAATGATATGAGTGGTCTTGGATTTGTTTGTAGCCGTGCCGACACATCCTTGTTTATCTTCAATCGAGCATCATGTTTGATTTATCTTCTCATTTATGTCGATGATATAATATTGACTAGGAATGATGAGTCTCTTGTTCAGCGCCTTATTAACAGATTCAAACTACCTTTGCTATTAAAGATCCGAGCCATTAAGTTATTTCTTGGGTTTAGAAGTCTCATATATATACTTCTGATGTGATATTTCTCAGCCAAGCGAAGTATGCTAATGACATTCTTCTTCGTGCTAAGCTTCAGGACAGCAAGCCTTATGCTACTCCAATGGCTGCTGGTCAGCAACTTACTCTTGGTGGTGAGTCTTTTGATGATATTACTCTCTACCGTTCCTTGGTTGGTGTATTGCAATACTTAATCATTACTCGACCAGATATCTCTTATGCTATGAATATTGTGAGTCAATTTATGCAAGCTCCCTCCATCGAATCATTTTCAAGCCGTCAAACACATCCTTTGTTATGTGAAGGGGACATCTCACTTTGGTTGAACATTTCGCCGGTCATCCTCATCGACCATTTTAGCATATTCAGATGCAGATTGGGCTGCGTGCCCTGACACTCGTCGGTCTACTTCTGGGTACTCTCTATTTTTTGGTGTTAATCTCGTCCTATGGAGTTCCAAGAAACAACCCACTGTCTCTCGGTCCAGCTGTGAGTCTGAGTATCGTGCCTTAGCCAATTCATCATCTGATATCATTTGGCTAACACATCTGCTTCGTGACCTTCATGTGTCTGTCCCATCTTGTCCGGTATTGCTTTGTGATAATAATAGTGTTGTATTCATCAGCGGAAATCTGGTTGCTCACAAGCGTGCTAAGCACATTGAGCTTGACTACCATTTCACTCGTGAGGTAGTTGCTGATGGACGTCTTCTCACTAAGTTTGTTCCTTCTCATCTCAATGTTGCTGATATATTTACCAAGAGTTTAGCACGTCCACTCTTCTCCTTTTTCCGTTCCAAGCTTTGCGTTAGACCAAATCCCACGCTTCGCTTGAGGGGGATGTTGAAGATCACAAGAATCATTCATTACATAGCAATAATATCATTGATTAGGATTCTCGGGATTTCACATATCTTGTAACATTTTTGTATATTGTAAACTTGTATTATATATACTCAATACAATCAACACCATAAGTGGTGAATATTAAAACCTTTTACAACTTGCACAAAAAATAATCTCAATCGCCGTCAAAAGAAATCCCAAACTAGCTATAAAAAATGTCAATCAATCTTTCTCCCACTAACAACACAAAAACACAATTTGGTGAATTGCCTACCTAAATGTGACGCATGTATATAAGCTATAGCTCGGCCTTTATTAGGCAGCTTTATGACACAAAGCAACATGGCTAGGCATAAGATATGGTGTGGTCTGGATCAATTCATGGCTAGCTAATTGAGACCCCTTTATTTTTCCACGTAAATGACCATGTGCATGTGTCTTAACTAAGGAAACACCTTACATGCACATCTACATGGAAACTTTAGTCCTTTACCTTCCCAAATAACACATCGTAAAAAAAAAAACTAAAAACAGGAAGGGGAAAAGACGGAAATCATATGTTTTAACAAACTGATCCAACTTGCGCATAATTATCTTATCATTTTTCACAATCAATGACAATTTATTTGACGTTGTAATTACTCCACATATTACACATTACATATTAATCAACCAAGCTATAACAGGAACTGCCAAAGGATATTTGGATCCGCACCGGCTAATATGACAATGTGAATTTTGGATGATTCAAAAGTCGGTGACCTCCACTTGGTTAAGAATATTTTCGATATGGACCATACACCAATACGTACTCTTTGACGCTAGGATAGTTAATCGTCCAAATCCTCCGGATCTCCATAGCTAAATTTTAGGGGTAGAGAATAAGGAGAGACCAACCAAACACTTTTATTCATAAAAAGTCCAAACACTTTTACACATAAAATATGACTATGAAAAGTTGATTTCACCCTTCTACTTATTTACCCACTCACCCCAATTTTCACCATTACATCAATTCACTTCCTCCCACTATATCTCACTCTTTTCTCTCTCAACACCACCACCCACCACACCACCCTCCCTACCGACCTCCCACCACCCACCGCAACCCCGACTGTATTGATAAAGTTGATTGATATCGTCCGACTGTATTTAGCAAATCTGCTAATACAGTTGAACTGCATTACATAACTTTAATAATACAGTCTGACTGAATTTATAACTCTGTCAATATAGTCGGATTGTATTACTTAACTCTACTAATACAGTTGGACTGTATTATATGACTCTGCCAATACAGTCGGACTGTATTATTTAACTCTACTAATACAGTTGGACGTATTGCATGACTCTACCAATACAGTTCACTACAAAAAAAATAGTCTTTTGCTAAAAGCCTCCCGATTCGTCGCTAAATCTGTAGCGACGGATAGAACGCCCGTCTCTAAAACGGGCATCGCAAAGCTTTTAGAGACGGATAAACAATCCATCTCTAATTCGCGATGGATTAGCGACGGTTAATTCCGTTGACTAAGCCGTGCACTTAGAGACGGATTAGTTATCCGTCTCTAATTCGGCCGGGGGGATTTAGCGACGGATAGAAAATTATTTTTTTAAAAAAAATCTACAGGATATATGGATAAACCGAAAATTTTATACGAATATTCAATACGGATAAACCGACAATTTTGTTCAATACGAATAAACCGACAATTATATACAAATATACAATACGGATAAACCGACAATACAATAAATTAAAATTTTCATACAATATTCATTATTCAATAATACAATATACAACATTTAATAATTAATACAAAGAAGAAATTACAAAAGTAATAAGAAAAAAATTTAAAAAAAAACTAGATCTTGATCTTGTTGCATCTTGGACGTCGGATCTGGTCGGAGGAAGGAGTGGACGGTGGTGGTGGTGGTGGTGGACGGCGGGTGGTGGAGGAGAGGTGTGCGGGTGGTGGTGGAGAAGGGGTAGTGCTGGTGGAGGCAGTGGTGGTGGGGGTGGAGAGGGAGGCAGTGGTGGTGGTTGACGAGTAGTGGTGGTGGTGGAAGGCGGGTGGTGGAGGCAGTGGTGGTGGTTGACGGGTAGTGGTGGAGGAGAGGTGTGCGGGTGGTGGTGGAAGGCGGGCGGTGGTGGAGGAGAGGGAGGCAGTGGTGGTGGAGGTGGAAGGCGAGTGGTGGTGGAGGAGAGGAAGGCGGGTGGTGGAGGAGAGGAAGGCAGGTAGTGGTGGTGGAAGGAGAGATGGTGGTGGTGGAGGAAGAGAGGGTGGTGGTTGATGGTGGAAGAATGGAGGCAGATCTGGATCTGGTGGGTATATTAGGGTTTTAGCGACGGATAGATCTATCCGTCGCTAAATTTTCTTTCTTTCTTTTTTTAATTTTTTGGTCAACTTAATTAGAGACGGATAAATTTATCCGTCGGTAATTAGAGACGGACAAATTTATCCGTCTCTAATTAGCGACGGATTAGAGATGGATTGAGCAAATTGCTCAATCCGTCGCTAAAAGTAGCGATTTGTCACTATTTAGCGACGGATTAAATTCCGTCTCTAAAACCGGAAATTCTTGTAGCAGTTGACTGTATTTTTCGATATATAAAATATAGTCAAACAAATTATGAAGCATAAACTTACGATTCTTGTTGGAAAATGGAAGAAAAAATGAACAAAATCTGAACTTAAAAATTAAAATAAACAATTGAAGAGGTGAAATGATATTAAAAATTATTTTAGAAGTGTTAGTTAGTTTTTGAATAGGTAAGGGGCATAAATGTCCAATAATATGGGGTACAAGCATTTGGACTTTATTTTAAAACACCAAAGCACTTATGCCTTTTTTTGTAAACTTGGGTGCAAAATTGTTATATTTCACCAATTTTCCCAAATTTTAGCCTGAACCAAACTTGAGCTAGTTTGGCAGCCCAATTGGATTTTCAACTGGGCCCATAATAATAAGTCTAGTAATTACAAACTCTAGAATCTTCTTTTCATTTAAATGCACAAACCCTATGAATTTTGAATTCTAGCGTCTTCTATCCATTTCCCTTCCAGAACAAATTTCATCTGACATCTGAAACCAACATAGAAGAGCAAAAATGGCGGCGAGTAGAACTGAAGAGCTTTCGCTGGACTTGGAGGAGCTGAAACATCTTCAGAGCATTGCGAAACGGCCTCGTGTTGTTTCTCTCATCTCCTCAGAGATCCATAATCTGGAAAAGGTTCGCCTCTGCTACACTTTTTTTCGCTACTTCCGTTCTGTATTGAATTTAGTGCAGTGGTGATTGTGTGTATAGATTTATCAATCATTGAATCGATTTGATTGATGTAACTTGAATTGATCGAATTCACATGTTTGTTTATAGAGCTTTATCAGTCATTATTGATGATGCTATTAACTACATGTTGAAGCTTAATTTGATGATCATGCTTCTAGGAGGTATATTAGTATACTAGATATGGATTAGAGTGATGATTGTGCATGGAGCTTTGTCAGTCATTGAATCAATTTGATTGATGCAACTCGAAATGATCGAATTCACCCGAGTGGTGTTTGTTTATAGAGCTTTATCAGTCATCTATGAGGATGTAATTAATTCCACGTTGAAGCTTCATTTGATGATCCTATTTCCACTAAGGAGGTACATAAGTATACAGTGTTGTCGATCGCACGCGACGCGATCGCGACGGATCAAGAGGTGGCCACTACAAATATTCTGTAGCGGTACCCATATATACCGCAGGCACAACAGCCGTTCTTTTTTTTTTTTGGGTAAAATGTATAGAGGCAGAAGCTGGAATAAAACGGAAAGAAGAGAAAAAAACAGAGAGAAACGAAAGAAAAGAAGAAAGAAGCCTGCCTCATCTCCGGCCACTATTCCGGCGAATTAAATCCGCCTCACCTACTTTCCTTGACTTTACTTGCCTTTAGACTTTGAGTAATATATGACTTAACAAGTACCTATATGTTCGTTTTAAAAATTTTGCGTTTTTTTTTTTTACTTCACTATCCCGCCCGCGATAGCGATCCCCATTTTTTGGGCATGGCGCGACACGTCGCGATATGCGATCGATAACACTGTTAGTATACTAGATATGGATTAGAGTGATGATTGTGCATAGAGCTTTGTCAGTAATTGGATTAGTATGATTGAGGTAACAAACTTCATGTTGAAGCTTAACCTGATGATCCTCTATGGTGCTTTTTTAGCATTCTAGATATGGATTGCGTTGATGATTGTGTATCGACTATCGAGCTTTATCAGTAATTGTTTGTTTTGATTGATGTAACCACTTCATGTTGTAGAATGGATCTTAATATGATGACCGCTCTTCATCTAAGGTGTTTTTTTTCAGTATTCAAGTCATACATTACACCGCTGTAAAAGTTTTGTTTTGATGCTTATGTTTTTGTTACAATGCGAATAGGATTCTGGATTTCAATTAGCTACTACTAAGTTGATTTTTAGTGATCTAGATATGGTTTGTAGCTCTGCAATAGCTGTGTTTTAGATGCTTATGTTTTCGATATGATAGGTGGTGGGTTGTAGACGAGGTAAAAAGCTTTTTATACTGCGAGATGTCTGTATATATATGCATTACATCCATTATTAGAGGTCCTGAAAGGCTGTTATGATAATTTTGTGGTATTCTAGCACTAATGCTAGCTGCTGTTACAGTTAGGCGAGTTGTAAGTACTCGAAAATTTTGATTAGAGGCATCTGGAAATTAGGCGAAAGAGGCGTCGGATGACGTAAAGGGAATGAATAGGATCCATGGTTTAACAAATCTCGAATAAAATAGATAATTGAATTACTGTTATAATGTGATGAATGACATGCAACTAGATGATAATGAAAGGTTTTTTTAGACTCCGCTTGATTACATTTTAAGAAGATAAAGTACTATTAAGATAGTGAAGAGATTTTTTAAGAGTGTTACTTGAAAACCTTAAGTGAGTGTTTTGTTTATCAGCTACACACATAGCATTCTATAGTAAAGGCTCTCTCTAAGACTATTTGGTGAAGACTCTTTCAAAGAATGTTGCTTGATAGCTTCATAACAGTGTTGGTTTTATCTGCTACGGAACAGCTCTTTAACTGTGGCACATCTGGTAGTATAGCTTGAGGTTACATTGTTAAGTATTTTAGAAAGATTTTGATGGAAAATCTGCTATTGCTTTGTTTTGCTACTTGATAGAATTTGTTTCCTATTTTTTCAGTTATCAAAAGAAGTTGATCCTGCTGCAGCAACAATCAGCAAGCCAGCAGGCCCAGCACCAATAGCAGTTGTGCCGAAGTCAGTGTCAAACCCATTATTAAGTTATGTAACTCTTAGTTCCTTCAGCTGGGACCAGGACAATGACAAAGTAAAGGTGAGTCTGATTGTAGGAATTCATGAAATTAATTTAAAGGTGAGTCTGATTGTAGGAGTTCATGAAATTAATTTTAAGATCATAGTTATTTATGAGACCATGTTAATTGAATTGAACTACTGATGATGTTTCTACTAAGTGTGACACCAAAATAATGTTTAGATAAGGTAACCCCTTCGTTGAAATGAACTTCAAGTGAAGAAATGATTCTCCGTGCTTATGCTTTTTGGCTTCCAAACTCAAAAACTCTTACAATTCTTGGCTACTTAATCTATCTCATTTTTGTGGATTAAAGTTTATGTACAGTAAATATTGCATCCATATAGTCTTGTAGTATGGGCTTAACTATGATGTTTCTCATGGCATTTCGCTTTGCTCAAAAGGCAGATATACGTTCTTGCATGTGATGATTTCTTCACTTTTTCTTTTTCTTTTGCAGATATATGTTTCACTGGAGGGAGTCGATCAGGAGAAGATTGAAGCTGACTTTAAGCAAATGTCCTTCGATGTCAAGTTTCATGATGTTCAAGGAAAGAACTACCGGTGTGCTATACCCAAGTTAAACGGCAAGATAGAACCTGAGAAGTGTAAGTTGATTGTGAAACCCAAGAGGGTGGTGATCACCTTGTTCAAAGCCTCTCATGGGAACTGGCCAGATATCCACTTCAAAGAAGACAAGGTAATTCTTTATTAATAAGGATGAATGCTTACTTGCATGCAACCACACTATGTAAGTACTAATTGAGTGTTGATCCGGTTGTTCTGATGCTGCAGTTGAAGCCAAATTTAGACAAACAGCGTGATCCAATGGCTGGGATAATGGATATGATGAAGGTGCAGTACTTTTCATTGTTCCAATTTTGTAATCGTATTTAATATTATTGCTCCTTGTTTTTCTAATGTGTGTTTCCTAAATCTGTCATTTGTTTACAGAACATGTACGAGGATGGTGATGAGGACATGAAAAGAACAATTGCAAAGGCATGGACAGATGCAAGATCTGGCAAAACTGCTGATCCTTTATCGAGCATTCGTTGAAAACCTGGTTCGCCTTGTGGTTATTAATAGAGTGGTTATTTTGTTCTCATGCAGTTGTCCTTGATGTAGTTATGTAAAAACCATTATGTCCTAGCATGAATGGCGAGGTCTGCTTCCTTTGTTGTTCAGACTATCTTATCTGCTAATGTGTTACTTGGGCAATGTTTCTTTTATTTCGAGCTGTCCAAAATGGTGCATCTCTTTCCCACAGGATTGCATCTTTGTGGTTTATGACCGACTTACACAGGATTGCGTCTCTGTGGTTTGTCTATGCCTCTAAATGTGTTTGCAAATGCTTTTACTTGTATTTTTTTGTCTGCTTCTACTAAAAGTTGATTAAAGTTCATTTTAAGCAAAAGTTAGTAGTGTTTGATATTTCAGATTAAAAGCAGCTTAAAATTATAAAAGCAGAAGTTTTAGTGTTTGCAAAAATTAATTTAATTAGTTGTTTTTAATTGGAAAAAAATCTACAACTTGCTTAAAGCAGTTAGAAGCAGCTTTTGGTGGTTACCTGTTTTTTTTCAGAAAGTTGCAGCAGAAATTGTGATATAAAACACTAAAAAACTGTTTTTACTACTTCAAAATCACAAAATCACTTTTTTTAAGCATTTGCAAGTTAAATCTAGAATTTGAGTAATGTTAAAGTTGCAATTAGTATTGTGTCGTGCTGACAAAAGCATTTTTTTAAATACGTTTTGGCACTAAAATTACCTTTTACCCTTTTTTTATGTTTCAAAAAGACGCTAAGCTGGCTATGCATAATTTCTCCGGGGCTAAATAATATTTTGAAGCGATGTAGGAAAAGTCAGATGCATTCCGAAAACAGAACTGTATATAATATTTTGAAGCGATGTAGGAAAAGTCAGATGCATTCCGAAAACAGAACTGTATATAATATTTTGAAGCGATGTAGGAAAAGTCAGATGCATTCCGAAAACAGAACTGTATATAATATTTTGAAGCGATGTAGGAAAAGTCAGATGCATTCCGAAAACAGAACTGTATATGGTCCTTATTCCTTAATCCATAGTTCCATCTCAACCTATGGATTAGATACATTCCAGTTCGATCCACTATAAATTGGATCTGTTTGGGTTGGATTCCTTATCAATCCTTACAAAAATATGACGGTCCATATTTAGATCCCGACGCGATCAAAATCCATACGGGTTTACAAGAGTCCACCAAGATGCATAATTTTAATAAAAATAATGTCTAATTCTTTTAATAAAAAGGAATAGTTGGATCTTGCATGCATTAATTTGCTCAGATTTGAACAATTCATAGGACCCAACCGATCCGGATTAAATTCAGATTGGATTGCCAAACTCAATCCTCATTAACTGGCTGAGAACTTCCACCTAAGAATTGCAGAAATAATTTGGCAGTGGAAAATTTTGATTTCATTTAAATTCAAAGAACGGGGTGTATAACGGCTAGGATTTCTTCTCTGCTAATTCCCTAGCCTGGACATTCTGCACACCTACATGTGTATGGCAAAAATAGTTTAAGAGCACTGGCGAAGCTAGGCTGGGTCGAGTCGAGGCGGGTCACTCGACCCAGCTCGACTTACCCTCGACTCTGAATTAATGGTGCGAAGCGGAAAAAACATTTAATACAGTTAGTATACGTTACCTATCCACAAGATTACCAAACTTTGTATGTAACTGAGTGGATGAGTATGTACATATTTATCTTGAGTGTATGGGTTCGACACCCATTTTTATCACTTTTTCCTTTTGATTTGAGCATATTTTTCTCTCTCATTTTAACTTCACTTTTCTTTTATTTTTCCTTTTTGATTTAAGCATATTTTTCTCTCATTTTAGCTTCACTTTCCTTTTGTTTTTTCTTTATTTTCCAATAATACATAGTTTTCTCAACATATCAAATAATATTCGTCCATACTCACCTTATAATTATATATCATAACAAATTTATGAATACATAAAAATATTAATTTTAAATATACCTAATGTTACGCAATATCAATGAGTAAATGATGATATATATATATATATATATATATATATATATATATATACTTGTATAATATACTTATATGACAATAATATTTTAGTTGTAAAAATCGCAAGTTAAGATTCGACCCATCTGAAATATGCTTCTGGATTCGCCACTGTTTAAGAGCCACACTATTAAAAATCATCTTCGGGAGAACATGTTTAAATGAAGACTAAAGTTACAGCTTGACGTAAAATTTACGAATGGAAGCAGTATTTGAGAAAATGAAATTCAAGAATACAATACACTGGACACTAATGTGGGTGTCGTTGCCATCACTGGAGTATTTGGCTGCCATAGTCGGTATTGAACTTGTCATAACGGTGTGCATGGAGATGAGCTGAAGGTCTTGTATTCCTCAGTGCCACTTCAATATCCCCAGGTGTAATAGGTCCGACCTTTGGCAACTCTGTATGAGAAAACGTAGAACAGTCATATTCAGGGGTAGATCCAAGATTTGAAGTATGGGTGGTGAAATTATTATATATGTGGATTATTTCGGAGGTGCATATTTTGATGTTATTAACTTCATGACAAGTTTATTCCTTTTTTGCCTTCACATTTTCTTCAAATTTAGTTGGTCCAAAAAACAAACCAAATATTAGAAGCCTGACTTACCATCCTCAGGCACCAGCTCCTGCCTCTCCTCTAAAGAGGCCATTAACCGCCTAAGTGGCTGCATTGCAGCCTCTTTGCAAAGTAGACGAATATCTGAACCTGAAAAACCTTCTGATTTTTCCACTAATAGATCATAGGGGAGATTCTCTCCCTCATCATTTAAAGGCAGCAATTCCTTAAACATGGCTTGTCTTGCTTCTGGTTCCGGAAGAGGTACAAGGATCTACATCACATGGGAAAAGATACATTCAATCTTTCAAAATTTGTTTACATGAAATCGGTATAACAAATGGAAATCCACTTCATTACAGCATCCATATTGTAATCTATGAACTACAGGACTCGTAATTGGAAATTTTGTTCCAATTGAATTAAATGATGCTTTTACAGCTACATTTTGGGCCTTGGGGGTTTCAGTTAAAACAGCACGTCTTACATTCTTAACTTGGTGAAACCAAGAGAAAGGAAGAACTAAAAAGTAATGTAAATTCCTGGTGAAACTTGTAGCTAATATTTTCAACTGAGAGTTGCCAAGAAGTTGACGCTAAGTTCTTTAGGAGGCCATGATGCATATCTGAGGCATACCGAGTTAAAAAAAACATACCCGTTTCTCAAGACGCCTAAGCATGGCTGCATCTAATTCCCAGGGGAGGTTGGTTGCCGCCAGAACAAAAACAAGTTCATCTGTTTTTGTCAAACCATCCATCTGCAGTTGGCCCAAACCCGTTATATCATGAGGAAGATATATACATATTGCGGATGGCAATCTGATGGATGATTGACAAAGATGCTTCAAAACATTTATGGTTTAGTAATATTCATAATTTATTTACGCAAAGGTACATAATGAAATTAAGGCATCCAACAAAGTTACTGTCCCACTACTTGTCACCGTTTCCATGTCTCATGGGTAGAAAGTCCACCTGGATAAGCAACTCTGTCTTCAGGCGCCTGCTTGCTTCATGTTCACTACGTGCTTCACCTCGTTGGCTGATAATTGCATCGATTTCATCCAGAAATATAGTTGATGGTGCATGATGTCTAGCAAGCTCAAATAATACCTTCACCAATTTTTCGGAATCACCTGAAAATTAATAGCCTTATAAATGATCTTTTCTGAATGGAATTTCAGCTGAGTTCATAAAGGTGTACACAGAAGACACATATCCTTAGGATGCAGAGAAATATAAAGAAGCGCATCATCTACAGTTTTCAAGCTTCAATGTTCTTGAAAGAGAGAAATGCAATACTTGTAAATCAGTATTAACGCACAGTAGTCTAGATTTATAAGTTCTGGGTATCATTAATTTACAAGATCTACTCCGGTAACATTGAGTGAGGTATATTGGTATCCTGTTCAATCTTAATCAAGCATGTATTAATCATAGAGAGCTAGATGTGAAGGTTACACAAGAAATTAAGTTATTTTGGAACATTTTGACCCTTTATATGGATACCGCAGGTCTGCAGCAAAATTTGGCATTAGATAAGGAAAATGGTATGAGTCTTGACACAATGTGCTTTATCATTCTATATGTGAAATCAAACTTGACTAAATTAGCAGCAATGTACGCTGCATAGAATTACAGTACTTGGCATGCCGGGGAGAACACCTGACTGCCCAAGTACAAAACACGTTATTCTTTGCACAGTCACATGCTCTGCCCATAAATATACACATGCACAATCTTCGGAAGATGTTTGTGGAACCATCACAGTATCTTACCGCGCCATTTGCTGACGATGGATGAAGCAGAGATATTGAAGAATGTAGTGTTGCACTCAGTTGCAACAGCTTTTGCCAGCATAGTCTGCAATGTTGATAACACAAGATATTCAAACTCGCCTATAATTGCTTAGCAAAGCTATGAATTTCAAAAGAAAAAATTGCTTTCGGAAGCGAGTCACAGT
Source organism: Plantago major (assembly GCA_026545765.1). NCBI lineage: Eukaryota > Viridiplantae > Streptophyta > Magnoliopsida > Lamiales > Plantaginaceae > Plantago > Plantago major. The sequence continues at coordinate 6,130,107 of CM048840.1, forward strand.
AGACCGTATGACAGTTCAAGTAGCAATAGAAGATAACATTTAAAATAATCTATTAAAGCTCAACCTTGATATCTGTATAATACAAATTATTTATTAAATGGTCAAGACAAGATGCATTATTTTGCAGGGCCATAGTCTTTAGTACAGAAAACTTAGAGCTGATGCAAACAAAACTGAACTACTCTGGATTCTGAAGGTATGGGGAAAAAAGAGCTATACATAATCAATAAGAGCTGATGGACTTGACCCTGACCTTTCCAGTTCCAGGGGGTCCAAAAAGGAGAATCCCTTTCCATGGTGTTAGCAAACCAGTAAAGTACCTGAAAATGGATGGACAGTGAGATTCGACCAAATTCCGAAAAGGTCGAAATGAGATATTCTGTAAGAAATGGGGCAATCAAACTTAACACTCACTTAGGATACTTTATCGGCATAACCACTGCTTCTTTGAGAAGCCGTTTGGCATTCTCTAACCCTTTAATGCTCTCCCATTTAACATCTGGACTTCCACGAATAATATCTCTGCAATTTCCACAGATCCAGAAAAGTGATAGGCTCAGTTGGACAATAACATCCTACCAAACCAACGTATGAATTGCTGTGTACCTATAGTAGAGATATATTTACCTACATAAACTCTCTGCTAAATTCCGCACTTCAACTGACTCAAAGGGTGGAAGTAAAGATTTCTGGCTGAAATCAAATACCAGATGTTACACAGAAGGAAGACTCTACATAGTAACTCCGAAGTTGGCATACATAGATCAGATAGTAGTTGACAATGTTAAACATAGATATGCAATTTCCTGGCTTTGGCCATCTTGTAGTACGGGAACATTCAGCCATTGGCTCGAGAGTTAGGTGGTGGGTGGTTTGGGGGGTGGGGGCAATGCAATAGAATAAACAAGAAAATAAAATGTCTGGATCAACAGAGAGTTACCGCTGTATTATCTAATACACTAATTATGTTCCTTAGAGAAAACATCATGGCAGTGAAACTTTATAAAGGATCGACTGACTGGCAACAAAAATAATTAATTAATCTACTCGTAAAGTAAGCATTGGTAATAGAACAGAAGAAGACTAAGCAGCTTACAGTGGCAATAGTAACAGCTTTCAAAATATTGTTTCCCTCGAGTAAAGTTTTGCATTTAAACTAGTGTGATATGGATTCCACATACAAGTCAACCAAAGGGGAAAACCTTCCGAATAAAATCTCGATCATATGGACACTCAGCGTAAAAATAATACAGTTAAAACAGGTAAATATGAGAATGGTAGTATCTGAACGTTGTACTATATGGCACATGCTTTGCGACTAGCAACTAACAACGGCAAGATTTATGAACATCACCACAACATTAAATATTGAAATATCACTCATTTCATTCACAGTGGGAAAAGTCCAACATCAACCAAGTAAGGGATCGATTGACTGGCAACAAAAACAGTTAATTAATGCACTCAGCAAAGATTAAATTTGTAGTAGAACAGAAGAAGACTAGGCAGCTTACAGTGGCATCAGTAACAGCTTTCAAAATATTGTTTCCCTCGAGTAAAGTTTTGCATTTAAACTAGTGTGATAAGAATTCCACATACAAGTCAGATAGAATCAAAGGGGAAAACCTTCTGACTAAAATTTCGATCGTACGGACATTTGAAAAACACATTTCTGAATTTTTTTCTTATATGACGGGTTAATTTTAAACACATGCCGAGTAATATCATAGCTGACACTCAGCGTACATATAATACAGTTAAAACAGGTAAAAGTAATATGAGGATGATAGTATCTGAATGTTGTACTATGGCACGTGCATTGCGACTAGCAACTAACAACGGCAAGATTTATGAACATCACCCAATTAAATATTTTAATATCGTCCATTTCATTCACAGTGGAAAAAATCCAGCAAAAACCAAATAAATACAGGATTGGCAAAAGAAAAAGAAAAGTAACTATACGGCTTTTCATCCACTCCAGCAGATGAAATTCCATTAGATTGTATCCCATGATCCTGAAACACAATATACATTTTCATTAGACACCTAACTAATACAAGGCCAGCATCAATACAAATAGAACCATCAATCGTGTGGTACCTGATTACGATACTGTTCGTACACAGCCAAGTCAGATGTGTTCTTCATGTGCCTACTTCCGCTGGATGTTCCGTTCGAGTAACTCTCATTATGTACAGTCTGACCATTTGTAGCCACATCTTTTGACTCGACCTCCTTCCTCCCAAATTTCATATCATAATACAACTTAAATTCCTACCAAAAAAAAAACCTCTACTGAACATACGAAACACTCCTTCTAGATGGAATCCATATACCAAAACCAAAAAAAATAAAATTAAAATGACATAAAACAAATGAGAAAGAGTCATTTCCTGCTTTATGCAAATGATGTACAATAATCAATTTATCTACACACCCATTCTAGTCACATTAATTCGAGGTGATGATCATACTGAGGATTATCTACTCACAATTACCATATGCTAATGCAACCGCTGAAGTCTGTGGTGTAACTAGCCAGTGACCGTGGATCATTGATCCATTAAAATGCAGTACAGCTGAATAAATTACAGGAAATAAGCTACATAAGACTGCTTACGCAATGTTCGCTCCGCAATCAAGCTTCATCTACGCTCACCTTACACCAAAATAACGGTAAAAAACTCAGTGCATACTCACATTCCTGTGAAAGCTAATGCTAAAATCAATTTTCATCCAACACTTATCGTTGATTCCATATCTATCACACAGGACCGAAGAGAGTCCAAGGAGAATTTCTATATCACCTACGAATTCTTTAATCTTCTTATCAGAGCTCCGACCTATAACAATTGATTGCAATTAACTCTCAGCAACACATAAAAGGAAAGCGAAGATCGATTGAGAGCCAATGTATGGCAAGACATAAGCTACATGAAGCATATGACTATTTAGGCAACTTTGGCGCAGCAATTAATCTTCATTTAGACTCTACCTTACACCAATTTCTAGGTCAAACCGTGCAGCTCGTTATATGCTGACACTCCTATCACAGCTATTGCTAAACTCAATTTCCATCATAACAAGGATTGATCGATATCTAACACATCAGACTGGAGATAATCCTAGTAGAATTATTAATCCATAACCAACCGATTGAGTAATCTTCCTATCGGAGATTTGATCTATAACAACCGCTTTAACCAGTAACACACAGTTTACACAAATGCGATATAATCGGGAAATGAAGAGCAATTACGAGCTAATGTACAAGCTAAAATGCGCTCACATGGACAAAATTGAAAGTGAAAGGCAATGGAAATGGCTAGAAGTTACCTGGAAGGACCACCGAGTAGGCATAGGCTCGTCGTCCATCGGAATCAGAGAGAGATAGAGAGAGAAAGTGTGTTTGCTCCTCTCTCTACGTGCAGAGTTTCAGTCGTCGTCACAAACAGTCACTGTGTGGAACAGTAGAAAGATCGATCAATTCATGTGTTTTTTGCCATTCCTTTCTCCAGCAAAAGTCAAGAACAATTAAAACCTGAGGAGATGAGAGTGAAGGGGTAGAAATGAAAATTTTCAAACAGATTTGGATTTTTTACGTGAGGGGGAAATTGTGGACTAGAATCTTTTAGTTGGCACTTGCCAGTTGCCAGCATCAGATTTTTATCATTTTTTGAAACTCGGACCAGGCGATCGACCGGCCTACTTAATGAGGGAGGTTTCACTGGATCAATCCGAGTCAATTCGGATTAACCTAATAATAATAATTTAATATAAAATATACTAATAACATAACATAAAAGTAAAAAATTCAATAGATACATTTTATCTCCAATTAATTATACTTATTATGGGTAGTATATAACCAAAAACCTGGCACGTGTAACGTTTCTAACAAGATGTACAAAATCTGGCACGTTTCTTCCTCATTTATCCTGTTTGTTCGATCCTGGGGTTAGACCAGTGATCTCACTTCTCCATTTTTCATTATCTTCAGGAACCTCATCTAATCAACTTAATATGCCGGTAATTACGTCCTCTTGCTTGTTAATTACTTATTTGTTCGTTTTATACATTATTATTCTCTGGCATTTTCCCCGTGTCTAAGTGTGTTGTACAATAAAATATATATATATATATATATAATAAATACGGTACAATCGTGGTATAATGTTAAATCATCATGATACACTTCTTGACGTTGTACAGTAGTTAAATACAAAATGTTAAATATGTGACCTCTCCGATAGACGGTCTCTCACAGGAGTTTGTATTTATTAATACGACTCATAAATTTTACTCTAATTTTGAGTCGTAATTTAAAATTACGACTCTTAATTTATACTTCAATTGAAAATACGACACACCCCTTTGCAATTTGCATCTCTTATTAAGAGTCATAATTTTTAAATACGGCTCGTATTTAGATGATACGACTCTTTTTAAAGGTAGCATTAGATCAAATCTCTTGTAGTGACAATTACATTATTGTCAAGTCGAAAATTTCTCGACAACCTTCAGCAACAAGTGGCTCGGATTCTATATTGTAGGCTTTAATACAATTATAAGAAGAAAAAGTAATAGGATTTATAAAATAAAACACTAGAAAAGAAGAGTGCGGGAGGCTCTCTATTGTATTGGCTAAAATTCGTACTGGATTAGCCCACCAAGGCTACGATCAAATCCATCCATGTTCCATCAAGGAGCCCATCTTGGCTATGTACACAAATTGGAATCCAACGCCAATGAGCTAACCCATTGAGCTAAGTCACTCATCTAACCATGTAGTCCATAGGCTACCTGACACGCTTGACCTCGTCCATCATTAAGCTGATAGACGAGCTAGCTAGCTTACCTAGCTCAGTCGACTAACCAACTAACGTGTTAGAAGGCTAGTCAACCAACCGAACATGGGAGGCTAGCTCAGCGGACAAGTGAAGTGGCAAACGATTCTGCCAACTGATCATGACATGGTCCAACTCACTAAAAGACTCCTCACCCGAAATATATGAGAGGTGGGGATGGACTCTAATGGGTAGAAAGTCTATATAGGTTGGCAGGTAGAAGGAGGAAGGCATCTCATTTAGACTACGAGAAACCCTAACTATCACTCTAACGCCTCCATCTCTCTCAAGCTTTGTGATTAGCGCTTCTGGCCTTCCACCATCGTCCATCAGTCATCTATCACCTTCCGCCACCTTACCTCACTATCCGACGATAGCCAACCAGCCACCTCCACCAAGGTCAGCTAGCCTATCGTTTGTGCCCATCCATACATTGTCGAACCGTCAACAGGATAAGTCGACCTCCATCATCTCTCTCTATCTCTGTCACTCTATTCACCTTCTATCAACATACTAACTTGAGTGTCGCAGCCCATACGGTCGGCGTCACATCGGTGTCACTTTGGAACCTTACGCTTTGTTTGCTCTTATTGCCTTGCAGGTTGTCGGTGCCCCTCAGTTCTCAACCCTAAATTCGATTGTAGATTTCTGAGTGTCTACATTTATATAATACTAGAACGCGAGAATATGCTAAGCGTGTTATTGTGGCACATAGTTACAGTTATATAATATGTATATGAATGCAAGTAATATCGTTTTTTTTTAATAATGAATTGCATTTTTTTCAAGCTGAATTAGTGTTTGAGTTAATGTTAATTGATCGTTGTTTTTAATGACGAATTGATTTTGTTGGGGTTAAATTAGTATTTAAAATTTAATTGGAGAAGGAAGATTGGTTTTTATTATGATGCGTTGATTTTGTTGAAGTTGAATTATGGCTTGTAATTTGATTGAATAAAACAGATTATTTTTTAATTAAAGTCTAATTTACATATATACTACAGATGAGTTCAATTTAATTTAAAATAAGTACTCAATTGTACAATTTCAATAATTGTCCACTTATTTATATATATATATATATATATATATATATATATATATATATATATATAAAATACTGTAATATACTACTTAGTATATAGCCAACAGGTGCTACAAAGTAGTATGAGATTTTAATTTCCTTTTCTAAGCTTCCATTTTCTGATGATGATTTGAATTGAAAGGGGTTATGAGTATATAATTAACTAGGGAAGGGTTCAAGTGCAATGATTAAACTTTATCACACCAACACATGCACTAAAGCAGAACACAGAACACGTGTCATGATCGTGTGTGATGAGGATCGAACAAACCTATTTATCCTGATCACAATCTTTCATCCTTATCTACAAATGCACTCTACCGTTTACTTTCACTCTCTTCTCTCTCTCCCAAATCCAGTTTCGGTATATATGCCCTAATCACAAAATCCAATCGTTTAGTTTTTGAACTGAAGATTAATCTTCATCACCTGAGCTTGCTGACATGAAAAGGTTTCAACTTTCAACGGCGCTCTCCTACAATAGGGATTAGGGACGACAAAGAAAGACAGAAAAGGTAGCTAGGTCCTTGCTAAGGATTTGTATGAGTATGATGATTTTTGAGTTTGCCTCTGTTGGCTTTGTAATTTTACCTTTTATGATTTTGCTAAACAGAGCCATAGTTTTGCTAATTACCCATTCATTTAATAGAAAATCTATTTCCTACTTTATTCATTATATCTCATATTCTATTTACTATTTCTTCTTCTACTTTATTAAATCTTTTTTCTATTTTATTACCATATCTGAATAGTTGGTTTTGGTCTTGCTCTCTTTTTTCTTTGAAGTTTTAATTTACGACTATTGTTTGTTTGCAATATTTATATTTCTCAAGAAACGAATGACTTATATATTCTCTATAGTATACAAACTCAACCTTCTTACTGACTCGATCTGTTAAACTTTGCCTTCTCCACTGCATTTTTAGTTTAGGTTAAGCTCAATTACTTGTAGACCTAAGTGGGGAGTGAACAGGTGAAACATTTTAAGCATATTCTAATTACAAATAGGAACAGAGAAATTCCGTTGTACGACAATCATTTTCACACATTATTCAATTTCATTATGATCTATAGGTATGCTATGTTTGCAAATTGAAATAAGATTAAATAAAGAAATAAAACATTATACCCAGCTTGTTACACAATTTCTAGTAATATAATATTGTAATAAGAATATTAATATGCATATTAGTAGTAGACATTTTATCTCTCCCAATATAAAATGGAGAGGAAATGGCAGCGTTTTTCTTCTACCAACCGAGTGTTTTAAACAATTCAAGTAAATCCAGGAGCAGAGCCAGGATTTGAAAGTGGAGGTGGCGGAGTATTAATTATAAGATGGACACACTATGTAATTTAGCTAGGTTGAGTTATGCCGATCCGGGTTGGATCAATATTTTTTACATTAAATTCATCATACATATTTAAATATAAATATTCAAGTAAAATGAAAGAAAAGAAAGAACCACATTATGATAAAGACAAACAAAAAATGAATAAATTAATGACCCACTTTTATGAAAATAGTACTCTACATCTCTTCATCTTCTCAAAATCATTAGTGATTGAATCGATGTCAAAACCCTCGACAATTCCTTTTTCAATATGGATTATAAATAGTTAGACAATAAGTCATCCTCCATCGAAATTCGCAGTCTTTTATATATATATATATATATATATATATATATATATATATATATATATATATATATATATATATATGTGCAATTTTCATGACTGAAAATGCACACTTAGAACTTTCTCCAAAAGTATAAAAACCGCCCGTATAACCCTTTTAAATTAGTTAATTAGTAAAATATCTCTTAAATCACAAAGTCTTGGAAGAGACGTGTATTAGTGAGAGATGGACTGATGTTCTTAACTACTATATGTATAATGTTTTATGAGTATGTATGCTTTTTATATCATTTTGTTATGTAATATGTATATCACTAATATTTTTAGTAAAACTTTTAGAGGCTTGTTAAACGCAGAACAATTTTTACTAAACGTAGAACACTTTTTTTTATATATTGCAAAAGGTCCTTCAACTGATAAAAATATAGAATTAGTCCCATTTTTCGGAAAATTTCTCAAATTATCACATTTTCAAAAATATATAAACGTATATACACTATGGTATCATAACACAACAAAAATCAATGTCGCACAATCATTAGTCATATTATGCCGATAATGAAGAAGTATATTTTTTTTTAATTTGATATTTATATTGTTTATAATTATTTTATTGCGTTTGTATATTTAAATTAACTAATATTTCACCAAAACTTAAAAAAAAATAAATAAAAAAAGGACCAAAAACACGTTTGGTAGCCCTCGAAATCTAGAAATAGCCTTTGACGAAATTGCCATCCATTTGTGGTAGCCTTGAGGTCTACCGGATTAAATTTTGTCCGTTTCGTGAGTTTTTTTCGGTTTTTTTAAGTAATAATAAATATTGTTTTACTGTGTATGATTTGATTAAATTTATTTTTTATTTATCTATAACATTGCTCTTAAATTTTAATTATGTTTGTTTGAAGATCATAATCACCTTCGTGTTCTTCAATTATGTTTGTTTGAAGATTCGGAGACAAAGATGTATGTTAGAGAGTTGAAATGCATAAATAAAAGTGTTTTTGGATAAAATCACCTTCGTGTTCTTCGTGTTTTTCTTTTTAAGTTTTTTTGATTTATTCATTCGGATGATAAAATTAATTCGAATAAACTTGTTTGATGTGTTTTTAGGTTAAATAGTATTTTTTTCAAATTATTGAACCATTTTGTAAATTATAATAATAGTGGTATTATATGTAATATGTAAAAATTTGTTCTGCGTTTAGTAAAAAGTGTTCCGCGTTTAACATTCCTGAACTTTTAATGTTTTTAGATATAACTGTAATGTTTGTCCGTCTCTTTTAGTTTCTCTATAAGACCGTCTCTCAGGAGACTTACTTTAAATTAAATATTATAATTTTCTCAACTTATTTAATTATAAAGCCGACTATCTAAATGTACTAACTAAAAAATTTAAGGTGGCGGAACATATACTTTTCTAAAATATGCTTATAGTAATAAAGAAAATGAAAATTTCAGAGGTGGTGACCGCAACCCCCTGCCACCCCCTATCTCCGCCCCTGAGTAAATCCACAATGTTTTGGAAAAATTCATTCCTATAGCAAATTTTATTCTTATATACAAATTACACATTTTATTAAAAATATACCTTTTACTATATTCTTATATTTTATTATCTAAACGTATTGACGTCGGAATACGGAAGTACTAAACACATAATTCAATTTTATTTGAGTTTTGAGAAAGTTTAATACGGTAAATGATAATTTAATTTGAGTAGTATACTATTGAGTTTAATACATAACACACCAACACCTCTTTCTAGTTTCTCCTTACCTTTGGCGAGATTCTTGAGTGGAAAACTTGTTCCCCCATTGAGAGAAAAAATAAATATTTTGGGTTATTTCCCCAACACGACTTCTAGGCGATGGCAATTTCAGCTCGATCTTTCGAATAATCGAAACGAATTCGAAATGTCGTTATAGATCGAAACATTAATCGAGTTGAGTTCGAAATACTCGGTTCGAAAGCTCGATATATATTTATTAAGAGCCAATGTTGGCATTGAAAACGTAAAACAAGTAACTTTCTTACGCGTGTTTCTCTTCTCGGTTCATACATGAAACCAAAACGATCGCTCAAACTCTTCAATTGGATCGGCGCCATTAGAGCAGGTTATATCTGAAAGCCTCTCACAAGAGTCTTCTTCGTCATAATCCACAAGAGTCTTGGGGTTGTTTCGAATATGTAAATGCTATGGATAAAGCCGCCGTCACTCGCTCAACGCTATGCTTCTAACTTGGACTATTTCTTTGGCAAGGGCCGCCTCATCTGTCCAAATCACAACGGGTTTTCCAGACTACCACATAAACATGACTGATTTCCCAAACCATCCCACATTTACACCACGAAATTCCTGATTGTCAGCAGAAGCAATTTACACACAAAGTATCAATTCAACCAGCCCCACCACCACCATCTCGGACACCGAACCGCCACAGGCCTCTCAAATTGGTGCGTTTTGCTATCAGTCAATGTTTGTTGGCACGAATCTTAAGTGTTGGTTAAATTGCATAATCTGTTAAGCTCTTGTGACTTGTGATCCTTACTCTTGCTTTATTGTTGTTTGTGCCTTTTTGACGTACTTATAGTTCAATTTTTTACAATTATAGGATTGGGATGAGAAATCCTTAAGGTGTAAGAAATTCATATAACACCAATAAGGTGTTTGATGAAATGCTCAAGAGATGCTTTTGCTTTCTTCTAGATAGAGGTAAGTGATCAATGTGGTTCTCTCTTAGTTCTAAACATGGCTGATGTTAAATCATATGACTGAGTCAAATGTGCAAAACGTAGTGATTAAATTGGTCTGGTCACGAAGTTAAAGGTACATGATAATAACTGCCATACGAGTTCACACTGACTCCTGCCTATTTGTACTGATTTCCTTGAAAGATACCCTGGATTTTATGATTTTAGGCTTCAAAGTATATGGAATCTGCTACTCCAATTCAGAGTCAGAGGGCAAGAAAGTTCTTGGTTTAATTTTGAGAGATCAAGTGTGCCTCTCAGTATTTTTTTTCTCTGAAAAGGACTACATGTCCAGAAGATGTTGGATCGTTTTGCTTTATTATTGCTAAGCTAGGTCAAGTTAGTCGGAAACATAGCATTTCAGAAATGTTTTTGCTATGTTTTGGAATTATATGGGTATGATGTGTGTGCACTTTTATGCTTTTGCTGGGTATATAGGAGTACTCAGATTATTTTTTGCTTAGTTAGATTCTGTCTTGTTCGTGACAGGGCAAGTGGTGGACTGGGGAAGGTTCTGTGCAAGTATTTAGTTACCCTGTAATGGTTCAGCTGCTGTAACATCTCTGACCGAGCACATCATCACTAAGGCTGTGGGTTGGGAGCAGATACAGGTAAATGGTCTTCTATTTGCTTATTTTAGTAACTGGACACTACTTGAAGTGCTTAGCCTGCATAATTGTTATATATTAGCATTAGAATCTGAATGATTAACTAGATCTATCTCTGCTTAAAGGTTCTACATGGATATTGAATTTATGCCTTGAGAAGTCACTTCTCATTTTGAACAGGTTCGATTTAACCTTTATGGTCAATAGCCACAAGGTTGCATGAAATTCAGCTGCTGGACATTAATAGTGATTTCATAAGTATTGAATTTTGGGAAAATTACAGATACTACCCCTTAAATTGGCCCTCGTTTCAGACTCACCCCCGTATTGACTTAAATTACAGATAGACCTAATTTTTACAAAGGCCAAATTCAACAATTACAACCATCCTCAAAAGTCAACTTTTTCTCCTATTTTTTATTTTCTTTATAATTCCATAATTATATTAGTTTTAGTTTATTACAAAATAAGCCCTAACAGTTTTCAATTTTTATAAAAAGATCCCCAAAAATTTTAATTATTAAAATTTTAACCCTCTTCTCCACCACCCATCTTCTTCCCCACCACCAACACCACCACAGCACCACCCACCACCACCCATCTTCTTCCCCACCACCAACACTGCCACACCACCACCAAAACCACCACACCACCACGCCACCACCACCGACACCACCAACACTACCACTGCTTCCATGGCGGAAGCATGTGCTTCCGCCATGGAAGATCTGTAACTTTTACAGATCTTCTTCCAAGCTTCCATGGCGGAAGCTTGAGCTTCTGCCATGGAAGATCTGTACCAGAAGCTCAAGCTTCTGTCATGGAAGCTCCTTTTCCGGCAGTGGTGGGGTTGTGTTGGTGGTAGTGTGGTGGATGGTGTTGGTGGTGGGGAAGAAGATGGGTGGGTTATTTATGTTAGTTAATAAGTTTTGGGGATTGTTTAAAAATATTTTGGGTTATTTTTGTAAGTTATAAAATATTAGAGTCAAGTATGTAATAAAGTGAAACTTGTAAATTGCAACTGAGTCCATTTAATTTAATTTTCCTTTATTTTTTGTTTGATCAACTCAAAAATGGGGATTTTGACCTATCTGTAATTGTTGCCAATTTAGGGACGAATCTGTAATTGGGCCAAATTTAAGGGGAACCATAGGTAATTCGCGTATATGTTTTATATGTACACATATGGGGGCTCTGGATTCTGGTTTCAAGTTTAAACAAGAATTTGTTCATCTAAAATGTCAACTGTTTTTGTTAATAATGTGCAAACCCGATTAATTTTCATAGCTTTCACATGGTACTTTACACCTTGTTTTTGTGCATGAGCTTGGGAAAAATGAGTTTGTTATATGCCTTCATGTAAAATGCTAATCACAACTTAATATTTTCTCATTCACGCACCTAATGAACATGATACAAAATCTTATATGTTGGATATTATGTTGAGTACTGATTGAATTGAGCAGAGAACAATGTGTTCACCTTGATTAAATTGAGGTTGTACTGAGTTCTTGTGCATTTTACCAATTTCCCGTTGCTTTTCGTTATTATTGACAATATTGTTTGTCATATGTGTGATGTTGTACATGTTGCATGCTTGTTCTATTTCAGTATCTATCCGCTGCTTTCTCCCTTGCAAATTGATATTTTACTGGAAAACACTATCTACACTCTACAACTAAAATTTCGAATTTAGGCAAAAATGCTATGAAAAACCTGGCCTCTGTCACTCTTTTGAATTCAAAATATTTCATCTACAATGATACCCAGCAGTGGACGGATCTAGACTATCATATATTTGTTTCAGCGCCAGCCCTCTTTCTCATTCTATCTTGGGGTCCTTCTATCTTTATTTTCGTTCTCTTCAAAGCCTTGCTTATTTTTTCTCTTCCACCTTGAAGAAAGTTATGTTTACGAATTACAAATGCAAAGTAATTAATTTTTTTTTTAGTAAAGAACAATTAACTGTAAGTTCGATATGCTATCATTGTATTAAAATTTACGGCCTATATTATGCAATTCCTCTCGTATTTTAGGGAGGGTTTGGTTATCGAGTACATATTACGAAGCTAAAACAACTAGATTTTTATGTAGAATTTATTAACCTTTTTAGCAATATGTTTATGATTCTCACCTGACTACCTGAGTAATTTTTGCCTTTCTTATATCTAAAATTCAACATGTGATCTCTTTTTCAAAATGGATTCATTGTGCGAAGTTGTTTTCTTACTAATAATTTACTTATTTCATACAATATTACAGAAGAAAGAGTGTTATATGAGTGAACTGGACAGGAAAATGCAGGCTCTGCAGATAGAAGCCACAACTCTCTCAGCCCAGATCATAGTGTTGCAGGTTTGTGGTAAAATTGTGGAAGAAATATTGGAATTACTTCATATATGAATGATTGGAAATACATTTATTTGGAGGCATGGGCTATTGCAAATTGCAATCACATAAAGGATTTGTTTTTTACCGAGTCAATTATCAGTGACTTGGATAGGATACGTCTTCTATTCTACTCTTAACTTGAACAGTCTTCATACTAGAAACAATGTTTCACTTGAGTCCAGTTCTGAATAGTTTAGGTTTCAGATGCGTTACTAAACAAGGGTCAGTGCAGCAGAAGCTATGAAATGCTTCCCTTTCTCATGAGTTTCCATTTCTCATGATATTTCAACTTTTTCTTGTATATGAACAGGGAAAGCTAACTGGTCTATGTTTGTATCCAGGAAGCAGTTATGATGTATTCATGATTTTAGCCGTCGGAATTTAGTATAAGATATTGTTGGTTTGATTTTATATGTTTTTTCTCTTTCAAACCTGTTATCTGATCTTCTTGAGAGTTTTCTGGCGAGCTAACACTTGAAGTTAACCATTCTTTGGAGCTTCCTTGCTCACTGATTCATAGTTATCATTCATTGCATGGTTTTGATATTAGCAGGAACTGCTCTACTGCAATGGTAAAATTGTGGGAAACTCTCACCGGTGATAAAAAATGTGGCAGATCACATGGAGTCAATTGATATATCTGGTATGTAGTAGTGTGCTGTTACCAACTGCTGAGCTTGGTTGTCTGAAAATTGGCAGGTTTGTTGTTATTGTTGTTGTTCTTTGCACGACAGAGTTAGCTTCTGTAAACCAATGATGAGCTGAGAGTTCAATTGCTAGAGAAACTCCATATCCAACAGAGTAATATGATAGCTAATGATGGATTTGCTTAAGATTTTGAATATATTAAACTTCTGCTATGTTGCAGATACATGAACCTGTTTCATTTTAGACCAACTTAAACCCAAGTTTGTCTTGATTGTGCTGGGTAATGCATTTAAGGATATCCATGTTATGGTGAACTATGATTCTGATGGTATCATTTGGTGTTGAAATTACAACCAAATCAGACGGGGATATTAAGTTATCAACACGTGAATGGAATTAAACGTACATAACTGATCTGTTTTATAATATACAGTAGGGAAACTAAGAATGAAGCATCAGTAGAGGTGTAAAGTTTATGCAGTCAAGTTCTAATGTCAAGATGTCTTTGTATAATTGTGCATTTCTATCTTATGAATTTCAAATGTTTATGCAAAGTAGATCTTGGCAAACACATAATCAGATGGTGTATTGGGATAATGTGAGCACACAGGGGATACGAAGTATTGAGAACATTTGATGGGGACCATGGGGTCATGTACAGCATGTTCAGATGATTATATTTATTTATAGGTAGTAGAGTTGATTTATCAGGTACAAATCTTCTTAGTGATACATAGACCAGACTATATTATGCAATTTGGATCTCTAATGCATGGTTATCATTTGTTAGTATACTGAAAGTTTGAATAAATAGCACTAGACTAATGAGTTGATCTGTTGATGAAATCCAAATTTGCACGTCCAGTGAAACAAAAATTGCCCTCGTCTTTTGCCCATAAAATTTTAATATATACTTTTCTTTGGGAAAGACATGGGCACCGCGTGGTGTTTCAATTCTAGTGTGTGTGTGTACACACACTAGGACTAGAAATAAAACCCTACCCAATGCACCCATACATTTCTTTCTTTCCGGCTGCTTTTCTTTCTTCCTGTACCATTTATTTCCCTACCCATTTCTTCTTCTTCAATTAAAATCCTACCCATTTCTTTCTTCTTCTTATGTTAAAACCGTCCAGTCGACCACCACCGACCTCCGCCTCCCCTACCACTGGCCATCGACCACTGAACCTCCTAAGTTTCGGCTGGGTTCTGTAGATCCCCAATTCGACACCCCATTTCTTTTACATTGTGTTGTGTAACTTGTGTTATCTAATTGGTGAATGGTGATACATATTTCTTATATGCAATTTGCTAGAAATTCGAGCTGGAACTCGAGCTTACAAGAATTGTAAACCATATCACTATAGCGTTTTTCGAGCTAACGAGCCGAGTTAAATTCGAGCTTGGTAATTTTCGAGCTCACGAGTCGAACTAGATTCGAGCTTTTGAGTTTCAATTAGTCAATTTTAGAAACTTTTAAGCTCGCGAGCCGAGCTCGAATTGGAAAAATATATGTTGAGCTCGAACTCGAGTCCAATAGGTGAAGCTCGGTCAAGCTTGAGCTCGAGTTTGAGCCCATGTGTTTTAATGCTAAACGAGCAGAGCCTTATGAAAGCTCGATTCGGCTCGACTCGTTTACAGGCCTAACGCCTTCATTGGCTTTTTAAATGCAGTTTAAATTTTGAGGAAGTTTCATTAGAGACGACTAAAGAGCGATATACATTATAGTTTTATAAAAAAATATTAAAGGTTTATATTAAAAACATTGATGGTATATATATATACACATAAAAAGTGATATGAAATGTTCACGTAAGCACGTCTCTCAATTCCTTCATTAATGTAGGTTTTTTTTAAGACTTTGTGTTAAAAAAAAACTTTGTGTTAAACTTTTTGTAATATCATTTCTTTACCAAAAAGAACGGGAAAAAACGAAAATGTTCAATAATATATGCTATTGCAATATCATGGACATTATACAAATATTTCCATAGCGAGTCCAAAATAATGTGTGCCTAGTAACGTTCAAGCTCAATTAACTTAATCCTAAAATAAAGTCAAGTCTATATATAGCTCAAACAGTCAAACCCAACAATAATGTCAACTCCTATAAATACACAATTGTATCATTTGACAAATGACAAGGCATTCATATCGCTCCCTTGTAGTAATTTCCCTTTGGGTATGTTGATTTACATCTTCAACTAACCAAAAACTTGATGGTAAAACAGTTTATTCTGTAGTTATTCATCGACCGACTGCTCCAATTATATTCCCGATACGGATTCGGAACCAGTGTATCGGAACATATCCGTCCAAATACAAAACAGTTCAACAACAATAGTTATATGGATGGGTTGGGCGTTGGAGAACCTGTCTTTTCTATGGTCCACTATTCTTTAACTTCCAGGTATATGTGATTGAGTTTTAAGGCCCAAAACAATTGATGACATTTTCTGAGGTTTTGTTTTGTTTTTTTTTTTTAAATTACTTTTCCATTTAGGATTTATCCCGAAATATTGATGGCCTCATCACTCATGGCCTATTCAGTGGCGAAGCTAGGCTGGGTCGATGCGGGTCACTCGACCCTGCTCGACTTGCCCTCGACTCTGAATTAGTAGTGCGAAGCGGAAAAAAAAAATAATATAGTCAGTATATGTTACCTACCCACAAGAATACCAAACTTTGTATGTAGTTGAGTGGATGAGTATATCCATATTTACCTTGAGTGTATGGATTCAACACACATCTTCATCACTTTTTCCTTATGATTTAAGCATATTTTTCTCTCTCATTTTAGCTTCACTTTCCTTTTGTTTTCTTTATTTTTCAAAAATACATAGTTTTCTCAATATATCAAATAATATTCGTCCATACTCACCTTATAATATATCATAACAAATTTATGAATACATAAAAAAAATATTAATTTTTAATATACCTATTGTTACGCAATATATATATATATATATATATATATATATATATATATATATATATATATATATATATATATACATATATATATATATATATATATAACAATAATATTTTAGTTGTGAAAATCGTAAGTTAAAAATCGGTCCATATGAAATATGCTTCTGAATTCGTCAATGGGCCTATTGATTTGAGCACTTCCAAATGGATGATCATCTTACAAAACATAACGATGCAAATCCAAGGCACAAATTACGTGCCATACTTACACTACTAAGGCTCTGTTCTCTTCATTAAAACTCATTAATTTCAGGTCAATTGATTCGACGATTCGATTCGATTTAGTTCTACTTAGTTGTTTTTTATACTACAATTTAATTCCATTCAGTTTAGTTCATTTTATTTTAAATCAGTTCAATTATATTCAGTTTTTTTCAGACGAAGACGAAGAGAATGTAGCCAACACGCTATTTGAAAAAAAAAACTATTCGAGCTCCACGAGAATTATCTCTGATATGTCACATGGACACATTAATTTTTTAATCATACATGTCTCATGAGGCGCAATTTTACATCCACCAACACGCTGCAACCATGTGATATTCTCTGTTTTCATAGTTCAACCTCGGGCTCCACCGGTAGCATAGGCAAAAATCAAAATAAACTAATTATAATCAGTACAAATTTAATTGAAAATATACACTATTTATATAAAAGAATACCACACAAGTCATTATAAATTTTGTTTTTCACAAACCAAGAAGTATACTATTAAGTTCGAGCATCATCCCCTTAAAACGGCTTATTAAGGGGAGAATGTTATCCACCGTATATGTTGTTTGCATGATCTTTTCACCAGTGATGTGGAATATTCTAACATATACGTCATAAAAGTTTAAATTTAAATTAGTTATATTATCTGATGAAATTACCATATACTGCCTCCGGTCTTTTACAAGCTTCCTAAGGAGACTTTTTTAGACTTTTTGTAAATTCTTCATATTTATCTGACAAAAAATATAATAAAATTATACTATGAAAATAAATTAAGTATATTTTACTAATATAATTTTATTTTATATTTTTGCATGTAATTTACAAGTAATTTACGGTTAAAATTTTAAAAATGTCATCTTAAAAGTTTGTAAAAGATCGGAGGGAATAGTATATAAGGGAAAGGGAACGAATTGGGTGTGGGTGTGTCGAATTGGGTGTGGGTGGTGACACTTAGCTCAGGTGTGGCTCAGCCGATGGGCTCCACCACCACCCAAATTGCACCGTTTGTATTTGAATTTTGAGAAGATTATTTTTATAAGAAGTTTATCAAATTATTCTAATGTAATGATTGTCGGGTTAATTAAATAAGTCATAGGTTTGAGTGAGACTGGTGAAGCGGCATCAGACACTGAAAATTGATTTCTCAAGTTGAATGAGGAAGCCCTCAAACATACAGTAAAACCTCTATAAATTAATAATGTTGCAATCGAGATATTTTATTAATTTAGTGAGATATTATTATATCCATAAATTAATAGTTTATTAATTTAAAGAGGTTTCACGTATGACCTTTAAACTTACAAGTCCAATATAATAGTTTCATGATGAGTTTGAGAACTTCATTATGAGTATACATTATCGGCACAAAATGGATGTGAATCACTTGCTAAATTATCCTTGTGAAAATAATGAATGTTACGAAGTTCAAAGCATTGAAGAAATTGTGGCGGATAACATTCAAAATCCGGTCGATGATATAGCTAATGATGATTCAATAGCTTGGAACCGATCACTCGGAGAGAAGCATTGCAAGCGGCAACAACTCTTCACAACTTTTTTGTTTCGATAAGACAACGCCCCAACTCTTTAGTGCAGTCGGGAGATTTATAGATGAACTCAATATAGATTTGAAGTTTAACAAAAAAACAAGTGACTATCGATTCACTTTTTACTAAGCAATTTTAGAATTTTGAAGTGTATCACACACACATATATGGAATTTCTTAGTAATTATTAATTTATAGTTTCGTTGGGACCAATATATATACACTGGAATTTTAAAAAAATTATTATCTTATTATTTTATTAATTTGGGTCTAAATTTGTATTAGTCCCAAGCTGAGACTGGACAAATTATTAATTTTATCGAGATTATTAATTTATGGTATATTAATTTATAGAGGTTATACTTGTACTACCTTAAAAAAAAATTATCGGACTGATGAAAGTGAAGTAGCGCATGAGACTAAAGTTCTTGCGGGAATTGAATTAGAAGGAAGATGCATATTGATATTTGACATCGAGTCAAAGGCATTGAGTGCATATTGAAAAATGAGTGCATTTAATAACCGGCCTTTGGAGAATTCTGATACATAGTAGTATAGTACATGACCCAGAGAGGACATTATGATAAATGATGAAGATTTCATGGGAGGTTAATGACAATTGACAAGAGTTATCTTTAATGAAAATGGACCGTTTAATATACATTATGCTATATAACAAAATGTTATGAGATTACGAGGTTTGAAGTGTACCATACGCTAGGGGTGTTAGGGAATCAAGCCCCTCGCAAACTGCTCGTGGAAAAGCTCGGTCAACGTTCATTCTAAAAATTTGATTCTCGAATCTAGAAAACAAAGACCAGTCCCAAAATTTTGAAACAAATGAATTCATTTTCGAGCTCTAACGAGTCGAGCGCTCACGAGCAAAAACAAGTCGAGCCTTTTGAGCTACTCGAGAGCAACTCGATATTTTAACGAGCCGATCACGAGCTCGATCATGAAAAGCTCGACGATTACGAGCCGATCACGAGCAAGCTTGAAATTATGACGATCAATTATCCATTAAGAAACGCTTATGAAGAATGTCCTTAATTGGAAGTTAATGGTGCGTATGTGGTAATTTCTATGTTAGAAGTATGAACAATAAACAATAGTAAAATCCACGTTTTTGTGTATAATATGTGGCATTTGTTCTCGCTCGTAACTAGTGGCGAAGGGAGGTGTGGTTCAGTGGGTGCACTGGAACCCCACTCAATTGTTTCCAACTATTATGGTATATAGGAATATAGGAGTAATTATTTATCTTTAAGTCTAATTTACACTTGATATTTTACCCACTAAACCATTTAATAGAATGAATAAAGTATTGTGAATATGTAATTCATTGATTGGCCAAGGAACGGTGGAATTACTGGTACTCCTACTAACATACATTCATGTTTTTTTTTTCCAAGTTTTTTTGTTTGCTTCTTTAATTTATGATTTCATGATATATAGTTGTTGAGTGCAATATAAATCACTTCGACACGTAAATTAAGGAGATTATAATTATAACATTATATCCCCTCCGTCCCAAATTCAACTTTTCGCGAGCCCAATCAAAAGTTTTAAGAAAATAGTGAATAAAGTAGGAAGGATAGTTAAAAAGTAGAAAAGATATTAAATGAAGTAGGAAAAAAAATAAAGTATGAGAGGAAGTGAATAAAGTAGCTGATAGATTTTCATTTAAATTATGAAAAGTTGAAATTGAGACGTCCCAAAACGGAATGCGGGAAGTTGAATTCGGGACGGAATGAGTATATATTACGTGTATGTGGCGTTAGTGGATGATATAAAGTTATAGAATTATAAGTTATAACACTTTGATTAAATTACATTATCAGTGAAGAATATAAAATTATAGTATAATATTTCTTAAAATTACGAAAAAAATAAAGTAGACAACTCCAATGGAACACCTAAAATGGCCAATATTGGATAACTTATTTGGGACGAAGTGAGTATGTACTAATTCCTTGCACAACGACTTAAGATCGCGTCGTATAAAAACATTGATTAGAAAGTAATTTTCAAATAATATATTTTGTAGAATTAACTATATGTAATTTTGGGTTATATTATATATATGTTTTTTTTCTCTTCTAGTAATGTGTATTTAATAATATTCATTTTCTTTGTCATACTGAATGTTTTTGAGAAATTGATAACTATATTTAAATTCCAGTGAAAATTAATCATGAATTCGCCACTCGTAACATCTAAACAACCAGTCAACCACCATATGAATGAATATATGATGGTCGAGAAAAAGATCATAAACCAGCTTGATTGTTCGAGCTCCACGTGACCATGCCAAGTGGCATGAAATCTCATGAAGTGAAAATATCCGAACATAAGAAACACACTTGGTTGCAGAATAGACTGGGTAACAGAAAAGTGAAGCTGATGGAATAGCCCACGAGGAGTCCATATAGGCGCACGTGAAACGGTTAATATAGAGTTGGATTCGCGCGTGGATTTTGGCATTTTCTCATGGCGCTTGTTTCCCAATATAGGGAGTTCTCCATATCCTTCCCTTTATACATACTACAGTACTCATCTGATCTGTGTTTTGGTCGCATTCACAGGCGGCTGGCTAGGCTACTACACGTCCGATCGTACATGCCTCCAATTTTAAACCCTTCGTTTTTGTACAGTCTAATAAATATGATTATCTTATATGAATATCATTTTACATAATGTATTTGAAGATACTTACATAGTAAGTATCGACTAGTGTTCATAATAATAGATACATTCACACAGACACAGTTTTAAACAATATTGATGATATTTTATAAGTGAACATTTTATGTCATGTTATATATATATTTATAATAAGATGTTCGTAAATACACTATCAGTTCTTTTAGAAGTCTTACCATTTCGTTGTGTGCAATTTTTTAGGAAAATTGAATGGAATAATAGTAAGGTAAGAAGTTAGAGAGAAAATAGATATAGTATAAAAGACAGTGATGACAAAATTAATAAGTGTAGATGGTGAGTAAAAAAAAAAGGAAAAGCTAAAACTTAAAAAAATGCAAGAAATGGCAAATTAAAACATTAAAAAAAACGAGAGGGTTCAGTTCAGTTCAGTTCTATTGAGACGAAGAGAACAGAGCCTTATTCATAATTTTGTATTAAATACTTCCTCCGTCCCAGACCAAATGTCCCATTTAGACTTTTCGCAGTCAACATTTTCGAACTTTAACTACGGTTTAATCTTAAACCGTAAATGTAAAATGTTCAATTGAATTATATAATGAAACTTTAGGAAGTAAAGTTTAATTCTTAAAATTCATCCCGAGACCCATGGAAAGTTGAGTTTAGACGGTGGAGGGAGTATCGGATCCAGCAAGCTACTTGAGTGTCAGTGCCTAATTTGATGTATGGCATGAGGACGAAGAAGCCTGCAGATACATAGAAGAGTCAGCAGCAAAGAGATAAAGTAGTTGAGGTGTAGAATGAGATACAGAAGAGTGAAGACATCATATGAACTTGACACCTTAGTCCAAAAACTACATTATCCAAGCTCTTCTTGTCATGGATATACTATCAATACATCGATCACTTAATTATATGTGCTAGCTATCACCTGGCTGACTATGTTATGAGTATATTACACCAGATTCATATTACCTCCATTGCTGCTACATCTGGCGTACATGCGTGCGATCCACGAAATAACTGATGCTACATCTGGCGTCACGTCACATAATTCTCTGTATAAATGTTTATTCTTCCCTACTGCATATTATACTATCTTCTAATGCTTTAAAGGTTGTACCACATTTATAGAATGTTGTACTGTACAACACATTAAAGCATTAGGAGGCAATGCATCATGTTGTAGGGTAGAAAAACACGTCTAAAGATATCGATTTGTGTTCGAAGCGCTCTCTCACACTTTGTAAGCCCAATTATCGATCTATTTCGATTTCGTTTTCCTTTAATTAGTTCACGGACTAAAACATACTAGGTTTTTTATTAGGATTTTAAAGGTAAATTGAGGGGGAAGTAAAGGACATCGTTAACTTACTAGAGTTTTCTAACTTCAATAAAGGGTATTTGGACAAAAGAAAAAATAGACGAATAATATATGTATTAATAATATATTCATAGGCATCTTTTTATTTTTTACCGTCGAATTATAAGGCTATTGTTCTCATTAATTTTTTAAATTGTTAAATATCGCTCTCGCTCTCAATTTCGTTTTAGACCTTCAAATTACGCTCCATGAGACGCAGGCCGCATAAGCAATATCAGCCCTATTTTAAAATTTCGTACACAGTTGATACGAAAGTTCCGGCGGGATATGTAATTACTAATTTCGGTAATGCATCAATAACTTAATTAATTTTGCTCAAAATGTCACTATGCAGTCATTGTGTTATCCGAAATCATAATAAATTATGTTGTAATTCAACTCAATTTTAAAAGTTGTGGTAGGGACGGAGTACTTCATACGTTTAAAATTTATTAGGAAAAAAAAAAGAAATATATATATATATATATATATATTCCAATAATGAATGTAAAATCATATATAAAATAAACTCAAATAATGTTTTATCATTTTTCACATTTATTCTTAACTTACGCGCTCAGAACTAAACATCACATTTGTTTTGATAGGGACGGAGTATTTCAATAATTTTCTGTTGGTTTTATCTCAAATTCAAGTAAATGACATTGGACGGTTCAGATTGGTTCTTGATGATCAACGGCTGAGATCATTTTCTTCATTCAAAATTAAGTTAAATGGTGGTTATAAAAGAAGAAGAACTGAGAACAGAGCTGTCGATTTTGGCTGATCACAATTCACATAAATTCTCTCTTGATTCTTCGTCGTTTGCTCTGAAATTTTGTACAGTGATTACTTGAGGATTGGCGCACAGCTGACAGTTGGAGATTTCAGGTTTCATGCTTTGATTATTGCGAATTGCTGAGAGTTCCATTGTTGTTGTATTTTGAGATTGCATCTTGTTTTCTCTTTCGGATTGAATTGAGAAGTAAAGATAATAGATTAGGCTTGATCTTTGGAAAGATTGTTAGAGCTTGTAATCGAATCTCAGTTGATAATAATATCCGTGTTTAGTTTCCCGTGGATGTAGGCTAATTTGGCCGAACCACGTAAATTCTTGTGCGTTCTTGTTTATCGTTTATCGTTGATTGATTATTTGGTTGAGATTATTGTTGTGACTCAACAATTGGCGCCGTCTGTGGGAAAGAAATAAGACTCAACTATTATTCGATCAACTATGGGATCATCCATGAGGTTTGATGTTGAAAGGTTCACGGATAAAACCGATTTCGGTTTGTGGAAAGCAAAGATGGAGGCATTGTTGATTCACCAAGGTCTTGATGCGGCATTGCTGGGTGATAAAGGTTTTGAAGCAGGTTTTGATGAAAAAGAAAAGGCCACTATTATGGGGAGAGCTCGCAGCACAATAATATTGTCACTTGATGACAAGATCCTCAGAGAAGTTATTAAGATCAAGACGGCAAAAGAAGTGTGGGAAAAGCTGGAAGAGATGTACAACTCCAAGAGATCTGCAAACAAGCTGCATCTGAGGAAAAGATTGTTCAATTTCCGAATTAGCACAGATAAGCCAATCTCTCAGCAACTTGATGATTTCAACAAGATGTGTCAGGACCTGGAGAGTGTTAGCATTGAAGTATCTGATGAAGATAAAGCTCTAGTAATCTTGGGAGCCTTGCCAAAGTCCTATGAGCATTTCATTGATGCTCTAGTTATTCATAAGAGCACCAAACTGACATATGATGATGTGGATATTGCTCTAAGGAACAAGGAGCTTCATAAAGGACCTGTCACTGGTAGTGACAATGCAGCTGAGAGCTTAAACATCAAAGAAAGGTGGAGCCATAAGATGCAGTCAAAGAATAAAGCACCTATGTCTGCAGATACTAGAAAATTTGAAAAATTCAAATCTGCAGATGGTAACAACTCTGAAAAGAGGAAGTATTTCTATTGCAAAATGCCAGGCCATCTCAAGAAGCAGTGTTTCAAATTTAAGAGAGACAAGAAAGCTGGTAAATTGCAAGTAAATGACTCAGAGAACAACAATGCTCATAATGCACATATTGCTGAGTCTGCACATTCGTATGGTGATGCTGAAGTTCTTGTGGTTTCTGAGGCTTGTTCAGTGGTGAAATCAAGGTCAAATGCAAGCTGGGTACTGGATTCTGGATGCTCATTTCACATGAGCCCTAATCTTGAGTGGTTTGTAAACTACAAAGCAAGAAGAGGTGGCTCAGTATTGCTAGGTGATGATTTTGAGTGCAACATTGAAGGTATTGGTGATATAAGGCTCAAGCTGCATGATGGAGTTGTAAGAATGCTTACAAATGTTAGGTATATACCTAAACTAAAGAGGAACCTGATTTCTCTTGGTGTACTTGATGGCACTGGGCACAAATATTCATCAGAAAATGGTGTTTTGAGCATCACTAAGCTTGGTATTACTGTAATGAAAGGCTTGAAAGAAAATGGTCTTTATTACTTGGTGGGTAACACAGTATCTGGAGAATCAGCACATGTCAGTGCACATGATAAAACTCAGCTTTGGCATGCAAGAATGGGACATCTCAGTGAGAAGGGACTCAGAAAACTATCAAAGCAAAATTTGTTATGTGGAGATCAAATTACTCAGTTACAGTTTTGTGAAAATTGTGTTATGGGGAAATCTCACAAGGTTGGGTTTGATACAGCAAAACACACTACTCAAGCACATCTGCATTCAGACTTATGGGGACCAACAAATACACAAACCATGAGTGGAGGAAGGTACTTTATGTCAATAATTGATGATTATTCAAGAAAAGTGTGGCTGATAATATTGAAAACAAAAGATGAAGCTTTCAGCAAATTTAAAGAATGGTCAATTGAGGTGGAGAATACTACATGAAGAAAAATCAAGCATCTCAGAACAGATAATGGCTTAGAGTTCCTCTCTAGTGAATTCAATGAATTCTGCAAAGACAAGGGCATTGTGAGACACAAGACAATACCAGGCACACCTGAGCAAAATGGTGTTGCTGAAAGGTTCAATAGAACTGTACTAAAGAGAATCAGATGCATGTTGATTAGCTCAGGTTTAAGTAAGTGTTTTTGGGGTGAAGCTACAACCACAGCTTGTTATCTTATCAATAGAAGCCCCACAACACCTCTGAACAACAAGACACCTGAGGAACTGTGGTCAGGTAAGCCACCTCATCTTGGTCATTTAAAGGTTTTTGGATGTTTGGCTCTAGCACATGTCAGGCAAGGAAAGCTGGAACCAAGAGCTCTTAGATGCATTTTTCTAGGATATCCCACTGGTGTAAAAGGCTACAAATTATGGATAATTGATCAAAGGAAGTGCATAATTAGCAGGGATGTGGTTTTTAATGAAACAATCATGCCATTGAAACCTGTGGAAACCAATACTGAGATTCAGGTGGAGCATTGCAGCAATACAAGTGATTTACATGCAAATAAGAAGCATACACCTGTGGATGAGAATAGTGCACAACAACATGATATGGAAAATCTCTCCACTAGAGACACAGTTTCAGACATCACTGCAGATGACACTGATGTGTTATCTTCATATCAACTTGCTAAAGATAGAGAGAGGAGGATAAATAAGAAAGTTCCAGACATGTATGGTTATGGACAGGTGGGAAAATCATACAATGTTGCCTATGCTCTATCAGTTGCTGAAGATATCAACTACTCAGAGCCAAGCACTTATCAAGAAGCCATTAGTTGCACTGATAGTGAAAAGTGGATCACAGTTATTCATGAGGAATTGGCTTCTCTGGAAAAGAATGATACTTGGGATATAGTTTCTATACCCAAGAACAAGAAGCTTGTGGGATGCAAATGGATATTCAAGAGAAAGGTTGAAACTGGTACAGCACATACAGTCAGATTCAAAGCAAGACTTGTTGCAAGGGGCTTTACTCAGAAGGAAGGTGTAGATTACACAGAAATATTCTCACCTGTAGTCAAGCATGTTTCTATAAGAGTACTCTTGGCCATGGTGACTCAATGGGATTTGCAGTTGCAACAAATGGATGTAAAAACTGCATTTTTACATGGCTTGCTAGAGGAAACAATTTACATGAAAGTTCCTGAAGGAGTGCATATAGAGGACAAAGAAACCAAGGCTTGTCTACTGAAAAGGTCTCTTTATGGTTTAAAACAAAGTCCTCGTTAGTGGTATAAGAGATTTGATGAATTCATGAGCTCTATACAGTTTACAAGAAGCAGGTATGATAGCTGCATCTATTTTTCAAACATTTACAGTGAGAATTGCATTTACTTGCTGCTGTATGTTGATGATATTTTAATTGCTGGCAAGTCTCTTGATGAAATTAGAGTATTGAAAACTAAGCTGAGCTCTGAGTTTGAAATGAAAGATCTGGGAGAGGCTAGTAGAATACTTGGTATGGATATAAGTAGACAAGAGAATAATAAGAGCTTGTTTCTTTCTCAGACAGCTTACTTGACTAAAGTTCTTGCAAAGTTCAACATGAATATGTCTAAGCTATTCTGCCTATAAACCACGGAACAAAGGCATCGATGAAGTCGATATCACGTGAATCAGTGACATCTGAAATGTTTAAGATTCCTTATGCAAATGCAGTGGGAAGCATTATGTACTCAATGATTTGCTGTAGGCCTGATCTTGCCTTTGCAATGAGTATAATTAGTAGATTTATGAGTAATCCAGGTATGGTGCATTGGAATACAGTGAAAGGTGTACTCAGATACATCAAGGGAACAATTCATCATGGTCTGAAATTTTCTGCATCATCTACAACTGAGTTACCATTGAAAGGTTTTGTAGATGCAGATTTTGCATCTAATATAGATACAAGGAAATCAGTTACTGGATTTGTATTTACTTTGTTTGGTACTGCAATAAGCTGGAAGTGTTCTCAACAGTCTATTGTGAATTTATAGCAATAACTGAGGGAATTAAAGAGGCTATATGGTTGAATGGGCTGATTAAAGAATTAGGCATTGAACAAGATTGTGTATCTGTCTTATGTGATAATCAAAGTGCTATCCAGTTAGCAAAGCATCAGCACTTTCATGAGAGAACCAAGCACATAGATGTGAGATTATACTTCATAAGAGACATTATTGATGGAGGCACTGTGAAGGTTGAAAAGGTTCACACTATTGAAAATGTTGCAGATTCTTTCACAAAGCCATTGTCTGCTGCCAAGTTCAAGCACTGTGCAGACTTAGTAACTGTGGGTGGTTTTTCCTGATTTTTTTACATACTTACTCAGGAAGGCATGCTCTAGCCTTAAGGGAGCTTAAGTGGTCGATTGTTCAACCGAGTAATGAACAGTAAATGTGGGAAAGAGCATGGAAACTTGATTTTGAGCTAATGTGGAGATTGTTGGTTTTATCTCAAATTCAAGTAAATGACATTGGACGGTTCAGATTGGTTCTTGATGATCAACGGCTGAGATCATTTTCTTCATTCAAAATTCAGTTAAATGGCGGTTATAAAAGAAGAAGAACGGAGAACCGAGCTGTCGATTTTGGCTGATCACAATTCACAGAAATTCTCTCTTGATTCTTCGTCGTTTGCTCTGAAATTTTGTACAATGATTACTTGAGGATTGGCCTTACGGTGATTGGAGATTTCAGGTTTCATGCTTTGATTATTGCGAATTGCTGAGAGTTCCATTGTTGTTGTATTTTGAGATTGTATCTTGTTTACTCTTTCGGATTGAATTGAGAAGTATAGATAATCGATTAGGCTTGATCTTTGGAAAGATTGTTAGAGCTTGTAATCGAATCTCAGTTGATAATAATATCCGTGTTTGGTTTCCCGTGGATGTAGGCTAATTTGGCCGAACCACGTAAATTCTTGTGCGTTCTTGTTTATCGTTGATTGAATATTTTGGTTGAGATTATTGTTGTGACTCAACATTTTCAGATATCACTTGGTGAGAAGTGCCGGATATTGGTAGATTAAAAGAAAAGAAAAAAAAGATTATAATGTATCCGTATTTGTACGAAAATGCATTAATTACATTAAAATCTAGCTAGCTAGCATGGGAGAGGCCCTATTGACATAATGGGCTATAAATAGGGCTGTACTGTACTAATGTGGTCCATTTGAATCCCAACACAAATAATTCAGACCAGGTGGCTACGATTATTCACATCACATTGACAGAGGACGGGTAAAATCCATTTTTGTTCTTCCACTCTGATACATTTCTAATTTTGGCACTCCAGAGTGGGCGCGTCCAATTTAGGTATTAGTTATCAATAACTATTTACGATTAAGGTACTAATTGTAAATTAGATGGTGGGTGTGCAAATCAGTACCAAAAATTAATTAACCTAACTCCAATTTCACGTGAATTCGATCAATTGAAAGTCGATTGAAACAAAATTGATGAAAAAGCCTACAAAAAAGAATCTGCCGAGGAAGAATCTGACGCTAGTGAGTGGGACGAAGTCCACGATATCTTGCGAACGGTCAATTTTCTCTGTCTATCTTTCGGCGTTTGACATTCGCTCGCACGTGAATGTGATGGTGCACCCTATAAATTCAATTAGTACCTAAATTGTACATAGTTATTGATAATTAGTACCTAAATTGGACGCGACCACTCTAGAGTACCAATATTGGAAATGTCTCACACTGGAGTACCAAAAATGGATTTTTCCCCCAAATGTCGATGAAATTAGCGAATAGAATCCAACCACGTCAATGACTCTCAACCTAGTATTCACAAGTCGGGTAAAATTCATTTTTGGTACTCCAGTGTGAGACATTTCTAATATTGGTACTCTAAAGTGGTCGTGTCCAATTGATGTACTAAATATCAATGATCAATTACAATTAAGGTACTAATTGTAAATTAGAAGGTGGACATGTCAATCGGTCCCAAATTAGAATTATCATAACCCCAATTTTACGTGAACTTGATCAATTGAAGGTCAATCGAGACAAAAATAATGAAAAATCGTACGAAAAAGAATATGACAATGAAGAATTTGACGAGTGTGAGTGGGATGAAGTCCACGATGTCTTGCGAATGATCAATTTTTCATGTATATCTTCTGACATTTGGCATTCGCTCGCGCGTGAATGGCACATCCCACCTTTTAAATGCAATTAATACCTTAATTATAAATAGTTGTTAATATTTAGTATCTTAATTGTACACGAACACTTTAAAATAACAAAATTGGAAATGACTCACAAATAGATTTTACCCTCACAAGTCCAAAACTAGGAACACTGCCAAATTAAGGCCAACGTCGTTTGATTAATTACCATGTTAATCCTGGGGTTGCGTGGCCTGGGTGGTGGAGTTACATTTTTAATAATCGTTATGTTTATAAGTATTTAATCTTGAGTAAGTATCCCAATTTCCGATAGACCGTATATTAAGTTCGACCATCAATCCATCATCTCCTTAAAATGTCTTATTATGAGTAGAAGGTTATCCATCTTATACTCCTTCCGTCCCACAAAAGTTGTCCACTTTTGCCATTTTGGGCGTCCCGATAGAGTTGTTCACTTTCATTTCTTTATCATTTTAGGAACAATCATATAATTTTATATCGCACTACTACTAAAAAAGTCAAAAGGTGTCTTAAGCAATCAAACCATTATCGATAAAAGTCGTAAAGTAAACGCATGTCTTATATAACTATGTTTTAAAAGCGGAACGGAGGTTGAGCAGCCACCCTCCAAAAAGGTTGAACGGGTCGGACGGTTCACCGGATAAGCCGGTGGCACACACACACACACATATATACATAAAGATTCAAATCATCATAAAAATGACATCAAACCATTAAGTTATCCACATTACAATCATAAAATGCTAAAATTCCAAAGATCAAACTCAACAATAATACGAGAGTTCAAAGCATAATTAGAATGTCTTAAGGTTGCAAAAGAAATAAAAGTGAACAACTAATGTCAAATGGCGCCATCATTTGGTGCATCATCCTCAATCGACAAGTTCTCAATGCCATCCAAGCCTATGTTTCCAAAGTTGTCCAAATCAACATCATCGTTCTCATTTGTTGCAACATTTTCTGCATTTCCTAAATACAAAATATATAGATTATATAATGACCAACAAAATGAATAACTAATAAATAGAATGGAAAACTCAAAATATACATAACAATTAACTAGTACCTCTCAAAGTTGTGGATTGTGAAGCATCACCATCACTACTTGGAATAGGTGTTACCATAAGTTCACCTTCTTGACCTTCAATGTCATCATCAACAATCCAAGAATCCACCTTATCGATGCATTCATAATCAAGTGGATCAAACATGTCCATTTTATTTTTACAACTACAATTACAAAGGGAAAAGTAATTTTGAGTTAGGAATCATAATGACTAATCCAAGATTAATAAAACAAAATGATCACATATACAAAGATAGACATACGTACCGATCTTGCAAGCGCAAATTGTAATTGACATAAACAAGATAATTCAACCTTTCATGCTCCAATCTATTCCTCTTCTTAGTATGAATGCGCTCAAATACACTCCAGTTACGCTCACACCCGGAAGAAGATGATGTTTGACTCAAAATTCTCACGGCAAGCTTCTGTAACCTCGGTGCGGAGGTGCCCCATACTCTCCACCATTCATCTTAAGAAAACGTATTTGAAAATAAGTAACAAACACATATACATTAACAAAAGTTACAATATTCCAATAGGTATCGATAATTATAAGTTGACATAATATACAAAATGTAAAACAACATACCTGGAGAACTGGTTTTTGATGAAGCCCTAGCTAATGCATTTGAAAATGAACCCATACCCTCACGAAATGTGGCAATCTCATCGATTACTTTAGGATCTTTATAATAGTCTTGAAGGATCAAAAGCAAACCCGAGAAAGCTTGAGAAGGTATTGAATGATCGGGATCATCTTTGAAATCGAGGATTGACGATAAGCAGCTCCATGAAGAGGCAAATTCAACATTCTTTCAAACCTTTCATCAATAACATTCACAAATGGGCTATACTTAACTTCATCACCTTTGAATAGCTCTTTTATTCCTCTAATGGCTCTCTCCAACCCCTCATAAACATAGCCTAAAGAAGGCTTCTCATCCGTGTCACAAATGCGCAGAAGTCGCATAAGAGGTTCCAAAATCTTCACCACAACATTGCAATTACTCCAAAACACCAACATTGAGACCACTTCTCTAACTGCCTTACCTTTGTCATTGTTACAATTTTCACGAAACTCAGGATACAAAACCAAGGCCTCCAAATCTGCTCTATGCTCATAAAGACTCTTCAAGGCAATGAAATTTGTACCAAACCTAGTAGCTGCAGGCCTAACTATTTCAGTCCATCCAGGTCTAGCTCTCAACCAACCAAGACACCATTTGTTGTTGTAAAAGAAGCTAGATATTTTAGAGCCAAACATGATGAAACCGATGTGAACTTGCCAATATCTTCCAAAATCAAATTCAGACAATGAGCAGAACATGGTGACCAATAAATTTTTGGATATCTCTCATTCAACAACTTTCCAACACCCTTATAGTTAGCCGCATTATCAGTTACTAGATGAACAACATTATCAGGCCCTACAATCTCCACTATACTTGCAAACAGATCACGCAAAAGTGTGGAACTTGACTTGACACGTGATGCATCAAAAGACTTAATAAATGACACACCATAGCGACTATAAACTAAAAAGTTTATCAAAGGCCTGCTACTCTGATCTTTCCATCCATCCCCCATTATTGTACACCCACTATCAATCCATTTAGCACGAAGTCGTCGATGAACAATGTAATGGCGATGTTTTAGCCTCTTTCAACAATGGAACTCTCAAAGCATGATAATTAGGAGTATAGCCAGAACCCATAGACGCTACCTTCTCCATAGCGGGTCTAAAAAACATAGAATTCACAGCATTTATAGGTATGCAAGCATCATAAAACCAATTTGCCAAAGCCATATCAGTGTCATGCTTTCTTTCTTTAATTTGCCATGCACATTTTAAGCTAGGTTGAGAAAGATTTACTGTTGCACCAGGCATCTTAAAGTTTCCAACAGTTTTTTTCCTTTTATTAGCGACATCGATTTTCAAATCATTTGGCAATAAGATTTCAACTTCTTCTCCAGCTATATCACAAGTATCCGGTTTGCCTCTATTCTTTTTAGAGTTTGCATGTTCATCTATTAACCTTCTCATTGCAATTATAACATCAGGTGGAACACTACGACAACTAGTAACATTTCCAGTTATTTGAGCTAAGTGTTCTTTCATCCTATGGATACCTCCACCACCAAATCTTTTATGACAAAAATTACATTCAAGAGTGATCTTCTTACCGATTCTTTGTTACATGGTAACATGCTCCCAAGCCGGATCTGTTTTTGTCGGACATTAGCGATTACCGATGCTTTCGTCTTGCTGATGTTCTTGGCCGAGTTGAAGGAGTAGAAGCGACTCCGGATAGTGCGGCATGGGATCTTGATTGAGAAGACTCCATACTGTGGAGAATCAACCTGACAAATGAGCAACATAACAAAATCGAAGTGAAGTGCGATTAAGAACAATTATAGAACAAGAATTTGAAGGAAAAAAATCCACGTCGGTCCTTTACGCAAAACTCAAAATCCAATCACTTTCACAACATTATTCCATCTATCTGTTGAAAATTTTTAACTTAACTATATGCCTGCAAAGTCGCAAACCGAATGGAAGAAGCAGAAGCACCAGCAGAAGAAAAAAAATCAAACCGAAACAAGAAGCAACGTACCTGTCAGAAGTAGAACGGAAGAGATGGAAGCTAAACCGGCATAGAACTGAACGGAAGAGATCGAATGGAAGAAGCAGAAGAACTGAAGAACCGGTAGAAGCCGATCGAAGAAGAAGCGAAGAAGCGAAGAACCGGTGAGCGATTGAGCGGAAGAAGCGGAAGCGAAGAGCAGGCGAAGCGGTCTGAAAGACTGAAATCGATTCTGCAAATCGAAGAAGGAAAGGGTTTTTTTCTTTTTTGGGGTTTTGCCGTTTTGCAAAACAGCCCCTCAAAAAAATTTTTTTTTTTTTAAATACCCAGACCCGTTGGAACCGGCGGGTCACCGGTCCAACCCGGTTTTGGGCCAAGCGGCTTAAGGCCGGTTTTTTAGCCCTATTTGGGCCGTCCAATAGCGGTTTAGCGGTCCGACCGACCGGTCGGACCCGAATTTTAAAACATAGCTATATAACGTTATAATATTACTCTCCTTAAAACCTGTGCATGAACAGTAACGTGGACAGCTTATCCGGGACAGATGGAGTATGTTGTTTGCATGATCTATTCACAACTGACGTGGAATATTCTAACACGACCCCTCACAAGTAGGCCGCGGTTAGTCGGCTCTACACGTGAAATCATAATAGCCTCTTTGGGCAAGCCGAAATTATCATCGGCTGGGGCACCCATCATCAACTTGGGCCTGCTTTAATACCATATTAAGTTGGACCATCATCCCCTTAAAAGTCCTTATTATGAAGAGAAAGTTATCAACTTTATATGTTGCTTGCATTATCTATTCACAAGTGATGTGGGATATTCTAACACCGTCCGTTGAGAGACCGAAAGAATATATCCAAAAATATTTATAGTTTTAACTAAAAATACATCAATGATATACATGAAATTAAATAAGATGTTCATTCATAAAACATTACCGATATAATTTAAAACATTATATTTATATTTAAAATTATTAGTTCGTCTCTCACGTACATGAATAATGCTGGTCTTTTCGAAGCTTTTGTGTTTATTCTTTACCATAATGCAAGTTGGTGTGATGTAATTATACAATCAACAATACAGTGGCAATTGATTACTAATCACCTTATCAATTAGCGTACACTTTTAATTGGTTTATTTAAAATATAATAAATAGTTAATAAATCCATTTAAATTTGTTGCCCTAAAAGACTTACTCATTCTTTGAATTAGAAGGTGATATTGTCCACACTATAGTACTTGCAATTGGTGTATACCATAAGTTAGAGCAAGGGGTCGGGATCCTTTTTTCGTGTTTAACTTTGTCTCCCACGTTTATACACACGGAAATTGAAATGGATTA
Organism: Plantago major; assembly: GCA_026545765.1. NCBI lineage: Eukaryota > Viridiplantae > Streptophyta > Magnoliopsida > Lamiales > Plantaginaceae > Plantago > Plantago major. The sequence goes on from CM048840.1 coordinate 6,164,982, forward strand.
GCATTGACGTGAATATATTGCTCAAAGCTATCAACCTTTAGTACGTACTTTGGGACATTTATTCGTAGCCTTTACTTTTTATAATCTTATCGGGTATTCACAAAAATCTCACCATAACATTACAAATCTACCGCGTAAAATGCATGCTTCACTCATTCGTTCCAACTCCATTTTAGCACATGTTCTTTTTTTTTCTTCCCTGAGTATCACTTTTTTTCAGTAATCTTATCCTCCATGGCTCTATCCTCACTAATAGTCCACGGATTAAAAAGCAAGAGGAAAAGGCAAAAGGAAGAAATTTCGTAAATTACTCAAACTATCTCACAACAAATGTCACGTTTAATTTTAAACACGGTTTTTAAAATTATGTACAAAGTGAATTTGTATTGTTATTGAGCCAAATGGTTTTCTTTCATTTTTTTATCGGCGAACAAACCTAGTTAATTACAAGGAATAACATAAATGATCAATAATACTACAAACTAAAATAATCGAGGATGTGTCTCGCACAACTACAAGGCTACAATTATGATTTTGGGCTAACAAGTTATAGCCAAGTTGGAGAAAGAATGGTCACTATGTCGTCTATTATGACTAGACATTCACTTTGACTAGTCGAGAGTGAGAAGTTGAAATCAAATCATACAGAAACAAACACCGCTAAAATAATACCTCAAACAAACATTAATTCATTGATGTTCCCGTATGGTCACCAATCTATTTTCTCATGAACTCGAAATCAAGTTTTACCTACAGGTCAAACCAACCCATCTACTCATAAACTTCACAAATTTCAATCGAATACACCACGATAAATAACATTGGAACCTCAAGAAATTTCAATCTAGCTAGATCATCACGGTCTAGTTATTTGAGTTATAGCTTGTCAAAAAATTTAAGATACTTTCCCACCACCCTTATGCTATGTGGATCATCCAAACCCCCGCAAATTGTAATCTCTGTCTTAAATTGTTAGTGCACATTGACAGTTGACTGAGAGTTGACCAAAAAGGAAAGTGGGATATTGTTAGAGATGTAAATCGTTTAGCAGAATTGGTCAGTTGTTTACGAAAATTAGCCGGTAGCTCATTACCTAAATGATTTTTATAGAGATATATTAAATTAATCAGTTGATAAAACTTGATTTTTTACTAAATACAGCATAACAAAACCAGATAAGATAACTTATACTTTTAATATTCTACATTAACAAACCAGAGTAAGATGCTGGAAGTGTACAAGTCTCAAGAGCTCCAAGATCTACTGCCATGCTGGAAACTCGAAACAAGAAGAAATCAATTACTCTCCTTTGAGAGGATGTTAGTTATAACTCAGTCTTTAGTAGTTTGTTTTATTTTTGGCTATGTGTATGTCTGCTTCTCATTGTACTTCAGTTAGTTATCATGTTTAGATTTCCTGACACAAAGAATCATCAAGACCTGTTCACAGGTTCTTAATTATAAACCCCATGATTTTTTTTTATTTATTTAATAAAGTCCTTTTAATTAAAAAAAAATTGACTTACAAATATAAATTATCGAAGTTATAAGGTAGTTGATAATCTATCTTATGCTAACTGAAAATACGGATCACGATTCCTGATCTTAATGATGTAGGATGTTGTCAATTGTCAAAGGTCAATTCACCCGCGGGGATTCAAGTTTCCCATCTTGAATGTAGCAACAGATAATATATATTCAGCTCCGAGTTGGGTTCTTTTTCAAAGAAAGAATTTGAAGCTTCGTGAATAATTTGTTTCGGCATTTAAATCACATGTTATTGGTTGAATTTTTTGTATGGAGGAGGAGAACAATGGGCTATAATCTAGTATATATTATGTGATACTGATTATCTCACGCGTGACGATCACCACGTGTTTTTTGTCAAGGTCCCAACGTTACATCAGTATATTAACTCCCGCTACCTGATTAAAAAAAAAAAAAAGATGGTTGCCATTTTAAATTGAAGAGTTTTAGTTTTGAATGAAAATAAATAAATACTAGTATAATATATAGAGGAGCGGCTAAATTGAGTCGAGAGAACTAGAATTTATGAATGAAAATAATTGAAGGTTATGATGACACAATAATTGGATGTATATAATAAATCAATGGAATTAAAATTAGAATTTATGTAATAAAAAAAGTTGAGGTTTATGAAGAAACAATTAATAATTTTCTCTATTTTTAATGGGGTGGGGGTCAGAAACTTTTTTAACAACTTCAATTATTTTATTACGTCACTTATAATTATATACTATTGCATACATCTTTTACATTTAAACATTATAATGTATTGCGAAATGACATATTTTATGTGAAAGAATGAGCAAGTAGTTGCGTACTTCCAGTAAGAAACATGTTATGCGATGCTTGCTTATTGAAATTGAAAGAGATAGATGAGTAAGTATAGTAAAAGGAAATATTTTCCTAATCTATAGGAAAATCCGGTTTTCACAATAAAGAACCGGTCAGAAATACTATAAACCGTCGATGGTTTTATATAAATCCTCAAATAATAACATTCTCTCAAAAAAATCGCCATCTTTCAATGCTCTCTACAAAAACCCTAGTGAGAGAAACATCCATATCTCTCTTCACTCACTCCATATCCTCCGCCGGAACCACCACCGGAACCACATCCTCCGCCGGAATCACATACTCTGCCGGAAATTATGGTGCTCCAACAAAACCACTACAAGAATTCCTATGTTTAGCCATGGTAAGTTAGCGACGGATTTTATCCGTCGTTAGCTAGCGACGAATCGCTAGCTCTAGCGATGGATAAAATTTGTCGCTAACTCTAGCGACGGATAGTCGTATCCGTCGCTAGAATAGTTGACCAAAATTTAAAGAAAATGAAAAAAGAAATAAATAAAAAAAATGGAAAAATGAAAAGCTAGCGACGGATAGGCGTATCCGTCGCTAGCTATTCTGAACAAACGAGCAGAATGCTCGTCCTCTCCCCCATTTCTTCTTCTTCCTCCATTCTTCTTCCTTTCTTCCTCCATTTCGCCCACATCGAATCCCGTCCAAATCTCAACCATTTCGGCCATTCTTGGTATCTATTCGAAGCTCGTGAGAGAAGGAGGTCAATTCTACCATCAATCTCAAATTCCATCCGCTATTTTCCCCGGATTCGAAGGTAAACCTTACTTTTTAAAATTTGGGGATTTTGTTACTTTGGACTAATTTGAGCAATTGCATGTAAATGGAAAGTATGTAGTACTTAGTTTAGTTTATATTAGGTATTGTTTTACATATTGATTGTCAATTTGGATTTTTAGTAGCTAGTTAATTAACTTTTGAGATGTGCAATTGTTTGAATTGTAAATTAGTATAATGTTAAGTATGTTAACTATGTAGTAGTTTTGATTTAAGTATGTTACGCATGTAGTAGCTAGTTAATTAACTTTTGAGATGTGCAATTTTTTGATTTGATAAATTTATACATGTACTAGATTATAGATTATGAGAATTTAATGAAGTGTGTTGATACCATTTGGTGATTACATTCGTAAAATGCATGTAATTTATAATTTATAAATTTGTATTAAAGGGTTGGAATGCTTTATTTGTAATGGGAATTTTGGTAAGAGACAAAAACTTTATAACATGCAAGAAATGGAAATCTAGTTGAAAAAATACGATCTAATCAATTCAGACGTATCAGGTTATATAATCATCCAATGAACACCGATCGTTCATGGATGTACCGTCGTACTCTAAATGACAGAGTTCAATTGAATTATGTAAAAGGGGTTGAAGGAAACACGATAAAGTGTGCTTCCACATTTGAAACATTCAGAAACAAGGCAGCACCGTCCATGACATATGATCAATGGAGGAGGCGGGGTTGGGCCGCTATTGAAATCATAGGCGGTTGTCGGAACATGTGCATGTTGTATTGGGAGGAGGATGTAGATCGATGGAATGCTATTTACGTGGTAGGGCCTTGGTTCACGTGTGACGGGGGTTGCAAGAGGATAATGAGTTTTATCCGTTTTGTCTTTAGGCTTGTATAACTAGTAATTAGTAGTTGATATATAAAACCAAACATTATGCTCAAATTGAAGCTAGTATAACTTATATTATGTAAGGTCGTTGACGTGTTTTCAAGCTTGGGGTTGTGAAATTGATTTATTATCATAATGTTTGTAAGTATGAGTTTAATTAGCTTAATAAATGACAGACCTCGATCTAATCAATTCAAACCTGTGGTAGGTCGTTGACTTCATGGATGTACCAAAGGATAGTTAATGGCAGAGTTTTACCTAGTTTTGTGGAAGGGGTTGATGCCTTCGTTGCTTTTGCACTGACACAGACTACTTGTTTGAGTGGGGGGATGATGAAGTGCCCTTGCACCCAGTATAAATGTAGGAATAAGCAATTTTTGCCTCCAGAAATGGTAGTGGAACACTTGAAACGTAAGGGGTTTGTAGCTGAGTATGAGGTATGGACTTCTCATGGTGACACATACAAGCCGTTCATGGATTATGAGAATTTGGGGAAGCGCAAAAGAAAGCAGGAAACTGTGATGGGAAGTACTAAAAAATACTTCTACATTTGATGCTAATAATGATCATGAACGGGTTGAGCAAATGGTATATGATCTTGCGGGTCCAGAGTTCATGGACACCGAGAACCCGATGTAGGGGGATGGGGAGGAGCCTCGAATCCACGAGGATCGGTGTTCTTCGACTTGATGGAATCCATGAAAGCGGTTTATCCGGGTGCAAGCACACGAATTGTCATTGGCTCGGCTAATGAGTTGTAAGGCTAATGGCGACAATCGAATCGAGCTTCAATGAATGGGTACAAGTAATGTCAGACTTTGTCGAACGAACCTAGTTCCCACCAACTTTTACCAGGCGAAGAAAAAGATGCGAGGGATGGGGTTGCCCATGGAAACCATAGATTGTTGTGATGATATGTGCATGATTTATTGGGAGAAGGATAAAGATCTATTGAAGTGCAAGTTTTGTGGTAAGGACCGGTACAAGCGTTACAAGGAGGGCGCCTCAAAGAAACGTCAGAAGAAAAATCTCCCACATAAGAAAATGTGGTATTTCCCTCTAGCACCTCGTTTGAAGATGTTGTACGCTTCAAGTGCTTGTGCTGATAAAATCTTGGTGCACAAGGAGGCGTAATCCGGTAGAGGTAGAATGGAGCATCCATCGGACTCACCCGCATGGAAACACTTGACGAGAGCTATCCGGAGTTCTGTGAACTAGAAATGTACGATTGGGCCTTTGTACGGATAGTTTTAACCCCTTTGGAAGTGACCGGAAGTACTCTTGTTGGCCAGTTATGCTGACACCGTACAACCTGTCCCCCGGTGAGTGCATGAAGAAACCGTTCATGTTCTTGACTGCTTTGGTGCCCGGTCCATATGATCCAGGACAGAAGGTGAATGTGTTCTTGCAGCCCCTAATCAAGGAGCTGATCGAGTTGTGGGAAAAAGGTATCCCAGCATATGATGTTTCAACAAAGAAGAACTTCAACTTGAGAGCAACACTACTGTGGACCGTGAGTGATTTTCTAGCTTACTCCATGCTATCTGGAAGGAAAACCACGGGCTTTAATGCTTTTCCACATTGTTTGTACGACAGTAGTGCATTTAGGCTGAAGGAGAGCGGAAAGGAATGTTGGTTTGATCATCGTAGGTTTCTACCAAAGGATCATCCGTCCAGGAAGAACAAGGCTCAATTCTTGAAGGGTCGAGTAGAAATGAAAGGGCCCCGACAAGACTTACTGGTGCACAGATACTTGCAAAGATAGATAGGCTGGGTCTTATGAAAGTAGCTGAACTTGGGTCGGAGAAGCATAACGATAAAATTAGCAAAAATTGTGGATGGAAGAAGAGAAGCATCTTCTGGGACTTGCCTTATTGGAGCACTCTTCTTATCCGTCACAACTTGGATTTCATGCACATTGAGAAGAACGTGTTGGCGCTTCAACACGATTTGCAACATTAAAGGGAAAACAAAGGATACCGTTAAATCTAGATCTGAGTTGGATACATTTTGTAATAGGCCTGAGTTGACAAAGCGGAATGATAAGGGGCGTGGCCAGCGGCTACCTGATTGACATTGAAGCTAGGAACAAACTGTTCGATTGGGTGAGGGGATTGAAGTTCCCCGACAGTTATGCATCGAACTTGGGAGGGTGTGTGGATTTGAAGAAGACAAAGATGTATGGGATGAAGAGCCACGATTGCCATGTGTTCATGGAGAGGATTCTCCCTGTTGCATTTCGAGAACTACTACCTAAGCTTTATATGGGCGCTCTCACCGTCTGAGCTTATTTTTCAAGAATTTATGCTCAAGGGTGCTTGAGGATGAAGTGTTAGCAAATCTTGAAAGTAACATACCATTGATTCTATGCAAGCTCGGCGTATCTTTCCACCGAGCTTCTTTGATTCTATGGAGCACTTGCCGGTTCACCTCCCACATGAAGCGAGACTTGCTGGACCGGTTCAGTATCGATGGATGTATCCATTTGAGAGGTGTGTAATGAAGACATCCATTTACTTAAAATTTTCTTTATTCCCAAGGAACATTATCTTACCTAAATATATATACAACTTACAGGTACTTGGGAAAATTGAAGAAGTACGTTAGCAACAAAGGTAAGCCTGAGCACTACAAAATCGGCACATGGCGGCGGATAGATCCGTCGCTGACGAAATCTATCCGTCGCCCGACTCTGGCGGCGGATGAAAATCCGTCGCCCTGGGCGTGGCGACGGATAACAATCCGTCGTCGATTATGACGGATTGGGCGTGATTGACCAATTTTTTTTTTTTAAATTGATAATGGAGCGACGGATAGATCTATCCGTCGCCCCATTTCTATTTTTTTTTAAAAAAATAAAATATGTATTCGAATTTTTATATTCGTATAAGGATTAATTCGTATACAATTTTTATTCGTATACGAGATATTGATTTGTATTAAATATCTGGATTAATTTGTATTAATTTTATATTAAATATCAATTTGTATTAAATGCAGTGCGGTGGTGGTGGGAGGAGAAAGGTGGTGCGGTGGTGGCAGTGGTGGTGGCAGGGTGGTGGTGGTGGGAGGAGGAAAGGTGGTGGTGGCAGGGTGGTGGTGGTGGGAGGAGAGAGGTGGTGGCAGGGTGGTGGTGGTGGGAGGAGAGAGGTGGTGGCAGGGTGGTGGTGGAGATGGTGGTGGTGCGGTGGTGGTGGGAGGAGAGAGGTGGTGGTGGTGGTGGTGGTGGAGATGGTGGTGGAGGAGGTGGTGGTGGTGGATGGTGGTGGTGGAGGAGAAAGGTGGTGGAAGGAGAAAGGTGGTGGTGGGAGGAGGAGGAGAGGAGAAATGGAGGAGAAGTGGTGGAGGAAAGGAGGTGGTGGAGGAGATATATGGTTTTTTTTTAGGCTTTTAGCGACGGATAGATCTAGATCTATCCGTCGCTAACGTTTTTTTTATTTTCCGGCTATCGCGCCGGATAGATCTATCCGTCGCTAATTTTTTTTTTTTTTTTAAATCTTGGTCAACGTTCTGTAGCGACGGATAAGTTTTATCCGTCGCATAAGCAGGCGGATTCAATTAGCGATCCGTCGCTACGAGCGACGGATAAAATCCGTCGCCTTTCCGTCCGTTCTGAGAATTCTTGTAGTGGAGGGTCGATGACCGATGCATACGTGAGACAGGAAGGTGCCATCTTCTGCAGCTATTACTTTGGAGACCACGTGCCCACTAAGGCATCTAGACCGGCTGGAAATGCAGACACGTATGGAGTTCAAGAGGATGATGAAGTTGCACTTTCAATATTTAGGATCTCAGGTAGACCTATGGGAGAAAGGAATACATAATGGCTGACAGATAAGGAGGTGAATGCAGCCCACTATTATGTCCTCTCGAGTGTCTTTGAAGTTGATAAATTTATGAAGATCTTTGCTAGGTGGCGACTTACTTATTATAACACATAAATTTGAACTTCTAACTACTATCTAATCATGTCATCATGTCCTGACGTTTTCAAAAGCGTTGTCGAAGATGGATCAAATATGGCGGATGACACACTTGAAGAACTGCTTGAAGAGAAGTTGCCAATTGAATTTCCTGATTGGTTCAGGGACTATGGCCGAGATCCTGTAAACCAAGTCACATGTCCTTACTTAGAGTCTTTAGCAGAGGGGCCATTCAGTCGAGTATCCGTTTTTCCATCGTAAATAGTAAATGGTCTTAGATTTCACACAATGGATTACGACGTCCAAGTCTACTACTAGCAATTGTGGGGTGTGTGTGAAAGGGGCTGATCAAGATGGAGGTGATGATTTGTTTGATTTCTATGGAAAACTTAAATGAATTGTGAGGTTTGAATATGTCGGTGTGCCTCTGAAAAGAACCGATTACATTTGATGTCGTGGTATGATCCGGACAAAATGGTGCGAGGTGCGAGCAATATCAAATGGTTGAGATTAACCATAGGAGGAGGTACCGTACTAAATGCGAACCTTTTATCTTAGCGGTGAGGCACGTCAGTGATGTTCATTGAATATCGAGCCTAAAAGCGTGATAAGGCGAATTTGGTTGGCGGAGGATACACATACAAGCCCGCTCCAGAGTTGAGTACGTTCATAAGGACAAATCAACTACCAACTCGTAACAAGAAGAGGTTGTCGATGAAACAGCGAGAAATCCTGTAGATGCTTGTGATGAGTACATTGATCTGCACGAAGACGTATATGTAGACTTAACCATTGGTGACGAGGATCAGAGTATGTGTGTATGGTAGATTATATGTATCTTAATTGTTATACGCTTGCTTTTTCCATTACATGCCAATTCATGTCTTAATTTATACTAATACAATTAGTTTGTGTTTGTCATATGCTTTTTTGCAGATGCCGCGCCAAAGAAAGTGCAGTTACGAGATTCCCAGGTCTAGTGGGACCCAGGGTTCACCACATAGTGCATTGAGTAGCCCTAGTGGATCGAGCAGCTACTCTCATGTTGGTCAGACTGCCAGCGGCATGTGGATTGGGACGTCTGGTGGTGGTTATGGACCGGGCGATTACCACTTTGTGGTGTCCTTATACCGAGATCGTCGATGGTGCTACGTGGGAGGGGAAGTTGGTGTTGTTCCCTAATGGAAGGAGGAAGTAAGTATTATATATACATTTGTAGAACATAACTTAAGATAAGTGTTTATATATATGTCACATAAATTTTCTAATAAATATATGTATTCTTCTATAATTCATTGATAACTGCAGGTTGTGGCCTCAACAATCTTCAGACGACCTGCATGAGATTTTCAAGCTTAGGAGGGAGTTGCCGGGCCAGGGAGGCGAACAGTGGAGCAAACTCAAGCCTGAGACGAAGCACTTCTACTTTGATGAGCTTCGGGTAAGCTTAAATGTTACAATTTGTTGTGGTAAATGTTACAATGCTTTATTTGTTGTTCTATCGATTAATGTACTAGTTTACTAATTTGTGTGGTATACTTGGGTGATATGTTAGTCACCATTGTGTTAGTAAATTCTAGGACAATTTGTGTGGTATGTTAGCCACTTAGTTGGGTGATATGTTAGTCACCATTGTGTTAGTAAATTCTAGGACAATTTGTGTGGTATGTTAGCCACTTAGTTGGGTGAAATGCACCATTGTTTATCTTGAAATTGTAACCTTGGGGCATTAATTTTTACTTTGAATGGAATTGGAATGTAGAAAAAATACTACATTCCGACTGGCCTTATTCCCAAGATGTGGCCTGTTTTCGAGAGTTTTGGCTCTGATCTGTATAGGCATATGGTGGCTGACATGAAAAAATACCAAGAAAAAGGAAAGCCGCCACAGTATAGCCATATTGGGGACGAGGAGTGGGCTATGTGGCTAGAATATTGGAGACTTACAACCGTCGAGGATCAGTCCTTCAAGAACAGTGAGCTGGTGGTAGCCATGAGATGGTAAAGGCTCTGCCGAGCATCACCTACGGTCACAGTGTTATCCTTGATCGCCGGATGTCGTAAGTATATGTGTGTGTGTTCTGATTACAACATGATTTGTACACATGTGTATTGCTTTCATTTATACCAATTTACCACTTGTTTGCATTCCTACCAACTTACTAACTACTTGTTGCAATATATAATGTTCTTTAGCTGAACCAGAACAAACCCAAGACTTGCCTAGAGGAAATGAAGATGGGGAAGTTCAAGAGCGGCATTTGGGTGGACCAGAAGTCCGAGCTTATTGCGGTATGTGTATTTGCTAAGTGTTACAGTTGTATATGCATGTGTATTATAAATTAAATATGAAATTGTAGCTCATTTCGTATACACTTGACTATTACAGAGTGAGGTGGAGCGGATCATTGCGGAGAGGCTGCTTGAGGGTGAGGAGTTGTCCGTGGAAGAACAAGACCGGATCTTTCTACAGGTCAACCCACCCGACAACAAGGGTCGGGTTTACGGTCTTGGTAGTTTGGGTGAGACACTGGCGGATAAGAGCTTCTCCGTGTCCCAGCAATCTGAGGGACATGGTGGTGTTTACACACAGGTGCAGGTCGAGCAGATGGTGAATGAAGCAGTGACTCCTCTCCAGAATGAGATTGAAACTCTCAGGGATGAGCAGGCTCGAATGAATCAGAGGGTCAAAGAGCTCTGTCGCTTGTATATGAGCTAGAATACCCCCGACCCCTCGTCTTAGTTGCTTGTGTTGTTTTGGATACTATGTTACTTTTTACTTTGTTGGATATTTGGATTTCTATTCGGATATGTAGACTTTATTTTGGATAATTTATTTTTGACGAATCTTTGTTGTTAATTAATCCAATTTCCCCTTTGAGACATATCACTATTATATTGGTTGAAAAAACAGGTGAAAATTATAAAATAATTAATTTTTTTTTTAAAAACAGTGGTTTAGCGACGAATAGTTATCCGTCACTAAACTACGAATTAGGGCTAGCACGCCCTAATTCGTTTAGAGACGGATAACTATCTCTCTAAATCCGAGAGTTTTAGAGACGGATAATTATCCGTCCCAAATGGCGACGGAGGGTCAACGCCCTATCCGTCGCCATTTTCGTCGCGAATTAGCGACAGATAACGCTCCGTCGCTAATTCGCCTTAGAGACGCCCGTCATTAAGACGGGCGTCTATCTGTCGCTAAGGCCTTAGCGACGGATCGGCAGGGGGGTTAGCGACGTATAATTCTGTCGCTAAACCCCTGTTTTTTTGTAGTGAACGGCGATCAAATCGTACCGGTCAATCTCTCTCTCTCTCTCTCTCTCTCTCTATCTCTCACACACGATTTCACCGGATTTCTGCCGGATTTCCACTGGATTTTCAGATCTAGTTGCTAAAATGTTCAAATCAACAAATTCATCTCGCTTTTTTCATTAAAATCTCAATCAGAAGTGAAATTTGACCTTTTATTTTTCATTTTCGTTGATTTTACGATTTGATATTTCCAGATCTGGTTTCAGATCTGAAATCCGTACAGTGAAAACCAAATTTCACAATCTGGTGCTTGTTATGGTTTTAAGAGCTGGTGTTATATTTGTAAGCATCATTGTTATGGTTTTAGCTTGTGTTGAATGTTTCCACCTGTTACTGTTTTAGCGCAAATGTTATAGTTTCAAGACTTATTATTGTAGTTTTAAACAGCAACGTTGGTGTTTTTAGCCTCGTGAAATATTTATGATTTGATTTTTTGCAAATGCTTTGATATAGTTTTAAGATGCATTGTTATAGTTTTAAGTGGCATTGTTATAGTTTTAAGATGCACTGTTATGGTTTTAAGCATCAATGTTACTATTTTTAGCTTGTGTTGCATGTTCGTGCTTTGTTACAGTTTTCAGAGGTTTTGTTATAGTTTTAAGAGACACGATTATGGTTTTAAGCATTAATGTTACTATATTTATCTTATGTTGAGTAGATGCATGTCATTATTTTTAGCGCATATGTTATATTTATAAAACCTATTGTTGTAGTTTTAAGCATCGACATTAGTGTTTTAGCTTATGAGAAATATTTATAATTTTATTTTTTGCAAATGTTTTGTTATAGTTTTAAGAGGCACGGTTATGGTTTTTTGTATAAATGTAACTGTTTTTAGCTTGTGTTGGATGTTTCTGCTTTGTTATAGTTTTAAGATGCACTGCTATGGTTTTAAACATCAATGTTACCGTTTTTAGCATGTGTTGCACATTTCTTCTTTGTTTTTAAGCACCAATATGATAGTTTTGATGAGAGTTGTTATGATTTTAACCCAGTTAATTAATGAATGTTTTAAGCAGGTGCTAATGATGACATCGAGTTTGATGATAGGTCATTGAGGGTGTCCTTTGCAAGATTGAAGCATAAGCAACAAAAGGTAGAAGCTGAAGTTCACCAACGAGTTTAATACAAAAAGATCGAATGAACACCGAATGAACATTTATTGTAGTTTTTTTTCCTATAAGAATAGATGTTTTAAAACCTTTGGATGAGTATTTTAATATTGTAATGACTTACTGTTTCAAGTAGCTTATTTTAAGCTTGTTTATTGATGTTTTAATGGCAGGTCTGAAACTTTTAGACTTATTTAATGGTGGTTTAATGATATTAGATTGTCGCTTAAAACTATAACAAACCATCTTAAAACTATCATGGCTCCTTAAAACCATCACACCATCTCATAAAACATTAACAAGAGAGGTTAAAACTATAATTGAAACATACAATACCGACGCATTAAAACCATCACATCATATCTTAAAACATTAACAAAATACGTAAAAACTGTAACTGAAACTTCAATGCTAACAACTTCAAACCATAACATAATCTATTAAAATCATAACTAAAATGTGTGTCGCGGCGGTTTTTAAAAAAAACTCGGCCGGTCAGACAACTAAAACCCAAAAACCGCGAAAAATCACAAAAAAACCTTGATTTTCCTATCTTTTAGGAAAATCTTACCTTTTTCAAGACTTTGGCGAGATAGATATTTCGATACGTATTATATATGTGAGACCCCTCGAAAAGAAAAGAAAAGAAAATCCTTAGGAACTCAGTTAGAAGAATAAGGTAAACTTGTGAATAAAGAAACCGACTATCTTATATTAATTTATAATTTAGTCATTTATGAAACGTTTAATGGAATTACGACTGACGCAATGGCATGTCCGAAGGAGAGCACCACGAAGCATCGAACTTACCTCGGGTCCTAGTAGTACAAATATGTTACCTTTCAACCATCGTATGATAAAGTGATTCTAAAATTAAGTGACGAATTCAAGGAATCAAAATAGCTAAATCGAAAATAAAAATATAAAGAAATCGTAAAGAGACAAGAAACCCATTTTAAACCACGTTTTCAAATTAACACTCGAATCGAATATTATAATGGTCTAATGCATAATAATATTAGACTAGACAAACATGATTAACTAGTAAATAGTCATGTAACACATGACAAGTTGACCATAGCCAACCTAAAACCCATTTTAATGGATAATTCACTACCTACAAATAGTATAGACATACTTGTATAAATACAAGTATATCCCACAATCAATTCCATTATTCACTACACCATCTCCTACCTCATTCACTTCTTCTTCTCCAAGACTCCAACTTCCATTAACAAGCCTCCATAGCCAAACCACCTCAAGCTTCAAATTTCCACTTATACCTCATCATTTCTTACATGCAAATACATATTCCTTATCCTCTCAACATGAGAAAGCTAATGATACATCTCAATTCATGATCAAGCTACAACAAAGAAGTTAGAAGGTAATGAAATCCTACCCATTCATTTTTCTTATTCTTCTATTTCATCCTTTTAACTCTTTTCACACTCTAACACATCTTAGTCCATTCAACACTTACTAGGAACTCAATTTGTCAATCCAATTTCGAAGTGGAGAAGGAATTGATCCAAAACTCTAAGAAGAAAAGTGTTAAGGTGGGTTAAAAGTTGTTCTTCTCAAACTAGTTTTTAAATCTTGATGCATGCATATTTTCTTGATGAAATCTTGATGATTTTCACTTACAAACTAAAGTAAATGAGTAATATGACCTCACTATCAATTGGGTAAGTCAATTAATGAATTGCATGTTGATTTTGAAGTAGAATAAGCTCAAATCTTGAAAATCCCCAAATCCCGTCAGCAATCTGCCCTGCTTTTGTAAAATACAAAATAAATAGTTTCATTCATTTGTTGATGTTTCTAATTTAACTAGACATGTACAACATTATCATGCATCTCTGAGATTTGGAATGAGGTTAAAATGAGGTTTAATAAATTAATTAAAATTCGCGAAAGATCCAATATTTATAATGTTTACAGAACAATGTACTAATAGTAAAACCCAAATTATTCTTCTAAATGAGAGATACATGAAATTTAGATATTTTTCAACAAGAATCATGATATTTGGAGTGGTATAGAATATTTTATGAATATTTCCCCATCATTGCTCACTGCATAAGCAGTTTAGGTAGAAATTCCTAAGTGACAGTCTATAAATGTGTATTAGACTCAAAAGTATGTTTTGAATAGATAACACAACAAGCTAGAATAAAAAATTTAGAAACACCAGAATTAATAACGTTTGTCTACTGAAATGTATTATACAATGAAGGACTATTAAACTGTCAGAATCGAGATTTTATAAACCGGACTTAAATTCGGAGTTCATCGTACGAATAACTTCAAGGACTTAACTAAACATTTATAGCTGACTTAAGATCGGGAAAGAAATCATTTGGGAAGCGTTTTGACCCTAGGGGTATGGATGGCAATGGGCCGGGCTTCTAGAGGTCCGGTCCAGGCCCGGATATTTTTTTAGAGGCCCAGGCCGGCCCGAGGTCGAGTCGGGCCGAATTGTCTTGAGCCGAGCCCAGTGAACACGGGCCGGGGGCCGGCCCGGCCCGGGAGTTTCCTTTTTCAAAATAAAATGTATTGTATAATTGTTCTGGGAGCAATATGGACATATAAATATACTAAACAAAGACATATATCTCATGTCTCAATAGTAATACATAATGCACAAGTTTAACAGCAAAACTAGCAATTCTCATTACATGATACAATGAAATGTTTTGTCACATTCATACAAATTGTGATAAAAAAGTTCAGAAACCATTGTTAAATCCAACTAATCCTCCAATACTTTGGAGTATATACAATAGTCCGGCATATGTTTAACTTTCACGAGTATGTGAATATGAATTCATTTTCCTATTTTTACATAACCAATCTTCTCATTTACAATCAACATCTTTTGGAGTTGTTCTTGAACGAATCTATTTATATGGAAAAATAGAATGTCTGGGGAGCGTCCTTCTTAAGATTACAGATTGTTAGGCGAACATTTGGTTGGTCCAACAACCTTACATGTCATGAAAATTCTACGATGTTTTACATTTCTCCATTAAGTACTTCATCATTATAGAGTCAATCTAATGGAAGATTGTCTAATAGAATGATCTAAAAAAACTGACAAATGTTATAATTATAGTTGCAAACATTATGCATGTTCAGATGAAAACAACGTACTTTTAGTGTGAATAATGTGTAATTTGTGTATAAAATTGATATTGTTTATTATTTATTAGTTTTGTCCTTGTGGGGTAGCTTCGTCTTTTCAGTATTGTCTATTATTTATTAGTTTTGGACGACTAAAAATCTTAAATTTTTTTAGGGACGAATGGAGTGGTAAATAATTTACTAAACGAAGACTATGAAAGTAGGAGGATGATGATATTTTATATTTTCTTACTAAAAAAGATAAACAGGTAAATAAATTTTTTAGACCTACGTCTACCATAATACAAATCAAAGGTGAATGCATAAGTCCCTCCTATGAATTTACTTGATAAGTTGATATACAAGTATATGAAAAGTATACATTCATTACCTAATATGAAGTGTAAATTTATATAAACATTACAAGGATGTCAGATCTCTATTTAACTAATTGTATATATATATATATATGTATGTATATGTACATATATATATGTATATATACATATATATATGTATATATGTACATATATATACATATATATATGTACATATATATATGTATATATACATACATATACATATATATATATATATATATATATATATATATATATATATATATATACAAAAAAGTATAGCGGGTGCATATATACTACGGGCCGGGCCTAGAATTATGTCCAAGCCCGGCCCATGGTTGACTACTGGCCGGGCTAAAACCGGGGCGGGCCCGGGGCGGGTTGGGCTAATTGCCATCCCTATTTGGGACTTTGGTATAAAATAGTAACAGATAGATAGCTTTGGAAATGTATGTTATATCATCAGTTCATCACTCATCAGTTAGGGATGTTAGGGCCTGCTTGGTTTGAATCTGCTATTGGCTCCGGTCAAATAGCGGATTCTAGGCCCGAAATGGAAAATGCGTTTGGGAGACGCGTTTGACCGCATTTTGTCCGAATATAGGGTGATTGGTTTGGTGTATTGTTACGCGTTTCACCTGTCGCTTTCAAGTCCGAAATACACTCGTTAAATAGCATTTGGTGATTGGTTTATGCGCGTTTGGCCTCGTGGGGGCCCTTTTTTTACTCTGATAGTGACATTTTGCACTTCAATAGCATTTGGTGTTTGGTTCGATGCATTTCGTATGTTGCATTGGGTGTTGATTTTACGTAAAAAATGCAAGTTGATGATATATGAGAACAATACGGATTTCACATACTTAAAAACCACAAACTCCCATAATAAACGGCGGACAACAGTAATAAGTCCTAGCATTACCATTCCTAATACTTCATAATCAATCCCTACTTAGTGATCAATTGTCTCCTAATTTCAACTATCACACAAAGAAGAACCAAACGATGAACATGAAGTCGACAGTGATAGCAAAGATCGTAATCGGTTGATACGGAACAGCTTTCGTCTTCGTCTGATTTGGTAGAAGTTCTTCAGTTTTGGCTTCTCGAAAGGCAGAATTCTGTTTTGGAGGTTTGGTGAAGCCGGAACTGCCCTCGCTTTCTTCCGGGTTTTCATCCAAATTCGATACTCTTCGAGTGCATACCGGACGGTAACTTCTCTCTGCAAATCGACCAGTTGTGATGTTGTTTCTTGAAGTCTTTGTTTCATTTTACGATTTGCGTTCCTCAAGTTTAGTATGATATTACGATATCTCTCCGGCAGGTCCTCATCAATCCATTCCCAGAAATCACATCCTCCGGCTGACTGAATCAGAACGAAATGAGTTGTAAGGAAAGAAACAGAAGAATTGCAGATTTGGAGAAGAAGTAGTACGAGATTGATGAACATACACTGAATTTTTGACACTTGACGAACCTTCTGTACGGATTTGGATCGGTGTTGGAAGTGAACTGGCGCACGCCTGATCCGCATCCATGGATTCTCACCTTCGTTTAATTATGTAATGTCTGTTTGGATCATGAATGCAGTTGTTAACATCAAATGGTAATCTTTTTCTATCATGTTTGTTTGTGCTGACAGAAGGATTGGCGTCCGCCAACTCTCAAGTTGGCGTCCGCCATGTATGAGAGTTAGCGGATGCCAAAACATAGCTGGCGGACGCCAAAAAAAACGAAGAAGCCATTGTCATACCTTCAATCGAGCTCGAGATATGTAGCTCAGCTTCCAAGCAGCAACCAAAAACCACTGGAACAGTAATCACGAACACCTGTGGAAGCTTGAAATGTTAGAATCCGACCATGAGTTCGAAAAATAAAGACCAGCAGATAGGTAGATTTTCGACTCAACTTTTTTGGTCTCTTGATTTCAGACAGTGAGCTCGGAGAAGAAGCTTTAAGAAATGCATTTCATTTTCCGTATTTATATGTAGCTAGTAGGGTTTACTATTGAGGGAGTTTTTGGTAATTTCGCATTAGGCTGGAAATGCTATTTGAAACGCATATCTCAAATACATGACCCGAGAGACGCGCTCAAATGTGCTCGAGATACGCATTTGGCAACGCGAGCCCGCAAAAATGCACGGGGTTCATCAAACACGTTTGGGCCGAAATGCATCAAACCAATCACCGTTCGCTATGCGGCCAACACCCAAATAAGCGCTGACGCATCAAACCAATCGGCCCTTAGTGGACAGCGATGCACACACCAAACGCAGAGTGAATATGAATTGTATAATTGCATCTAGCATCTCCGATGTTTGGAATTGTTTCATTCATTGATCGAGTTCGCACTTGTTGCATTTTTGCTCGTGCATCGAAGAGGTTAAATGTAAGAGGTTAAGGAAGGTAAAGTGTTTAGAACAATATTTTCTCCTCCTGCACTTTAGCCGCTATTTTTTCTACGAGCATGATCATTATCAATTGGGTAAGTCAATTAATGAATTGCATGTTGATTTTGATGTAGAATAAGTTCAAATCTTGAAAATCCCCAAATTTCGTCAGCAATCTGCCCTGCTTTTGTAAAATATAAAATAAATAGTTTCATTCGTTTTTTGATGTTTATAATTTAACTAGACATGTACAACATTATCATGCATCTTTGAGATTTAGAATGAGGTTAAAATGAGGTCTAATAAATTAATTAAAATTAGCGAAAGATCCAATATTTATAATGTTTGCAGAACAGTGTACTGATAGTAAAACGCCAATTATTATTTATAACATGATCAAACCGGCCTTAGGCTCTGTGAAATGAGAGATACATGAGATTTAGACATTTTCCAATAAGAATCATGATATTTGGAGTGGTATAGATTATTTTATGAATATTTTCCCATCATTGCTCACTGCATGAGCAGTTTAGGTAGAAAATTCCCAAGTGACAGTCTATAAATGTTTATTAGACTCAAAAGTATGTTTTGAATAGATAACACAACAAGCTAGAATGAAAAAAATTTAGAAACACCATAATTAATAACGTTTGTCTATTGAAATGTATTATACAATGAAGGACTATCAAACTGCTAGAATCAAGATTTTATAAATCGGGCTTAAATTAGGAGTTCATCATACGAATAACTTCAAGGACTTAACTAAACATTTATAGCTGACTTAAGATTGGGAAAGAAATCATTTGGGAAGCGTTTTGACCCTAGGGGTTAACCTTCCCCAAATGAAAAATGAACACATTTCCACTAAATTTAAGTGTCGTCAATAAAAGTAAAATGTTACGAATGAAACAACGATTATAATAATAACCGAGGGTGGAAACCTCGTTAAAAAGAGTACAAACGAGGGTGGAAAATCGCGTAAAAAGAATACAAACGAGGGTGGCAACCTCGCGTAAAAAGAGAACCAAACGAGGGTGGCAACCTCGAGTAAAAAGAGATCCAAACGAGGGTGGAAACCTCGAGTAAAAAGAGATCCAAACAGGGTGGCAACCTCGAGTAAAAAGAGTCCATGTTGAACTTTAGGACTGTTGTAAGTGCAATGCGAAACGAAGTGCTACATCGCGATATCTCGGTGGGAGCCACCTCTCGAGTTCGTAGGGGCCACCTCTAGAGGACCGTTCCTACATAATTAAGCCACCATTGGACAGTTGTAAGTGCCATGCAGAACGAAGTGCTACATCGCTATATCGCGGTGGGAGCCACCTCTCGAGTCCATAGGGGCCACCTCTAGAGGACTGATCCATTCCAAACCGGGCAGTTGTAAGTGCCATGCGGAACGAAATGCTACATCGTATATCGCGGTGGGAGCCACCTCTCGAGTCCGTAGGGGCCACCTCTAGAGGACTGACCCACAACACGTGTAATTGTTTAATGAATGATTGAGTTAATAAGATCCCGGGAAACTAAAGTGAGATGAGATTCTTTCATACGATAAAAACCTAAAGTCGCTAAGTGCCATGCAGAACAAAGTGCTACGCCGACAATGCAGTGGGAGCCACCTCTAGAGGACTGATGGTTATTGAAATAGTCGCTAAGTGCCATGCGGAACAAAGTGCTACGCCATACAATTTGGTGGGAGCCACCTCTTGAGTCGTAGGGGTCTCCTCTAGAGGACTGATTCCGTCGATAATCAATAATCGAATTATTTGCAAGGACAACAATTTGGATAACCAATAACTTCTATAAATTTTAAAATTCTGGAATTTAAATTCGGATTTTACTTTGATAAGCGTGATACAAAATTATATATAATAATTATAAGTTTGACCAACTTCGTGGTTTGCTCAAGTAATACAATATCAATTAACATTCCCCTTAAACTGTTAACTTCTTTAAATTTCATAGTTTTCAAAAATAAAGGAAACATATTTTCTTAAAATAAAACCCCACCCCGTTACCCACTGGGCTCGTTTAGCTCACCCCATTTTTTTTCTAAAAAATATTTCAGATCAATCGGGTTGTGGTGGAATTTGCGATGTACCATCGAGTGAGGATCAATGAATGCAAGAAGAAGCTTCCGCTGATGAATCAGAAGTCTACCTTATCGTAATTATTTGTGTATTGGGTTTATCGTATCATACGACGAGATGTATTGTATGTTAACTTCTTCGAATTTTATATTTGATACTGAATTTTATGTATATTATCAGTTGTAATGTTACTTATATACATAATATCATCTCTGAAAAATCTGGGGTGTTACAATATATGTATAATTACGTAAATACGTGCACTATTCAAAGTGTTACTTAGGCTACCCCACAAATTATGATGATAAAAATATGTGATTTCTTATCATGTTAGAAAGTGAGTCCCACGCTTTGAAGATTCCACAATAAACAAATTGATCGAGTTACATTCTGCACTACTTAAAATTTCCTTCATTAGGATTTGAAATGAAAGTAATGGTTAATGGTGAAGTAAATATGTCACGCACAAAAACCAAAACAATTTAGGCGTGGCCGTGTATCGATGAGATGGAGCGCTGAAACCTCAATTTTTATAAATCATTTTGAAAAGAGTGGTACAACAGCAGAGCAACTACAACTCAAATACAAAAATACAATTCTAGAAAACTCAAACTAAATACAACCTTTAAAAATTACAACACTTTCACCAACACTACTAGCTGCTCTAGACCGACTTGCTTCCACTAGCAACTTCCTGAAAACTGTAGTCACTTACTCAACTAAAAAAAAGGTGTAAGTTGAATCTCAAGCCACTTCTACCGGATCAAGCAGAGTTTCAATATACATACATATATATATATATATATATATATATATATATATATATATATATATATATATATATACACACACACACAATAATATCACATCATAGTCAAAATTGTTTGCATGGATCACTTGTCAAAACAATACACTTTCAGCTCAATCAAATATAGACTATGGCCACACAAACCGTGGTGGCACACATGTCGGCTTTCACATAACATATCACCATAGGGGTCACACACATAATACTGGGAGTACTCCAAAGCACGACAATCCCCCGAAAGTGTCACACACTTCATAGGCATATCGATGAGCTTAAACATACACTTTTATACCATGCTTTTAACAAATCACTTTTTATCACACATTACATGCATCGTAAAAATACACTTTTGGATTTTATATACTTGATCCTTTCAAATAAACTATTATATCACTACAAGAAATACTGCAAATAGCGACGCTATTTAGCGACGGATATTATCTGTCTCTAATTTAGTGACGGATAGATTTATCCGTCGCTAATTAGAGACGGATAATCTATATCCGTCTCTAATTATGTTACAAAAAAAAAATAAAAATTTAACGACGGATAAATATATCCGTCGCTAAATTCCACAGAAACCCTAATATATAACCCTTCCTTTTCCTTCCATCACTCATAATTACTTCTCCATCCTCCCACCACCACCACCACCCTTCCACTCCACCACCCACCACCCTTCCACCACCACTCCACCACCCACCACCACACCACTCGCCTTCCACCAGATCCGCCCACCACCACCACCCTTCCACCACGCACCTCCCTTCCACCACCACGCCACACACCACCACCAGATCCACCACCATCCTCCACCGCACCACCACCATCACTACTGTCCACTGCCCTCCCACCACCCAACTCCACCTCCCTTCCATCGTCACACCACCATCGGCCCAGATCCCCCACCACTGCCCAGATCCACCATCAAGATCCGATCAAGATCTTCCCAAGCTCGGTCAAGATCCAGATCCGATCACCGATCCAATTTAGTCCAGATCCGATTTACTTTAATTCTTATAATTCTATAATTTTGAATATTGTATTTATTAAATATTGTATAAAATTGTCGATTTATTGTATCATTGTCGGTTTATCCGTATTGAATAAAATTGTCGGTTTATCCGTATTGAACATCCATATAAAATTGTTGGTTTATCCGTATTGAATATCCGTATAAAATTGTCGGTTTATCCGTATTATAGAGTGTTGACCTTTTAGGGACGGATAATTATCCGTCTCTAAAAAGCTGATTTTCTCTTTTTTTAAAACCAAATTCTGGGCTATTTAGCGACGGATAGTATCCGTCGCTAAATAGCCCAGAATTTGGTTTTAAAAAAAGAAAAAATCAGCTTTTTAGAGACGGATAATTATCCGTCCCTAAAAGGTCAACACTCTATCCGTCGCTAAATCCGTGACTATTTAGCGATGGATATGTTATCCGTCGTTAGAACCTTTGTGACGAAGCCCAAGGATACGGGTTTATTATCCGTCACTACGGATTTTGCGACGGATCGCTACCTGTGTAGCAACGGATTAATCCATCGCTAAATGTCAGGGTTTTTTTGTAGTGTATCAAGTACCATATATTGATATAATAACCATACATAATTTGTCAAACATTAAAACTATATATATACAATAATATGAAAATAAAGCAAAAGTGTCGAGAAATCTCCCTTAATTCGAAGATGACACGAAACCAAACTTAACCTAGCTAGACACCAAACGCTCCTTTAACTTGCACCTCGAATTTCCCAACTTCTCCACTACAATGTAAGAACCCAAATTAAATATTCAAACGGTAAATAAATCGTCCAAACGGGAAAATTAATAGCGCCGTGACAAAATCATGCCATCACCATGAAAGGCTCCAAAATAATCTGCCTCTCAGTGATGATGATATTAAGAAAAGTCAATAAACTAATTGGTCGATAACAACTTACATGAAATATCAATTTAATCTGCTGGAAACATGCACAAATCACTAAATCCCACCGACTTGTGCTCGTGAGGTGAAAAGATAATACACGGCAATACTTTGAAAACGGCGATCGAAAGTTCATAAGGGAGTCAGTGGTGATTTTTATTAGCTGGTCTAGGGTTTTAAAATTTCAATAGTAATAAATATGGCTCGGGCCTATTAATCTGAAGTTAGTTTACGAAAAATATTGCTAGGCCCGATCCACTGTAAAAATAAAATAAAATTATAAAATCGAATTAAAATAAAAAGTACGGGTTCTTACATTCCTCCTTCAGTAAAAGAAGTTTCCAGGAATCCTCCTTCAGTAAAAGAAGTTTCCTCCTGGAAACTTAACTCCACTACGCACATCAACTGACCTATCCCTTCACAGACCACTTAAGGTCTACACCAGCACAAAACACTCTATACTCAACCAGAACAAAACTTAAGACTCACTAATAACTAAACTCAACCATACACCTACACCAGACAAACCGAAACCTAGGCTCCTACACCCAACAAATCGAAACCTAGGCCACTACTAACTGTACTTGACTCCCCAAAAGACTCAAACCTAAAACACACACCCGACAATTGAAACCTGACACCTAAACCCGATAAATCGAAACCTAAGCTCTGATACCACTTTTGTCACGCCCCAAAACCAAATCACTTTGGCGCGACCGATCGTCTATCGTGAGATGGGCTCACGCCAAGACGAAGCCTACCTTTATCCTCAAAATTACAAAATCAACTCGAATGGTAAAACAGAGCATCTAAAATCCTCGAAACAAACAATTAACTAATAACCTTGAAAATACAAGTCATCCGACTATAACATAACTAAATCCTCAAAATTACAAATACATAGCTTAAACAACCTTGTTGATACTCCACATAAGCTCTAACCCGCTTTACTCCAACATAAATCTCATCCAGGTCGCAATCACTAATCCACCGAAAAATATAAAGTAACGGGTGAGCTACAAACTCAGTAAGCAAGTCTTCAGTGCCCCTTTATCGAGCCAAGCATATATTTACGTTAGCAATCACACAACGATACATATATATAGACACTGACAGACAATCACATATCGGAACACTGAACATAACACTTTCACATACTGTGGGTATACCAACCGCCCTTGCCGGACTCTAGAGGTGGCCCCTACGGATTCAAGAGGTGGCTCCCACCGCTCCATATAGTGTAGCACTTTGTTCCATTATATAATTTAATTGAATATTTTACATTTACGATTTAAGATTAAATCGTAGTCAAAGTTTAAAAATGTTGACTGCAAAAAAGTCTAAATGGGACGTTTAGTGCGGGAGGAGTACATTTTTTTCTTGTAGATATATTTTGTATGTATTGAAAAGTTCGGGAAAAATGATTCGGGTTCGGGGTAAGACCCTCTCACTGTACGTAGTAGACCACACTCTGAGCTACTGATACACAAAGATGTAAGAACACGATCCCACTCCCACCATCATAGTTCCTCACCCACAAAGTAGTGGGGGTAAAAGAGATTTTAAAATATAGGATTTTGGAAGTCATAGCCCATGGGTGATTGGTACGGACACCGTGCAATGTCACATAAACGGCCCGGCCCATATTATTAGAAGTAATAATCACTAAATGTATTATTATTATTAGAAGTAATAATAATTTATTGATACTCAATCTAAAGTCATAAGAAATTATCACAAACAATCAAAGAAATTGCAATCCTCCCGAAACAACACCAGTTGCCACCTATTGAATTCTAGGGGCATTTCAAGGATTCCAAATTTTATAGTAGTATTGTTATATGTGGAGTATCTTTTATGTAACAAAAAGTAGTGAAGCCAGAAACGGCCTGGTGGTATAATGTTTTGATGGAAAATTCATATTTGTCTTGTGTCTGAAGTTCGAGCCTGACTTAGGCTATGTTCTCTTCGTCTGAACAGAATAGTACTGAACAGAACTGAATTATAATATAAAATATAACTAAGCAGAACTGAACTGAACTGAATGAATCTGAATGAGTTGCAGACGAAGACAACAGAGCCTTACTCTTTTACTCTTCTTATCATGTTATTATTTAGACTATGATTATTTTACTTTGTATTTTTTAACCTTTTTAATTTTCTTAGCAATAAGATTTTCTTTTGGATATTAATTATTATTTTGCGGAGTCAATTTTAGTATGCCGTTCCTTTTTGTATTGTTTACTCATTTTAACTTTTTTTTGGGATCCAATCTTACAAGTTCACACAAGACCCCTGAAATATGTGAAACGCACCACCTGTTAAATTCCCATCGATTCTATCACTAATACATCCCCAGGCAAATGTAATAGTATCAAACTATCAAGAGCAAGTCTCCTAAGAGACGGTCTCTAGATAATTTATCTAGAGACGGACCTATATTATCAAAAAAATGATCGATGTTATGAATTAACACATCTATGTTCTTAACATTAGTGTTTTGTTTTATATTACAACAAGATCTGCTTTGTTAACAATATAAACGTTTTAATTAATGACATGTATGATTTTATTGATAATATAGGCTATCTCTAGATAAGTTATATAGAGAATTTGTGAAATATCAATGCCTTGCATATATATATTTTCTCACTTGCGCGACCTTATGCTCTTTTATATGTTTCTGGAAATTACGTTTGAGGAGGAAACTTTTAGCTATAGATACAACTTGGGCAGAACATAGATCGACTTTTATTTAATTATTTAAAGGTGTGAGGCTGAATTACACAAAAACTTAGAAGGAAATAACATAATTGCATTGACTTCCTGACAATATAATTATCACCTACTAATTCTCATACTCTTATAATTATCAAAAATTTTAAACTATAGTGGACTAATTAAAACTTGTTACGTGGGGAGAACTTGAAACACCAATTATTGTCTCTGAGTTTTTATAAGTCAATCACTTAAATACTCCAATGACGTTGCATAAAATAAGTTAGTTTAGGTCATGTTTGAAATAGATAGCCACCATGATACAGGACCAGGAGCATCGAGGACCATATATATATATTCATACTATTATACAGGATTCCAGATTTTAAGATGTGTTTTTACGTTTAGCAACCATTTTGAGATTTAAGACAAAGGCGTGGCAAGTGCCTTTCCCAAAAAATTTAATAGGAAAATTACTATTATTATACCTGTCATAATATTATTTATTTTATCCTGAGATCCCAAAAACATCTTAGAATAGTTCTGAAAGAATATAAGGACATGGACTTTTACTTCTGTACTGATACACTACTGTTGATACCAATATTGGTATAACAGTTGATGAAACAGTTACTGACACAATAAAAAATGCAGCGGAAATAAAAACAATAAAGACACACAAGATAATTTATAGCAGTTATATGAATATACCTACCGAGCCAAAGGCAAATATACACTATGTGAAGAGGATTTATACAATCTAGCTAGGTTTATGACTTTTCTATAGGAAAATCTCAAACTGCAAAGCTAATCAGAACAACTCACTGTTCCAAAGTACCTAATCTAGACGCATCTAGATAACCGAGATCAATACCTCGATCCAATAGAAACTTCAAAGAGTAGCAAAATATTGTGAAGATGTAACTAAGACTACAAGTGTTGTTAATATCTTCACTTGTTAATCTTCACACTATACTTGATCTAGTATATATATAGACTTCGACCAGCTCTAAGTATCAAGTACGAAATCATCTTGTTAACTTGTTGCTTATCATTATATTCAAGAGTCCATAGTATCTTTTCGTTCAAGAGTCCGTTGTATCTTGTCTTCCAAGAGTTCATCGTATCTTATCTTCTAAGATTCCATGATTTGGTGTCTTCCTTGCTTTCCTTTAGGATACATACGTTTGACTTCTGTCACAGACAAAGAACTAAAACACATGAAACTAAGTTAATATTAGTGAAGAAAACAATTATCAATAAAGTCCTGCAAAGTGCATAAATACTGAACATGTATTGTTATGACAAATGTTAGTTCAAACAACATTCACTTTCAAGTTCATCTCTAAGTGTGCATCGATGGAGTCAAAATATGATTAACAGTAGAAAACAATTATAATCAATAAGTACAATTTTGGACGAAAATGCGGTTAATTGTCAATAACTATAACAATAATCTCAATTTTAAGTTCATATATTAATCAGCTTCATATGGCGTATGACTTTGTGTTACAAAAGTCAGTTAATTGTCAAGATAACGATGATTGTTTGGTCAAAAGCTTTTGCGTGCATGTACATGTTGTACCTAATCAAAGGGCACTTATAACCAAATAATTGAGGTACCTAAGCTAAAATTAGATTTTGCAGCAGGAATCTAGAAGACAACTCGTGACCGTTACATATTTATTATCTTCCCTTTAAAATATATGTGTGGGGTAACTGGTAAGTTTCATAATTCATGTCATATCCTAGATCTCACATAGAGCAGAATTAGAAATCGGGAGCGAAAGTGAAATTCGACAATTTAAAAAATATACGAGAGCGCTATAATTCTTTTGAACGCAATTCGAGCTCGCTCTCTCACGCTTTGAGAGCTCAAATCTCGCTCTATGGCGTTTTAGTTTTTCTTAATTCACGAACTAGAAGAGACTAATTCTTTGATTAAGAATTTTGAAGGTAAATTGGCATTATACATATATAAGGGGAAGGGAAGGTACAAGAATTGTTAATCTATCGGAGTTTTCTACCTTCGAAAAATGATTTATGTCATATTCCGAGGAAGTCTAGACAATACAAATATTTGTATTTCTGAAATAAACAAAAGAATTATACAGTCAAGTGATATAACTACTAATAATATATACTTATTTATTTATTTTTACACTCGAATTATAGCGCTCTCGCTCTCGTATATTTTTTAAATTGTCGAATTTCGCTTTCGCTCCCACTTTCGATTTCCGCTCTATGCCATCTAGGTCTGGACCCTGGAGGTTTAGCATCGAGTATCGATTGAGCCCTGAAGGATCGGATTGTTCGGTCTTGGATATGCACTATGACGATGTTCCATGATTATTGAAGAACCCCTTAAAGGCAGACCATCAATGGGTACTCTCAAGTTGTCCGAACTAGTCTTTAAATATTACCACGTCTCGTAGGTCTGGGGTGTCTTGGTCGAGTCGTATGATTGATGCTTTATCTATGACATGACACTTTATACCTATCACATGATATATGGGATTCGATGCCAACAACCTCCTGCTTAACATACTCAACTTTCTTACCACTCGACCTTCATTCACTCCCCCGTTTCAAAACCTATTTTCTATGTTACAAATTAAATGTTACATTTAATTTTGAGTACATAGATTAACGTATAAAGTAAAAGTTTCGGATTAAGTGATATATATGTGTGTGTCCCTCAATAAGTTAGTGCACGAGTGCATTTGCCAAAAGTGAATGAGGTTAGATTATGAAGGAAAGTAACAACGACAATATTTCGTGTGAAACCAATGAATTGCATGATAATGAAAGTAACAACAACAGCATAGAATTATTGATACTTAGCTGAAGCTCAACGTTTGCTAAGAAAGTAATAATACTATTGTATGAAACCAATTGTTTGATCCACCAAAATTCGACATAAATAAAACCGTGGGCTATATAGGCCGCATAATCATCACCTTGCTGTTATCACACTACTGAATGTAGTAAAAGCAAAATTACTTTCACTGAAGTTATCAACAATGACTTTTTCCAGAGAAATTGAGATAAGAATGAACTAATAATGGAATTACCAGTTCGAAAAGGCATGGTTTAAAATATATATTACCATAAGTTAATGTTGAAATTTAAAATAGTTTTGAGGTCGTATTACATTTATAAAGTGCTAGCAGTTAAGTATCCTTAGAGATACTTATGTTGTCAAGAAATTATTTATATGATTAATCAAAACGTTTATATGTTTATATTGTAAAATATTAGTATTTTCTTTTCATAATTTTGTTAACAACAATTACCTCTTAATTAATACATCGATAATTTTTTTTAATAACATAGGTCGGATTTTTAGATAAATTATCGGAAGACATTAATCTCTCCCGAAACTTTGTAATTCCACATTAACAAGCATTGATTCTTGGCAGTACAATTTGTAGACGTCGTTCCAAAATAGACAGAAACATATGTGCGATGCACTGGCCACATTTGGACACGACTTAGAGATGAGCGTCTTGCTACAAGGAGCCTATGTTAGATGGCATTTCTTATGAATTTATGATCCTCGACCAATATTTAATTTTATTTCAAGTAAACTATTTAAAGTTATAGAAAGAGGTACTGTGGATTTTACTTATTTATATAATAAAAAATTTATTAAAAATATGGAATTGATAAAACAATCATAAATCTCTTGATATTGACCTGAGAGTGTCTTCCATTTAGTTCCACACAAGCATGTACGTAAATACGTAATATAGGATTGTTTGTCAAATCTGAGATGTTACATTTGACATAGCTAGTTTATCAAATTTAAAATGCGATATAAATATGAGACATACTTTTCAATTCTAATTGAACAGTTTTTAATTTCTTCAAATCTACTAACTATTGACACTGCCGATATTGGAGCATAATTTGTGCATGATCATTTAACGTTTTCTTCACTCTTCACGAAATTCATATATATATATATATATATATATATATATATATATATATATATATATATATATATATATATATATATATATATATATATATATATATATATATATATATATATATCCTGAATTTAAGTACGCCCAATAGTTATATACCGCTTGAGCATTTGAAGTTGAATTCTATCTAAAATATATCGAAAAACATGTTTAAAAACCCATATTATGAAAGTACATGAAATGTATCATGTACTTTGATAATATAATGTTATTAAATATTTTCAAATCATATTTAAAATTAAATTATGATTAAAGTTGGCGTTGAGAATTCAAACGACACATTATTATGCACGCACGAGGATTATGTGAGAGAACAATTGCCTATCAAGACTCCTAACATTCGATAGGTAAAATTAAGAAATGTCTCCACTTGAAATTAGAAGTTCTTAGTTTTTTTAAGAAGACTAAAGTTTATGAACTTGAAGACTAAGCCACGTTCATATACTATTGAATGATTTAAAACTTGTAACAACAAATGACTAATTTGTTGGCCCACAATCACTATTTGCTTATCACAAATGACTTGTGACAACAAGTTTCATTCACCAAATTCATTATTCAAACCAAGAAAATCAAAACCAAAAGACATAAAACAGCACTAATTAACACAAAGTAGGCTTACACAAGTTAGTGTGAAAATGAGCACAATGACGGTTGAAAGTGCTCAATTAATATTTCTAACATTATACTCCCTTTCCGATCTTTTAAAAGCTTCCTAGGAGACATTTTCCGAACTTTCACCGTAAATTACACTCAAACTACACAACAAAAAATATAATAAAATTACATTATAAAAATAAATTAAGTATATTTTACTAATATAACTTTATTTTATACTTTTTGCGTGTAATTTGCGAGTAATTTACAGTCAAAGTTCGAAAAAAAAATCTCCTTAGAAAACTTTTAAAAGAACAGAGGTAGTATAATACAATTTGAAACATTATACACTCTGTTCAATTAAATTAAATGATTTTCAATATCACTTGTTCCGATATTTTAATTTTGACTATAAATTAATTATAAACTGTAATAAAATAAGTAAGGAATATTTTATACTAGATCTCCCAATATCCCGAAAAACTTCATACTGTCTGGTTGATGCGTACTTTTAGGTGAAAAATTAAAATAAGATAAAACATACAAAAAGAATGTTAGAATGTGTAATTTGTTTGTAAATGTAATATTTATTATTATCTGTTGGGTGTCGTAGATTTCCTTTTCAATAATGTATGAAATTTTGTGCGACTGTAAAAAATGACAGGTGTATGAATTTTACAGGACATAGGGAGTAATATAATTTTGTAAATATCTAGTCATTATCTTTAACGGTAATTTGTGGTCAATGATTCTAATTAGTGATTGGAAGGACATGTATTAATTAGTGAGGCACCGATTATATTCTTCAGTATTTTTTAAAACGTTTTGAAAAATATCAGTAATGTGATATGAGTAAACGATTAATGTCATTTTATATGTATGTAATTATGTATAACATTTACATTCTTAATAAAAACATGTAGTGTTTCTCATTATAACTCTAGTGTTTGTTGTTATTTTTAGTCCCTCAATCACGATATTATAATTATTATTGGTGGAGAATTAATAGATAACCGGAAAATGACCCTCACCTAGTTCTCTCAATCCTCTCATAATCCAATTGGTTTTTAAAAAAGTTTCTAGACTATGAAAAAGAAATTCTCTTCCCTCGATACTATAAAAATTGTCAAGGTAGCACACAAAGCCAGATGTCTCCCTCTAGTTTCCCACGCCTTTCCGGGCTCTACCTATATATATATACCCCATCACCCTCCTAAAAACAACACCATCAAATTTCCTTCCAACTTTCAAAACTAGCTTCATCACTTCACTAATTCTTTACTAAAATCTTCACCATAATTTTCAAGAAAAAGAGCACACATAATGGTGGTTCTATCTCAACCAACCCTGGACTCACTAGACTACATCAAGTTCCAACAATCTTCCAACATTTCCAAAGGGATCATCCCTATAGTGGACTTGTTGGACCCAAATGCTAAAACACACATAGTTGAGGCTTGTAAGGAGTTTGGCTTCTTTAAGCTCGTCAACCATGGTGTTTCCATGGACTTCTTGAACAAGTTGGAGGCTGAGGCCATCAACTTCTTCAAGCTTTCGCAACAAGATAAGGAGAAATCCGGCCCCCCGAACCCGTTCGGATACGGGAACAAGAGGATCGGCCTTAATGGCGATGTTGGCTGGATTGAGTACCTCTTGTTCTGCACCAACCCTGAAGTCATCTCCCAAGATTCTAACGCCATTATCCCTGGAATTTCCGAAACTCTTAGGTAAATACTTCCTGTAAATGTTTAATATTAGTACTTTTTAATTTTTCAGGAACTTAGTTTAGCCCTGCTGGCATTATTCGAATTTCGACAGTGAATACGTTCTATATTTTTTGTAAATAAATAGCGTTCTTTAAAATAAGTTTTCATTTTTAAAAAAACTAGGCAGTCCATTGATGGTATACAGGACAGAGGGATTTGTCTTAGTGTCATATTAAAGTTGTTGTCCCTAATTATTATCCAATCATAAAATATTTCAACATGTCATCTCCAGAGACTTGATATGTTACACTTTCTGGTACTAAAACAAATGTTTAATATTTTTCAATTTTCCTAATCATCTTTTTAAAATGATTCCGCATTTCCTAAATGTCCCGTGTTCATTACTCTCACGTCAATCACAACGCAAGCTATGGTATATTTGTTGCAAACGCATCACCAACACTTAATTTACCATACGAGTTTAATTCCGTGCTCCTTTCTGGTAGTTTCGCTAAACATAGATAACAATTATGATCGCGCAGGACACTAGTGAACGAGTACGTGTCGAAGATACGAAGAATGGCGACGGAGGTGCTCGAAATGATAGCTGAAGAGCTAGGATTGGAGCAGAAGGATAGTTTGAGCAAATTAATAAGAGATGAGAAGAGTGATTCGTGTTTCAGGCTGAACCACTATCCGCCATGTCCAGAGGTTCAGCCATTGAGTGGCCGAAATTTGATTGGGTTCGGAGAGCACACTGACCCACAAATAATATCTGTTGTTAGGTCCAACAACACATCAGGCCTCCAAATCTGTCTAAAGGACGGTTCTTGGGTTTCCGTCCCATCCGATCGGACCTCATTTTTCCTCAATGTTGGTGACTCTCTTCAGGTAATAATTCTTGATTAGTTCATGTATATTCGATAATTCGAACATCTCCGCGGCTTAAAATGTTCACATGTTGGAAAGATAGGTAGCAGAGCGAGTAATTGTCGAAATTGAATACGAGTCGTCACATATTATTTAATCGTTGAACTTGAATATTATCATAGATTTTAATAAATAATGTCGAGTAAAGTTTGCAAAAAGTGAGGCCGACTAAGCTAGTGGGTATCCAAGTCATAATTTATCGGTCACTATTCGTGAATATAATGTGAATGCTCAACCCGTACTAGTATGTTTACATACGATGCCACGTTGTCGGGCCCACTTTTCCGTCTTTTGTAGGTCCCGTTTTACTCATTTTATGCTAGATTCGCATCAGGGCATTAATGATGTAACCGTTTCGACGGCAGTATCCATCTCATCGCAACAAATTGATAGTCAAATATAGTATCATAATCTTAGAACATGTCAATGGACTTTAAACTCGGTAGTTGGCTTTATTTATAAGTTTAAACTTTAATATCGACATAAACTAAGTCGGATTTGATATAATGCAGGTGATGACTAATGGAAGGTTTAGAAGTGTAAAGCACAGAGTGATGGTGGCTGGAGGGTTGAAATCAAGAGTGTCAATGATCTACTTTGGAGGTCCACCTTTGAGTGAAGAGATAAGACCAATTGTTTCAATAATGGAACAAGGAGAAGAGAGCTTGTACAAAGATTTCACGTGGTGTGAATACAAGAAGTCAGCTTACAAGACAAGGTTGGGTGATAACAGGCTCAGGCTTTTTGAGAAAGAGAAACATGCTGCAGCTGCAACAGCTCTTGTCTCAATCTGAATGGATCGATCTCAATGCACTTTCTCCACGACTAGTCTGCATGCCATAGTTTGGTCAAAATCTCAAATCCCAAAATGGGTTTCTCTAAAGTTGACCCGTTTGACTTGCCTTACTTGGAAAAGTATAGTATAGTACTTCTAGGAGTAGTTTCTTTAGGTTTTTAAGTTTCATTTCACTTCCTAACTTTTCTTTTCTCGTATTTAGTACTCTAGCGTCTACATGTAATGACCTCGATCAAATTAGTATTAATGAAAACGTTACTCCATCCGTTTCACAGATCTCTTGCTATTTACTTTTTGCACAGTTTTAAAGAAGTTTGATTAAAAAATGTTCTATATAGATAAAGTAATACGTGAATGGTAAAAAGTAAGAAAGAGAATTCATAAAGTATGAAATAGATTGATTAAAATATTAATAATGGGGATAGTGTGTTTCCATAAAAGTAAATTGAAAGTTTTTAATGAAACGTCCAAAATGGAAAAATGGAAAATTTCTAATGGAATGGAGGTGGTATTGATTATATATATTCTCCACAATCTATTTTTCGAGCTCGAGTCACGATAAGTAGGCTCGAGCTCGTTAATGAAAAATACATATAAATATAAAAATAATTTAACCAAGCCTAATAAAATCTTGTCGAATATCCCGAATCATACTCGTCTTGATAACAAAACGAGCAAAAAGTTAGGTTCGAACTCGACTCATACGTACACCCTAACGAACAAGCCGAGCTCGAGCCGAGCCATCGGTAAGGCTCGACTCATGTAACAGGTGTATCTATAGTTTTTATGTATGGAAAAAAAGATTCCAAGATTACATTATTAGCACATTACTTACATTACCCCCTTCATCACAAAACATACATTATATTTAACTCTTAAAAAACTTTATAGGTCGAATTGAACTGCAGATTACTCATATAATAAAATTATATCATGAAATTACATTCCATGAACCTTATTAATTAAATTTTAATTAATAAATTGATATAATTAATTTTATGGTCAAAGTCGATTAAAAAAAAAAACTCAATAGTTAAATTTGACATTTGATCTAGCTAGAAGGGCCAAGGGTATTATTGGCGCATCATTGATAGAAAATAATAGAAATGAGACAATGATAATTCACTCGAGTTGATTTTGAGATGATATACGTCAAACTAGTGTAATGTCTCTCGCATAACATGTTAGAGTACCCATGGTTATATCGCCTTCAGCATCCACTAAACCATCCTAGAGCAATGAAAAAAGTTGTGCGGATGAAAAAGAACTCTAGATTTTAGATTTTGAAAAATGTGTCGTCATATGATGTGACATGACGATGAAGTCGTTGTCAATAATGAAGATGTTATCGATACAAGTACTCATCATACATTATAAATCTTAGATATGAGTTTGCATTATATACGATAGTTATCGCTTGGGTTGTCCTTACATTGTCAATGAGTTGCACAAATTTCATAATGTGTTATGTAGTACGTTACACTCCCTTTTTAGTATATCTTATGCTAGCTCTACGGATAGGGGCGGAATCTGAATAAAAGATCTAAGTAGGTCACATATATTTTTTTAAAATTATTAAACATATGACAACTTCTTTTTTAATTGGGATAGAAAAAATATAATAGATATAATGAAAATTAACACACATATTAGGACATTTTATGTAAATCAACTATAGTATATATTTGTGTTATAAAAAGAAAAATAGAATTTCATACAAAAAATGATTGGGCGAGATTTTAAATATTGTCAAAATTATACCAAAAATGTTTTTGAAGATCCATACCCTCTAACAACATAGCTATGAATGTTGGTTTGGAGCTGATGTTTTTCGGCCATATATATAGTATTAAGTTGTCATGCCTAATTGATTTGTGTCTGACCCTGTATGATTTTATCTATCTATTATCTTATGTTGGTATGTATTCAAGTACATTAATTATTGAGCGCTTATGGAGTTGATTTGTAATTTGGACTAGTTTTGATTCTTGCATACTATGTGCGAGAGTGATGTGTTTTCACAAACTCTTAAAACTACTTTTTGATTAAAAAAAAATTGTGTCGCACAATTTCTCATATATAATTTACTAACAACAAAAACCAAGATAATCGTCTCATCAAAGTGTAAGAAGACTGATATATGTCATGTGGGGCAATGAGGCAAACTCTAGACTCACCCTCTGTACCGCAACAACGACGGTAAGGAACAAATACAACCGTCGACTCATGAAGATCTGTACAAGATAATACCATGGCATCCTTCCCCCGACCCATGACACACTGGCATAGCTAGATCCCGATGCCTCCACAAGAGCTCCAGTCAAAGCTTTAAAGTCCACTTAGAAACTTGTCGGTAGAAGCGGCATGGGTAAAACTCACATATCCCAGTTCTAAAGCTAAAATGTTACTCAAGTCCTTGGGAGATATAAAGCAGGTCATAAGCAACACAATAATTCTCATGGTATAAAAGCTTTTGAAGAATATAAAGTTATCTTTTATATTTCTGATGGTATAGTTCTTCAAAAGCTTTTATACAGTTTAGTACTAATGTTATTTGTCTTCTGATGGTATAGTTTTGAGTGTTACGTGTGAAGTTGTTGTTAGGTTGTTCACTACAAACATGTCGTCAAATAGCGACGTAAATTTTAGTCGCTAAGCACCGGAAAACCCTCCCTAAATGGCTCAACCGATCGATCCAGAATCCGTCGCTAGACATCTAGTCGCTAAAGTTGGCGACGAAGAAAATTGGCCGTCTCTAACTTTAGCGACGGAATAGAGATGAAGACTATCGAGACCAGTTGACCAATTAGGCGACGATTCATAATATACGTCATTATTTCGTCCCAAATTAACAACGAATTCGGTGTTTTTCAATTATATTAATTAGTTAATAGCGACGGATTTTTAATTATCAGTCGCTGATATATTAATTACTTTTTAATGAACAGCTAATTTGTTGTTCGGAATCTTATAAGCTTGTACGATAACACACAAATAAAATATTATAGCAAATTCATTCAAATTTACAAAATATTTGTCTGGGATAGAATTCATGAAAGTGAAACAATGACATTCGACTGACATAGAATTAAAATACATATGGTTAATTCTTTGGTCAAAGTCGAACAAAAAAATACTCAAAGTAAACATATGGTAGTGGTTTATTGGCACATCATTCATAGAAATAATAGAATTTAATAAGACACTGAGAATTCACTGAAGCGGATTTTGAAATGCTTTGATCGAAACCGGTGTGATGTTCCTCACATAACATGTTAGAATATGTGACTTATCACCCTATAAACCATTTTTGGAGCAATGAAAAAAGTTTTGAGGATGAAAAAGAATTGTTGTAGAGTTTGATTTGTAACTTGGACTAGGTTTGATTCATACATATGTGAGAGTGCGAGGTGTTTTCAAGAACTTTTAAAACCAATTTTGATAATGTGGTGTCTGGTGAGACATTTCGTAGTACTTGCAAACATGTACTTTCTTGTTCCCAAGTCCCGAGTAAAAGTTCACGTATTAAATTAATCCATGTCGAACTTCGACCATTAATTAAATTTAAAGTATACTATACGTTAAAATTATAAGATTTTGTTAAGGAATACCACTAAATTCACTTTTTAATTAATATACATTTTAAATTTAGCAATATATCCACAGTGATGGTTTTATTACTGACTTTTTTAAAATTGTTTTTGTAATAGTGATAAAAGGTTTTGGAGAAAAGAAAGCTTGGGATTGTATGGTTTTGAATACTACTATGTGTGAAGTTGTTGTTAGGTGGCATATGTTTTAGACAATTGTTTGAGCATCGATCTTTTATGCTCTCATTGTATTGTTTTGAATGTTTATCAATAATATTTTTGTCGATTCTAAAAGAACATTTTTATCAACATAGTTTATAAATAATTGTCGGTCAAAGTTCGACAAGCAAATTGGCATGATACGTTTGAAGTGGAACAGAGCGAGTATTTGCTCTTGCTTAGATTTTATATAACACGATAAGTAAAATTTATACAAAAGTTTACATTTGAAATGGTGGAATTCATGAACCCGATAATTAACTCTCGTATATGGCCACTTTGGACCTATGCGGAATGTTCAGCCGCATGAGATTCTTTTTTTTTTTTTTTTTTTTGTGACAGTACCATTTTTCAATTGTTATATTAATTTTTGGGACCGATTATTAAAAAATGACATAGAATCTTAATATTTTTAGGTTGGCCTTGCTCGGATTTGATACCTCAACTTCGTGAGCTAAGTTAAGTATCATTGATACTAAATGTGCTGCTCATATAAGTAACTTAAAATATACTTGTCACGCTCCAAAACCAAAATACTTTGGCGCGACCGGTCGTCTATCGTGAGATGGGCTCACATCAAGACGAAGCCTCAATTTATTTACACCTTTTTATAGCAAGTAGTGGTGTTTAGATAAGAGTTTTATAATTTCTGAAACTGTAATAAGTCAAGATTTCTAAAATTGTATCTATTGTATTTGAGTTGTAGTTGCTCTGTTGTTGTACCACTCTTTTCAAAATGTTTTATAACTAAAATTGAGGTTTCGTCTTGGCATGAGCCCATCTCACGATAGACGGCCGGTCGCACCAAAGTATTTTGATTTTGGGGCGTGACAATACTAATTAACAAAAATGTAATATCAACCTCTGTCCTTATTCACTTCATTTTGTGACATATTTCACATATCTATCTTTAACACGACTTAACACGAATTTGTCTATTATGCCGTATGTTGTAGTGACTTATGATGTTTTACATGTTATACTATAATCGTACCATGTGCATTATATATTGTACTGTACCCCTTTATCGACACAACTTTATAGAAGTAATGAACCTAGCTCATTATACCCCTTTATAGTCTATGATGTCTATCAATGTGCAAAATTTACCTACCGCATCACGAGTGTCGTTGAAGAATGAAAAATCGCTTGGAAAATACACCACCGATGGCAAGTCTTTTAGGTACAAAATTAAAGTCAAAGGTGGTTTAAGAATGTCCGATGGAGACATGGTTGAGCACATAGTGCTCAAACATGAAATTTCTTCTTCCGTGAAATGGAATCCAACTTGAGCTTAACACTTTGGCCTACCTTTTAAGACAAATCACAGGCTTTTACACTAAACTAATTGGAAAGTTTGTACTTTAGTTGACTTTCACTTTCCTAAATCATATCTAGAGATGATATTATAATTCCAAAATTTGACTACAAAATGTACTAAACTTAAAAAACAACGCTTATAGTATATTTTGCTTGTCCCAGTTCCTATAATTTGTTGAAAAATGGAGCTGTGGATTAAACAACAAACACCTACATTCACAGTTTCACACTTTTGAAAAACTGGGTTATGTGTTCAACAATGTACAGTTTGCGATCACACGTTGAGGTATTTAGTTTGACAACTTGATTTCTGTGTTTTGGAATTTGGGTTGAGATGGCTTATGTTTAAAAGTTAAAACTTAAAGTTCGATAATGCTTGAACTCAGAAAATGCATAAATGAAGTTTACCTTATGTGCCACTGTGAGGAACTAATTAGGATAGTAATTGGATATATTATATTTAGGAATACAAATTGATAAGATTGATAATATTGTACGTCAAAATGGGGAGTTGATCATAAGGACGAATAACAAAATGATGTGTTAACGTGAGTGCGTTTTCAAATTAGCCAGTTAAGTAAGTAGCAAATATTTATTGTTCAAAAGTTACCGTTACAATTTTGTTGATAAATAGTGGTAAGTAGAGTTTTTTTGTGATTTCGGGAGTCTGGTCGAGTGGTAAGGGAGCTGGAGGTACAAGTATAAGGTTATGGATCGAATCCTGTAAGTTGATTTATCATTAATTGTAATCCGAATGAAATATGTATAAACATGCGATATATTGAATTCAAAAAATAAAAAATTGTGATTTCCAAGAACCAACATTGTAATTTCGTCATTTTTTAGTATGTTACAAACATAATAGTATTTGGCAATGGCTCTCTTTCCGCAGGTTGTCACCGGCCGTTTGAACCACATCCGCATGATAACCCACGTATTAACGTAGACATCGTAGAAATGAACTTAACTACCCCTGAAAAGGTCTTACAAGGAAGATAGTTATCTCATACTATATCTTACCCATGATATTCGCACGCCGATATAGATAGTTAAGAGGCTCTCTCACAACCCGCACTCAAGTCTGACTTTAGAGAGGCAAGTCCAGGGCAGAGAGAGAGACTTCAACAATTAAAGACCTAACATCAACATGAGCAGTCCATGGACATTGATATATACTATGTAAAAAAAGTCCAACTACCGCGTTTAATGTACGAGAATAGAGATATGTCATATATTAAAGATCATACTCATGATATTCTCTAATGATTTGGATAGTTAAGAAACACGCCTTGTTGTAATGATAATGTCCATTTTATGCTATAACTTTCACGTATCTGACTTTGTAACATCAAAGGGATTCTAGCTATATTATTTCTTGTCTTAACAGGATCTCGGAGCCAGTGGCCAGACACCGGGAGATCTTCAGGAGCTTTGCAATCAACTTGGAGTGCTCATTGTTTTGTCTATCGAGAATCAAACTCACTTGCGGATCAGTTAGCAAAGAAGGGAAGCCATATGTTCTTTGATACTGACCTTTTAGGAAGCCATCAGTTAAAATGAAATTTAATGGTGACAATCATTTTCAACTCAGCTAGTTGTTGCTTCTCTCTCTTTTTACAAATACAATCTTTCTGTTGCTTTTAAGTTCTTCCATTAAATTTAGTTCAACGAAAAGGACATCGACGGTCTAACATCAAAACAGTCCCATCTCAATTGTGAATATCTCTCAATAATCATGCCGATAGAAAAATTCCTTTTCAGCAGTGTCCTTTTTGCTTTGCTGGACTTCAATCGTGCTGTAAAACTGACTTGCGGGCCTTATATTTCTAAAAGTCCCACTTATTTCGATTCTTATTAATTGCCGATATAACTAACTTCTCTTACGACTTTGAATTGAACTTTAAAATCGTCTTTAACATGTCAACCAAGTTACGCTACGTACATGTTTGATAGCTAATACCAGCCCACTAAACTATGTGTTGCGGGGCTTTTTAGATGTTACAGAACACCTCAGACACTCTCTCACATGTGACGTAATCACAATAATTCTACACATTCTATTAGAGTAAGGGTGTACTATCTAAAAAACTGTCGTACGGATGTTAATTGATAGTAACTTACCACACATATATTCGAACTTAGAGGTCGGATTTATACCTTACCTGAATGACTGAACCTGAAAAATGCATAGTAAATCTTTCGGGCCAAAATAATTGAGTAGATGTTTATTTTGGGAAATTCCTAGAGAATATATATATATATATATATATATATATATATATATATATATATTAGTATTAATATGTGATTATGTGTAGTCGCTTTCTGTTGCTATCAATGTGACACAAATGTCATTTTCTCTCGCTATCTATGTAACACAGGGTTGACAAAATAATTGAAGGATGTAGTAGGTACTCCCTTTCAGCCCCCACCAATCAATAATTAATAACTTTATTTTCCAAATTGATTCAAGTTTCGAATCAGAATTCTCTAGTGATCAGTTATTCAACCAATTACACTTTCAGCTTGTATAAAAGTATATATGCGTCATATACACTAATTGTGACTTATGAAATTGTCATAAATCATAATCCCATTTTTTTAGTAGAGTTAATTATTAGATTGGATAGTACAGTAAGATTCGACTCGTGAACTCTTATAGAACCTCAATCTTTTTTACTATAGAGATTAGATACCATATACTTATGAGAGTTATATATGAACCAAAGCGTTCAAATTGGTAAAAATTAAAGTGGAAGTATGAATTTATCCTGAAATAAACCGATCACTAATTTCACGTGACATGAATTTATAATTCTCATACAAAAGAATGGGCCAATTATTTATGGTTCTAAAAAACATGAGTCACATGTAGATAAAAATTGTTGGTTCCAGCTACTACTTAAATACTCCAAGGTGGATAAGCAAGGTGTCCATGGGCGTTTTGAGTAGCGGGGCCTTGTGTTTTATTAGAATGAAAGCTCCTGCGAATATACGGATATAAACACATATAGCGACATGTATATATAGTATAGATAGCTTAAACGTATGCTTTTTGAACTTGATAAAAGGTAAATATGATGTTTCAATGTGAGAGGAAGTAATGGAAGTTTGATATAGAAAAGTTAGTCCAAGTGCAGGTCACTACCATCTGTAGACCTGTATCAATGACTTGTTCAATTTAAAACTTAATAAGCCTTTCATAGTGTGGTTTGATTTTGATTTGTAACTAAAAGTATGGAGTTGACCAGGCAGCTGGACAATATTCCTTGTATAGTCTTAGTAACTCAAGGTAGCATACGTTATGCTATATAGTTTTTTACAGTGAGTAAAACTGTTTTCTATATCTTCTAAATTTGAACATGTCAAATTAGGTGAGGTTTAAGTTATATTACTAATTACATACTTAGGAGGTACTATTATATGAACTTGCGGAATTTACCTTTGTGCACATCCAGAAGTAAACGACTGCGAGTTATCAACATCATTAAAAAGAACCTCAAAGTATTACTGTATCATTATTATTTATTACACTATTTTGTTATACACAAACATAAGAGTAAAGAATACACCCCAGCAACAATTTGTATTTTGTATTGGGCGTTTGGGCTGCTAAACAAGACCAATACTCAGATCCTGATCTTCGGCCCATAATAAGTTAGTGAAGAATATCTATAGTCAGTGTTACGCTATGTTCTCTTCGTCTGAACATAACTGAATATATCTGAAATGAACTGATCTGAAATGAACTGAACGGAACTGAATTGTAGTATAACAACCAACTAAGCATAACTGAACAAAACTAAACTGAACTGGATGGATCTGAATTGACCTTAATCAATTTAATTAATGAAGCTTTTCGGGTTATAATGTAGCCTTTAAGTGTAAGTATGGCACGTAATTTGTGTCTTGGATTTACATCGTTGTTATGTTTTGTAAGATGATCATCCATTTGGAAGTGCTCAAATCAATAGGCCATGAGTGATGAGGCCATCAATATTTCGGGATAAATCCTAAATGGAAAAGTAATTTAAAAAAAAAAACAAAACAAAACCTCAGAAAATGTCATCAATTGTTTTGGGCCTTAAAACTCAATCACATATACCTGGAAGTTAAAGAATAGTGGACCATAGAGAAGATAGGTTCTCCGACGGCCCAACCCATCCATATAACTATGGATTAATTAATATAGGGTCCTCTATTGGGCCAAATGTTTGTAACCCAACACCCTTTTTTACTAACATTGAAGTCCAGTCCAGCTTGGTATATATGAACTCCACCTATAGCTCGTTTCATCTGTTTTAGCTCCTAGTAGGTTACTGTTGATCTCTGTTTGGAAACAGAGTAGTGTTCCAGGCGCCATAAATGCTCTAACTGTATCATCCTCCTTTTGTTTAATTGTTAATCCTTTCTCCAATATACCTGTCATTTCACTTTGTAAACCAATTCGAAATTCAAAATTTCTGGGAGACAAATGGCTGAGATTAGCATTGGAGAAACTATGGCGGAAAACACTACTGGAATCGACCTAACCATAGTTTGCATCGCCGGTGGATCATGGGCAAACATTGACGCGGCTGAGTGTCCGGATTTTTGCTCATTTCTAGCCATGTTCAAAGGTATACTGTCAATTAGTCTGTCTTCTGCATTGTGTTCTTGCTCATATTTATGGGCGATTATGCAATTTTTCCTGTTTGTGTACGTTTGTTACTTGTTCTGTGTTGTGTGGACTCAAGGTGCGCGGCATTTATACTTGTTAAAATTGCATAATTACTGCATTCCGATCATTTATAATTGTTGAAGATGGAATTCGTTGACGTTATGCTCAAATTTGGGTGTGTTCTTTGGATAATTCCTTGATGGTAATGTTATGCAAGTTGGATTCCGTGTTCTTTGGATAATTCCTTGATGTTAATGTTATGCTCAATTTATATGTTCAAATGTTCGTAGTGCTGAGCTTGATTGAATGGAATTCATTACATGTGTGAGTTTTTGCAATTGTTCTGTCCAAATGTGCCAAATGTTAATAGAAGGGTGTTATTCAGTGGCTTGTATGTGGTTTATGAAAGAGCAGTAGATGTTGGTTCATGCTCTGCTTCTGCCGGTATCTGGTAATCGATGGCTAACCGCTCATGGACTCTCTGTCTCATGTCCAAGGCAGAGAGCATTGATGTAGGTTCTGAGGCAAACAGCCGG
Organism: Plantago major; assembly: GCA_026545765.1. Classification (NCBI taxonomy): domain Eukaryota; kingdom Viridiplantae; phylum Streptophyta; class Magnoliopsida; order Lamiales; family Plantaginaceae; genus Plantago; species Plantago major. The sequence continues at coordinate 6,209,120 of CM048840.1, forward strand.
TTCCAGTTTGAGATCAACAAAGGGCAAAAATGTTCACTTAATTGTGAGGCCGACTATCAGAACATGCTGCTGCTTTGTCGGGTTCTTGCAAGGAAACATGTATATATATCTACTATTGTCGAGGAGGTCATCACTCGACCGGCTATGCATGACACATTGCTGAGTCAGTATTGGCCTCAAACTAAGCATACAAATCCCAGCCCTGCTGCCAGAGGGGTGGATAATAGCCCACCAATGCCGCACCGTGAACCGATGCCCGCGGCTGGAGGGACTTCACCAGAAACCCCACTGGCAGCAGAACCGTCCAAGAAACGACGTAAATCGAAGGCGTACCAGAAGAGAGTGGAACGGCTAGCCAAACAGGGTAGAGGGGAGTACTATCTGTTGGTCCAGATAACGACAAAGTAAAATACTAGAGGGGGGGATGAATAGTCTTTTAAAACTTTTGACGATAAAACAGTTTTCAGATATGTGTGAAGATATCTGATACTTATATTCAAAGAGCGGAAGACTTTCTATGTGATAAGTGCACGTACTTTGTAAGATATAAGTGTGTAAATACTCAGCAAGGTAAATAAAACAATTAATAAGTTGCAGAAAGTAAATAACACAGATCTTTATAGTGGTATCTGAGGGTGACGTAATCCCTCAACTAATCCCCTCGCCCTTTCTCAGGACTTGAAATTCACTAAGATAGATATTGAGTTCTCCTTACAATAATCCTATCCCTTGATTCCCTTTTACACTAGGTTCCAATCAAGTATTCCCTCTAAGTTATTCCCCGGCTTTCTCAGCCAAGTACTTCCTGTACTCAGAAATCTTTGAGCTATTCCTTAGTTTTCCAAACTAAGTACTTCATGTGCTCAGTAACCTTGGAGTTGTTCTTTAGTTTCCCAACTAAGTACTTCCTGTACTCCACGCCGTGTGTGGTGTTGATTAAAGTAGTTTGTTAGGTGAGTAGTCTTAATAACTTTCTCAGTTATGTAGGAATACTCTATAGAACAAGAATCACTTAACACACTTCACAATGTGTGGTGATATGTTCTTCACTGACCCAAGTCTATGTTAAATGTTCAAGAGAATGAATCTCAGATATTTGATCTTTTGATTCAACTCCTTCACATATAGCAATGCTTGTGAAGGATCAGGACACTTAGAACTTTTGTGCTACTTAGAATTCAAGAGCTTGGTCGCAACAGTAAGCTAGAGAGTAAGTAGGTTGAAGGCTTGTATGCTTGAATGAATAAGTTCGTAGATGTGTGTGTTTCAAGCACTCTAAGTGTTGATATTTATAGTTGAAAATCATGCCGTTTGGATAGTATCCATTAAACACGATGAAATTCAAACTATTGATATATGTAAATAGTACTGCAGAAGACGTTGTCTCTTTTCAAAGATTTCCTCTTTTGTTCAGATGTATTTGTCTGCGCATTTATTGCACTGTACAATTTTTTGTCATGTAGTGCCAACGGAACTATGCACACTTTCTGAAGCATTGCATGCCCTTTTCCAGAGACCTTCACTTTTCCAGATACCAATTGAAACATTATTTCCCAGAAACATAGTTTTATCTAAGGTATCCGAGCGTGGGTTTCTGTGGGCACTTTTCCTCATTCAGTAACCTTGTGTTTTCAGATATATTTTGTGAAACTTGTTTATTGAAAAACACTTGTTTCTTCAAGGTATCTGGAAGTAGGTATCTGAGAAGACCAATCTCCTTAGTCTTCAACAATCTTGTGCAGTCTTCGAATCTTCAAACTCTTCTGCCAGATGCTTCCTTTTTGGTCTTCTTCAAGGATATAAAAATTACATTCAGAGACCTAACATCTTATACAAGATTTGCTAGACTAACATACTCAGTAAACTTCCTCTTTACAATGTTCAAGTGAACTAAGAGTACTAGTTATCTTTCTGAGCTAAGATAAGTCATTAGGTTGCTAATCAAAATCTAAACAGATATTCCTAACAAAATTCCCCCTTTTTGATCAGTCAACGATGACTATCTTTAAAACCTATTACAACTTGGAAGAGGAAACAATCCATCACTTAATCATTTCTTATAATCTTTTCAATTCATTTAATTAAGTTCAGAAAGTAAACATCAACCAAATCACAAGGTGTGATCTTTGTTGACAAGTTATCCTTTTTATAGATTGACATCTGAGAGTAGGTTCATCAGATATGTTAAAAGGAAAGTTCACAGATAACTTTTACAATGAATAAAACAAATTACAGTACAATCAGCAAGATACAAAATACATAGTTAAGTTAGAACAACATGAGTAACCAATCTCCAAGTAAACATCCTAATTAACTAGTCTTCAAGTCTTCAAAAATCTTCAAGTCTTCAACAGATCCATGGATCAATTTGCAAACTCCCTATCTCTAAATCTTTTAATGTCATCTTAGTAGTCAAAGAGCAAAGTCCTGACTAACATGTCAGTGTCTCTAGCATATCCACATACTTCTCTGTATGATTTGGTGGGATTCTTCTTGGCAAAGTGTTTGACCCACATATATTTTCTCCATTTCCAGGCATGCTCTATTTTTATATCTGATAGCTTGAAGTATTAATATATGATCCTCTGATATCTGATGTCACCCTTGTATTGATCTTCAGTCATGTAGAATGACTCAAAGGATTCCACAGCAAGTCTTGGCCTCAGGCTATTCCAAAGGAGGTTTCGTACTGTGCACATCATCAGGTTTGCCATAAGGACACTCATCAGTAAGGTCCTTCCTCATGGCTTCAACTCTCTTGACAACTTCAAAATCCAACCAAGTTTTGACATGATTGGTGTTGATCAAGATTGACTTATCTTTTCTCCATGCCATGAGTTGTTGATGGATGGGTACTGGAAATCCTTTTTCATTTACAAGCAAGTGCTTGAGTTCCAGTATCCATTTCTCCAATGAATACACCTGTAGGAGGAGGAGTTGTTGTCAGTCTTCACATACTCAATCATGGCTTCTTCTGGCCTGAGTGGAAGATGACTTTTTCTTCTTTCTGCTCTTAGTATGTTCCTCCGCCTTGAATTTTCCTTTCGATTGCTTGAAGAACCACCGGATAGACTTGGTATTTCGTAGGTGTTTTAGTCAAGGCTTTGCAGCTATGGGCTCAGATATGCTATCAACTCGTTTTCTTTTCCTGTGAAGAGGAGCTTCTTCATCAGTTTCTTCATCATCATCATTAAAATCAATTCTTGTGGAGGATTTGTAGCCTTCTTCATCGCCCAGGGATTTGATTTGTCCTTCTTCTTCTTCAGAAGGCTCATCAATCCTCGTCTTCTCCTCGGGGCCTCGTACCCTCGAGGTTTCGTGTTCGCCCTTGTTGTTATTCTTCTTCAAAGTTGCCGAGTGTCACACTATTTGTAGAGCAATCGACTAGAGGAGGCTCATTTATTCTTAGTGGTGGAAGTGGTGTCGCTAGATTTCTTCTTGTTTCCTCTTCCTTTATGAGCACCAGATCCTTCCCCTTGTCCTTGATATTCTTCCCCCTTAGTCATTGTTGACTGACTAAGTATAACAAAGGATTCTGAGAGTGACTCAAAATTCCTTCAGAGATAGTCAGAAAAGAACCAACTTTTGCAATCTAGCCTCGAGTTCTCGATTTTGTTTGATAAGTCATGTTTCCTTATCGCTGAGCTCGCTAGTGGACCTCGAGTAGCATCTACTTTTCCAAAGAAGATAGCTAGCCTCATCGAGGGCTTTTTCAAAGAAGATTATTGTCATCATCCTCACCATGACTAGGTCTCTCGAGCAATGACCAAGCTTGTTGTTCTCGAGTGATTAAGTCGTTGAATTTCTTCATTTCAAAGCAGGATCGATGCAATCACTTCTTTATTTTCACGAGACAACTCCTTTCAGAGTTGCTGTAACCTCAGATTCGCTATGTAATCATAGGAGTTGAGATTCGGTGCCTTACTGAAGCTTTGAGGAGTAATTAGCTTTCTCTTTAAGTGAGAAACTCCCAAATGATCATTGGCATGATCTGCCAAGGTTCTGTCTTCTTCATCATCTGAGTCTTCATCCCAGTGATCTTCATCCTCTTAGGCATCTTCATCAATATTTTGTAGCCCAAAGAACCATCTCGTAGATGGGCTTCTTTCCTTCAAAGGAGGAGGATGGTACACCTTTTCGTAATGCGCAAATTAGCATCATGTTTGTCTTCGATGCTTGCTCAAAGATCTAATTCCTCATCAATCGCTCGAACGATGTCGAGTTCCTTAATTTCTGCATAAGCTTCCATTTCCTTGACAGTAAGTTCTTCAATCTTTAAGAGCTTTGCTTTGGATTCAACTATCTTTTCTTCCAATTGAAGATTTAGCTGTTGTTCTTCCTCCAACAGTTGTTTGAGTTGAGCAACTCTGGCTTGTGCATCCAATATCTTCTGAGTGTTATCCTCAGAGTGCTCAATTACTTGTTCAGTAGTGTCTTTTTGTTGGGGAGAGGGATGGGTAGATCTCTGAGGAGGTGGAGGAGGGGAATTATGTGAAGTCCTCTCAGTGTGCTTTTCAAAGAATCGAGGCATTGTTTCCTTGTGCAATCCCTCATGTCCCTTGTGCAGGGGCATCATCATCATCATCCTTCTTATCATCCTCATCCTTGTAATGGTCAGAAGGAGGTTCTTCATAATCATTTTCATCGGTCTCATTCTCTTCTTCATCTTCAAAGACCAGATTGATCACTTCTAGAATAGTGATCATTTGCCCATTTACTTCCTATTGCTCAGAGGATATGATTTGTAGAGTCTTGGGCAAGACTGGCTTGAATGCCATTTGCATTCTGGTCTGACCATCTGCCTTTTCAAAAGCTTGAATGAGCTTGTGTGCCACTTCCTTGATGAAGTCCTTATGCATTAAAGTAGCAAAAGAGTATTGCTCTGTTGGGAACATTGCATGGACATAGAAAGGTCAAATGCTCTTTCTCTTCGAGTAGGGTGATCAGTGACCCTTGTTATTTCAGCCAAATCAGAGCATCTGAGTTTTTGCCATTTCTTGAAGCACTTGAGATGCTTTGGCAGAGTGTGATCCTTGAAAAATGGAAGTAGGTCCTTGTCTGAAACTTCAAGGACCACCGTGGCACAAGCTTGAGCCTGAAAGAGAGAGTTTTGAGTTAGTTTCAAAACTTTAGTAGATATCTGGGTTTTAGAGTAGTCAAGTATCTATGTTACATGTGCAACAAAGAATGTGCTCAGATGGTCGGACTCGAGGTTCCAGGTGCCTCAGATATCTTGGTGTGAGAAGGAGACTTGGAAGTCTGATCCTCAGCATCCTCTCTTTCTTTTTGAACCTGAGAATAAAGATAGCATAACACTTAGAAATTTATTAAGAGAAATAATTAGAAAATTTGATATCTGAGATGTCAATTACCTCCACAGTAGGAGGCTCAGATGTTTGTCTCTTAGAAACTTGTGCAGTTTATGGAATTCTCTTAGATGATGAAGGCTTGGTGGCCTCATGAATTTCCATTGGTTGTGGGGATTGAGGTGGCACATCCCTGGCAATTTCTACTTCTTTTTGAGCCTGTAAGTAGAAAGTGTTAAGTATTTTAGAAAAATGATCAGAGTATCAAGGGAAGTATATATATCCTAGATATATACCTTCTCAATAGAAGACTCAGATTCTTGTTCTCGTAGACTTTGTGAGTCCTCGTCGATTCTATGATGATCTAGCTTCAAATTTCATCATTCTTCTTCTCAGTTGGAGCTTATTAGAAACAATCACTTAATTAGTCAAGTGTATAAACAAATATCTGAAAAGTAATATCTTAAGGAACTATCTTTCACCCGTAGCACATGCTCAGATTCCTTAAGTGGTGAGGCTGTGGGAGCCTCATTCTCAGTTTTTGAGGCAAACTTTGCAGCTTCCTCTTGTTCTTGTGTTTCTAATTCAGCCTGTAACAAAGAAATTTTATTAAGTAACAAGATTTAAGCATAAATTATCACAAGTAAAGAGTTAAACCACTCAACTACTTGAGCTATGTCAGGCTGATTGGTCTCGGATCTTGTGAAGTTTCCATGCATTGGTCTTGTTGTTCTCGACCACTTCTTTGTTCAAGTTTGAGGTACTTCCCGACCTATCCCGAGTGTGGGACTCAGTTTCCCTGCTTGATCATTCCGAGTGGAAGTCTCAAATTTGATCCTCTCATCGAGTCAGAACCCGCTTCTTAGAATTTCTTCAAAGATTGAAAATGCCGAATCTCATGTTGTAACTCATACCATTTCAACATCCACTTGGGTATTGTGGTTGTTGTGGTGATCTTGATCCGATGGTAAAGGTGATGCAAGATAGGCCTATCCAGACCGCTGAGATAGACTTTTAAGTGTCGAGGCATCGTGATATCCTCCAACAACTAATTTACCACTCATCGTAGCATCTTCAATATGCTTAAGTGTTACTTGCTCGATGGTGTGTTTTGTCCAATGACTCGACACAGCTTGCTTCTTCAAAGAATCTTCGTGGGTGCTTCTTCAAAGAATCTCTACACTTGTTTCTCTCAAAGAACCTTTGAACTAGTTGCTTTCTTAGCAACCTTGGATCTTGTTGCTTTTCCAGCAACCTTTGATTTAGTTGCTCTTTCAGCAACCTTGGGGATTATTTGTTCTCTCTCATCTTCAAAGTCCTCGTCATAATTCGGGACTAAATTATCAACAATCCCTCCTGCTTCTGCAGAGAGTGTTTGAAGTCTCTCACTACTTTTATCAACTTTTATAAGTTCATCAGCAAGGCACTTAGCAGCATGGATGAGTTCATCAGCAGTGGGGACAGATATCTGAGAGTCGACATCCACAATGGGAGTCTCTTCTAATTTGCCGGCAGACTTCTTTCTTGAAGTTCTGGGCTCTTTGGTCGCAACGGAACCCTCAGATACCTCATCAGTCTTTCGTTTCTTGGAACCTTTCTGAGACGCAGTAACCTTTTTCATCATGTTTGTATACTCATATTTGTAGAGCAGGTTACTGTTGGCTATGTCAGCCGTCTCTCTGAGCTCAATGCCAAACTTCTCCAGCAAGAAGCATATCTTTAGTCCAAAGCTCACTGTGGCTTTTGGCTCAGCAAGGCTGATGTGTTAATATCAAAGTTTTATATTTGTTTAAGCCAAGAGTTAATTCTCAACACTACGAAAACTTGTAGTGCAGTGAAGTTAACCCCGAGGTCGGTCTCGAATGACTTAACTAGTCTTAGTTTGGGTTTACGAATATAAGAAACAGTAATGAAAGCAGTAAAGGGTTGTTTTTGCTTCGGCAGCAAGATAATTAACTACGTGAAAGTAGACTACTTTGCAGACTAACTAGAAAACAGATTTAAACTTAACGAGATTTATATGAATGAGGAGAATTATGGTGTGGTGACAGAAGACAAGCTAGCTAGCAGGATACATGCGATTGTAACGATGATGATTTACTCAAGTTGTCACTTACTTAGTTCTAGAAAATAGATAGCATTAATGGAGGCGTCAATTCCACTAAGCTACAATTAATTAAGCTAATCCAGATATTACTGTTCGCAACTAACTGATAGATAAAGCAAGACGAAAACGTTGTGTTGTAAATGAACAAATGCTTAATCTAACAGTGATTTTGACGTAACGCATGTAAAGAAATGTAATATTAGATACGCAATTAATCTAAAAAGCTCAAAGTAAATCGCATCTTATGTATATAATCACATGAACCCTAACTAGCAGGCATTGAACCTGTCACCACCCCATAATCAGGGTGTTTAGCTACTCATGAGATGCGAAGACATAATCAATATCGTAATTAAACAAGCAATAAACATAATCCAATACTTAAAATCAAAGATTCGAACGGTGATGCATTGTTACCCTTCGTGTCACAAACCCTAGTAGGATTGAGAACCTGAATCGAATCGATGCAAAGAGTATGTAGATAACGCTCCCAATCAATTGACAATCGTCGGATTACAAGAAGAAATCGGTTCAATTACCTAGATAGGTAATTACCTTGGAGATTAGGTCTAGGTTGAAAGCAAAGTATGAAAACTTGATAATAGATGATAATTCAAAACTAGTTGTGCCTTGTTCTAACTAATAGAAAGTAGAAAAACTAAGTCTGAACGAATTAGGAGAACAAAACGCAAAAAAGGACGCAGAAACAAAATCATGGACGCTAATTTGCAAATCAAGGCCGCCAAGAAGTTAAATAAACGCCAGCCATTGAATCGGCGACGCCAGCCAGACATCGAGTCACACCGGCAAGAGGGAAATCAAGGCTCAGTTCTTCATTCCATGATAATAGGTTATTGCTTTTGCAGCATAGAAAATTCTTATCTGGCAATTTTATGTTGAATGGTAATGAATAACATGCTCCAGGATCTTGAGAGTGTATCCATGTACTTCAAGAAATATCTTATGACTTATCTATTCACATGTGATTAATTATAGCATATACATCCCCAGAGTTTGTAATTACTTGTAAATGCCTATTTGTAGGAGTCTCTAGTGATTTTCATGGTGTAACAGGCAAGTACTTCACGAGTAAAGATTATATCAACCTAAATGAGCCATATCAGTAACATCTAAAGTAGTTTCACAGTTGGCCAAGCATGAAGGCTAAAAGGTTGAGAGTACCCCCAGTGATTTTTCCTGGTGTGATTGTTTTCATGTCTTCGCTAAATCTGAAACTTCTTTAATTACTGTTCAATTACTTGCCATCACAGCGGCTTATTCTACCGTCAAAGGCAAGCAGTAGTATGGCTGATGATGTTGTAGAAACCAGTATCATCAGGGCTAGATGTGGAAGCATACATGATTGTTATATCCAATTCAGAATTTCAGATAACGTTTCACTCGTTAAGCAGAACTGGAGACTAGGAGTCTAAGTGCACCAAGCTAGCTTTCGGGGCATTGAAGAACCAATACAGTATATGCCTGGACAACTAAGACTTCTATGGAATATACTGATTATTTTTCTTGAGATAACCTCATTACTAACTCCTTTCTGGAGTCTAATATTTTAATCTAACATTTCTTTTTTCAACAAAACCTAAATCAAATATGTATGCAAAATGCGTATGAACCAACAACCAGACAGCAGAGAGATAATTTAATTAGCCAAATCATGAAAAACCACGTCATTACTTCATATGCCTGACTTCACATAACGTTTTTCATTTATAACAGATCTGCAGAAGTCAGGAACGGCCGGAGCCAAACAGTTACCTCTTCCAATTCTTGTCTTCAGAGTTGTTGCTACTTGCCGCAATCGAGTCAATCTGTTAATACCATAACCAACGTGCCCAATACACCAAGCACGTTGCAATAGAAAATATTGGTGCATGAAGATAATTGATGACTTCATTTCAGAATCCTTTTACCTGTTCTTCCTGAAAGAGCTATCCCGCTTCTCGTGGCTAGAATTTGAGCAAGGAAGCATCCTGGAATCATATAACTCAGATTAAACTTGCCTGCTCCAAGAAATGCTTATGTAGCATTTATGGTCTCTTTGTTGCTATTAAATTGGTATCTTTGGATTCCAAGGATTTTGTAGTCCCACACAATATTACATAATACATCTTGAGGACCAGCTAAACCATGCTTTTTAACTGCCTTGTTCAGTTCGCAAAATAATTTTGGATCTTGTAACCTCATATATTCCCGCAATAATCTCTCGTGCTCAGGTATCCAATTCCTGGGGAAAGGAGTATAATCACATGAAGGAATCAATGACATGTGCGAGAACTGAACCCCCTCTATTGCATCCACAAGTCCCATCCTCAAAAGATCTGAATATTCAGGAGCAGCGTTCTTAGTGCTATCAATCAACGGACGACTAAGATTCCGCGAAGCAATCTTATAAACTTTTGCCCGAGACTTCAACCTATATCTCGCAGCATATAACTTAGCCAAAGAGCTACGAATCACATAAGCACAAAATCCAACAACTTTCTTGCGGTTGTCCGCATATCTATACCAGTCTGCCATGGTTTCCAGTAACTTATTCATTTGAGAATTAGTATGTGCTTGACCTGAGTAAAGCATAGCCGTGCAAGGCAATGGCTCAGGGTCTCTATCACCTTTTACTAAAGCAAGCCGCCTAAACTGGCTAATACACTGTGTAAAGCTAGCTGTGACTGAAAGCATGGTCCCAGCACCTTTCTCATTTACAATATTGCCACCACTAGAAGTATAACGAAGTGTTGGATATATAACTCTACGACATATGATATGATCCAGAAATTGGATCCCTCTTGTTATGTGCTCGATCTCAACTTTTGAATTGTCTAATCTTATACCAAAATTTTGCTCACAGAACTCAATTATATCTTTCCTTATCTGTACAGCCTCCTCTCTAGCCCCCCTTATACCAACTAAAAAATGACCTGCAAACCGAATATAATCCATCTTACGAAGTTTTCTCCTTGCCACCAAGGCACAAACTCTGGCCACGAAGGATTATGACATCCATCATTTATCGAATGCCTCCATATCGAATCAGAAGCACAAGGCCTAAAAAACTCCTCTATCTTACTTTCCATCATAAAGTCCAATTCATTAAGGCAGATATTCATCAGCAAAGGACTCAAAATCCCACAGTAACCATAATCCGCACCCTAGCAGCCTCTTCCGCGCGAAATCAAAAACGCCCTCAACCAATACGGATCAGGCTTTGGCTCATCGTCACCAATATCTTCTTCTTCTTCCTTGACTTCTTTATCTTCCTCCTACCCAATGGTTTACTCTCATTGTCAACAACACGCCCATTACGCCGATCATCTCCTCTCAAGCCCGACTTAACCAAACTCAAAACCTTTCTATCTTTCACAACTTTAGCAAAACACTTCAAAACAACATTCTCACCAACACAATCAGTAATCTCGCTCAAATCACCTCTGATAAACCACAAATAACCAGCGAAATTACTCCGAATAGTTCTAATCACAGTATGAGGATTCCTACCTGGTCGAAACCCATGGATTTCGCCGAAAACCGCGCCTCATAAACCGGTTCCAGAATCATCAGCAAAACTTCCTGCACAACCCTGTCCTGAAATGGCTGCGGACCGGATGCCAAAATCGATTTAATCTTAGTTTTCGAGAGCAAATTGACACTGACCTTATCTTTCGGGCTACGAATGAGCTGCTCGAGCTTCGAATTCCATTTGAATTTGTTCGAAACGACGGCGTTTTTCAGGGATAGGAGATCGGAGATGGTGTGTGACGGGATGGAGTATTTGTGCGGATAGGAGCCGGTGAAGTGTGCACACGCACGCTGGTAGGCGATTACCCAGAGGTCGAGCTTGGAGAGGAATCCGGTAAGGTATTGGAAGGGCTTTTGGGGTTCGGAGAATGATTTGACCCAAATGTCTGAGAGGACTTGGATTGGATCTTCTTTCAGGTGTGATTGTGGATTTTCTGGTAACTGTTGCGGCGGCGATGGGAGGTGGTGTAGGCGGCGGAAGGTGGCTGGGAGAGTGCCGGTCAGGTGTTTGAGTTTTGTTCTCAGTGACATTGTTTCGCGGGTAAACACGAAATGGGCGCTCTCATAAATTTTTTATTTTTAGGAAGAAACTGAAATTTGTAAATTTTGGGGAAAAAAACAGTTGACTTACTTATCTCACCTAGGAAACTACGTAAAAGTGAAACGACTTATCAATTGATCGCAATTCGACCTTTTGGAACAACGCATTACTCTTCTCTTCTCTGGTGATACGTTGTTGGCTTCAATGTACCAACATGTCTTTTCTGACGACTTTGTCCTCACTTGCGCACCGGAAACTTTCGAGTGGATCGTCCATCATTATATTGAATTGTCCATTCTAAAATTGCTCCGTAGTGCGTTTAATTTTTATTTTATTATGAATGTATTTATGAAAATAAATGTGCACTTTGTTGACATGAGTTTCGTTCAGCCCATTAACTGAAATTTCTTAATACCTCCTACCGTCTAACACAGATTGTTCAACCTAGACCACCATGTTCAGAATTACATGCATTGTGTAAATTTTACTGAGAAATTAGTTGTGGGAATGAAGCATAGGTCCTTGAATAGTGGAAATTCATATGCTTCCCGTTAATAAGCTTCGTTCCATGTCAAACGAGGCAAAACATTAAAGATTAAACTAGAAGATAGCTCAACTAAGTAACTAACAACTCTTCTCTGATCAGATTGATCTTTTATTAACATGAACATTTTGGAACTACGTATCGAACATCCCACAAGGCCATATCTCACTCAATTCAAATACTACTGACATAAATGATCAGTCAAAATCAAGAAATGAAGCTAAATTGAGTTCATCGATTACAAAAATAAGGGAAACAAAATCAGGCCAATTAAGTAGTAAAATTCTAAACTTGAATTAAACATCTCTATGTATATAATCTCATTCACATATTTCCGTACCATACATGCTTACAGAATCTCATTATAACATTCGTAACAAAACTTCATGAAATAAAACTCATCATCACAGCCAAAATTCCATTCAAGATTTGAAGATTTACATATACCCGGTCTCGTACGTATATCAAGATTTGCGCCGATTCTTGAATCAGGGTTGACGTGTTTGTGTAAGATCACAGAAGAAAGTGATCGAATTCGGGTAAACATTATGGCAAGGAGACGAACCGGAAGGCGGAATGTAACCCTTTGGAAGCATAGCGGAAAATGACGACCTACTCTTTCTCTTCGATTTCTTCTTGTACGAACCAACCTTTAAACACTCTGTGCTTGGAACTGCTTCAGGAGCGTTCGCCAGGAGTTTTAGATCGAGAAACGGAGTAGAACAGGCACAGGAGAGGATCAGTGAGAGAAGGAGAAGAACGAAGAGGAAGGTCTTGGAAGCCATAATGAGAGAAATAGTATTCAGCTCTTGATTTCTGGGTACATATTCAGTTCACTCGCATAAAGTATGTGTATTTGAAGTTTTCTTGATTTCTTGGGTGGTGATTTTTTTTATTGTTTGATATCAAGAATCGAGGAGAATGAGAAAGTGAAGGCTGTTGAATTCAAGAAACGGAAATGCTAGAGTAAGTGAAGTCAAATTGAAATATGTCTAATTTAAAGGACTTTAGTACTGTTATATCGAGATATAGTACATGGAGCGTATAAGCTGCTTCAATTGCAAGTCTTGATATTATCAACATTCTGTAAAAACATGCACACACAGAGATCCGGGATTTAGGAAAAATGCTTCTACTTTTGATTAATTACATTTAGAACCCATATAAAATAGTATTAGCCCTTTTTTTATCATTCATTTCATTCAATATCAATAGTAGTCTTTGTTCATAGACATAAAGATCCAGTTCCTTCCATATTCTACAAAAAAATTGGAACCGAAACACAAAGATTCTGTCACGACTTTAGATTCAATTCTTCAATTTCCGATTCTACTTGGCCAGGAACATTTCAGCATGTAACTGGTCAACTGCCTCCTGGTAGATTTTTGGGGATAGAGTAGGATCAGCCTAAATTGCCGAACAGTAAGCGAATAATCTTTAGAGAATTCAAATTGTTGGGCTATGTCCGGCTTAGCTTGAAATTGATTGACAGTGAACTCTTGGTCCATAACATAAAATGATGCTTATTGGGCCCAGACTCCAGCTATCTTGCTCTGGAAATATATGCTCAATACGTGGTTCTGATTTTTCGAGATTCAATTAGGGCACAGGCTGTGTTGTTAAATTCAACAACTTTTGCCTCCAATTGATTGGCGGGGAAATTGGTGTCATAGACCAATTTTGCACCCAACTTTGCAAAAGCGCCTACAAAGCTTTTCAATAAAGGCCAAATACATACCAATCAGACGTAGAAATACGAATACATTACCAGATAAGATAGTTAAGAATACAATTGATCAGACGTAGAGTCATGAATACAGCTCAATCAGACAGAAGTAAGAATACAATCCGATCAGATTGACAGATTTGCTAAATACAATGGACCGCAGATAAAAGTGTTTTTTTTTACGAATAAAAGTGCTTTACGGCTTTCTCCTACTCGATTCGCTTGTCGAATGCTTGCTTCTGAGTGTGAAATCAATCACCACCGATTAGTTAAAAGTCCAAAAAGTTATCAAAATTATATTCTCTTATCACAATAACAATTTGTATAGTCACAACTCACAAAATGCTTTTTGGTTTAAAGAATCCGATGGTGCGGCGGTGGACCAATGTATGTCATGAATACTGCGAAATGTAGGCCAAAAGTTTGTCACTCCCAAAACACGAAGTGCATAACTCAACCTTGGTTCCATAAAAGTATGACTTGTGTTTGGTGTATAGTGTGGAACTGTGGATAATTGGATTTTTGTCCTGGTACATGTTGTAGGTCACGTACTCGGTATTATGTTCACATTTGATTTACTAGCAATTCGAGTAAAACAATTTTATTACTAATGACCACGTAAACTAATGGAGTATATTCTTAGATATGATGAAAATAATGTGTAATTAGTAAATATAATAAAATTATATTATAAAAATCAAGTATATTTTACTAATGTAACTTTATTTTATACTTTTTCCGATAATTTAAGAAAGAATTTACTACCAAAATTTCTAAAAAAAATCAACCTAGGAAGTTTTTATTGGAACGGATGGAGTATTTCATCTATTGCTTATATAAAAGTAGTACATTTTAATATATGCTCCCTTCATCCTTTACTAAACTTCTCGTTGGTCCGGATACATAATTTAAGACTAAATTATAGTATTAATAGTTTATAAAGGGTAGGTAGAGTGGATACAATTATGAGATGGGAATAAAGTAGAAGATATTAATACAAGAATAAAAGTGAAATGGAAAGTTGAGATTGAGAACGAGGCATTATTCAAATACATATGCTGATGTAAATAAATCATTATTTGTGTTATTAATTCAAGATAATTATAATATTTGATCCAATGAAACGTTTCAGCTGGACTGAAATTCATAAAATGTCATTAGTTAAATATGAATATGTTGTAATACTTCATGAAAAATGCAACGTGTATTATATTTTTTCAAATAATTCAAAATGTAACATATCTTAAGACTCCAGCTCCAGGGAAGTATAAACTATATGCCATAAAAGAAATAATATACATTTTATATTTTATCAATATGAATAGAATGTACTGATATATAATATATATATATATATATATATATATATATATATATATATATATATATATATATATATATATATATATATATATATATCGTATTTGTATTTATATTTACTTACTCGTAACTTTAACATAAAAATAATTCACTCCTTTTATATAAGATTATTTTTATATTAAAATTGCACGAAGTATTTAACATAGATGGTCTCTATAAAACTTATGTTGATAAAATATTAATGTTGTTAACCAAATGTTCATGATGTTAACATTTCGTGTTGTTTTCATAAAATTAAATTGCATTTTATTAACATAGTTGATTAACAAAATAGATAATTTTATTAACAATATACTCCCTCAATTTCAGATAAAGTGTTACATTTTGATTTTTTAATCATCGTTTTCAGCTGAATAATTACTCATAAACGATAATAAGAATAATTTAATAAATTCTTATATTAAAAATTTAATTAATAAATTTTCTTTATATAATTTTAATAATTTATTTATTAATATCGCTTAAGAAAGAAATTACCAAACGGTATATATTATGACCGCGTAATAAGAAACGTAATAATTTTTCTTAGTATTATGTTTGTATTTACATATTGTAACATATCCAGAGATTGTGTCAGAGTAGATGGATTTGAATATGAGAATTTAGGCTATGTCATATTAGTATATTTTATATTTACAATTCAGACGAGACATTTACCGGTAATAATGTGGTCGAGTAAAAGCACAAGTAGTAGTAAGCTCGAATATTTTCCAATAAAAAGGACACTTGCCCTGTCTTTTCTTTTTCCCTCACTCAACTCTTTCCCCGTATTCTTCTCTCTCTTTCACAAGATCCCATTGCAGTACACTCTCACTCTCTCAGTTTAGTGGGAGACGCAGAAAGAGGGAAGATTTGGAAACAAAGAAATATGGTCTGGAGCTCAACAAAATGCAAACTTCTCCCAGCAATTTTCTTGCTTCTCCTGGCTTGTTCAGCTGCTGCTGTTGAAGATGGTTTGTATCCTCAATCTCTCAAATTTTTTCATCTCTCTTCAGCTCGCTTAACATTTTACTCCAGCATTTATTTCTTGTTTTGGGATCTGTGTACTTGATTTTATTGCTCCAGATCTTTTATTTGCCCAATTTAGTTAATTTGTTCCATTCTTCAATGCACATATTGGGTGGACCATAAGTGGTACTATCGAGTATAGTACCAGTACTAGAAGAAGAATAACTTCGGAGGTAGGTACATCGAGGGCAATGGCGGTAGATATTATGCTTAATCTTCTTCCCGTTAACATGGAATTAAGGTGCTAGATTAAAGTCATTAAGTTAAACGGATGGATTTTGGGGTTTATAATTTCGAGTGTTTTTCACATGGTTTTTTCCTTGTATGGTGCAGCACAAAAATACATTGAAATGTAGACTCTACTTATATCATATTCATACCTGCTAGAGTGCCTACAAATCCTCGTGCATTGCTAAACTATGTGCAAAAACTAATTTTGTTTCTGCAAGGAGGTTTTGCTTTTCGATTCGAATGCGATAAACCAAGCATCTTGATGAAGAAGATAATATCGGCTATGGGAGTAGTACTGTAGTATTAGTAGTAGAAGAATTGAAACTGTGTGTGTTTGTAGACTTGTAGTTGGTAACTTGGTTTGTTAGTCTGGCATAAGTTTCACAATTCTTACTAGCAACAGTCAACACTGAAATAAATTAAAGTTGTCAAAACACAAATTATTCTCATTACTCACATGAGTCACATCTGTGCTGCAGGTTCACTTGCCAATGGGGATTTCGAGACTCCTCCGCCAGGAGGTTTCCCCAGAGACACTGAGACACCAGGCGGACCAGCCTCAGTCCCTAGCTGGAAAATCAGTGGCATGGTGGAGCTGGTCGAAGCGGGCGAGAAACAAGGCGGAATGATTCTTATCGTACCGCAAGGTGACCATGGTGTGCGCCTTGGCAATGACGCAGAGATCAGCCAGGAAGTGAAGGTGGAAAAAGGTGCATTGTACTCTATCACGTTCAGTGCAGCTCGTACATGTGCGCAGCTAGAGTCACTCAACGTGTCGGTTCCACCTGCTTCACAGACTATTGATTTGCAGACGCTGTACAGCGTGCAGGGCTGGGATTCTTATGCGTATGCTTCAGGCAGAGCAAGAGGATGCGAGTGGTGTTTAGGAATCCCGGTATGGAGGATGATCCTACCTGTGGGCCAATCATTGATGATGTTGCAATCAAGAAGCTCTTTGTTCCCAATAAGCCCAAAGGTTAGTGCCGCTGTTGCCATTTCATTTCTTTCATCTCTGCATTCTAAATTCGAGCACAGTCATATCTCGGTATGTCTCATCCATCCTAAGGCTCTTAGTCATCAAACTGTCGGTAATGTTGTCATTACTGCAAGATTCAACTGACTGCTAGTGAATAGTGATGATGGTTGTGGCCCTTGTCTTGATTCTTGATTGACATTTTGCAGTAATTATGGTCTCTCTACTGGCCCATTTTTGCCCAACATGAACACTATCATGTGACAGAACTCTGTATTCATTGCATCAAAATATTTACTAGTTTGTTTTCTATATTGATCATAGTACAGAAAACACAATTACGTTGTTTTTACTGATAACAACTCAAATTATATCTTCAACCAGCCGATCACATGCTGCAATCCCATCATTCTTATCGCGTGGTGATTTTATAGCAGAAGATAGTTGAACTGGAATGATTCATTCTTTAAAGTTTAAAGTGGTTGTATTTGAAATACTAGTTGCAGTTTCTTGCATCAAATTCGTATTGTTAAGTATTATCATAATATGCTGCTTCTCTAATGAGTCGTCTGGATATTATGTATATAAAGGTAATGCAGTAGTCAATGGTGATTTTGAAGAAGGCCCATACATGTTCAGAAATGAGTCACTTGGAGTACTACTCCCAACGAATCTTGATGAAGACACATCATCACTACCTGGTTGGATCGTTGAATCAAACCGAGCAGTCCGCTACATTGATTCATACCATTACACCGTCCCAGAAGGCAAACGTGCCGTCGAGTTGCTTTCCGGTAAAGAAGGCATCATCTCACAAATGGTGGAAACCAAGCCCAATAAGCCGTACCGATTGAGGTTCTCATTAGGCCATGCAGAAGATGCTTGTAAGCGACCACTGGCTGTCATGGCCTTTGCTGGTGATCAGGCTCGAAACATACACTACACTCCAGATTCGAATTCCACATTTCAGATATCAGATGTGAATTTCACAGCCAAAGCGGACAGGACCCGTATTGCATTTTACAGTGTCTATTACAATACGAGGACCGATGACCTGAGCTCATTGTGTGGTCCGGTGGTGGATGATGTCAGAGTCGAGCAGTCTGGTTCGGTTAGGGTTAGAATTGGAGGATTAGTAATGGTTTTTGGATACCTGTTACTGGTATTTTTTCTTTAGATTAGGATGGAATGTAAGGTGTGACTAAGTTGCACTGTGCTTTGATGATGTTCTGTGCTGATGTATGGGAGTGAAGGTGGAGAAAAGCTCCCGTGTTGTAAGGTCTGGTTTTGTTATAATAGTAATGAGGTCAGTGTTTTTACCATCTTACACCAGTGCTAGTACCATATCCTGGAGAGTAGGTAAGCTAGAGAAGTTCCCACTTATTGCTATGTATTGCACAAGCTTTTCACTCAATGAGATTATTTTTTATAAATAATCATGTTACGTAAACGTCCAACCAACTGGTAACTGATAACCTAGCTGATTTGGTAAGATTGTCCAGGAATTTTATTACTACAATACAAGCTAACTGATTTGTTTTTACATGTCATATTTAACACTTGGCTAGCTTATGAGTTAGTTGATTTGATCTAGTAAACACTTTTATAAAAATCAACTATCAGCTAGTAACTTCCCAATTATCTACCAGTTAGATTATCAACTAGTTTTGTTAAATAGTGTATACGTGGTCAATGCTTCGAGATGGCATATCTAAGGAAAGGGTTACTCGAAACACTAAAGGGTGTGGATAGATCGGGACAAATTACTAAAGGGACTAATTCAATCTCATACAAAAAATAGAGTAATCCACCCGTTCTCGAGAACTCCACTCATTATGATTAACCAAAACGTTTTACGTCTTGCTATATCTATTGGTTTGTTGCAAACAGTAATATCTGCATTAGCTTATTAATTGTAGCTTAGTGGAATTGACGCCTTCACTAATGCTATTTGTTTTCTAGAACTTTATACAGTTAGTTCATTGTCATAGTTCTCCGTACCTTACGTGACATAAGGTGTCTGACTAGAATAGCCTAGGGCAGTGTAATAATCGGTAGGGCATGTCCCAGTGATAACTAGAGTAAATCGACATCATTATTGTTGCATGTTTCCTACTAGCTAGTTTGTTTTTTGTCACCACACCATAATTCTCTAATCATATCATTCTCGTTTAGATTAATCTGTTTTCTAGTTAGACCGCATAATTGATAGATAATAAGAGTCAATATGCTGCCGAAGCAAAAACAACCTTTACTGCTTTCCTTATTGTAATTACTATTCAGAATAAGACTCAATTAAGTTCTTCGGCATCAATTTCTGTTAACTTCACTGCACTACAAGTTTTCGTAGTGTTGAGAATTATCTCTTGGCTTAAACAAATTTAAAACTTTGATTTGACACAACCCTTAAACAAATGAAGTTGATTATTTGATAATCGAATCCTACACAACCCTATGAACTAACTCTATTATTCAGTTCATAAGTGGTTGCAATTACCTAATCTCTTCCCCAATCGTTCACTCGAGATTGGATTTGCAGGTGAATTAAGAGAACGTAAAAAGATAGGGAAAAATATGAATAACAAGTTTATTTATGCTTTCTTATCTTTAAGCAGGAGCCGTTAGATCACCCATTAATGTTACGATCCAATGGTGGATAAGCAATCTCGCTTAACAGGTAAGACAAACTCTATAAGGAATTTGTAAATGAGTTCCTAGATTTCCACAGTTGTTCTGTTACAACCTATAAACTTCCAGAACTTTACAACTATTAGTAGACGGGACGTGAGTACAAAATAAGTAACTTAAAAATCGATTCTAGAACCTTACTGAGCCGAGCATACTTTGAGTCTTAACTAGTCGATCCGAATACTTCCAGGTATAGATATATCATGACAATATGACATCAGTAAACTACTACCCATAAGGTCTTGTGTGAAAATTGTTTATAATCTAGCCCATCGCGTGAGGATTCAATATAATAGAGGGTGTGAGTGTAATTATCCAAAAATAAATAATCCAACCTTTGCAAGCTTAAGGATATTGTCGTCATTTCAACGGAAAAGCCATAGTGTCAAACCCTAGTTCTATATATCATCTCTCCACTCACGAAATACAGTTTCACTCCATAGCCGCACGAAGCCGATTTCTGATTCAAGTTCAATCCTTCTGCAAAATCAGTCATGGTAAGATCTTCAACTCAGCTCACTACATGCTCGTTATATGGCGATATTAGTGTAAATCGCATAAATTTCACACTTATTTTCCATTCCGTATTTTATGAATTAATTTGTTATGCAATCCAGTGTTGAGCTCATGCCTTTTGATTTGTTATGAAATCGAATGGTGTAGTTCTTTTTTGTCTAGCTCAATTTGTGTTCTGATTGACTGAGAGTATTGATTTATTACATCTCTAGAAATTGGGATTTTAATGGTTGATTTAACCTTCTATTCAAACACTTGTCCAAGTGAGTGTAGTTTGAACAATTCATGCACCCTGTTTAAATTTTAAAGTTTATTGAATATAATGTTTATACTACGTGATGATTTTTTAATTTGTGCTACTATTACACAGTTATATGTTGCATGTTTATTTTCATATAAAAGCCACTTTAGAGTTTGAGTTTTTGTGTTATAAAACTATGCTTTGTGTATTTACATCCATGAATATGGTGCAGTCTAGGAGGAAAACCAGGGAGCCCAAGGAAGAAAATGTTACCCTTGGACCATCTGTGAGGGATGGAGAGCTTGTCTTTGGAGTTGCCCATATCTTTGCGTCGTTTAACGACACTTTCATTGTAAGTTGTGTTTTATCAGCATTTTGCAACCGAGATGTTTCAAAGTTGAGTAGCGGGCTTAATCCTGTGTCTTTTGTAGCATGTCACTGACTTGTCTGGAAGAGAAACAATGGTCAGGATCACAGGTAGGGATTTCAACTTTTGTTCTATTACTCTTTCTTAAGCATGGTTTGAATTTGAATCACATGGATAATTCAATCAACAATTATACGTGAATTTGAATATGTAAGTGCACATGAATGTAGCTTAAACATGGTTTCGTTCTATAAAAGTAATTGTGTTCATGAGTAAAGTTTCTTGTTTGGAATTGGAATTGGTAATTGAGGTTTCAATTTAAACATAATGGCTAAAGCACGGTGTTAATTTACTTTCAACATTTTTCCTTTTATCAAGTAGTATGTTTGGTGGTTTAGAAGCTGCCTTGAATTGAATTGATAATTGATGTTACTCAATCATAGCCATTTGTAGTTAGTTCAATCATTAAAATGCATGAAAATCTCGTAAATTGCATCTGTTTATATTGAACCTCCTATGTGATTCCTGCAGTCATTTCTCCCCAATACCATGAACTTATATCGCATTTCTCCTCTGCTCTCACTACTACTAAGTTAATTTTAAATTGCAATGCACTTCTCGTCCTGCCTTGCAAGTTTTATTAAATGAGCAAGTAATATAATGTTCCATTTTTTTTACTGTTGTAGGTGGCATGAAAGTTAAAGCTGACCGTGATGAGTCTTCCCCCTATGCTGCTATGCTTGCAGCCCAGGATGTTTCCACGAGATG
Source organism: Plantago major (assembly GCA_026545765.1). Lineage (NCBI taxonomy): Eukaryota > Viridiplantae > Streptophyta > Magnoliopsida > Lamiales > Plantaginaceae > Plantago > Plantago major. The sequence goes on from CM048840.1 coordinate 6,231,047, forward strand.
CAAGGTAATATTTTCTCTTGGTGTATTTGTATTCTAACCCATGCATACTATTTTTCTATTGTAACAGAGTTGCTGTCTTGTGTTTTCCACTTGCTGAGGCTTCTGTCATACATTTTTCTATTACAGGAACTTGGTATAAATGCTCTTCACATTAAGCTTCGTGCTACTGGTGGTAACAAAACCAAGACCCCTGGACCCGGTGCACAGTCTGCTCTACGTGCCTTGGCTCGTTCTGGAATGAAAATTGGCCGCATTGGTACAGTCCTTGTCTAATCATTTATGCAATGCTGTGTCAATAACTTGTCATCTTAGTGAATTTCTCAGAGATTTTCTTTTAAAATAATTTCACATGTATAGTCATCCTTGAAAGTTAGTTTTTAGTCTTCATCAATACCCATCATGTCTATGCTTTGTGAAATGTCCATTGACATGAGTATCTTCTTACAGCTCTGAGCTACGTTACACATTCAACATTGTAAATCTTATGCAATGTTATGATCATGCATTTGTTTTTCTTATGATTACCCACTCCATAGTACCCCTTTTGCTTTAGGCCCAGATAAGCAAGGCTAAGAAGACTCGTTCTGCTTTCTTGTGCCCACATAAGCAAAGCTAAAACTAAAACCTTTTCACAAATATTCTCCCAGATAGGATATTTTGATGCTTTGGCCTTATTTTATCTTGAATGCTCTAAGACTCGTTTTACTTGTGCCCACATAAGCAAAGCTATTTCACAAATATTCTCCCATATAGGATATTTTGAGGCTTTGACTTTATTATATTCTCTTGAATGCTCGGTTATAATATCAATGACATGCGTTGTTCTGTTTTTCTCAGAGGATGTGACTCCAATTCCAACTGACAGTACCCGACGAAAGGGTGGTCGCAGAGGAAGAAGGCTTTAAGTTCTGTTATTCTTCAGGATCTTCCAGCATTGCTCAGGAGGTGCTCATTTTGTTTTGTTGACTGTCATACGGAGTTTGTTCTGTTGGGATAATTTATGAAGTTTTATCTAGTGATATTTTATGTTGACGGTATGATTGGCTGTGTTGCTGTTTGAACCTGTTATAAGTTTCACATTTTATCTGTCTTGTTCTTGTGGATTACAATTTGACGCTTCTCCTCATTGACTGCTATACATGGGGCTGTATACACATGGTTGCTACAAACTCCTGTATACACATGGTTGCTACAAATTCCCGTGTTCTTCACCAAGTATCTATGCTTTGAAACTTGGACTTGCCTATCGTCCCGGCTCCCTTGTCCGTACAAAGGAGATACTGTGTCAAAATGTTGTGCAATATTTTACCCCCTCATCCCAATCCCAAAGTTCCATTTTTTTTTTCCGTCTCAAATCAATATACCAATGAAAAATACTTTTTCCTATTTATTAACTGTTGACCTTTATTTATTCAATTTTGTATCTTCTAAATGATTTATTCTTTTAGTTTAGACTTAAAATGTGCCCATCTCAATTCCCTAAGATATTTGCCAAATTTTGATTTTTTTTCTGGTTCAACTAGTTTCAAGTCTGCACCTCTCAATTAATTATAAATTTTAAAGGTAAAATGTTCAAATAAATTGTGGAATGATAGTTTAGGATATTAATTTTTTGGCAATAATCAAAGTTGAATATGGTTTATGAAGAAAAGTCAAAATGTAACATTTGTAATGGGATGATCTGACGATCATATGAGTACATTTTTTTTTTGGAACTGAACGAAAATTTCATTACCAAAAAAACAGATGCAAATCAAAGGCGATCCCAAACGATCCAACCTATCCAAAGCAACAAAGTTCGAACTCTATCTTACCAATAAATTCCCCACATGGGTTCGCAAAAGAGGAACCTGCCAAGCCCTATACACTATTCCCAACATCTATGATTTTCTGTCCAATACGGTTAGTGTCCATAGTTGTAGTTGCTCGTCCAAAGCAGCTCTCGTTCCTGTAAATCCAGCATTCATATACAGCTTCTGTGAATGCAATTTTGAGTAGTTTAGCGCGCCAATTCTTTGCTTTAGTTCTTGTTGATATCCAAGCAAGTTCTCGTGTCCAATCCAAAGGCATGTGCTGGACCCCTATCCAGTTAAGGACATGCTGCCAAATCGCTTTTGTAGATGCGCAGGTGAAGAGCAGATGATCGAGGCTTTCCGGTTGGTGGCAAAATCCGCAAGTTGTATTCTGGAGGAGCCCAAATCGATACAATCTATCCTTAGTAGCCAGCCTACTGTGACATGCCAACCAAAGCACCATTTGCGCTCTAGGTCTCGCATTGTTCCTGTATAGAACCGTTCTCCATGGTACCGGTTCACCAGCTTCATGTAAAGATCTATATACCACATTCATCCGAAACTTTGTCAAATGCAGGGCTGCATCCCATGTCGAGTTGGAATGGGTGAGGTATCGACATTTGAGGATTTCTTTGAAGATCCAGGAGCAAGATTGTGGTTGCTCATCAATTAATATCATTTCTTGCGTCATGTAGGAGATATGGATCCACTTTACCCATAAGCTATCCGCCTTGCCGCAAAGGTTCCAGAGCAATTTCAGCATACATGTCTTGCTCCATTCAACCAGAGATATGATTTGTAGTCCGCCTATAGATCTCGGCATACAAATTTTTTCCCATGCAACCGGTGCCTTCCTTGTGATGGTTTCGCTATTAGACCATAAGAAGGATCTACAAATGGCCTCTATCTTCCGTATCACATCTTTGGGGAGAGGAAGGCATTGCATCCAATAGTTAGCAATCGAGAATAGCATACTCTTGATTAGCTGTATACGCCCAGCATAGCTAAGAAGCTTCGATGTCCAATGCCTAATTCTTGCAACAATGTTCTCAATTAATGGTTGGCATTGTAAAATCGAGAGTTTCTTACTTGTCAATGGTACTCCCAGATATCGAAAGGGGAGAAGACCCCTAGGAAAGCCTGTGAGCTGCACAATCTCTTCTTGGACATCACTCGGTACTGCCCCATAATATATGTTGCACTTTGCTGGGTTAACACGTAAACCAATAGCCTTTGAGAAAGTATGAAAACGATCCATTACAAGTTAGACGGATAAAGCATCTCCCCGCGAAAATAATAGGAGGTCATCAACAAAGCTCAGGTTAATAATGCTCAATCTCTCGTAACGAGTGTGGAAATTAAAGTCTGTGATCCATTTCAAATCCTGTAGAGTGCGGTATAGATACTCCATGACTAGTACAAACAACAACGGAGAGATGAGATCTCCTTGTCGCAATCCACGTTTGGCTCTCAAATACTCAGATGGGGCCCCATTTATCATATATCGATACGACACAGTGGTGGTGCATGTCATAATCCAGCTAATAAATTTCGCCGGGAATCCAAGTTCCTGTAAGATGCTCTCCAAAGCAGCCCATTCAACCGTATCATATGCCTTCTGTAGGTCCAGTTGCATCATACACTTCGGTGCACCACCTTTCCTGTTATATCCCCGTAATAATTCATAGGCAAGGAGAATATGATTGTGAATCACGACTCGATGAAAGTCACCGACTCTCATGGACAAGGCCAGGTAATACTTTGCTCAGTCGACTTGTTAGAATCTTGGATATAATCTTGTAAAGTGTTGTGCAATACGATATGGGACGGAAGTCTTTTACCATCTTCACATCAGGAACTTTGGGGATCAATGTCACAAGACTACAATTGGCTGCAGGATACAATCGGCCATGCTCAAAGAAATCCTGGACAGCCCGCACTAAATCATGCTCTATGATACTCCACGTGGCTTTAAAGAATTTTGCGTTAAATCCATCCAACCCCGGGGCTTTAAGATCACCAATCCCCTGCAACGCTTCCCAGACCTCCTTCTTCGAAACTGGTTTGGTCAGGTCCAAGGCTTGTACTCGATTAATCTGTGGCCCATTGCGCATTACAGTTATGTCAATGCCCTCCAAAGTATCCACAGCAGTACCCACCAACGCATTGTAGAAGTGTAAAACTTCCTCTTCAATTTCCGCCGGACTTGTAACAATATCACCATTCGGCCGTTGGAGACTAGTTATTCCCAAGTTTCTATACTTCGCCTTGATAGTAGCGTGGAAATAGGTGTTGTTACCATCACCTAGTCGTATCCAATCCACTTTTGATTTTTGTTGTAAGAGACGTTCCTCCATGTCATTCCAATGTAGTACCTCCATGGTACAACGCTTCACATGCTCAATCAAGGTGGGATTCATTCTATCCAAGAGTAAGTTCTCATGCGCCGTTTTGAGCCTGTCCCGGGCCTGTTGGAGCGAGATTCGGGTCCCGGAAAATTTCCGTTGTATGGGCTATATGGCAGAGCGTACCTTGCGTAATTTCGCTGTATCACACCCATTCTGCTCGTCACATCGGTTCGCCTGTGCCCCGCAGATACTCCAAGAAATCAGGTTGTTCCACGACACTATTGATGAATTTGAATATTCTTTTTGGTATAGGCTGCGGCTCCAATAATTTCAAACGCAGCATAGCATGGTCCGATACACTAGAATCGAGTATCTCAACTTGTAAATGACTAAAAGAGTGGAACCAAGCCATGTTACCTATCACTCGATCAATCCTGAAGTTATTGGATCCGATGTGTGTTTGTTATGCCATGTGAAGTGGTCTCCAATACTATCAACCTCGTTTAGCTCAGCTCGTTCCATCATACTAGCAAGGTCCTCATATTCATTAGGGTGAATAATAGACCCTCCAATTCGATCCTGGGAAGTAAGGACATTATTAAAGTCTCCCATTAGCATCCATCTTTCCGACGATAATGGTTGTAATCCTTCTAAGTGCTGCCACAACCTCCGTCGATCAATAAGCTGATTAAAGGCATAAATAGTTGTGAGCCAAGTAATGAAATCACCATTCTTATCAAATAGTTTGCAATGTAGAAATTGCGCACCACCCTCAACAAACTGTATAGCAACTCTGGCTGGGTCCCAAATAATCCATATTCTTCCATTAGCATGATATGCATAATTATCAAGATAGTCCCAATGACCACCTAATCTTCCTCTCATCTTTTTGTTGTTTTCTTGTTTTATTCTTGTTTCTACTAATATAGCGACAGAAATATGTGATGCTCGGAGACGGGAGCCAATCTCCTTGATCTTCGCTATTTTATTGCACCCCTTCACGTTCCACGATACAATCATGGAACGAGTCATGTATCACTTCATAACCATTCATAGTCCAAAGTGATTCAAACCTGCTTTGACATATAAGCCGCTCGCCTCCACCGCATTCCAAATTGCGCTTGTCCATGTCCTTTATCAACAAGTCTCGTGTTCCTTTCAGCTTGCCATCCATCCTTATTGTCATTGTTAGTCGAAGGGTTCATTCTGCCGCAATAGGATCGGGCTTATGCTAAGGGTTGCAAGCCAGTTGTGCTCGAGTTAGTTGTTTCGCATTCCGCTTTTCCGTGATCGACTTGAACTCGCCATCGCACAGTAGTTGTTTTCTTTTGATCCAGCTTAGGCTTACACACATGACCCACTTTCTGACATTTATCGCAAAACAACGGTTTCCATTCATAAACCACATGTTGTTGGATTACTCTCCCTTTTTCATCCTTAATAGTGATAGTCTCGCGCAACTTTTTGGTGATATCAACCTCAATCAACAGCCGAGCATTGGAAATCCGAAGCTTATGCGCAGTACACTCATCCGTGAATAACGGCTTTCCCAAAGCACTCCCAATCTTTCCAAGACTTGAAGCTCCCCATAAATGCAATGGAAGTTGGGGTAATTTTACCCATATTAGCAGATTGCGCATCATGTCATCCCTCAAGCAAAAACCACTCTCCCATTCCCTAATAAACATTGTCATGTTGAAAATCGTATAAGGTACTCTACTCATAACCGCATCTTGATCCGCATTGACCCAAATTTGAGTATGAAGTATCCTTCCTCATTGTAGAAGATTTCCGGCAAAGCTACAAAATTCCAGTAACGTATCATATATTGCTTGACATTATTCATGGTGAGTTCCCCTCCAAGCACATACATGATGAGGCTTGCTTCCCAAAATTTTAGCTCCGAATCCACATCAGTTTTGTCAATAGTAATCTCTACTTCTCCATTCACGATGATCGGAGCAGTGAACTCAATAGCCAGCCCTCTTGACGTTACCCGATTTTCGCTGATTACAACAGTCCAAAGGCGCGGTGATTGGCTCTGTTCTTCCCTGTTCTGTATTTTCCTCAATTGTAACGTGTTGATGAGGCTGAGTTGTTGCATCCCTTTCCATATCAAGGTTAACGTCCCTAGGCTCTGTTGGCGTAGTCATCGCCGGTGCCGCATCAATTATCGGCAGTTCTTCCTCTATCGATTTGTTGTTGGTCTCTGTCCCGATTTTCCCTAATTCTTCTTGCCGCATCCTCGCCCCTTCACTGCGTTTCAGCCTCACCGGTTGGTGTCCCGTGGTGCTGTTCGTAGTCGAGACCCACTGCCGAGGCCGATTCGAGGCCGACCTGGACCGCGCTTCATGGTGGCGATTCCTTCACAGAAAAATCGCCAGTTCAACGTTAGTAAAGTATGATTTGGTTAAGACATATCATACTTCTCTTTCTATCCTACTATTTCTCTCTCTTTACTTTTTCAATTATAATATGAGTACATTTTTTCAGTTTATTAAAATGGTACAGAATGTTCTAAGTTCCAACTTGTAGTTGCACACTCTAACTTAATCTAAGCCTGTTCACGCAATAAATATACGCTTGATTAGTTGCAATTGAATCTTTATCTTGTATTCTTGTTGACTTGAGATTCATTTGTATAATAACTTGGTGAGGCGAGAGTGACGTGAAGTATATCCAATTCAACCAGCTACATAATTGAGGTTTATTTTAAGCTTATAAATGTTTGTTGATCTAAGTCATGTCATTTAAATTTGAATGTGGTTGGCTCTTCCTGTTTTCTTCCTTGTGCTGTAACTTTAAGTCAACTTTTAAGTGTAGCTGTTGTCTTTAATCGCATTTAATCTTGGAGACTAGTACTAACCCGTGGCATGGCATGTTTAACTTTCAATTATAATTAAGTTTAGATAAAAACATATCAGATGATCGTAAAGTCATATAAAAATATTTAAAGGTTGAATACATTGAATTATTTGAAAGGGAATATATAACAATCGCGGGAGGTATATTAATAATAATCAACTGCAAAAAAAATAAATATAAAAAGGTAGTTACTTTTAAAATTAAAATAATTGAATGTTGATAATTTAAATTTAAAGTTATTTAATACAATAAAACACACCTCAAAGCTTTCTAAAGACCTCTTTGTACACGACGTTAGTAGTTGTATCTGTTGGATTGCCTTCCTCATCCAACGCTATAACTTTGAGACCTCTCCTGCTTGTGACTCTAGAAAAAGCCACATAGAGCTGACCATGACTGAAAACAGGCTTTGGTAGATATAGTCCAACATTAAATAACGATTGTCCCGACTCTTGTTGATAGTCATCGCATAACAAACTAATATGGGAAATTGCCTTTGCTGAAATCTAATAGGAAACTTCGTAAGGTCAGAAGGTGTGAGTACCATCCTAGGTATAAAAACTTCAACTCCAGCGTTCTTCTCATGTATGGTTTTCACCTCAATAATGTGATTGCCAATTGCAGTAACAATTAACCGAGTACCATTACAAAGCTCCGAGGACTGATCAATATTCCTAAGAAGCATTATAGGACAACCCACCTTAAGTCGGATTATATGATTTGATATTCCAGAAGTCCTAATAGTGTTTAGGAACTCGACAGAATACACATCTTCTCTATTGACGATATCATCTTCATCAGGGCATATGCTGTCGGAACTCATAAACTCGGTGGCATCACCAGGTAAAAGAGACATGATATAGTCATTGACTTCATGGACTATCTCATTGGTCGGAAAAAGAATAGGTCTATCCTGAAAGTACCGACCATCGCCAACATGGTCCAATATGCTAAGATATATGCTCTCAACTATTGCGACAATTGGTTCACCAGTAGAACGAATCAAGATATCATCAGACAATTTAAATTCTACCCCACCATCATTATCGCCACCAACTTCACCATCTCCAACATTCAACAACCAATCAGCAAACTCCCTAATACTCTCAATCTCAGCATGTGAGCGGCCAGACTGTAATTGAATAAAATATAATAAACATAATTAATGTTAAACGTAATTTACATGCATTTCAAATATATAAATTGTATATAAATTATTTAATTAATATAAAATGTTATGAAAAATACCTGCATGCGCATGTTCTTAGTGAGCTTCAATACACAACACGAACTCCAAAGCTTCTTCGATGAGCATAGAGATGCATGGACTATGTCTTGTCAGCTACCCTTAGGTATGACTGGCAGTATCTGTCTGAAATCCCCACAAAAAACGACAACCAAACCACCAAATGGCTTGTTCGATTCTCTACCATGTTGACCTCTCATTATATCCTTTAGACTGCGATCAAGAGCCTCAAAACAAAACTTATTAGTCATGGGTGCCTCACCCCAGATTATTAACTTTGTATTCTTCAAGAGTCCAGTAAGATCGCTGCCAGGAGTTATCCTACTGCACGTAGTAGTGTCATCGACCTGCAAATGAATACTGAATCTGGAGTGTGCAGTACGGCTACCAGGAAGAAGTAGAGAAGCTATACCACTCGATGCACCTGGGAGAACAATATCACGTCTACCACGTAATGTAGAACACAATGTATTCCACAAAAATGTCTTTTCAGTGCCACCGTAACCATAGAGAAAGAAAACTCCACCACTACCAGAATCGACTGCATCCATAATAGTATGGTACACAGTACTTTGCTCATCGGTGAGAGACGGATACAAACGGTTGTGTTGCTCAATCCTATCATCAACATCGTAGGACATTTCTTCAAGTATCAAATTATTCATACCATTATCTATGACTACACCGCTGAATGGGCATACCTTCAATCTGACTCAAACTGAACCCATTCCTAGAAAGGAACTCTTCAATCTCAGCAAGGGCAAAATTCTCCAATTGTTCTTCATTTAGCTCGAGACCTAAATTGAAATTTTGAGAAACAAAGTGAGACTATATAAACTTTATACTTGAGAATTTAATTCGAATACAATCTTAAAATTTATACCAGGATTATTCAACTTCCTTCGCATGATGTACTGGATGTCGTCAGATAGATACTCCCATGTATTTTTCAAAACATGAATAGGCCTGGAAATACTATTAGACTGGAGGAGTATGGAGAACAAATGTCGAAGGAATCGTTCGGAACCCCAAAAACTTGCTTCCTTAATAGCATGGATGTATTCTTTGTCATCATTGAGCAACCTTAAAGCGTAGCATGCATCGCGGTATGTTAGATGAACTACACCATCGACAATCCGCAAATCCTCATAGCAGGTGGCACCCCTCATGTGATTCAACTTTATTCGCATGAAATATAGGGGTCCGGTCTTAATTGGAACATGGTAAATTCTTCCAACTTTATTGCTGAAATTCTTCCTATCTCTCAACGTTTTCCCTGAAGGATACCATACGTAATATCTAGGGAACTCAGAATATAGATACTTACGCGCCTCGGGATTATGTCTGTTGAATTCCATCCATTTAAGGAACTTTATCTCCGCAACGGTATGATTCTCCAATAAGTCAGTAATCAGATGGATATAAACGATAATATGTGGGTTTTATTATATAATTGAAATTTACCTACTACCGATCGATATGCCATTTTTTTTCGCGCAGCCATGTCCTTCTTGTCATGGATTTTTCACAGCCATCTTTCGTGATTCCTTAAGTACCTGAAGATGTGATGGTTCTCCAATGATGTTTGTTCGTTGTTTGAGAGTATATTTATCCAACAGACACATAGTTTAAGGACCCAATATAGAGTTGCGTGAATTCAATAAACTGAGCCTTGACTTTTGTTTATATGGATACTGGAGCTATCAAATCAGAAAGAAATGGAACATATGGAACGTGATTCTAATCAACCGGATTGAAGAATATTACATGCTGCTTGCGTTTGCCCATGCGTTTGGAGACTGACACGTAAGTTTCTCCATGATGTTAATGACTATCTCGTCTGGCAGATTGTCCATGGGGCTGGAACCGATCATACGCATTCTCGACACGCTAGCCATTGAGTACGGCAGTATCATGAAATGAAATTTAATAATTCTAGCCTGCTGCAATTCGTATAGGGTTATGCATATATATGGATTTAGTTCATAACAAACTAAAATATGATATAGATGATAAGATTTGATTTCATAAGTTTAAATATGTAACTAAAATTAAAGGGATGATAAAACTAAACAAATTAATCCACAAAATAAGGCTCAAAATTGTGTTTAGTTATCCGTACGGTTGTTGCTACTTGTCGACTATTCCATATGGTCGATTTCTACGTTATGGGGCTAACAAACTTTCTCCAGAACTAAGAACTGCCACTTTTTTAAATCATAAAACATTCCATTTCTTTAGGATTGTTCATTATAATTTTAAGCTAATTATTTCGAATAATTTTTATTAGTAATTTCATTTCACATGCATATTTCATAAGCACAAAGTCGTGTAATCGACCTGTTTTAGTGAGGAACCGACTGATGTTCTCAAATTTCATAACATTTTTTAACTGAACATTTATATATATAATTTTAAGTTCAAAAACTAAATAGAAAAAATTAACTCTTAAACAATTGAGAAATATGATACCCGTTGTTGATCCTCTCGGTTAGTACTTACTACACATAGAATCAATACATTTTTTTCCCCACATAAGTGGTTTAAGGTTTTTTTTTTAACTTAAATGATCCAATTTAGGCTCGTTTTCTTCTAATGTAATCGAATCGAATCAATCGTAGTATAAAAACAACTAAGCAAAATCGAATCAATGAATCGAATCAAATTAATGAGTTTTCAGATGAAGAGAACAAATCCTTATACATATATATATAATTTTTTTTAAATAGCTAAATAATTGAACTATATATCTAGACAAAGTTTTAAAATTAGTAAAATAATTAATCAATGAGTCAAAATCTAATTAATTGGTGGTATAATTACGGAATTACACAGACTTATTTTGTATAATAATATTTTGCTATTCATTTTTATTATATGGTTAATACCGATTTTGATGATATAGTCATACTTTAACGCAAACTGTATGAAATTGTGTTACACATATTGTTTAATGTTGTTTAACCTATACCATTTAATACACATGGCTTTGTTATGCTATTTTTATACGAAACTTGGTTTATTTTGTACAAAATTGTTTGATGAAAATAATTGTTTGATCATATAGTCATACTTTAACGTAAACTGTCTATAATTGTTTAATAATATTTTGCTATTCAATTTAATGTATGGTTAATAACAATCAAACATTGTAAACAATTGTGTTATAAAAAATAGAAGGAGAAAATTTCTCCTTTTAAATAGGACAAATAGAATCCTGTTATGCTAGGAGAATAACATATTGGATTGAAGACTTTTAGGAGCCGGTTATACAAATTCGATGGTACAATTTATGAATGATAGAATTTATCCATAAAAATAGGAATATCGAAAAATCAATTGTTTTGGGCTAGAATTTGCCACATAGGATTTTTACCTATGTGGCATGCTTCTCCTTTGAGATAGACCACCACTTTTAAAATCCATCCATCCATATATTATGTAAAGTACAAGGGGCTAAACCTCACCGGATTCATTTAGTCCTATGTGTAATTTTGTAAAATTAGTTGTATTTTTAACCAGTATATATTTCATTGTTATTTTTGGTATGTTGAATGTATATATAGTTTTTATTAAATCGCATATAACTTTCTCTGCAAAAATCGAAAAAATATTTTGAACATATATTTGAATTCGCCATGACAAGACGAATCCATAGACACCAATCTTGAATACTATTACACCATATCATTCAGTCCTACATGAATTTTGTAGAATTAGTTGTAATTTAGCCCGTATATATTTCATTGTTATTTTTTGTATATTGATTGTATATATACACCTGAGGCTAATGTTTTAGCACTTATATTATCAATTTGGTGTTCTTATATAATATAATATAATATAATATATAAAGTTGATGAGCTAAATCCCACCAGATTCATTCAAATTCCAGCCATCCTACTTGAAATTTTGATACGGTTGAGCAGAGTGCGAATAGGGGGACGTATTAGTGTTGTTACGAGGGATCATGAGGGCAAGGTTATTGCTTGGTGACAAAATTTTATGTCTTATTGTTGCTGAAAATGCAGAAGGTTGGCCAACCAAATTTATAACTAAATTTGTTCGAGTTTTTTAGTGGCAACATGTAGTAATTGAAAGATATTGTTCTTTGGTGATTAAATATTTTAAATCGACAAATTTTAGTTTTGACCCCTTTGTTTCACTTTTCAAAGAAATTCAGGTATCTGATGGAGAATTTTATTCCATGAAGTTTTGTCAGGTTAAACGTGCTAACGTTTTAGCACATAGATTATCAGTTGGATGTTTTTATGATGATGTTGGTTTGGTAGATTTGTATAATCCATACCAAGATCGTTACGTTGGGGAGCACATACCATCCCATGGGTTGTCTCGATTAATTTATTTTGTTTTTGTTATGTTGAATATGTATACATAATTTTTATTAAATCTCATATAACTTTCTCTACAAAAATACGAAAAAAAATTTGAACATATATTTGAATTCGCCATGACAAGACGAATCCATAGACACCAATCTTGAATACTATTACACCAGATTCATTCAGTCCTACATGAATTTTGTAAAATTAGTTGTATTTTAGCCCGTATATATTTCATTGTTATTTTTTGTATATTGACTGTATATATAGTTTTTATTAAATCTTATATAACTTTATCTACAAAAATTCAAAAAATATTTTGAACATATATTTGAATTCGCCACGACAAGACGAATTCACAGGCACCTAAGGCAAATATGTTTTCCACCAAATTGATATTTCTTAGGAAATTCTGGAAAATTTATTAAAAATCTTTATCAAATATATACATCTCCACAAAATAAGGAAAGTTGTTTTCCACTCACATTTTTGAGGAAAATTTTATTTCCCTTACTCTTTATCTTTTCCCCTATTTTTACTCAAACCAAATGAGCCTTATAGATACCAGAGCATACATTTTTCTATACATGTTTACTAAGTTATTAGTTATGACAATTAACAAGAGCGAGGAACACTCTACACTGGTATTCTATCATTTTACTTTTGAACGGGTCGGGTTCTATCCAACCTGAATTCAAACCCGTTTGGAATAATGATGTCCAGACTCGAACCCGTTCCATACCTTTATGACAATACACAAACCACAACATTTTATGGTTAAGTTAGTGAAGGGTCTCCGCGATGGGTGGGGGTATGTTAGGGGTGGGTGCAAAAAAAAATCATCATAACATTTGAAATTATGTTTGTAGAATAATAAATTTGTATGCGGTGGGGGAGGACATACCACCTCTTCAACCCCGTCATAATCATGTAACTTTTGTATTTTATTTTGGTTTGGGTTGGAGTATAAGTTAGTAATTAACGTGTTAGGTACAAGTAGATGACACGATATAAAACTATCATATTCCTTTCAAAGCATATACGTCATGATAAGTCGTATTTTACATTTTATATAGTTAACATAAACAAAGATCCAATGATATAGTATTGGACGAAAAAGGACTCCACACAGACAAAGGCCAACGTTGTTTGTAAGGAATTTTTACTATCTTATTTTATTGATTAATTTATTTATCATTAAAAGCAAATTATACCGTGACATCGCCACAGGTTCGGGACGAGGGGAGGGGGCACCCCAAGGGTTGTTGGGAACCAACCCTGTTAACTGCATTATACACTTTTGTATTTTTATTTTGGTTCAGATTGGAGTATAAGTTATTAATTAACGTATTAGCTACGGTAGAGGACTCGATATAAAATACTATATGTTATCAACCCGTCGAGTCCCTCAATGTGTTCGGGTCATATACACCTTTCAAAGCATATACGTCATGATGAGTCGTATTTTACATTTTCTATAGTTATAAGGCACAGTGATATAATATTTGACGAAGGACTATGCACTGACACCACAACCAACATTGTTTACAAGGAATTTTAACTATCTTATTTTCTCGATTAATTTATTTTATCCTCACATTTTTATTTATTATAAGTAAACTATATCGTGGCATCGCCACGAGTTAGTAATAGTATATATGGATTGTTGAACATCTCTTGGTTAAGGAAGCAATTAACCGTATTGTAACCTTAAACCTATAGTTACTAATATAACCGGTTAAGCAACCTAACCTTACCATTTCTTATATTTTCAGGTCACGGTTATAAGTTCACAGTTATGGTTATCATCTGAAACTATTTGATGGTTATGGTTCAACTTAAGTATAAGCTAACCATGGATAGAACTACTCGAAGTATATTAAATGGCAAATGCCAATAAATTGAATAATTAAATTTAACTTAAGTGATTGAATTTTGACAACATAATTTGTACCAATATGAGTTTTATTGGCTACAGATTATAGGTTGTATACTTTTAGAAGCAAAGCAATTAGAAAATTAGCAAATTGTTGTCTATTAAATACCTCATAAGTTACAATCGGTTGGCTATAAATTCGAGTTGAGATGTCTCAACTTGAATTGAGTTTTATTAAATTTTAATAGTATTTGTTTTTATCCTAATGCTTGCTCAAGTTGAGTTACTCTACCAATCATCAATTTCTAAAACTAAAATTTAAATGTTATACTAAACACTCAAAATTGCAATCTAACATAAAATTTGAAAAATCAACTCCACTTAAGTTGTTATTCATCACTTTGAATTTCGATTCAAGTTGGAATTTTATATTGAATACAAACTATCAGATTGCAATTGTTCAATTCCATTATTTTTATGGGAGTAAATTTATTGTTAACAGGTCCCCCGTTTTACATAGTGCTCCCTCCGTCCCGTTGCCCAAGTCCACTTTCAGGCGCTTATTTAAGAAAGAAATATTGTATATTGTTTGCTGTTGCAAAGTGAAATGATAAATAATGAAAGTAAGTATATAATATAAAAGAGAGAAATGATAAAATTGTAAAATGTACTATTATAAAAGATAGTTGAGTTAGTAGGTTGAATATTGTACTACTATATTATAAAAGTAACAATATTAATGGAATATCCATAAAATGAATAAATACATTTTATAGGATGGATGAGAGTATTTTCTCACAGCTGGGGAATTGAGAAATTGACGGGTCAAAGCACCCACCTTGCCGGCGTAACATCTGTCTACTTTCATTTCCTCTAATCAACATGAATTTGTTTTATTATTTCATGTTTTAGGGTGACATCTAGCAAAATTGTCGATATATGTACGTCTGATTGATAACAGATATTTGACCAAGCATTATCTTATCACTTTTGAGATTACCTTTTAAATAGAATGACACGGACAATTTGGTGTATGAAGTGGAATGAGGTATTGAGCTGTTGAAGAAACTAGAAGTAATTTGTTGGACCAATTTAGATGGATGAGGAGTAAGAAAGCATCAAGGAACGAGGCTCAAATGTGACTGCTCTGTGGCCAAGATTCTAGTCCCGGTCTTGCTTTGGGTACATATCGATTCGTAATTTTTCGAACCCAAAATCTCTGAGACGGTGATATGGTTCTAACATGATCGATATAGAAACCGACCTATATTAATAAAACAACATTAATCAAAACGTTTATTTCGTTAACAATTTTTATATTTTTATATGAAAAGACACAGAAAGACAATATCGACGTTTTGATTAATAATCTTCATATTTCTTGACAGTATAAGTTCATCGCTAGATAATTTATTTTGATTCCGTATCTTATTTAAAATAACTATGTCCATGAATTAATGTCTGCAGACTGTAGTAGTATAAATTACTGGAGTAGAGTTACTACTCCAGTCAATCTTTATGACCCCTGTGACCCAACTCATCCTGTTTGGCTATTTCTTATGAGCATTCATTACACATGTGCTGAACAGTTACCTTGTTTTTTTCCTTGGTTGATTCGAATGTGTGTTGAAAATTGAAATGGAAAATCTGATAAGCTGTGAAAATATATCTGCATGTGTTGTTGCAAGCGCAAGTTTCTATTGTCTGTCTGTCTTGTTAGAAGATAGCCATGTTTTCCATATCACTTGCTCAACATCCCAGCTGTTTCTACCCCACTTCACTTTACATTAACCTCTATTTCACATTAGTACAGAGGTACCACACCCTAACAACAATCCGTAGTACTCTCTCGGGCAGGTTATCGACTTATCATCATTCGCCATTTGATCCTATTTTCTTCACCTGGACAACAATGTATTTTGATTTTACCGTCAACTACATAAACAAAAAAGTTGAAAAATGTAAAAAATTAACATTGATCGTTTTAAAATTGTCCCTTCTCTATTTCCAAAATTTTAATAAAACCTCCTTAATTCCTCCTCTTTGCCTCCCACCACCGGAATTTCCACCAACAAGCTCCATCAAACTCTTTACCTCTCACAACCTCCATATTTGCTTTGCCCATGCCCAGTGTTACTGCCCAACTCCCATGTCCATAAACGGTGCACAATTTCGATGTCCTTAAGTGTATCCCCAGGTAAAATGAAAATCTATTGTTGGCTAACGGTAAAAAGAACGCATGGAATGTACCTTGCAGTAAAAAAGCCGCACTTTCAGCCTTCTCCATCCTCATAACTAATAGTAAGATTTATTTAATAGTGTGTTTGGCATAGCCAAATATTTTGTAGATTCATTCAAGTGTCACCATATACCCAGCTTTGAATAATGCACTTGACATTGATGATTTATTTTAGTGTTTAATCACGTTTCTGTTGGCCTTTGAAATATCCACTTTTGCCAATTAGCTCTTTTTGTTGGAAAATGAAAATGAAACGAAAAAGATTATTGTGCGTGAGATTATATGTATCACAAACCTAGGTGGATTAAGATCATGTGTATTGAACTAAATACTTAAATATATAAGGAGTGAGTGAATAATTCTTGAACAATGTAGTCATGAATAATTCAAATCTCTTAAATTTTATGCATGGTTCACATTCTTATAGTTACTTGTGTAGGACACTCATATTAGGTTTACAAATCTTCATAGATATGAATCGTAAGGTTCCAATACGTATCTTATCACCATTATTCGGTAAGACATATTAATAGGTGGATCCAGGAGGGGACGGGACTATGTTCCATCATGTAAAGTAAATTTCTAAAATTATTTTGACTTGAATAAACATTATCCATTATAGCTTTGTAGAAACAAAGATGAAGGAATTCACATTTCCACTCCCTTTGCTTTTCCAATTATAAATAAACATTTTCTATTTGGTTAATCTACATGTATTTATTTAGCAACATTTTTGTCTGTTAACAACTACTTTTATATAAGATTCCCAAAATAAGTGTCTTTACATCTCAAGTCATCTGAGTGCACAAAGCATAAAGGGCTGAGGCTTACCCTTTCCAACAAGGGCTAAACTGCATAAAACCCCTTCGAATTATTCAAAAGTAACACCAAACCCCCTCAGTTATCAAAATAGCATCAAACCCCCTGAGTTACTAAAAAGTTAGCACGAAACTCCCTACCATGGAGAGTGTAATACACTCTCCATTAGTGCAATGGAGGTTGCTTTTTAGGAGGTTTCTTGCAACTTTATGTTAATTGAGGGGTTTTTGTGCAACTTAGACATATTTTTTTATAAGATATCTATAAAATAATTCTTATTTACTAAACTATGAAAGATAAATAAAGTTTAAAAAATTTTAAACAACAATAAAAGAAAAGAGTCTAACGAAAATAACAATTTTAACAATATAATACATTCAATTGAAGTGAGGGATATAATAGTGAAATCTCGATATATAAAAAAAAAAAAAAGAGGGTTTAACAATTAAACTTTAATTGAAGTAATTTTATTTAACAAATTATACATAAAATTCTTGTTTAACAAATTAAACTAACCATGGAGTATATACTAAATCAATTAAAATAATTTAATATTTACGGTCTTAATTAAATTAAGTTGTTTAAGATAATAGATATTAAAAAGATAATTCATTGTCAATTATAATTAGAGAAAAATAATATGACAAATTACAAAAAATAGTTTAACATATAATAATTAAGGTTAATTATTTTCATGATATTTTTATAAAAATGGCATAAAATTTGCACAATGCCCATCAATTATCATAAAATTGCACGTAACCCCCTCAATTATCATTAAGTTGTACGAAACTCCCTCGAATTGACTTTCCGAACGTGCGTAATGCATTTGCCGTGCGAGGGGGTTTCGCACAATTTTAATAATTGAGGGGGTTTGATGCTACTTTTGAATAACTCAATGAGGTTTTATGCAGTTCCCTTTTATCAAGTGACCTCCATTTATACAACCTTAATCTGAAATTCCCAATCACTCATCCACCATACCAAACTCCTTCCTAAATTTGATCCCTAGAAATGCAGTCAATGTTACTACTTTTAGCTTTTCTTATTGTAATTTGTCCATAAACACATTTGGCATGTAATTCCGGACTGAATTTCAAAATAACTTACCCTCCCTCCATATATCACAAAATACATCTCCAATTGAGAATTTGAAATCTCATCCTCCCTTGCATCCCAATATGCGCACGAATTATCGTTGTGAATCACAAGTGAAAATTCACATTCTTCAACAGATTTATCTGAAACACCCAAATTAGTGAATTACTACCAAAGACTGTAATTAAAGTGTCAACCATAAAATCACCCTCAATTTCCACCATACTATACTTTGATATCTACAGTTTCCATTTCTTTATCAATATTTACTCAGTTTACAGTTTTCCATCTCTACCCTTGACGACCAAATTAGTTATTGGACAGTTAAACTGCAACAGGTGTAGCTCACGCATTCACCCAAGTCATCATCATCTTCTTAATCCAAAACAAACTTTGCCAAGTATTCCAACTCAAATCAACAAATCAATTCTCCATTCTGACTATCTTTTTTTTCTTTGAAACATCTCCATTTTGACTATATATCATCACAATTCACAGACACTTAATCAAAAAAAAAAAAAAAAAAAATCACAGACACAAAGTAGTGAATAGAATACCACCTTCTAGATTCAAGAAAACCCACTCAACCATTTCAATCCACCCTATAATTAAATCTCTCCATCATCAAAAATCCATCCCTCTCCATCTTTCTTCTCTCACAACCCCTAGCTCTCTGCATCTCCTTCCTCCTCAACAATGGAGTTCACACTCACATGGACCCTCCCATACCTCATCTCCTCCCTCATCCTCCTCCTCCTACTCCTCGAACAAATCACCTACCTGAAGAAAAAACGCTTCCTCCCAGGCCCAACCTTCATCCTCCCCTTCATCGGCTCCGCCATTTCTCTCGTATCCAACCCGACCCGCTTCTGGCACGCCCAATCCCTCTCCGCCCAATCCACACCCCTCGGCATCTCCGCCAACTACATCATTGGCCGCTACATACTCTACATTTACTCCACAGACATCTCTCACAAGATCTTCTCCAATGTTCGCCCAGACGCCTTCCATCTAGTCGGCCACCCGTTCGGGAAGAAGCTCTTCGGAGAGCATAACCTGATATACATGTTTGGGCAGGAGCATAAGGATTTACGTCGTCGAATTGCGCCCAATTTTACACCCAAAGCGCTCTCCACTTATACCGAGCTCCAGCAGAGGATTATCAGCAAGCACCTGGAGAACTGGTGTAGGATTTCGTCGAGGGAGAAGAAGACGTCGATTAGTTTGAGGATTTTGTGTAGGGATATGAACTTGGAGACGTCTCAGACGGTTTTCGTTGGGCCGTATTTGGGTGAGGAGGCGAGGAAGAGGTTCAATTCGGATTATAATTTCTTCAATGTTGGTTTGATGAAGCTGCCGATCGATTTGCCTGGTTTCGCGTTTCGGAACGCCAGGCTTGCGGTTGATCGGCTGGTGGAGACGCTGTCGTTTTGCGCTGAGGAGAGTGAGAAACGGATGAGGTGTGGTGGTGAGCCGGTTTGTCTGATCGATTTCTGGATGCAGGATCATCTCAGAGAAATTGAAATTGAAGCTGAAATTGAGAGTGAGGTGACTCAGAAGAGGTATTACAGAGAAATTGGAGGTCATTTGTTCGATTTTTTGTTTGCTGCTCAAGATGCTTCGACTAGCTCTTTGCTATGGGCTGTGACTTACCTGGATTCGAATCCGGAAGTGTTGGAGAAAGTGAAGGAGGAGGTGGACAAGTATTGGAACGGAGAAAGCGACGTCGTTTTGACAGGGGAGATTTTGAGGGAGATGAAGTACACGGAGGCGGTGGCGCGTGAGGTGGTGAGGATACGTGCTCCGGCGACTATGGTGCCGCATATTGCCGGAGTGGATTTTCCGGTGACTGACAGTTATACGATTCCGAAGGGTACAATTGTCTTTCCGTCTGTTTACGACTCGTCTTTTCAGGGGTTTACGGAGCCGGACCGGTTTGATCCTGACCGGTTTTTCGAGAGGGAGGAGGACCGGGTTTATAAGAGGAATTACTTGGCGTTTGGGGCTGGGGCTCATCAGTGTGTGGGGCAGAGGTATGCGATCAATCATTTGATGTTGTTTGTTGCCATGTTTGTCACGTTGGTGGACTTCAGGAGGGACATGACGGACGGGTGTGATAAGATCGAGTATGTCCCGACCATTGTTCCGAGGGACGATTGTCGTGTTTTCCTTGAGAAGAAGTGTAGTCGATTTCCCTTCACGATGTGATGGAGGGTGAACATGTCGTGTGGGATTGTTATTTGTCGGGAAGTTGTTAATAAGAACTGGAATCGAATGTTTAGAGGGTAATGTTCAATGAGCGGGAAATTTATAGCCACAAGGTTTATGAATTTTACTGCGGAGGTTTGATATGGGATTGAATTTATGGATTAGGGTTGAGATGTGGACTGGTAATGATATATAATGTGATGGTCATTGTTTGTATTGTTAGGGAATTATTTGAGGAAAATTAATTGGTCGGAACATATTTGGGGGTATTGTGTGGGGCAAAAATTGCTTGTAATCTAGTCAGTTTTTTCCTAATCCTTTCAAGGAAATAAAAAGAAAAATGTTGATGTGAGTTGTGTTGAAGTTGGCCTTTTGAAGTAGTGAATTGCAATTTGGACTTCACGTGTACTGTTTAAACTTCTCCAGGTTATGTTTTAAAAGGTTGCAAAAATGTCACAACCATTTATTGTGTCATTGTGTGTATCGAAAGACCATTTTAAAATTAATGGTTGCCATAATAATATTAATGTACATACTAATATTCAGGAGTATAAACTTGTTTGTTGAGGTTTTAGATAGGAGTATAGTTTTTCTACTTACTTTTTCCAAAAGTAAAAGCGGCTGTGTTTGCCCATTGACTCGAGTTCAGTTCAATAAAAATTTTGTGTTTGTTTCTCCAATATACACCACTATACTACTCGAGTCGCGATACTATTTATCAACTTCAAACTCAAACTTTAAAACTAAAATATATCTAAACCCTATAAAAATTACAATTTAATAAACCAAACATAAAACTTAAAAAATGACTCAAGTTGAGTCTATTCATCAACTACAAATTTCAACTCAAGTCAAGTTTTGAATCGATTGATAAATACTCAGCGAAATAATAATCCTACGGGAAAGAGAAACTAAGAAAAATGAAAAAATGTTGGTGACTGCAATTATCGCTAATCTTATATTCTTTTTTCATATACAAAAATAAAGATCATTAGCAAAATATCACTTATTTTATGTGCTAGCATACAAAAATAAAAAAATTATGAGATTGGTATACACGATATAAAATGAATGAAATGTTTCACAAACATATTCACATAGAAAAGGAAAAATGAACAACCTTACTCACACAATTAACATATTGTACTTCATATCATGAAAAATGAGAAAAACTCAGGTATCAGGAGGTGTTTGAAAAGAAAAAAAAAAGTAGTCAGTCCGTCATTTTTTTTAAACTAACTAATAATGTGTTAGAATTGTGGCCCTTATATGAGTACTATCTAGCTAGGTTGTATCTTAGTCACATATATAATTCGAGCACAAGAGCTACGAGCGAAAATGCGTAATTCACAAATTCAAAAATATTTGGGAGGCGTATATAGAGCGCGGTTGTTTCAGTATATAATTAAATTTAATTATAATTTTATACCTATATTGTTCTAAAGAAAACTTATTAATTTTTTTTGGAGATATTCTAGTTCTATTCAAACATAATATGATATTTACTCCTCAAATTATATCAGAATTTTTATAAATGAAATCTCTACTTTGATTTTTCAGATTTTTTTCATTGTTTTCAACCCTTATGCGATACTAAATAAGAAATCTCAAGTTCATTATGCTCAAATCATTTTAACAATCCTTGTAAAAATAAACCCATAAATTGACATTATATTCCTAAAATTCTTGACGATGAACCAAGAAAACTTAATTCGAATCCAAGAAAGATGTAATTGAATCAAATTTCTGAACGTAGATTCGCTACCAAAACGCGTGAAAAAAACTCTGGGGATGAAGAATTATGTTACTAAGGGTTGTATTAGCAATAGTATATATAGAAAAGGGTTTTATAAAAGAAAGAACTAGTAATATAAGACTATTACTACCAAAAAAGAAAAGGAAAATTGTCATTACAATAATAGTTACGTACCTTTTGGATGATGATATGAATTGGAGTTGGTTGGGCAATCCAAGTCGGAATTCTGTTGGCTTGGTGTCGTTTTGCGCAATTTGTGAGTTTGCTGTCTGTCCCAACCCCAATGGTCTAATATAATTTCTACATGCATGATATCATTTGATATCTGACTATAGTTGATACTCATGACAAACACATGCCCTTTTCTTACTTTAATTATGGTGCGAATAAATCACACTAATCTATCTGAAACTTTCAAGTACGGTTACATTAATCTTGAATGGTGTAACATCACGTCGCAATTTGTTTGGACCAATCAATTACAACCTTGTACAAGTTAGGGGTTGGCTCGACTTGATACCATTAGTGCCCCGACTATTAATCGATCGGCAATCGATATTTGCGTTTCATAATGTATTTTTAAAATTTTAAGGCGTCCAATATCAATGTATTTGGTTGGTTGGAGTACATTTTCAACTTAATTAATGAAGTACTCCTCTTTTTTAATTTTTAGAATCTTGACCATTCGATCTAAATTTTAAGAAATATAATAAAAAAAAGTAGTAGAAAATAAAAAATAAGAAAAGAAAGAGAAAAGAAAAGTAAGAAAGAAAAATTTAAAGTTAAAAAGATTAATAAGTGTAGATGGTCTTCATTTCTAAAAAAAAAACGTTAAAAAAAAAAAAAAACTAAAAATGACAAATAATAAAGGTTGTAAAAGAACGGAAGGAGTATAATTGATATGATGCTTATGCTATGTTTATGTTATCTATAGTTCCTACACTATTCTAGAACTTTGACTTTAGTTTCAACTATTGCAGAGTATCTCTGATTCCATCTCATAAACAATGTTTAAAAATATCGTGTCATGAGTTGAATTCGAATGGTGAATAATGGAGCTAAACAAGTTGAGTTTGGTTAGATCCCAATAATCTAATTGCATGTCATATTCCTCAATTTCCAGGTACCTTAAATTAGTATGGTGTCACTCTAGCCCAAAATCAAAAAATAAAATTACTATGGAGTATGGAAAAAAATGTTCGGTGTTGGTGTTAATTCATTGTGGAATTTTTAGAAAATGTCTAATTTTCTTGAATACGAGAAAAGATCATAATTCCCCAACATAATTGTTTGGCATGCTCACATAGTTTACAATAACGTAATGTGATAATTATATTATGTCCAAGAGTATAGTCTTATAACATTTGTTCTTGTTCCCTTGTGTGAATATTAGGAGAAAAAGAATTACCTTTTCAAGTTCAAACTATAGCAAAATTGAGAGAATGAGTCGAACTTTTAGAAGATGAAGTTTCAACTTTCAAAATTGTGCTTATTCTCTTTCTAGTTTCTTCCCCTTACTCTCGAATATGAATTGACTCTGGTGCTTGAGTGTGTATTGTATAGTGCAACGTATAATACTAAGGAAAGGTTGATGACGTTGGAAAGGTACCTCTTACTGTACTTGTAAGTGGATCAATGGATGTCTGTGCTCATCCAAGACATGGGTTAAAGAACCAAGGAAATGAAAAGCTGGTTGCCACATGCATCACAAGGTCGCAGTATTGACGAAGATGAGCCAATTGGTTTCTCCTCCTGATCGATAAAATTTATGAAATCAAAGCTATACAAAGTTGTATCACTCAAAAAGTTGTTCTTCCCGATAGATACCCTAAACTTATATAGGGTCTGCATCTCATCTTTAATTCATCTGCCCAACATTGGAAATCAAGTAAATTCGGGTTCGGGCCTGGCATTTGTATAGTATTTATTTTAGCTGTAGATGTTCTACGACTATCATTCTGGAATAATACTCCTGACGGGTTTAATATGCGAACTAATAATGCTAAAAGGAAAAAAAACAAAAAAAAAAAAACTAAATTTAGCAATAATAATCGAACTCATTCAGGATGTTCACCAAAAAACCTGACTGAAGTGCACAAGCACAAGTGTTCAATTCAGAGGAAAGCACAACCCAAAAACCGACTCGAATGCACAAGCACAAGTGTTCAACTCACAAATCTTTTGAAGCAAAGCATCATACAAATACGGCAAATGTTTGGGAACAGGATCCTAAACAAAATGTACTCCTATAGAAAAAGTAATCATTTTGCTAACAAAGCTAAACATGCTCATTTAAGCTAGAAGGGTATTGTCAAATAACTATGTATGTCAGTTTAGACTTTAGATTATAAGCTTGCTTGTAACTTTACACTGAAGAGAGTGCAAATCTTGTTCCTTGTTACATAGTCCATACATCATCATAAACACATGTTGAAATTGAATTGAACCCAAATGCGGATGATTACCTCAGATGTAAGTCCGTAACAGAAAAATCGAGATGTATCTGCAACTGCAAGAAGCACGAATTTTGCCCTATCCGGGAGAAAATGATTCATCTCTATTCATAATCTACAGAGCAAAACAATCATTCAATCCTGATGTTTCCCATTCTGGAATATGACAGTCTGAGACTCTGAGTACATCCAGAGCCCAACGATCCCAACCCGACCAAAGCATTAGCTAGAATGCCCTAAAGCAAAATCAAAATCAATCTTACGGATTAACTCAAACATCATAAGTTTCCATGAGAAATGATCTATTTAGATATAACAGATTCATTCTAATTTCTACAGAAAACAAAATAGCACCTTCTGGAACCAACCAACAACCATTCACCTAAAATGCTGGCTGTGTCACAAGATTGACCATCCGATGTGTACAAAGATCACCATATGTACTGACCAGCATCAACGTCAGGAGGACTTACATCAAAATATCCGGGAGGAAATGGATCATCATATTCAGGATGACTGGCATCAAGATATTCGCGAGGACTTGAATCAACTTTTTTAGGACTTGAATCGTCATTAGGACTGATGATCTTCATAATCTTTCGATACTTGGCAGGGCTGTCATACATGGTGGGAGTATTAATTATCGCATGCTCCAGCCATAGTGGATCAAAGTATTCCTCCTGTTTCATACTATCCATGAAATTCTTCCACTTGAGGGTGTCTTTTGCTAGTACAGTTTTCATCTTGCTGAGGGTCTTCCTTAGATGGCGACTTTGTTGTCCTGTAAAAAGAAACTTGAGGGTGTCTTTTGCTAGTACAGTGATAATCTCGCTGTTAGGAATGATCTTCCCACCATTAGCATACTGAAATGAAAGTAGAGTAGATGTTATGGAGAAAATTTTCAGTTCAAATGAAACAATAATAACATGGACATATGTTTCCTAATGTGAAATTAGCATAAAGGGAGAGAATATTTACTAATCGTCTCGATTTCTAGAGTTATATAACTCACATCTCTGGACTTCCCTCAAGTTTCAGCGTTCAAGAGTAGATCCCCAAGTTTGAACAATGATGTATGATTTTGAGAGGTGAACATGTCATTATTGGAATATTTCCTATCTAAGATCTACATTTTCATCTTTACCAAACCCAAATCTTGAAACATATGGAGTAATATGCTACGCCGACCAACACAAGTCCCCCAGTATTTAACTACGAAAATGTGAAGTTCAAGCCACACGGGGGAGGGGGATCCAAATATAAGGCGTTGAACAAGTTTGAAACTTCAATTAATGCAAGTAGGCAAACTAAGAACCTCATCTTGAAAATGTAACTAACAGTGAGAACGTAAAACTTAAGGTATTTCATTGCACCTCGACTCAAATTTGAAATGGGTCTCGTAGGTGAAGGAACTTTAGGACTCTGAATGGAAAGTAGACGGAGACATCTCGATTGCTGATATTAATTTACCTATCTATCTACTTAATGCCATCGGTATGAAATGCAGTGATTGAGAATCTGAAATCTGAATCCAGGAATCATAATACAAACGGTAATATAAAGATAAACAAAAGTTCTTTAAAGAAAAGAGTACCAGAAATAGGAAAGCAAGAATTGCCAACATCTTATGTCCAATCTCTTCCAAGGGACTTTCATCGGTGGCCCCACCAAAGCTACCGAAGCCATTACCTCCTCCACCACCACCCCCCGGTGGGACTTCTTCTCCACCACTGCCTCCACCATAGAACTCTCTTTTCTCAATCTGCTGCTTCAGAACATCCTCAATTGACGTGTACTGTTTAAAAAATCCTGTGGATTTTTCGATAGCTTTCCATGGAGAAGCCTGTCACAATATCATGGCCTAAGATCAAACTCCTAAAGAAGTCAATATCACCCAATTCGCCTATTTTTTTCTAAAAGACAGCTAAATATTTCTTACGACTTACGGGTTTCATACTCTGCCTTTCTATGTCAGTAATGTTTTTAACTTGGGAACTCATTATCTGATATGTATGACATAAATAATGGTATCGATTACGTAAATTAGAAATGCCTTTGTGTCCCGGTAATTTGAAATGATACATGCATTCAAGTTAGATACTCTTCAAACATTTAAACATCTGAATCTGAACACAAAGGAAAATCAAGTACTACCGCAAGCTAGACAAAATCGATGGATTTAAACTACAACATTCAATTTCTGAACATAATAGATGCTGTAGAGACAGTGGACACAATGTTCATTTTCAAAACACTCTAAACTTTCTCATGTTCGAGAAAACTCCATACAAGGTCAAGAAGTCCGTTACCTCATTTCCATTCTCCGACTTGTCCTTACCACCAAACAAGCAGACCGGACCAAATTGCCAGCACCCAGACTTTGTTGTCGTCAATTTCAGCAAAATATTGGGAAGCTTTCTTCCTAGGGATACTGCTGTACATGAAGCTCCATTGGCTCGAGAAACCTTTTTAGTGAAAGTATATGATGGACAAGTGAGCTTGTAACCGGTGATTTGAGCGCAACTCATCTCAACGAATGCTTTACTTTCAAAGAGTTCCTTAGGGGTTCTCCTAACAACAAACTGCAGAACAAACAATCAAGAAAACATCTTGAGCTTGTATGCATTGGATAAACAGCAAAGTATACCATGCCATAACACGTCATTACCAAAACCAAAACAGGATGACCATATCATTTTTCATATTCTCCAACAAAAAAAAAAATTGAACTAAACGTTTAAACAAAAATTACACTAAGAAACTTTGCCCCAAGAAAAATTGAACTAAACGTTAAACATATAAACTATCCTTTTTGGTTTCTTCACATAGAAACAGACTTGATAACTTCAATTTTAACTATACTAGTATATGTCATAACTAAGTAAAAACCGGATCTAGAAGGAAAACAAAATGACCACATCAATCAATCAATCAATTTTCGTATTTACTTAATCGAAGTAGCTCCCAACTCGATTTTACAAGTTGAGTATCGATCAAAGGCTCATCGTATTCCGTTTTGTGCTTTCTCGCACAAAAACATTTTCCACAGTTTCAATTTCACAAGATTACAAGATAAATCGATAATGATGTAGCTAACTAGGTCATCTCAGTAATATGTAATTTTGGTAATCATATCTTACATATGAATTTTTCGTCGAAACTTTAGGAAACGAACAGAAGATTTCGATGAGTAGACATTTGGAGAAGAAAGGGTTAGGTACCGTTTATTTAGTTTGAAAGAGGGTTTTAATGTAGCAAAGCCCTTAGGCAGTGTTTGGTTTGGATCTTGATTGGAGTATTCAGCGAAAATTACACTCATGTTTGGTGCACCATTTCCGGCCCGTAAAATCGGAGTTTCATAAGGGACTCTGATTTCACTAGCCTGCACGGGCCCGTAAATTTGTGAAGCTGAGGCCCGTTATAAAATAATACTCCATTCATCTTCCCGCATTCCGTTTTGATCCGTCCCAACTTCATCTTCTCATCCTTTTAAATGTAAAATCTTTCTTATACTTTATACACTATCTCTCCTACTTTATTCACTATTTGCCCTAATTTATTAACTCCCTTTCCTACTTTATCACAATCTCTCCTACTTTATTCACTTTTTTCGTAAGGTTCTGTTTTCTTCAACTGAAAACTCATTCAGTTCAGTTCAGTTCTGCTTAGTTATATTTTATACTACAATTCAGTTCAGTTCAGTTCAGTAAATTTCAGTTAAAAAGAACAGAGCCTAAATCTTGTGTCCGGGCTCGCAGGAAGATGAAACCGAAACGGAGTGAGTAACTACTTGGGTAGGGGCCTGAAAATCGAGAGAGAAGTTGTGAATAGGAAGAGAGAAGATGTGATCCAGTTACGCATCAAATGGAAGCTACTCCCTCCGTCTCAGTTTCAACTTCCCACTTAACTTTTTCTGATAATATCGTTTAATTTTAAGTTTGATTTAATTACATATAATACCTCTAATGAATTTTTAAAAAATATATAATGAAAAACTAAAATGTAAATATTTTTTTACCAACATTATTTATGAGTAATTCGCAGGTAAAGTTTGTAAGCGTTGATTAGAAAAAAGACAAATGAAAAGATGAAACTGAGACGGAGTGAGTATAAAGGATGGGGAAATGTTACGCGACTTTCTTCTGTTCCGCTCACATATTTTGGCTACTCCAACGGTCAGATCAATTTGAGTAAATTAACCATTTCAAATATTTAGAAAAGAGAAAGGGGAAAAACGGGGGGGGGGGGGGAAGAATATGTTGTCCCTTGTTTTCATTATTGATCTTTTCATCAACATCGAATTTATCTTTAATCTTCATGTTAACAATTTATTTTCGTGAATTAGAGGAGTTAGATTGTTGTCATCATACTGCAACAAAACGGTTGATGTTCCGAATACATATTTTCAAGTTACATGTTGTAAAACTGTTGATTATTCTTAGTTTCATCAACGACCGTTTTATGTCGACAATTCATACCAACGATCAATATCGCAAGCCCATGAAAGTCTTCTCCAAAGCTTGCATCATTCGAATTTCTGAATTAAATTATTTTGTTAGTATACATTCATTTAATGGAAATCACAAGCCGGGGCAGAATTGTATTGGAGATAGGGGTGTAAATGAAATGAACATTCGTGAAAATTTGACCAAATAAATCTGTCAACGCTCAGTTCGTGTTCGAGTTTGACCTAACTGAACAGTTCGCGAACATGTTCGTTAATAAACGAACACGAACATATAGTTTATTGTTCGATAGTTCGTGAACTGTTTGTGAACAAATTATATCTATAATAATTTTATATTATTTTATATATGGAGTATAATATTTCATAACCTAATCTATCATTTCCATTTTCCAAATAAGACGTAATGCTTCCACCGTCACAAATTATTTACCCGCAGGCCCAGACATAGATTTAAAGATAAACGTGAATAAAGTAGGAAAGATGGTAATAAAGTAGGAAAGATGTTGAATAAAGTATGAGAGATAGTGAATAAAATATGTGATAAATTGAATAAAGTAGTAGAGAGATTTTTCATTAAATGAATGAGAAATTCAAATTGGGACGTCCCAAAATGGAATGCGAAAAGTTGAATTCGGGACGGAGAGAGTATTTTCTAACCTAACCTATAATAGTTCGCGAACTGTTCGTGAACACGTTGAAACCTTAACGAACTGAACATGAACAAGTGTTAGAGATGTTCGACGGGCATGAACACGAACATGAACTTCACATATATTATCAAACAAACGTTCGTTAAGGTCAATGTTCGGTTCGTTCGATTTGAAATACATCCCTAACTGGAGATATGTTGGATTGGGTCAATGTGATGGAATTCATGGAGTGCAGGATATGACGAAGTTGGAAGATGAGAGTGTTATATATAACGGAAGCAAGAAAGATCATAAACAGTGTAACACCCAGACTAGGAAGCACTTAGCTCTATTAAGTCGACGCTACATTGAAAGTAGACCTAAATATAATATAGACTGGAATGGATAGAAAGGAAAACCATACTCTAATTTACATTTAAACTTAAGTTTAAGTTACAGGCCAAAGTTCTGGAAACTAGAAACACACAGGCAAGCCTTAAACTCCTTAAGGCTGCTTTCGTCAAAACAACATCCGAACCTAGGTCGACCACTGCTAGTGATTCACAGACTCACTGAGCTTATTTATGTACAGGTCCAAAGGTTCACATTACGTTAGCAATTGCTAGTAAAACCTGACTTCCTACGTACCCGACTCACTCAACCTGGGGAACAAAGAGAGAACAAGAAAGAGGTTAAGTCCCAAATACTTAGTGAGTATAAACAAATGGCAAAGAAGTGAGAGAATGGAACAATTGTGGAGTAACAAAGCAACCATGACACGAGTAATACAAGGAAATGTACAATAGGTTTGAAATGAAATGATTGTGAGTATCACTGTCAAAACCTGCCATATGACTCCCGGAACCTAACTACAACCTTATGACTTCCCTCGAGGAGCGACCCCGAAAATAGAGAAAACAAGCATGCCAAGGTTCATGCTAGACCAGATCACGGAACACACCAACCACCGGTTGCATTCAGCGTCTGGGAAAAGGATCTGCAGAAGATGACCTTGACCGGCGGTTAGGGGTGTAAATGAGCCGTTTCATGAACGTCACGAAAAAGTTTCTATTAACGTTCGGTTCATATCGATTGATCAACTCGAACGTGTTCGCGAACGTTTTCGAAGAATTAATTAACGAAGCCAGTTTCATCATTGTTTACCGATCGTTTCATGAATCAGTTTATGAACATAGGTGTATAATTATTATTTTTATAATTATATTTTATATAAAGTAAAAACTAAACAATTATACTAACTAACCCTAACCCCATTCAAATCAAACCCATTTCTCACTGGCCGTCCTCTTCAGTCTTCACTCTTCACCAAGCCACCAAACGCCGCGCCTCTTCCTCATTCTGCCTCTTCCTCCACCCGCCGCGCCTCTTCCTCTGCGCGCCTCTTCCTCTGCTGCTCCAATTTTGCGCGCCTCTTCTCTGCGTCTTCCTTCCGATCTGCTGCTCCAATTCTGCCGCCACTCCCCTCCGACGACTTCCGGCGGCTGGGCTCTCCTTTGCTGAGTCTCTGCAGGTTAATTCTCAACCTCTACTTTATAAACAATGTACTTCCTCAGATTTAGGTTATTGTGTAATGAAATTATAGATTCTATTTAGGTTGTTGTGGATTGAATTCTTGTACTCTAGAAGCTTTTGGGCAAGAGTATTCATTGCATTTTGTTATAGGATTAGAAATCTGTGTTTAGGAATATACAGTAAGTAATGAGGGCGTAACGAGGATTCATAGGGAAACAACTTCTAAATTATGAATGTCTTTCTATAGTTTGCACTATGAGGTCCCATGTTGAATTTTGGGTGATGAAGGAATATGGGGTAACAGGTTCTTGGACGAGGATTTTCTCTCTTAGTTCAGACTCATTTAACAATCTACATCTTATGATGCATTCAGATGATGCTGGTAAGGTTATGGTGTATCATCATGATTTGCTCTGTTGGTACGATTTGGTCAATAGCACCAAGGATGTTATTGACTATATTTATATATGTCAAAGACTATATTTCCAAAGGATCTGATATAGAAGTACCACTGTATTGTAAACTTTGATTGCTCCTTACAACCTAAGTTGGTGCTGTTATGCAATCTGTGTGCTATGTTATCAATCATCCATCCTCAAAGTAACACTGAAGATGGAATAAGCAATGATTTTTTTATTCTTAGCCCGTTTTCTTTTGTATCTGTACCTTTTCTCCATCATTAGTCGCATAACAATTCCAAATGGAGACAAATGGCACCCCAATATGTTTGTAATAATCATAGATTGATAAATGATGATTATTATTCTATCAGTTCGTGTACCATTATTAGTAAATGTGTTGCTCCTTGGGCATTTATCCACTTCTTTGGGATTCTCTAGAATAGATTGAATTATTGATATTCATTCTGTACTTTCTGGAATAGCATTTACTCTTGCTTGCTTCAAATTCTTCATCTATTGTTCTTTTAGGCCTTAGATTAATAGGGTATTAAAATGGCTTTGGTAATCTTTAATTTCTATATTTTGTAAATGAGTATTTCTGTGTTTCCATATTTTGATATTGAAGATTCGTCTAGCAGAAGCCATCTACATTCTACGTGATGGTGACACATTTTCTGAATCTAATTACATATTTCCTCGAATTTGTTTCTCAAGTGGCATTATTATTATTATTATTATTATATCTTTGCAGAGCCCCTGTGAGCATGTCTTCTGCCTGGACTGTGCGAGGAGTGATTCACTTTGTTACCTGTAAGTAATGGTTACTGATTTCTGTTTATTCATTTTCTATTGCAGTCTTAATACTGGTTTTCTGGAACTGTTTCCGGAAGTTTTTGTGACCTATGATACGTTGTTCCTATATGTAGAGTACACCCTTAGGATTTTTCCACCAGATGACCCTCGCGTTCCTGTCGTCTGTGCTACTGAAATTGCTCTACTTGTTCGGAAGATTGAAAGTTTGTAAATTGTGAAGTAAAAATCTAGCTGCTTCCCTAATCTAGATTTATAAACGAATAAAATAAATATTTCTACTACTATGTGTCTATATGAAGGAATTACTTTACCCAAACATGTAGAAAATAAACTAGCATAAGAAAGCCATTAAACATACCACACGGCCGTACCTCAATCTTTAAACTATTTTCTCCCTTCTATCCATCTCTTCTAATCAGTGTCTCCGGCTTAGACAAGCCCTTTTTGCCAGAATGTTCTTGTCTGTACGCGCTTAATAGTATTTTACTACTACTATTTCACATGGATAGACCTTAATTTACTTTTGATTGTTACAGAACTGTGACGTACAAAATTATGACAAGGGTGCTTTAGATAATTTATATCTATGCTGTATTTACTTATTGTGATATCATCAATATTTTGGGCTAATCTATTGTCTGGTTTCTATGTGGACTTGGAATACAGCTGTGACGAACGCATACAAAAGATCCAAACAATCAAACTGATGGAAGGAATCTATATATGTGCAGCCCCTCACTGTCTCAAATCCTTCTTAAAGAAGACTGATTTTGAGTCGCACATCCACACAACCCATGCAGACTTACTCAATCCTGATCAAGTAAAGGAAGGAAATGAATCTGATGCCAGGAAATACTCAGCTTCCGAATCTACAGTCCAAGCACCACCTCCAAGGTTACCTTTTTCTCCTAATTCAAATCAAGTTTAGGATCGTAATGACAAAAGTCAACAAGGCCAATCCAGAGATCAGCCACAATCTAGACCATTAATGAACTCAGGGCCAGTATCACCTTTTCCAGGACAAGCACCAAATCATTATTCAGATCAACAGCCTGATAATTATCAACCACAAGTCTTTGACAGAGGGGTTCCACAGAACCGCTTCCCACATCAAACATTTGAGCCCCAGGGTGGTATGCAACAACATTCAGCTGAGTTCTTGACGAAATCAAATAACCGTTAATTATACAACTACATTGTGAGGTCTGTGTTTTTTAGGCTGAGTCAGATACACGGAATATAGTCCCCTAAACTCTCGTAAACTTGCAATAAGTGCATCTCCAAGCAATGTCTGTCAGTCAATCGTTTAAGATTTACTATATGCTTGTGTGGACGTTACTTTATGCATGTTGCGCAATTTATAATGATCTCTCATTTCACAAAATATATATATATATATATATATATATATATATATATATATATATATATATATATATATATATATATATATATATATATAAACACACATACATATATATATATATACAGTGTTGTTAATCATGGATCGCTACGATCCCTAATCGCGTCGCTTTTGCGTGTCTCTTGGGATAGACACAGAGATATCGGAAGCATAGCTTCCCGGACTTTCCCGGGCGCGATCAAATTTCCGGGATCCCGGAAATCGCGCGAGATTGCGCCCACGACAATAAAGATGGGGGTAAATTTGTCATTTACCCCAAATAAAACCCACTAAAAGCCTAATAGAAGAAAGAAACCAGCACACCACGCCTATTTTCTTTCTTTTCGTTACTGTCCAACACACTGCCTCCCCTCCACCAATTTTGCAACTCCGGCGATCTTCAGTCTAACCGGCCATTTTACGGGCCGGTTCGTTGAATTGTCACGAGCTCGTGACTTGCTAATTTTAAGGTATGTTGAGGTTTTGCACTTAAAGAACGCTTCAATTATAACCAAGCTCTTAAAGAACGCTTCAATTCTGATGACTTGTCAAAATCTATTGAACTTGATGGTTTTCTGGAGGATAATGAGTGGGTGGTAGGTGAAGTTGACGTTGAAGATGAGGAATTTTGGAATGCAGTTGGTGATGCAGTTGGAGCCGAAGAGCCTTTAACCGGGGTTAACACTAGGAGAGAATCAAGACAGAATAGTGCTAGTAGACCTAGAAGTTCAAGTGCTAGTGCTAGTGCTAGAGCTAAGGGGAAAGAAGTGATGATTGAGGACATGGATGATGAGGGGGAGTTTGTCGAAAGTGAAGAAGAGGAAGAAGAGTTTTACCTTGAATCTGATTAAGACTTATGGTTTATGATTTGGTTTAAGACTTCTCGTTTATGATTTGGTTTAAGACTTATGGTTTATGATTTGGTTTAAGACTTCTCGTTTATGTCTTTATGATTTGGTTGGTGTCTTGGTGATATTATGTTTTGTAAGACTTATTTATATCTTTAGACTTTGTTTGTGTCTTTGTGACTCTTTATGGAGTAATCTATGACTTTATATTCATTAATTGGGTTTATATTAAGCTTATATGTCTATGTTAATATATGATATATTATTTATATAGAACTTCAGTATCCCGGTCATCCCGGTAGCGCGATCCCGCTATCCCACTTTTTTAGGTCGGGCGCGACGCGACGCGATCCGGTATTGACAACACTGTACACACACACACACACACACGCACACACACACACACACACACACACACACACACACATATATATATATAGACTATTAATATGCTGGTCACTTGATCCATTACTAGGTCCTGCCCCACCTCAATTCAGTGGTGCTCCGTATGCATCTGATGGCACACCACAATTCTTCGGTGCACCGTATGAGATCCCAAGGCAAGATTCCACATCCGAAGTCGAGACTTAAAAGATTCATTACCAGGTTTCCCTCCAGGACCTGTTGGACCAATGAACTTTCCACAAAATTACCCTCGGCAATGGAATATGAATCTCGGTTCTGTACCTATGGAACCTCCTATGGTATGCCTTACTGAGATGATCTCACAAGCCACCTAGTGAAGAGGACATTGAGGAAAGCCTTGCTGGAAATTTATGTCGCTGCACAGGTTATAGGCCCATAATTGATGTGTTTCGTGTGTTTGCTAGAACAAATGATGCTCTGTACACGAAAGAATCCACATGCACTCAGAACAGTGATTTTGTTTGCCCATCAACTGGTAAACCATGTTCATGCCGGCGAAATATTAAGAATGGGGAAGACACAGTGAAGAGTAGTGCATGCAGTGGTGATATTTTGAAGCCGGTCTCTTACAGTGATATTGATGGAAGTTCATACACTAACAAATAGAAGTATTTATGCATATTGTGTATGTTAGATTTGAAAATTGATATATATTTGACCTTGTTCGAGCTAAACGAGCAAATTTCGAGCATTAACGAGCTTTTTCGAACATAAACGATCATAATTGTCGAACGCAAACGAACAGAACACAAACGAACATAAACGAACGAAATGTTCACGAACATATCCGATCATAATTAGAAGTGGACCAAACACGAGCCGAGCTCGATCTTGAAAAGATTGTCGATCTCGAACACGAACACGAACACGAACATATGTGCAATGTTCACGAACAAGGCTCGTTTAGTGTAAAGCTCGGCTCGTTCGGTTCGTATACAGTCCAACCGGCGATCCATTCCACCCGGTAGCCATTCGCCATAGTCTGGACCCAATCCGTTGTAACTGTAATCATATATCTCATTTCCAGTGGAAGGTCACAAGTACCAGAGGCAATTCAATAGAATCAATCGAATGGTTAATAGGTTTCATGTCAAATGACGGATTAAAGATGATTCAAGGGTGTAAAAAAGCAAAGTAGCAAAGGCTCAATGGATACAAAGTTGATACAAATTGGCTCAGGTCCAAAGTCAAAAGCGAATAATAGGTAAGGATTTTACTCGTGTCGCACAAACGATAAGGACAAATGAAAGTAATCAAATTCCCCAGGGCCAGATGCCGAAATGATACATAGAAAGAGTGAAAGAAACCTCACCTTGTACGTACGTATTTGTGCATAGACTGCTAAGTCGACTCGATCGTGTCAAGCTCGGCACCTATAAGTATCAATAAAGACCGTAAATGTCCCGATACCTCTTACTATGCACTTAGTCTTAAACTCGACCAAAACGACCAAGTAGAAGCACGATTAGTAAACATGCAAGCGGTCATGAATACAAATTAGACATGTCCAGGGACTGTTTACAAAAGTTTGCGAATACAGGGACCTAGTTATGCAATTCTATGGACCACAACCAAACAACAAACAATTAGTTCCATGTACTTCACGTACATAACTACTACTGGTAGTTTCAATTAAGCATGTAATGATCAATAACAAGTCCATACACTTATCAATTTCTTCGTACTTAATTAATTTATGTGATCAGTAATCATGCAAGTATAAAGTCAACTTAAATTATCACTAGTGAGTGTTAATTAGCAAACTTAAGATCAGTATTATTAATCTTCTACAGATTAAGGCAAGGCATGTACCACTCCCCGGCTAGTCTAAAATAATAAGTCCAATAAACACTTTAGGTAGTTACTTTTAACCAGCTAGCCCTTTTAACTACTTATACTACTACTAATTCCTTTCAATTAAAAACTACTTCAGGTTATATATATACTTATGCATAAACTAACTTCTTGATTTAACCTTATTCCATTAATTACGAGTGATGTTACTTACAGAATAGAATTAACTTTTATAATTTAACAACCAAGAAATAAAACAAGTCTAGGATACATATAATCCTACGAAGCACATGTTATATGTGAATTATCAAGAATTTGAAAGATGATAGCATACCCTTCAATCTCCTAGTGCAAGAAATATTTGTTGTCTGGGTTTTCTAATGTTAAAGTTTGTTTCTCGTTGTTTTACAGTAGGAAATGTGATATGGAAAATAGGTAGATATATTTAAATGACACAAAACATAATAATGATAATAATAATAATATGTTAAGATACATGGCAGCTAAAAAAATTAGGAGGTGATGACATTTAACTAGTAAATCACACGTAAAAATGGACATGCAAAAGGATTGATCATTTGTTTCTTTTTACCTTCACTCTTAAGTTTTGGAAATTTGCACAGGTAAATTTAACTAAGGTCCTTACAATAAAATTATATACATATACATTTACTCTTAAAGTATTTGAGGTATATGTATAAAATATTAATTAACTCAAACCTCAATTATTCATATACTAACTTGGTCAATCATATACGGACGGTCTAAAAACGTAAAATCGCATAAAGAGGCCTATTAAATAAAATTAATATTAGAATATAATTCTCCATAAAAATTATATTTTATTATAAATTTCAAATAAATTAAATTTGAGTACTAATTTAAACTCAGGTGTCACAACCAGCGTGAATAAAGAACATAAAGATTTAACGTGGTTCACTAACAATGAGTTAGCTACGTCCACGGGCAGAGAAGAGAACAGTTTTATTGATCTTGAGGAGTCAGATTACCAGATGATATCACAGAATGATCATGACAGAATAATCTCAGAAACAGAATGATCACATATTAATCTGATTATAGAATAATCAGATTACAGAATGCATAATAATTTAACTAGGCTACGAGGAAGTATATATAATACTTCTCTAGACAGATACCGAACAGGAC
Organism: Plantago major; assembly: GCA_026545765.1. Classification (NCBI taxonomy): domain Eukaryota; kingdom Viridiplantae; phylum Streptophyta; class Magnoliopsida; order Lamiales; family Plantaginaceae; genus Plantago; species Plantago major. The sequence continues at coordinate 6,269,575 of CM048840.1, forward strand.
TAGGAAATAAAACTCAATCCTGACAAACCTAGTATACAGATAACCTAGTAGACATATAAGCCAACACCTGATAAACCTAGGAAATAGGCCTAATCCTGATTCAAGGCATATTCTAACAAATCTCCACCTTGACTTGAATCCTCTCACAAATAACAGATGTACCAGATGCACCATAACAATGCCAGATGTACTAGAAAACTTCTCCGTCTTAGATGTTGCCTCAGCAACTCCTAACATTTAGCAAGTCCAAATAATGTTGAAACTTTCTATGTGGAATCGGCTTGGTAAACATATCAGCTGGGTTATCAGCAGTACCCACTTTGTTCACCTTAATTCTCTTCTCACTTCTTAGAAAATGATACCTCACATCGATGTGCTTAGTCCTCTCATCATGGACTTGATCCTTAGCTAAACAGATTTTTGCACTGAGACTGTCACAATACATTATAGCCTGATCATGATGTAAACCCAAATCACTGACCAATCCCTTTAACCAGATTCCCTCTTTTGCTGCTTCTGTCAACACCATGTACTCTGCTTCCGTAGTAGACAAAGTCACCGTAGGTTGCAAAGTAGCTTTCCAACTGACAACTGAACCACCAAGAGTGAAAACATAACCGGTCTACTGTCAACATCTCCAGCATAATTAGAGTCTGAAAACCCTGTCACCAAACACTCTGTATCACCTCCATAACTGAGATCTAACATCAGCCGTACCTTTTAGGTACCGAAAGATCCTCTCCACAGTTTGCCAGTGCTCCTTGCCAGGTTCACCCATAAACCTACTAACGACGACACTAACAGACTGTGCAAGATCAGGTCTAATGCAGACCATTGCATACATCAAGCTTCCTACTGCACTAGCATAGGGAACTCGAGACATGTACTCCTTCTCCTCAGCAGACTTAGGTGCAAAAGCAACAGACAGATGCGCATTTGCATCACTAGGAGTATCTATGGTCTTCGTTGTAGACATGCCAAATCTTGACAAAATCTTCTTAATGTATCCCTTTTGTGATCCATCCCCATAGCCAGACCACACCTCAATTGGAGTTTTGAGATGTATACGTGTGTGAGGTCCACGATTTATCAGATACCATGTTATACTAACCGCTTCTGTGCAGAATCTTCTAGTTAGTCCAGCATTAGAGAGCATGCACCTAGCTCTCTCCAGAAGTGTCTGATTCATACGTTTTGCTACACCATTCTGTTGTGGTGTATCCCTGACTGTATAATGCCTAGCAATCTCTTCATTCTTGCAGAGCTCATTGAACTCAGACCAGCAAAATTCCAGACCATTATCAGTTCGCAACCTTTTGATCTTCTTCCCTGTTTGATTCTCCACTAATGTCTTCCATTGCCTAAATTTCTTAAAGGCTTCACTTCTATGCTTCATAAAGAACAACCAAGTCATCCTTGAGAAAGCATCAATCATTAACACAAAATATCTGTGACCCCCTAAAGACTCCACCCGGGAAGGACCCCAACAATCAGAATGGATGTAATCAAGTGTCCCTTTTATTCTGTGTATAGTTTTAGGAAACTTGATGAGATGTAACTTCCCAAAGATACAATGTTCACAAAATTCAAGATCCGTGACCTTGTGACCACAAAGAAGATCTGCTTTTGACAGAATTTGCATCCCTCTTGCACTCATGTGACCAAGCCTCATATGCCATAACTTGGTCATGTTCTCCTTATCAATCTCCGATGATGCAACAACGACATAACCTGATAATGTAGAACCTTGAAGAATATACAAGGTACCACGTTTTACATCTTTCAGAACTACATTCGAACCCTTGCAGACATGTAAAACTCCACTTCCACCTTGATAATTGAAACCCTTGGTATGAGTATCACATAAGATTGCACTTTCTTTGAAATATATGAAGTGATAATGACTTCAATAATTCTGAACTCACCCGTATCCCAAAAAGCCCAAAAAAATGGTTTAGCTCTTAGAAGATTAATGCTAACCCGACCCACTGTATGTCGATTTCTAGTGAGGTTTGAAGTACTATCCTTTGTGAAAGAATATTATTCCGTATCCTTCTCATTACCACCATCATGTCCATTTATACAAGAGTAATCCTATAGCTATGCTAAACTAGGAATCCAAATACTTGCTAAACTAGGAATCTAAATACAATAATAGTAGACATCTGAAATACTTAGGAATACTAAGATATTCCATATTCTAACACTCCCCCGCAGTCGAAATTGTAGGTTCACGAACATTAAGACTGGTACTATCACATCGCATGAGACGGGTCCTGTCTGGAGTGGATGTCATATGCGAAGAAGCCCCGGTGTCCATAGACCAGTTGGGATCCGACTGCGAAAGAGACATAGTGTGCATGGCGAAATCAATATCCGCTGGAGCATACGGAGAAGTTGCATACTTTATTCTTTGTTGTTGGGGTCATGGCCCAAGATATCGGGGTGGCGTGCCGTTACAGCCGACTCAAGATCTGGTCGGATAAGGGCACAGTCGTGACCCATGTGTCCCATAGTTCTGTCATCATCTTTTAGCGGTTACGTGTCAATAACTTTCCCATCTTTGAATTTTGACGGATAATATGATGAAGAACCTTGTCGCAAAGAATGGACCTTGAATAATTCCGCCTAAGTAGCATATGGACATTTTCCATCGCAAGAGTGATGGGAACATGCGACTTGATGTTGGAAATGAAAGCAGTGGTGAAAAGAGTAAGAACTCTTGTGTTCGCCCATGATGACGGAATAGAAGAGAGAAATCGATTATATATAATCGAATGAAGAGGAAGAAGAAGATCGACAAGGCGTGAGGCCAAATCGATTCTGACGAGAGTTAAGAGGAAAGAAGATCAACAAGGCGTGAGGCCGAATCGACGTTAATGGCGGAAATTGGCGAATTGAGAAGAACGATTGATAGAGGAAGAAGATCGATTTTCAGGTCAAGATCGATTCTGAGGCATTGATTACGAAGATAATCAATTCACGTAAAAGAAGAATGATTCGAGAGGAAGAAGATCGATTAAGGCCGCCAATTCTGTAAGCGGTCAATGTAATGGCAAAAACCGAGACATAGGCGATGAAAAGAGGGAATATTATATCTCAAAGAAGTCAACAAGGAAGATGCGATTTGAACCGATCCGAAATCGGCGTAAGATCGCATGTAAAGATACAGGAGGTGATAGATCCGGCGGAGAAGAAGAAGCGCGAGAAAGCGGAAGGAGAGAGAGGAGAGAAGAAGTAGAGAAGAACGAATTGAAGAAATCGAGGAGAGGAAGATCGATTCTCAACATCGATGCTATTCTGCGACGGGAGGAATTGGGAGGAATCGATAAACGTTAATTTGGCCGAATGGATAGTAGAACGGATAGAATCGAGGGAAAGGCGATGGAGAGATCGAGTCGATTGATTTGGAAGGTGATGATCAGGCGTAGGCGAATTTGGCGATATGGAGCGAATGGTTGAGGCCAATTCAAAGCGAAAGCGAAGAAGAGGTCGACAATGGCGAGCCCAAGTCGATTACAGAAGATCGATGACGGCTGGATGCCAAATCGATGACAGAAGCGGCAAAACACGGCAAAATCTCGATTTACAGAAGATCGAGTACAGAGGAGATAGAGAAATCGAGGATAGCTGAAAGCCAAAATCGATTACAGTAGTAGATAACTTCGAGCAAATAGAAGAAATCGAAGACAAGGAAGATTTGAAGACAAAAAGAAGATCAATTACCTGTAATGGCGGAAGAAATCGATTTGAAGACAGCAGGCAGATCGATTTGAAGAAATCGATTGGAAGAAATTGAAGATCAATGATTAGACCAAAACGGCGATGTAGCACAATACACAGGATGCAAGAGAAAGAAAAGAAGATAAAAGCAGCAAGTACACAACACACAAGAGAAAGAAAAGAAGAGAAAAGCAGCGGCAAGCACATAGGAGAACAGTGGCAAGCACGCAGGAGAAAGAAGAAGAGAAAAAGAAGAGAAAGACGGAAAATAATATGGCAGCGGAAGAGAGGACCAATGCTCGTTAGAGTCTTACATGGCTCTGATACCATGAAAGAATATTATTCCGTATCCTTCTCATTACCACCATCATGTCCGTTTATACAAGAGTAATCCTATAGCTATGCTAAACTAGGAATCCAAATACTTGCTAAACTATGAATCTAAATACAATAATAGTAGACATCTGAAATACTTAGGAATACTAAGATATTCCATATTCTAACACTTTGATTCTAATGTGAAATCAGAGTGTGATGATGATGATGATTTCATGTCAAATAATCAAGGTTAGCTTTCATTGATTTCTTCTTGGTTTTATATTGTGTTTTTGTTGTTTCATGCTTTTGCTATTTGCATGCGTTCTCTGTTTTGATTTTTGAACTGTGGAAAATATACAATGTAAACCCTAGGTTAACGCAGCGGAATTCGAAAGTTTTATTGCATAATAATCTTGATGAAATGACTATATAACGTAAAACAAGCAAACAATACTTACTTGTCGCACTAGCTTTTCAGACAACAAATTTAAAACCTTAAAAGCTCTTCTGCGGATCTGTTCGTCAAGTACTTCAAATCTGTTCGTCATGTATAAGATGTTGAACCCAATACGTTATGATTAGCTTCCTCTACCTTGGTATCCACGGGGATTTATTCTACCGAAGAACGTTAGGATGTTCTTGTTCGAAACTAGACTAAACTATTCAGTGATTAGGGTTATGGAGAATAGAATCATGAAGATGGGCAAGCAAGAGAAGAACATGTGTTGTGTATATCTATGATCTCGCAGATCATATATCAAGTAGTATAATCAGACTAGTGTCCAATTATAATAGTACTCCTAGCCTAGTTGATTGGGCTTTAATATTATATCCATTAGGTTCGAACCCATGAAGCACAACTTATTTTTCCTTCATCTCTTTTGGACTTCATTCCAATTTGGTCCAAATAAACTTTCTTGCTTTAATTAATTAAATCCAATTTAATCTAATTAATCTTTCTTCAAATATAAATTAAATCCAATTTAATTAATTTACTTTCTTAAAGTATAACAATTAATTAAGTCCGATAAATTCAATTTGACTTATTAATTATTTCTATTAAATAGAATCAATTGTGAATAACAATAAATTAAATATTTATTAATCCAATTAATATTTAAATCACTATAATACTCAGTTGGTAGAATAATCACCTCAAAGTGTGATCCATAGGGCCTTATGTATAGTAAGCACTAATCTAATTAAGGTTTGGTGAAACTCCTAGACAATTTACCAAACATTCTTAATACATAAGGAACGTTTGCGAGGATTGCAAACCACCTGTAATGTAGAGCTTATGATGATACGGTCCTTTCATTCACGAACACTCGATTAAGTCTAGAACTTGATTTAGTGTCTGTTCCAATAACTTAATCCATTTATCATCATTCTACTAATTGATCCATAATATTTTAACACAATTCCAAATATATCTTGTGTTGGCCAACGACTTTGATCAAACTAGTAATGAGAAGTTAAGTGTTCTCTCCAAGTCTATTTTGATGAATGAATCCTATCTTGGTTCAACTACTACCAACATATGTTTCGTGATGTGCCCAACACATGCCGTATCTATCCCCCTACAAGGAGTGCAAGCATTGGTCATGATCAAAGCACACGAGTCCACACATGTAGTACGTATTGACCTCAAGCCAAAGGACTATTACATCACCCTACAAATCGTTACTTCCGTAGACACGTAAATAGAGTACATCAAACGATTTCTCGGTTAGATATACCAACACTCTCTAAAGTGTCCATGTGTCCATCACGGATTACCAAGTAATTCGTAGTCGTGAGAACTACTACACCCTCAAAGGATATGATGCAGACCACATGCCAATCTCCAATGCATCATCGATATCCCATTCTCGATGATCATTGGTTGGGGCTATCTTAGAGCCATGTTATGTCACTCAATATCTCACATTCTTAGTGATAACGCTCATGGGAACACATATGTAAACAATTACAGACAAACAGATAATAATATTTACATACTGTATTGCCTATTTATAGATGAACAATAATCATAAATAAATACTGAATCAAATATGTATATTTGTACTCAATTCGATTGTCTCTAAGACATATATACTTTCATAAACAGCTTGAATTTTACAAGATCAAAATATAGCTACATAAGTTATGTTTAAATCTCAAATTCTAAAGTGGAATACCATTTAAGTTTAAGATTTCAATGGTGTGGTTTAATTTGTAGCTAGCTGAATTAGAGTGTATTATTGCACATGATCTAAGTTGCGTTTTAGATTTGATAAACAAAAGTTTGCTAGTCCCTTAACTATTCAGACATGATCTACGTTCATGTTCTTAAGTCTCGGGATTTGTTATGGACCATAAGGTTTCTGATTTTATACTATTTCTTCTTCCTTACACTTGTTTGTTAATGAACTACAGTCTCTTCCAGAGGATTTTGCTGGAGCTGCTGGTTAAACTGGAAAACGAAATGACGCGCTCAAGTACCAGCCCAGGCAACAATAGTGTGGTGTAGCTGCAAGGTCGAAACAATCTGTAACATAGGCTTGGCATGACAACATGTGTCATTTGAGTGACACGGCCGGTTTGCGTTAGCTTTCAAGTCGTGAGACGAGCAATTGAATTAAGTCATAATTTGATTATTGACTGAATTTCGACCATGAATGTGTAAGCTCTTCTTGTTTAGTGGCTTTGATGCCTTTAAATTGAAGATTGAGAAAATTTGTTGTAATTGATTTGTGATTGTAATGAAAAGGCCAGAAACCTGTATTTTCCTTGTTTCGTAAGATTTTTTTTTTTTTTTTTTATACAGAGCCTATTGTGAGGACCTGCTCCTCTCAGTTGGTATTGTCCAATTGAGAGGAACATGCCCTCCTCTCTATAGCCTATTGTGAGGAGGCTATGGTGATAAGCATGTGAGAAAATTATTTCCTCTCTATTGGTCTAATGTGAGGAATTTTTTGGCCTAATGTGATAAAAAAATTCCTCTCGAATAACATTTTTTTTTTTTTGTAGTGGTTTTAAATACTTTATCTTATTATGCGCATTTTGTGAAGTTTCAGTTTTATTTCATTTTCTGTTTATATAATATATGCACAGAATATCCCTTCGTCTAACCATCTTACAACTTTATTCTCGCAAAGACCTTTTTTTATGCTCTAATTGGTAGGGTTTAGACTTCATTTGGGTTGAGGGAAAAATAGGGTGAAAAATAGGGGAAAATAAGATGTTCCACCATTTAGTAGAAGTTTAGAAGTTATGACCACTATTGAAAAATCTTTTATCACACACACACACAAAATAAGAAAATGTATTTTCCCCTAAAACATTTTCCTGTAAATTCTTGATTTCCCCTATTATTTTTTCTTTTTCCACATTTTGGTGCCGGATATCAAACTCGTTCGCATGTCCTATGGACACGGTTGATTGCAAAAATACACAAAATAATACATGTGCTATATTTAACTACAAATTTTGCATGCCCGAACCTTTGACAAATGCATATGTTGAGTTCTTCTATAAAGTATAGACGGTAGAAGGAACCCATTTACCACAACCGGCTCATCACCTCTCAAACTGATATAATTCTTTATCGATTTGTGTTTGCCAATACCATAACAATATTCTCAAAAGAAATAAAAAGCATTTGTCTAAACATATCATGTTGGGTGTCTACTGTCTAATCATAAACATGAATGAGTACATCAATTCGGTGTAAATGATTTTGTTTCTAGGTATCGTATATTCAAAAATCGAATTTTGAAAGTGTGACAACTTATTTATTGTATTTAATTATGGCATGTTATGATTATTGTGACCAAACGAAATATAAAAAATCGGGGGGTGGGGCGGATTGTTACAGTGGTGCCTTTTGATTTGCTAGCAACTCCACTAAACTATTCTACTTTGCTCTATTATTCCTCTTTCTTAATTTTTTTTTTCATTTATACTTACAAATTGGTATCATATCTTTAAGTACTTGAAGATATTTTCACAGTTTTTTATTCTACGCTAAAATAATAATAACTGCTACAAATTTCATTAAGTGAAATAACCTAATGGGCAAAAAGTTAAGAAGAAAAATGTTTAAATGATTCTTACACATGCACACACAAAAATGACCCCTAAATATTAGTATTATTTAAAATCGTCACGGTTTCCATTTTTATTTCATGTCAACAAAACAACTAAAAATATTACTCGCCCAATTTATAAGAACTCCATGCATTTTCTAATTTTTAGGTGTCCCATATAATTTCATACATTGTCTAAAATGAAAACAAATCTTTACATAATACATTAGTTAAATATTTACTTATGTGGATCATGTGTTCTTAAAGTAAACCATCAACTTTAGAGTATAGTGTGATAAACCAACCTTTCAATTCATGGTTTGAGTATAAGTGTAACGACACGATAATTAATCGATCAAGATCCAACCCTTTATATCGGTGAGGTTATTCCCGCACTGCTCTTCGAGTGATATATTGGCTCCACTGTACAAAAACATATCACTCATGCGCGCACCGGAAAACTTTCTAGGTGGTCACCCATTCTAAAATTGCTCAAAAGCAAATCTGTGTAACTTTGGAGTTTTTATGGATGGTTTTCGAAAATAAGGGTACACCTTGTTGGTTAGAGTAGTGTTCCCAACTCTAGTAAGATCTATAAAATTTCTCTGGAAACTTGAGGGTTACAATATAAGTTATCTAATTCTTTCCAAACGGAAATGAAAACTATAATTAAATCCGACTTCAACATATTTTAAAGATTGCAGTGACCACAAAATTGTGCTAAAGATGAATGTTGGATCCGGGTAATTAAGAAGATGGACTATCTTATCAATAAGATTATCTATGTTATTAATCAAAACGTCTATGTTGTTAACGAAATAAGTCTTGTTGTAATATAAAAAACACCAATATTAATAACATATGTGTTGTGTTTTGATTAATAACATCGATAATTTTGTTGACAATATAGGTCCTGCGTTTATAGATAAATTATCTAAAGAGAATTCACATTTTTAAACCTCCACTACTTCTTTCCCCGGATTTTAATTTTGTGGAGTTGGATTTCTGGTAGTCCGTCCAGACTCGGTAGTGACTAAATAACAATCAGTCAGGTAGGTCCTCAAACCTACAAAAACAAATCAAAATTTATTTTCACCACCACGCCATGGCGGAAGAGCCGTCCAATTCACAACCGGCGACGAAGAAACGCGTGGCGGTGGAATCCCTAGGATGGCTGACAGAATCCTCAATCATGCCCCGAAAACACCGCACTATCGAGGGTGTTGGCGCTTCGTCAATCCTCGACCTCAAAGCACAGCTCTACAAGTCTCAGGAAGAGTCCAAACGTCAGGCCAAAGAGCCGATTCATTCAGCCGATAGCCAGTATGCTCAGCACCTCGAGGTTCATCGCGCTAAGAAGATCATCTCGAACGATGCTTTTGCTAATAGGAATTCTGGTGTTGAAGCTCGTGCTGCAAAGTATGCTGTCTGTTTGTTTGATTACTTAGTTGCAATTTGATGTTCATGCTTGTTTGGTGGTCAATTGTTGATTCTGTTCTGTGTTTTAGGGTGTGACTGGTTGCGGATTTCTTATTGTCTGTTTGTTGATTGGGATTAGGGTGTGGTTGATTGGGGATTGCAAATGTTGTTTCCGGAATGCGTATTGAGTAGTTACTTAGTTACAGGAAAATTCTAACCTAGACAATAATTTTAAATTCATTCAATCCCATTTTTCATTTTTCAAGGGATGTGGTTTATTTTTGGTCTACAACTTTCTCTAATGCAGTATCATGCCACTTTAACTTGAGTAGCTAAGTGGGAATGTTAACACTCGTGTGATATTTGATTGGGGATTAGTGAAGTTTCAGTTTGGACAATGTGTATTGGTTAGTTTTATTACCACAAAATGAATTGTTTCTTACTTCAGTCAATGGTTATACGAACCTACCCCTGTTCTTCAGTCTTTGGTCTATATCAGCTTAAGTAGCTGCGGTGGGATTTTAACTCTGTTAAATATTTCTTAGCCTTGGAGAATTGCTTATGAATTTGAAAACCTGGGAAGTTTGGATGTGATTTTCAAGCAAAGAGATTTGAGTAACTGTGCATAAGAGCTCATGCTTGTTAGATTATTTTTGGAATTTAGTTTTCAAGTCTGCTTGGTTGTGATTTTCTATGTATGTTTGATTGGGATTAAGGTTCGATCGACGAGGGATTAATAATGTTTCATTTCCGGAGTTTGTTTCAGTTAGTTATATTACCTGAAAATGGAAATGTTTGAAACTTCAATACATTATTATAGAGATCGACATATGTGCTTCAGTCTTTGGTCTATATCAGCTCGAGGAGTTGAGGGAAACTTTAGCTTTCTTTAGTCCATGGATTAAAGCTTCCGTTTTGATATATGTTTCATCGGTAGCAAAATAGAAAAGTTTCATGTTTTTTTTTAGAAAGACAATGCGTATACTTAATTTTGCTTTGATTTTGGTCACCTAGAAACTAGAAACTTCAATCCACGCCTCGAGTCTTGACTAGCCTCTGGGTAATTACTTGTTAATAGGAAAACCAGGGAAATTTTGTGTGTGATTTTCTAGCAAAGAGATTGGGGTAAATAGGCATAAGAGTTTATGTTTGTATAATTTCAGGGACAAGCTTGAGCTAAAAGCGGTGAAGGATGGATCAGCAAGCTATGCAGCATTAGAGAGGAAAGCGAAGTTGTATGATAAGCTGGTGAAGGGGGAGCTATCTGATGAGGAAGAACAAGAAAAGTACTGTGTTGATTTCTTTAGGAAAGGCGTTGAGCAGGATGAACCTCAGATTCCTAAATATGACGTTACTTCTGCTGAACTAGAAGCCAGAGATAAAGATGAGGATGATGCTGATTATTTTCTACCTAACAATGGCAAAGCTCCAGGACTTGGGCAGACAGCTGCTACGCTGAACAGAGGGGAGCATAAGCGTTTTGTAATGTGAGTTACTTCTTGTTCTATTGCATTTTATCAACTTTGCACTGAATTCATTTCTTTGTGATTTGCAATCAGAGGCCTAGAGGTGATTTCTGTGACGAATATATGTGAAGTGCCTTGAATCTATTAGTGTGTGTTTAGCTGAAGGAGGGGGTGGCCTAAGGATGATATGTGCATCTCTAGCTGATGGATAATTAGTTTGTTTACTTTCTTGTATTAGTGTTGCAGCTGTCCATGTGTGTTTTGATTACTCGAGTATAACAAGCATTCTAGCTTTCTGCAGTTGCATGTTACTTGCTGCATAGACATGCATAGTTATATGCACATAGGCAAGTACTTATATGCCATCTATTGCTGAATCCACTTGTATGTTACATGCTGCATAGACATGCATAGTTATATGCACATAGGCAAGTACTTATATGCCATCTATTGCTGAATCCACTTGTATGTTGATTCTTTCTACTTGCTGAGCTTCTCTCAAGTCTTATCCCAGTAAATAAGGCTGAGATTTTCATGTTCCATTGATTAGTTCTGACGTGATGCATCTCTGGAAGGACGTAGAATCTTCCCCATAGTTGATATAATCTATTTCGGGACTTTATAGAGAATTGGAAATGAACAGGAGTTTTCATGCTCTGTTGATAGTTTTAGATGTGGTGCGTCTCTGAAAAAGACATGTACTCCAAGCCATACATTTAAAACATATCTACTTTGGCTTGCCATAGAGGGTGCTGTTTTCGTTTGTAAGCTCATGTAGATTCAATTCCATCTTTATCTAACGTGTCAGTTACTTCTTCAGGGAGGTGCACGAAGAAGCAAATCAAGCTAGAGAAAAAGTATCTGAGGTGAAAGTTCGAAGACAAGAACAAGCTGCTGCTCGCAGGGAAAAGTTGAAACAAGCTTACCTCAAAAAGCAACTCGAGAGGTTAAAAGCATCTAGAGCAAAACAAGCCTGAATATGAAGGTGTTTCTGCTGTCATTTGATGCTGCCATATGTGCATAGATTTACCAGGCATTTGCATCTTCAACTCCTTGTCATTCTCATCTTAATGGTGACAATACTCAAGTTGAGATTGTTTGGTGTTTCCTTGCGGGAGAGTTGTGCAAATGTGTGTGTGAAGAAGGATCACTTCAGTGTCTTCTTGCCACCGGAGAGTTGCGTTGTAGTATTAGATTGTAGGTTTCCATAGCTCAGGTCACTGAATCAGAAACAAATCTGACATTTGTTATACACTTATACTGTTCTTTATGTAATTGCCTGCATGATATGTGTATGATTTGTCTTGGCCCAAGCATGCTTCCCTTATCTAGTTAGCCTACATCATGATTTTCAAAGAAGAAATGGCTGCAAGTAATGTATGTTTTTCCTGTTGAATGTAGTTCGTCTGTGCAAGATAAAAAATATTAGGTATCTGCAGACAGCAGCTAGTCCCTCTAAGCCTGTCTGTACCCATAAACTGAAAGTAGCTAAACTCTGCTAAACAAAACATGGAAGAAAACGACTCTGCAGGGGATCGAACCCAGAATCTCTGGTTTCGTAGACCAGCGCCTTATTCATTGGGCCACAGAGTCACCGATGTTATAACGTCAACCTATGAATTCCTCTTCTATAGTTTCTCGTTCATTTGACAAAACACAAATTAAGCGAAGTGGTACCAGTATGTCATTTAGGAGTAGTATTATGTATTACTAGTTCATGGTATGCGAAATGCTGAAATGTGGGCGAAGAATTTTCGGTAGTCGTATTAACAACTCATGAAATTTTGCACTTTTAGATGAAATCTAGGCGTCCTAAAATATATCAACATAAACTTTACAAAGCAATTTACAAGGCATAATAAAGAGGCGTATTAAGTAAAGAAAACTACAATGAGTCAATGCTACTAGATATGATTCACAAAGTCTTAAAAGAGGCATGTATTAGTGAAAAACTTGAGAGACGGATTGATGTTCTCAAGTATATATGTAATGTTTTAAATAATATCAGTAATGTTTTATGAGTAAATATTTTATGTTATTTTTTATGTAATGTATATCACCGATATCCTTAATAAAATCTGTAATGTTTTTTATATAACTGTAATGTTTATCCGTCTTTTAGTCTTTCCATAATACCATCTCTCAAGAGACTTACTCAGATATGATTTGCTCCTGCCTATATTGCAAAATAAATTATGTCATATTGCAATCATCTGATGGATGAACTAATTAGCTCGAGAAAAAAACACTATAAATTATAACCGAATAGAAACTTGGAGAAATTCAAGAGTAATTCCAATATCAAAAGCGTTCACGAGAAAGCTAGCAGCCTAACACTAATTAACTTCCAACTTATTACCATGTCCAAAAAGCAAAACAAGAACAAATGTCACCCATGCAGCATAACTACAACAAAAACTTCTAGAACCACCTAGCTAGCACACCTCCTCCTCCTCCACCGTTTCACCACCCCTCTCAGGCTCTTCCTCCTCCGCTCTATCCCTAACACTGAACGACAAAGACTCCCGCCGTATCAAGAACCGCCCTGTCGGTGGGACCCACAAATTAAGCCACCCTTGCGGCCTCCCAGACTCCCTCCACACTTGAACACTCAAACATTGTATCGGATTATCTGCCGGCTCCGCGGCATCTCCGCCTCTCAAAACGTCGCATAACAGCACCCTAGCACTGCCCACGTGCTTCTCGAGTCCGACGTGGGACTTAGCGTATATGTCCACGTTTAGCGCAGCCATGACGTCGTCTGTGAGCTGGCGGTGGAAGAGCTTCACCTTCACCACCTCGTTCCAAGTCGGATTGGTGCCTCCGTGCTCGTCGAGATGAGTTGTTGCCACGTGGATGCTCTTGTCCACGTAGACTTCGGCGTAGGTTCGCATCTTGGTGATGTGTTTCACGTTCTTCAGGTCACTGGCGGAGTAGATTAGGACTTCTATCTCTTGAAGCTCCGCATCAGGCAGCGCTTTCCGCCGAACTAGTTTTGTGTTGGTGGGCATTTTTCTTTTTCTTGTCTAATTGAAAAGTAAGTATAGTTTATAGTATTGGGCGACTTGATAAGTTTCGCACATATATATACTCCTTCGGCAAATTACACAAAACACCCCCTCACGGGTAGGCCGCGGTTAGTCGGCTCTACGCATAAAATCATAATAGCCTCTTTGGACAAGTCGAAATTATCATCGACTGGGGAGATGGGTCATCATCCCCTTAAAAGACTTTATTAAGAGGAGAAGGTTATCCACATTATATGTTGTTTGCATAATCTACTCACTAGTGATGTGGGATGTTCTAACACATGTAGTATATCAATAAAAGTGAGATACTATAATCATACTATGTGTGTATCAATTGGTTTAAAATGGAGAAATATCTTGGTCCACGGTGGATTTATGCATTATGAGTTTCAGCCAGTAAATCCATGAGATTTATCCAGTGCGCACATCCGCGCATCTGAATGTTAGCGATTTCCCAACGTAAAAAAAAAATTAAGAATGGTGAATTGATAAATTGAACAGTTGTAATGAAATATATGTTACTATTCTATATATGAAATGAAGAAGAGGGAACAAATACTGCAATGAACGTTCTGTAATTTAGAGGGGAGAGTAAGAAGCAATAGCTCTGCAATGAAAGTTCTGCAGTTTAGAATGGGGGAGAGGGAACACACTACATTAAAATCGGATTAAGTTGAAACCTAATGGAGAGGGGGAAAGTAAGAAATTATTGGGCACTAGTTTGCGCATGATGGTATATGTGTACTTGGTATATTACTCGGGGGGGTTTGTTTACAAAAATGTTATGGTTCCGGATTTCTACATGATCAATGTCATAGAAATCAAGAAAATAACAAACGTGTTTAGGATAAAGCAAGATGTGTTGTCTGTCTATTCTAAGAGACTTTACTCAAACATGAAGTCACCGTTGCTTGATAGAACCGAAGAGCTCTTCGAATGGACGCTTGGGAGCTTCGGTTCGTGCAACGATTTCCACGACTTTGTAAGAAGATTCTGGGTGGAGCAATGCCTGGACTGCAACTTCAGCAACCTGATCTCTTGATATTGAACCTTCGTACAACGTATCCTGAAAGGAAGAGTTTAGACCAGAACAGGAAAACAAAAAAGAGAACTGTGCAAACAGAAATTTACACTAGGCAAACTTTGCATCATCTCCTCGAATAGTGAATCTTCTAAAAATCATGTTTTTCTAACATAAAGAGAATCCATACATCCCATACCAAGTGTTTGGCACACGCCCACTTTACACCAATAATTTAGAAAAATGAAGCCTCTCAAATATAATAATTACGACTTTCAATGGAGGTCGAAGTAATGTCTCCAGTAACTAGGCCTATATGCGGTGTGCCAGATGTACGAGTGTAAACATCAGCTATATATACATATGAAAGCCGCATGGTTTAACAACATACCTCGGGCTCCATGACTATGTTCCCCTTAGGTGGATCGTTCTTCAAACCCCCAGGCCTTATAATCGTGTAATCTATTCCAGACTTTCGAATGTGTTGTTCTGCTTGGAGCTTTGCGATTAAGGTGAGGCCGAAGACATTGAGAAAAATGTAGGCAGGATTAAGAATCTGACCCATGGCAGCCCCATTGACTAAGATTGAACTTATAAGTATAAATTTGTTAACCCCACGTTTTCGGCAAGCCTCTACCAGGTTTACAGTGCCAAAATTATCAACCTGCATAAGAGGAGCTAAGGAACATCATATTCTTAAATACAATCCTGAAGCTCGGTAATTCTTAGTATGAATCAAGAATGATCTGTATGCAAATCTATTGTGTTCGGCAGCTGAAAACAAAGAACACATGAATCCGATGATGATTTAGAAACATGTGTCGACAGCAAGAGAATGGTGTAATCGTTAAAAAGTGTGAACAAATTGTGAGATCGTGGATTTTCAACAATAATCAATTCAGATATATCTCCCATTCGACCAGAATCCTTTGTGTTGGTACCGCCTCAGCAAAAAAACTTGAGTAATTATTTGGACCTTTGTGTTCTTCCATGAAATGTAAGACACAAACTTAACAAATATAGTAACTTGCAGAATGAACAACATACTTCAAAGTACCAACCTTCCATGGAGCTAATAAGTCCCACGAGTATTTAAAACCAGTAGCGCATATTACTGCCTCAGAATCATCACTAATGGCATCAGCTAACTTCTCCAAACCCTCTGTGACATCTGCTTTGACCTGAACAAATGGCACATGATTATAGCAATAAGATCCCCTTATGTATTTAAAGTTCCAACTTTGTGCAACTAGTTTTGCCAGATGAAGGCTCATAATCTCACACCACTAGTTCTCATATTTTGAGTTCCACTAGATGCAACTAGTCTTGAGACTCTTAACAAATCAACTCAATTTGTCCTGACAAGACTCAGAAAACAAAGATTCTGCTGCATGGTGGAATAAAACAGTAACCAATATCTTAGAAAGCAAAAGTAGCTGCATGAGGTGTGCAAGATTGCATAAAGATATGCCACATTAGGGAGTCATGTTCTCCAGTCATTAAGAACTCCAGGGACATCTTGCACCTATGTTCCAACAAATTGTAGTACCTCCTCTCTGCCCCTCATTTTCTAGCTATGATTCACACACTCCCGCCACGATTACGGAGAGGCTTATATAACACTGACACCCCTGAATGACAGTGAGCATAATCTACTAAACCACAGGGATGCTACAGGTTATTAGGCATAAGCTAAATATCCAATGATTTTGCAATAACAACACCTATTTTCTGATAAAATGCAGCAAAACACACTAACCAACAACAGAACTACTTATGGTCAAGTACATTTACACCTACCTCCCTCGACATCCATGTACGTTTCAAATTTCAATGGATCATAGGTACCACTCTGTGATATCCATATATGTTCAACAATCATATATATGTCAAGTCATTTCAAGAACTCTTACACCTCGACTTTCCTGGACATCACCATCAACATTCTAGAGGTAAGTTCCTCATTTTCCAACCACGATTATGATTACTCTCCCTATAGTTACACAAACCCTTGTATCGGCCTCCCCTCAGTATCTAATCTATGACTCTGAACAACACTGACATTCGTGCGAGCTAAACACCACCAAAGCACTATCCAAGTACATATAGACCTATTCTCCCATTTCCGGCCACAAAAGCACTACTACTTTCTTATATCTACCTCCCTAAAAAATGCAACATTTACACCCCTCAACGAAGGCAGGTCCAGTTCTTTAAACCACAGGACGATACAGCCAACTAGTAATTAGGCCTATTAGATAAATATCCGCCATAACATACTCCATTAGACCATTACAATAACTATTTTAACAAAATTACAGTACGCTACACAAACCGATAACACAATCACGACTTACAACTACAAAAAGGATCTCGAAACTCACAAAGTGAAGAATAGAACTGCCTAATTATAGTTCACATAAGTCCTACAAAGCAAATATCCGCCTTAATCTACTCTATGGCGCAATAACAACTATCTCAACAAAATTACAGTATGCTACACGAACCAATAACACAACCACAATCACACAAATACAAAACAAATCTCAAAACTCACAATGCAAAGGTCAGGATTACTTCCGGGAAAAGTCGATTTGGCCTTATCGACATCACGGACACCAGCTTTGACAGCAAAGCCCTTAGCTAAGAGCTGTTCCACGATCCTCTTCCCGGTGCTTCCGGTAGCGCCTGCAACGAATATCGTCTTCTTCTTCTGTACACCACCACTACCTTCCTCCTTGATTTCAGTATTGGTATCCATCTGAAACGAACAAACAAATCAATCGGCTTACAAAGTGTGTGAAATCAGTAAACTAGAAATGCAGGAAATCGAGAGGAAATGGGAGAAGATGTAATTACAGTTGATGAAGACGCTTCGAAGTGAAAGGGTTTGGGTTTTGTGGTGATGTAGAGTGAACGATGGAGAGGTTTTATGAGGAAGAGACTTGAAGAAGAAACTGAAGCCATTGCCATTCTGATAGAAATTATATTTTTGTTTGTTCGGAATTATACCCGCCACAATTATATTTTGGGACACGTGGTCTAAAGCTTAATTTGTATGGTAAGCTTAGATGTAGTATTGTGGATGTTTCTGGCATTTTTATGATTTGTTATCTCCGTCTGAAAATCCATTAATTTCAGTTCAGTTCAGTTTTTTTCAGATGAAAAGAACAACGTATAGTGAACTGCACATTAGCATTGTTGCAAGTGTCATAAAGGATGTAATTTAGTGTTCAATTAATATTTTAATTATTGTTAAGTGAGATAATTTTCATTTTTTTATAATGTATGAGGTTTAACAATGAAAAATGTAAACGAGTGACACTTATGGGATAGTAATCGTTTCAAGATTCCAAGCACATTATTAAATGTTTTGTAACTTAATGACATGTTAATACTACAATTAAGTAACACTAAAATCTCCAACCATCAATCAATTGTGTTTTTTATGGTTCTTAATCAGTACTCCAGAGATGAATTTAAGGTCTGATAGAAACAACTCGGGACATTCATGTCAATAATGTCTCGAGGAAAAGGTTTGAAAACAGATCCAAAGGCCATTCATTACTTGGCTGAATCAGTTAAAAAGTTATAACATCTCACAGGTTCAAGCCAACTCAAGCATAATGGAAAATGTTTTGCTTACATATCCATCAGCACAAGAATTTGAAACCATTTCTGAACTATAAATCATAAATTACGATACACTCCTAAGCATTCAAATCCTGCTACTCAACACAAACTAATGCTACATGATACACAGCATTGTGGTACATTTGAACTCCTGCCGCCTTGGTAAATTCGGACGTCTAGAATCTGCTACACTGCTCTCGCTCGCCCACTCTACATACCTGAAATTTTGGTAACACAAGTCAACTACCAGTAGTCTAGTGTTCTATAAATTTATATGCAGAAGCATTTGTTGCAACTGAATTTGCTGCAAAGTGCCGTCTGCGTAATCATCTTACACAGCATAATCATACAATGCGATTTCATTTCATCAAGTCAACAAACCAACCTTGCGGCCAATGTCTGTTTTGATTGGTACTGAATGCTTCCTACAATACTACTGCACGACTTTTTTCCTACCATAATCATTTTACATGATCATACATGCAACTTTATTTCAGAAATAGACCTAACTTGCTATCAAAATTTCTTTTGATACTGCAATACTGGTGCAGAAATTTTTCCTAAAAACAATTCTAGGACCTGTAAACTTATGTTTGTTGGAGCCCACCTTAAATTAAGAACCAAATATTTAATTTCAGTTTTCAAGTCACTGCATTACACCCCCTTACATGCCGTGTTGGACTAATGTATAAGCAATATAGTGTTTCCATGACAGATATTCAAAAGTAAGCAAGCAAACTTAAGATGGCATACCAACAATGTTCAGTTCATTCACATGAAGTACACCATATTTGCATCCTCGACTATCATTAAGTTCTGCTTCAACTGCATCATCTGCAGATGGATGGAAACAGTTTATTAACAGTTGGCTTTTAGCTGCTTGAGTGAATACACCCCATGCAACTAACGCAAAAGCTTGACAAGTGTACATAGACATTACCTTCAAAAGGTCCATAATTTCTGTTGCAGAATAGGGAACATCTGCTCCATTGTTAACAACACCATCAATATCAGATATTGACATCTGTTCCACGTGCTGTGCATGCCTATACCTTCCCAGAGCAGCACTGAAAGCTTCCAATCTACAAATAACACACACAAAAAGATATCAAAATTCCAGTGTATTACTAATGAAAATATTATTCTTTCATATCTTGTTTGAAATTTTGATCCCAATTATTCGCTGTCTCACCTCTCTGGGGAAATATTGACTTCATTTGTTGCTGGTGCATCAATATCCATAGCATCAGCATGACTAGCAAAACCACGGAAACATAAGATATATCAGTCTAGTTTTAGTTTATAGTGGTATATCATAAAGCTTGTCCCAACTTACATAGAAACATACAAAGTATCAGCTTGATGTAATGATATTTATGTATTTTAAGTTACAGTATATGATTGTTGATAATCTATGGGCAGTTTAACAAAAAAAGCAAGAAAATGATGTCAGCTTTTCACTTACCTGTTAGCAGCAGTAGAGTCTTCGTTGTTGGTTGCATTGGCACCCCTATCACGAGCTCGACCATTATTACCAGCTTCAGCTTCAGCTCTATATTCTCTCTGTTTTTCTTGCTCCCGCTCCTCCATTTCACTTAGCTCTTGATGATATATAGCAAAATTTAGAACTTGAAGAGCAGCTTCAGCATCAACCTTCGTTACCTTTTCAAGAATACATTATTCATTAGCCCCAGCATAACCTAAAAGATATCCGAACTTCTAGCAGCAAACAAATAGTTTCCATGTAGACACTAGATGCAAGATACTATCTGTGACTTTAAAAGCATGCTGAAACTGACACATCGTTGTAGTGATCATGGAATTCTTGTAGTCGTCTTTGTAAAAATTATGAAGATTATACCAGGTCAGATCAGATTGTGCACTGAACTGATAAATTTTTTAATACCTCTTTTCGCAACTTGAGTTTGGCATGAGCAGTAGATAAACGAATAATTGTCTCTAAGGTTCTGGCAGTAATTGGGAGCGTCCCACCCGTCTGAAAATTGATCACAATGATTCACTAAGCCCGCCTTATATGGAAAATATATATGGGTATCAACTCTATCAGACGAGTATGAAACTAACCTTAACGTTTGAACTTGCATTTCTAAGCTCAGCATAAGCAGTTGCTATGTGCTCACAAGCCTGCAAAAGAAAATTTAATAGCCAGACATAAGAATTTTCTGAATCTTAACATGATAACAAAGTAAGAAACATGAGAAGTATAAAAGTATGATGTGCCTTAAAACAGGAGTGTAATACTGAATTTGGATTTCTGACTACAAAGTATAAATCTGATTTGACAAGCAATTGACATCGTATAAGGTCACCTCGTTAGTGAGTTGAGGCTGAACCCTGTTTTTAGCATAATGGATATATTTCTTGAGAAAATTGATAGTGAGCGTGTCACGTTTACGACCCCGATCAGATTTCTTCCCATGTAGTGTTCGGTTATATTCGACAAAAACAGATGAACCGTTCTCCCCATCATCATCCCTATGGAGCCTTGAATTGTCGTCCAATGCTGAGCCTGATACAAAATTTATACAGATTGTTAAAATTATGCCCGCATTAGAATGACTGACTTACGTATGGTCAGGTAACAATAGCGTTCAGTTACCTCCATCTACAACCGAACGAAAGCGGTGCATACGCAGCACATGTTCAGATATCTTACGGTCAATCCCGGCATCCATTTGATCCAAGACAATAAACAACAGATCGAATCGAGAAAGTAGGGAGTCTGGGAGCCCAATGTTCTTTGTTGGAGTTATGGAACGATCATACTGTACATGGATAAGGTAGTACATTAGAACAGGTAATCGAAGAGATGTAAACATGTCTTAATTATTTCAAATTCTTGACGAGACTAACAGTTCCATATATTGGATTTGCAGCCGCTACTACACTGCACCGAGCATTCAGTGATGCATGGATACCAGCTTTGGCAATAGTTACAGTCTGCTGTTCCATCACTTCATGTATGGCAACACGATCTTGGTCATTCATTTTGTCAAACTCATCAATACAAACAACTCCTCGATCTGCAAGAACCATCGCACCAGCTTCTAATCTTCGTTCCCCTGAGTATAAGTACACAAGTAGAAAAATATCAGCACAGGTAATTATCATGATATGCTTAATTGACATAGATATGTCAACCACTATACCTGTTTCCTGGTCAGATGTAACTGCAGCAGTCAATCCAACACCGGAAGAACCTCGACCAGTGGTAGATATAGCTAAAGGAGCTATATTCATGATTGCCCGCAGCAACTGAGACTTGGCAACAGAAGGATCACCAACCATCATCATGTTTATGTCACTGTAATAACAAGAAATAGATCATGGAATCATTTATTATAAAATACTGCATGCATGTTTAAAGAAGTTTGCCTTGAAACTGTAGCAGGAAAAAAAAAAACCTGGCCAAGCACGGGAGAAATGCTGAAAAATTCAAAGTTATAACCAGCACAACAAGATTAGTGTTACTTACCCTCTCAAGTGGGTCCCATTTTTCAAGTTCTTTTCATTTCCGCCAAGCATCAGTAGAATCACAGCTTTCTTTATCCACAAATGCCCATATATAGAGGGAGCAAGAGAATTACCAAGTAGATCAAAAGTATCTTCTCTCCGAGATATCTTTTTTATGTTATTCATGTCATCTAGTGAGTACTGTAAATTATGCGACATTTTGTTGAGGAGTGAGACGTTGTTGGCTACGAGAATCGTCCTATATTGTAACAAGTAAACCGCCTTAGAACAAAGGAGAGAGAGTGAAACAAACGAGTTGTGATTGTTATTGCTAATACAAAATAACCTGAATACTCCATTCACGCTGCCCTTGCTTGAACCAGGCAGTGCTTTGTATATCCCAACAACTGCAACACGGTCTCCAGCCTTGCACGAATCAACCAAATCATCTTCTACAATGATATCAACAGTGCGAGGTAGCTGTCCTGGAGCTGAATTTTCCGGTACTTCTTGCATCGATATTGTCTGGTGGTCCTTATAAGTGCAGAGGCCAAACTCCGTCACTAATAAGTTACCATTCTCATCCTGAAAAAAGTTAATTGTCATCAAAAGCTCCTTTCCGGTCTAGTGATGTTACAAATTATTTTAATAGAGACGGTAAAGGTAATAAGCAGAATCATACTCTTGTTGGATACACGGAACCAGTTGGCAAGCCCATATTAGATGTAATGTCTCTATATTCGCGGACAGTAAATTTATCAGTATCAGGGCAGAAGTGGACACTCTTAACAACTTTAGGCCTGACAAGGGAACCTACACAAGTAAACAACATCTCTCAGTCACATAATTTGAACTGATTAGACTTGACTAGTATAATACATATTTGTATACAATTTATAAAATGTGGTATGAATGTTAGCCTTCTTTTATGTACATGAAACCTACTATCATGTATTCCTTCGTGTGAACAGTACAAACTTTTCAACTATAGGACCTAAGTTTCCTTCCTCTGGGAAAATACAAACCAAGTCCGCACACTAGAGGGCATAATGTCCTAGTAGAAGAGCTTGTGTTTAACCCTTCCTTGGCTCAGACGAAAAGTTAAGGTGAGAGACCAGACAAAGTATCAGTCATACTACTAGAGAATTCAATGCAAAAGCCACCAACAAAATCTACCTACAATTGAGTATTGCATCTCAGCGTTATTCTGTTTTTAGGACCTCACGTAGAAAACATATCAGCATGATAACCTCCACATTTTCTAGTGGTGTGGCTAGAAATAAATCAGTAATCCTGCACATAGTACTAGCAACATCCGAGTCAATTCCTGCCATACTAATTCTCTGGATCTATGTCTTGGCTAATTTACATATCAAGTGGAGAGACAATACTACTAATCCTGATTAAGACATTCAACATCCTAGAGTTGCAGAAAAAGTCCAACACTAATCAAGAAACTACTACTACCATTAATCACAAATATACGTTATAATTGGCTTGCTAGGTCCCCAAAACACCATTCACACAAAAAAAAAAAAAAAAATCTTAAGCATGCACACTATTCAACTTAATTAACAGACTGAGTAGAGAAACCGGGAGTACATTTTGTGACAATGCCCTCCACGCAGACCATGGAGCCAATAAACCCAGACAAAAGCTCCCTCGGCGTAACCCTCCGAGAAACGAAAGGACCCTCTAGTCCAACTAGTACCTGCTCTCCTTCTTTCAGGTACTTAGCATTCAAACTCTTCACTGTATCAGTCACAGCGTCACATAGAGGTTGCATATACTCGCTCGGAGTTTGCAAAAGCCTGTAAATCCAACAGCAAATGTAAATTCCACCATACGATTCGGCAATTAACTTCACCACACCATAAATCACATAAATGCATAAACTGAAACTTGATTTTAAGAACCTTTTGAGAATCAATCACTTGAATGCGTAATTACCTGTGAGCCAAATCTTCACCTTCTCGATGGTTGTAAAAATGAGAAAGGTTAACAATACAACGGCGGCGATTTTGTTGAAACATTAGGTCTAGCGATTTCTTGAGGTCAACATTGTATTCCTAGTGAGAATATACACAAACATTTGGTTCAGGTCATAGATTTAACAACACGCACAGATTAGGCAGCAAAAATACACAGATTTACTTACAGTTTGTTCGAAGAACTTGAGAAAAGTAAGCTTGTGAGCTTTTCTAACGTCCTCGCTTAGATCCATTGGAAGTGATTCTGATCACAATCGATCTCTGTGAGCTGTGCGTTCCAATGTGTGAGTATGAGAAATGAGTCCCTTTCTTTCTTTACTGGTGATTAGGGATTGGGAATTTGGCGGGAAATTTGCTATGTTTTGGCGGGTAGATGATTGATTGGAGACTGATTGCTGGCTTGGGCCTATGGATTGAAAGGCTTGGGCTGGTGGATGAAGGGTGAGGCTGTTTAATGGGCCATGAATAAATTAATTAAAGTAAGGTAGTGACTAGCGAGAGTGCGAGACCAGCAACGAGAAAGGGAATCAAAACCAAGAAAAGGGCTGTCTTTATACCTAGAATTTGCATTCGGGTCATTCAAACTGGTTCGGGTCGGGATCATTAGGGTCGGATTGTTCGGGTCTACAATTTTTTCGTGTCAATTTCATATCGGATCGGGTGATGTTCAGGTTCGGGCCATTTTCGGATTACTGTATTTCGGATCGCTTTAGCTTCGGGTCAGTTCGGATTTGGGTGTTATACAGATTTGGACCGTTTTCGGATTAAAATATTTTGAATTGATTCGGATCGAATATTTTTCGGATTCGGGTGTTATTCGGATTATTAAAAAATCCCCGAATCGGGTCTATTTGATACGAGTGTTATTCGGATTCGAGCCTTTTTTTTTATTACAAATCTTCATGCCATTTTGAATCTAATTATTTCATAAAAGTTCAATTTGAATATGCATCTTCACTTCGATTATAATAATTTGTTTCATTTTAGCTCAGTTTTATATCAAGTAATTCGATGGGTTGTATCACTTTTTAATCGATCCTAATTTTAGTCTTTATACACAACAAAAAGAACTTTATTTATGGACATACTTATATTAATAACTAGGGGAGTCAAAATATCTGAGTATGAATTACAATGAGGTAGAAAATAAAAGTAAAAATACATGGATCGATGATTAGTTATAATTGTTATATAGTAACAGGTAAGGGTTTGTTAATGATGTTAATTGTTAAGGGTAATACCGGACCGAATACTTATGGGTCGAATTTGTTCGGGTTGTATCGGATCGGATGATTTCATATCAAATTTAAATCGGGTCATTTCGGTCAAATGATTTCAGGTCAAATATAATTCGGGACATTTCGGATCGGATGATTTCGGGTTGGGTATTTTCGGATCGGATGATTTCGGATATGTCAGGTCAATTCGGGTAATGGGTCATTTTCGGATTTGGCCAATTTCGAGTCAATTCGTATTCGGACTGGTTCCAGGTCATGTTCGGATTGTTAGGTCATGATAGTTTCGGATCCAATTTCGAATTTGGAACGGATTTCGGGTTTGGGTCAATACTACCGGGTCTATTATACCCCTTATGAATGAACTTTTATGCCTCTCACTTGTTCCATATATGAACTTACACTTTCAAAAATAAAATCTAATACCATGTCACCTCTTGAATTTTTATTCTTATTCTTCATTTTAGGTTTTGTTCTTTTTAGTTTTTTCGTTCTCCAACAGACATATACGCATTATCCTAGGTTTATGATTCATAACTTGTTTGGTTGTATTTTACATCAACAATAATACAGTAGAACTGCATATATAGTGTTCAGTAATACAGTCTCACTGTATATGTTGTAAGAACTTACAAATTGGGATTGGTACTCTAAACTGACTCAGCAATGTCTTCATCATTGATTGATATCAGTGAACAACATTATGCTAACTAAATTAAATGTCAATGTAACTTTTAGTATGCATATAAATATACTATCTGTGTCGTATGCTAAATCTCCACTATAAAAAAATGTAAAATTACAAAAACAAGGTTGTATCACGTACGATTGATTAGTTGTAGAACTAGACTTGGAACAAATACAACTACTCTAGTTTAACTTCACACAAGCAAACGTCAAACTTTAGAGGTCACTTACACGAAAATCCAGCATCAATGTCTAGTAAAAAGACTACTTGCTGGAAATATATGGTGTTATTTAGAGAGCTTCGAGTAGCAGTCTTGATTTTCCTCCATGCCCTTGACGCATATATATGGTGTTATTAAGAGAGCTTCGAGTTGCAGTCTTGATTTTCTTCCATGCCCTTCACGCATATATATACTTGAAGATGGCAGCCTGCCCCTAACAAATTTTATTTGCGTGTTTTCCATATTTCTACCAGAGTTCATTAAGGATTGCTTTATCTTGTTTAAAAGGTGTCTTCATTTCTCTCCAAGATTCCGAGATCTTCAATATACCATTCCATTAAGCTCCGAAATGTTCATGGCCCATAAGGTTGCCTTTTTTAATTATCTTCAACAGCGCCTCCATGATATAAATATTTACTCATAAAACATTATTGATACCGTTAAAAACATTACACTTATACTTAACAACATATGCTCGTCACTCAGGTTCCTCTCTAATGTCGGTCTCTCATAAAACTTTGTAATATTTAATATTATAATTGTAGTACTACCTCCGTTCTAAAGAAAACTTTCAATTCTACTATTCTGCGGTCAACTGTCTTTGGCTTTGACCACAAATTACCCTTAAACTATAATAGTAAATAATTTAATAAAATTATATAATGAAAATTTAATGGAATGATGGGGGTATTAATTATAAAAATGAAAATAAGAAGCGGAAAATGGATTGAGAATTTCCAGAGGAATTACTTTGTATTGAAAATCTTAAATAAAATTATAAAACGCTTTCTGATTTCTATTCCATAATTTCCATTCACGGCCTCACTCAAAATCATTCGACGCATGTTTAGCTCAGGTCGCAAAAATGGTGAAGAGAAGGACTATGTGCTCCACGCTTTCCTCACCTTGTGCTGATTCTTCACAGAACCACAAGTAAGTGACACAACACAAACTGCTGCTTCAAGTTAATTTTTCATAGTTGCTTGCCGTATTTTACTTTTTCCCAACTTAACCTTAATCTGTTCCCTTTCTCCTCTTATGCCTAGGAATCTAGCCAAGAAAAAGACCAAAACGACTAGGAAAAGACCATCAAAGATCGATTCCCTGAAGCCGAAGAAACCACCAACGGCTTTTTTCTACTTCCTGTTCGTTTTCTGATAATTTTTTACCTTACCGTTAAGTTTCTGAAATTATTGGCTTAATTGCTGATTGGTTAAAATTGAGCTGATTTGGGTTTTGTAGAGAGGATTTCCGGAAGGGTTATCAGGAGCAAAATCCAGATATTAAATCAATGCGTGACGTATGTAATGTAGTGACTAATTGTAATGTTCCTATTAATGAATTAGTGATGGTTTACTGATTAGATTAAATGATTCTTGATCATCGAATTGTTCGTGTAGGTTGGCAAGGCGTGCGGAGTGAAGTGGAAAACGATGACGTATGAGGTTTGCATTGCAATCCTATTCCTTTTTGTGTCCCTAATATCCTTGCGGTGTTCATTAGTTTGCATTTTTTTGTACTTGTGAGTGTTCACTTGTCCACTCCTCGAGAACAAAGAAAAACAAAATGATCACTTGCCATTCATCATTTGGAATCTCTTATAGTGCCCTCATACGGTGCTAATTGTAAATAACTAGCAGGACACAATTTACTTCGAAACACTGTGTTCTGTACTGGTGTCTAACTCAATGTACTTTCAGGACTTCCGGTTTGTTTGGTGATTGCAATCGTTAGTTGTTTCTTCATTCAGAGGGTTTCAAAATGTCATAACTGATGCTACTAGTCATAAATAACTAAGCAATAATTCACATTG
This sequence comes from Plantago major, assembly GCA_026545765.1. Lineage (NCBI taxonomy): Eukaryota > Viridiplantae > Streptophyta > Magnoliopsida > Lamiales > Plantaginaceae > Plantago > Plantago major. Next base: position 6,297,675 of record CM048840.1, read on the forward strand.
AAACATTCTGTACTGGTTTCTGACTGAAAGCACTTTCACGACTTGCTGTGTATTACTTGGTCGGGACGTTTTGCAAGTGTGATGGTGATTGTTAGTGTTTATAAGCTGTACCATTTCTTCTCAAGAACAAAGAAATATGGAAAATTGTGTGCCTCGTTTCTTCTTCATATAGAGGCTCTTGGAATAATGCCCTCAACTGAAACTAACCGTAACTAACTACGCAATCCATAATTCACATTGAAGATTGTGTACTGTTGTGTGGTGTCTGACTGAGAGTACTTTCACAACTCTATGTTTATTAAGTTGCAATTATGTCGGTGATTATTACTTGTCAGTAAGTCTTCTTAACTGTACCAATCCTTCCCGAGAACAAAGAAAAATGGAAAGATTATATGCCTCATTTCGTCTTCATTTAGAGGGTCTTGGAATGTCCTAACTGGAGCTAATTGTAAATTATCAAGCAAATTAGTACAGGCTATTATGTGAATGGTGGAAGTCATACGTACAAAAGTAAGTAGTATGTTGATTTCTCATGTTTTGATCTCTTATATTGCTTATTTTAGGAAAAAGTCAAATACTATGACATTGCTACAGAAAAACGAGCAGAGTTTGAAACTGCCATGGCAGAATTCATTAAGAGAAAGGTAAGTTTCCTTGGAGTGTTACTTTTATACTGTGTCAATACTTTATATCATAAGCATGTTTCTCCTAATGTGATTTCATTCGGTTCGCAGGAAGATGGGGAGTTTGAAGATGACTCAGAGTTTGATGAATAGGAGCGGGATGGTTCTTTGCTTCACATCTTCCCAGGATGGGTGGTTGATAGTCTGTGCTGTAGGTATGGCCTCTTGGAGTTCTATATCCTCTGTATCATCTCTTGTACATTACCTAGTGAATTACTGTAGTTGAATGTCTCAAACAATTCGTTCCTTCATATAATTATTAGTAGAAGATGTGTTAGCACAAGCTGCAAACAGTCTCTGTGTTCATCTCAGCCCTCTATGTCTCATCTTTTGTCACAAACAAAGTTGTTCGATGTGAATGGAACGTGTGTTGCTGCAATGATTGACATGATTTGTCATGAAGAAGAAAAGTCAGCTTATGATGTCTTACTATACTGGTATACTTTTCATATTTGCTCTAATTGACATAAAACTGTAAGCTCTAATGAGTAATGATACAAAAAAACACTTTAATTCTATATATCTATTCCTGTTCTATTTTTATTGAGAGAATTGAAAGTGTATTATAGCTCAAATGAAGGATACAATTCAAGGGATAAGAGTGGCATAATCCAATTTGCCTGTGTGCAATATCCATTTTATAAGTACATAGGAGTATGTATACAATTCCAAATGCCTATCTCTCCTCAAAATAAACATTTTTGTTTATGTATTAGAATGTGTACTGTCCAATCGACATTCTAAGCAATGAAATATACAGGTGGTAAATTAGCACCGGACTCTGATAAAAAGCCAGATCCAAGTCTTTCCAATAGATCCTTACGTATAACGTACTCACACTTGTGAAGCAATTTATTCAAAGCAAGAGCCATCCAGAGAATGATAGCTATTTCACATTGCTGTAGAAATATGTTCGGTAGATGTGGTAGAGCAGAACAGATTTTCAACCCAAGATGGTGGTTTGCACTTGTGTGCAATCATGTCATTTTGTATGACCAACCAGTGCAACCACTGAAGTGGTAAGACTCTGTTGGATCTCAATGCAATTTTATTGATCAAGACTCGGGCAAATATACAAGCCACAGCTAAGTCTAGCATAAATCAACTGGCGAGGATTCCATCCTTCAGAGAATCTAGGCATGAGCCAGAGAGAAGAATTTGCAAACCAATTTTCAGATGAAACGGTAGCCAGTCTGATTTTCTAAGAGGGAAAGGTTTTCTCAAAGGTTCTGCACAAGCTAATCTTGCATTGTATAGGGTTTTGGGTTAGATGGTCCAGCGTTTAGACACATATTAAGTATTAGGAATAACCCCATCAACACCACCTAAGCGTTAGGCTTTGCACGTTCCCCTAATTTGCACACACACCTTATCTATTAGGAGGAACCACCACTTCAGATTACTTCCTGACTTAATCATTAGTCATAGCCAAGTTATTTGCATGGCGTGCTTCCTAATCCCTCTAAGCATCTAGGCAAAGGGGATACTTGGTCAACAGAGGCCTGTTAGCTTCACTGGTAGAAAATCAAGACCATATCTAGATTTAATATTGCTTAACAGATTGTTATGTATCTCTCATGCACTATCCTATAAGAATGATCATTACATCACCTTATTCTGCATGCTAAACACGGGCTACATGATAATTTAGATCCATTTTACCAGGTAGATAAACGTTTTCCTGATGACTTAACTCTGAGGTTACCCTTCACTCTTATCAGTGATAAGAGATGTCAATAATGACATGTTAGTAGATATAACAGGGCCATAGCTCCATTTGATGCATTTTTAGTTTTACTTTTTAGCTTTACAATACCTGTTACGTATTTAGTTTTACCGTTTTGCTATGCAAATTATGTCCTGGTCGATCAGGGAATGGTATCAAATTTACTAGTCCGGAAATCTAACAGGATAGAATTCCTTGTAAATTTTAGTTTCCGACTTCTTTCATGTCAAACTCAGCCAGGTCACGCACCATAGTGGACCTACATAAACACCTAAGGTATTAGCTGCCATATCTTTCCATGGCTCGAATTTAGGTGAAGATTGTTCTGCCTCATGGTCAGCCACAGACAGCAAGAAGGACTATTTCCAAGCAGTGCGGGTTTTAATTTATCCATTTATGTGCATGATGATGATACAACGTATATGTATATCCGGTCGTTGTTTTAGCCCTGCGTAGCTGCCTCGAAAGTCGAATTCCGCTGCTAATGGCAATGGAAAGTGTCATGGTCTAAAATGTGGGAAATAGGATATATTTCTTGTTTTTACCAGTCCATGAATGTATTGTTAGCATGTTTTTTGTGCTTGTAAGTATGTGGTTCTAGAATATGCTGTGTTGGGGGTATAAACCAGGAAAGACGAATGGCATGGCATGTTTTCCATGTCAAGATGGTCTTTGACTCTTTGTGCTTGCTTTCTCCAGGTCACGCTAAATTGCATATTATCCATGTTAAATTAATGTTTTGGCGTTAGCTGCAATTTTTGTTTAAACTTAACTTGCACGACGATTTCTTCTCTAAGATGTTGTATATTAATGAGACTATGAGTCTAACACGTACAACTAGCTTGACAGCGAAACTCAAGTTGTGATAAAATGATTTTGATAACCAAATAACTTCTGATTTTCGGAATATGTTTCGGTTCTTGAACAACTTATCCTCAATGTGAGTTCGTTGTCACATGGGTAAGTCATTAAAACACTCATATTTCTAGTCGATACTTTATACTCCCTTCATTTCACTAAAATTGTTACAAATTTTCGTTTTGGGCGTTTCACTAAAAGTGTTACATTTCCTTTTATGGAAATTAGTTTTATAATAAAACTCATTTCTAACCACACATTTTCGGGCCCACATGTATTTTTCCACTCAATTAATATCTCATACTCATTCTCCACCACATATTTTTGGGGACCACATACTTCTATACATTTTTCCTTAAAAATTGTGTTCAACACAATTGTTTCACTAAAAGTGAAACGGAGGGAGTAAAAAAATACTCATAAGTGTATAATGTTTGCTTTTTGTTTCATGTATTTTGCTTATTAATTACAGTATCACTCATCAAACGTGAATGCATATTACCATAGCTTAATATTTTTGTTATATAGAGTAAAAAAGAAAAGATTTTACATCAAATTATCCCGTTACTAAATAATTCTGGAAGTTTGGGTTTGTCGTAACAGCAAAATATTTATCGTCCCGGTGGATTTAAAGTTTCAATTTGTGTCCTCGTGGTAATATCTATGTCTCATTGATTGATAACGTGAGTAATATATCTCCTTGCAATTAATCGCTAAAACGCATTTTCTGGCATGTAAAACAATGTTCAATTAGTCTGTTTCAAGCACTTTAAGACGTTTAAAGTTCCTTTGAAATAACGTATGCCATATAAATCCTACACGCATATTATATAAAATGATAAAATTATTTATAACTAATTAGAAATGCTAGTGCGAGCGGCGACATCTTTGCAGTTTATTAGAGATATAAACTATTAAAATAATAGATTAGAGAATAATTAACGATTAATGAATTCACCAATTCTTAAATGTAAGTTGTAACATCAAATTTAAAAGAAAACAGTAGTACATGTTAACCGTTGTAATTTGTACTTCTACCTTTAACGTTAAACACCAAATCCAATCTCAACGGCCATACAAAGGAGAAATTATCTACAATATCGTACCCTCCATTCTCCACGCTAATATATTAAAAAATCTCCAAGGACTTCATAAGTTTTAGCTTCGAAAATAAAATAACCAAAGGTTAGTGTCTGGTTAAAGAAATGATGATGCCACATGCCAATCCATTCTGGAAGATGTCTCGCAAAACTACACGATAATCTAACTGGTGATGAATTCATACTTGATTATCATTGTACTTTTTGACTTTGATAAGAGTAGATTCCCAAATTATCCATCTACTCAATTACACCAATGGCATTTATCTGAGTTATTATTGTCAAGTTACCTGGAAAACATAGTTGATTAGGACTTAGGAGCAACAGTATAATCTAAAATCATTCACCATAATGACATCGGTATCACTTCACATTGCCAAACTACTTTATCTACATAAAACTTGATGAAATAATTTAGGGATTTTGGGGGTGTTTGGTAAAAGTAAAACCTCGAGTTAAAGGAAAATTTTAGGTGTTTTTAATCAGATTTTTATGGTTTTAATTGCTAGCCAAACATTCTCTTAATAAGCACTACTAAAAAACAATGGAATAGTTTACAGACAATTCCCGTTGATTATATTCATTTAATGTTGGTTATATGCCATATCTAACATCATATTGTCGAATATCCCTATTAGCTTTGTGGGTGTAACCTATTGTAAATAGCCAACAAGTATGTTGGTTATCTTTTAATAACCAACAGCTGAAATTGACAGTTGTCTGTTAAATAAAACATGACTCACGTGCCATACTCCATAACCAACCGAAAAAGGTTGTTGGTTATTATCCCGTACAAGTATTCGTATTCAACAAATAACCAACAGTCTTGTGTCAGTCAGTATACATGTAAAAATACATATTCTCACTTACAACTACCCGTTGATTATAATTGACATACGATTTTAAAATTAAATACAATATTTGTTATTAGGATCAAAATACGATATGATAATAAAATGTATAGTTGTTTATAACATGAAGTTAATAAAAACATATTTCAGCAAAAACACAATTATAAATTCCTTTGGTCTTGAATAATTGCTTTTCATTCATGATCCAAAGATACAAAAGATTTCCCTCATTCTTCAAATACAAAAGGGAGCTAATCACTATCACTGCTCACACAATCAAATGTTCATCTACAAGCTAATCAATTTCCTATACTTCTAAACCTAGGTGCAAGAAGTCCAAGTAGCTTCAATCGCCATTTCTACTGCAGATTTAGCATCAATTTATCGAGAATCTTCCCGGCCAAGAACCCAATCAACCAGAATCTGGAAATTAGGAAAATAGAGAAAAGATTTAGACCGACTTGTGCATATTTGAGACTGGTATGTCAAAATTGTAGTAAACATTACCTGAATTGATGGAGTAGAATCTGAGTTCGGTTGTAGTAGAACGCCTCAACAAAGACACAAACCAAGGGGGTCAATTGGAGGGGGAATTCAGATTTGCAGTCCCAATCCAAAGATGGGCTTCCATTTCTGCAATTTTTCGCTACATAAACAACCTAATAAAAGAGCCATAGAGGTAAGAATAAGTAATGTATAACATAGATGAGAAGAAGCAATGAAGAACAGAGGGTAATTATATAAAATCTGAACTTCACTATAATCTACATTAGTGTGTTGGTTATATTGAAATATAAGCGGCAAATGAAAATTTGGGAAAGTTTAAATAAAGAAATCTGTGGGAAATCAAATTTTGAAAATTTTCAATCATATAACTAACATATAGTTGTAGAATAAACGGAATTTTCAACATATGGCTATTGGTTACTCCAGACCGTATTCTCAATGCTTTGTTTCTTTCTACTACTTTTTTTTATTATTTCAAGTAAATACAATTGCTTCATAGAGTTAAATTATTAGGTGTATATTAACTATATACTCCCTCCGTCCCGTACTCAAGTTCTAGTTGATCCGGGCACAAGTTTTAAAATAAAATTGGAGATATTGAAAATAAAGTAGAAAGGATGTTGAATAAAGTATGGAAGATAGTGAATAATATATGAGGAATAACGAATAATGCATGAGAAAGATTTTCCATTTAAGTGGGAGACCAAAATGAAAAGTGGAAAGTTGAGTTCGGAACGGGTGGAGTATTTGTTGAATTGATATAATATTGATGTGGTATAAAAACGGTTAATTCCGTTAGCCTATGAATGAATACTCCCGAGCTTAGGTAAAGTCAATAATTACATTCAAATTATGAGCGAGATCAATATGCAAAGATGAGGTAACGGGTAAGATCCTTTTTGGGCCGGTTTGTCTTGGACAAACAATACTTAGATTCAACTGTCAAGTAGGGATGTCGAGTGGGAGCTCGTTCCTTGTTCACTTAGATAGAGATATATTGTAGGTTGATGAATTACCTTGATGAGCAGTAAATGCTCTCCGATAGAGGCCCAGGGGATAAGGCTCAATGTCAACAGAGGTTTGTCGGTGTAACAAAATAATGACACCTGGTGTCAGAGTAAGGTGGCGCGTTTAGGTCATGCATGCATCTTTCTTACATTGAGTGTAACCCACTGTGGGTGGATAGGAGGCCAGCCCTCCTTAGGGTCGGCCCCAACAGGTCGGTTTGTTCTTGTTGCGGCATAGTTCTCTGTGATGCTATAGACATTGCTCTTGGTGAAGAGGTCAGTCTGCAGGTTTCGGTACACATGAGGTCGGTTTGTTCTTCTTGCGATGGAGGGGACTACCTTGTCCTGGTCTTCTTTCTTCTTCTTGAAAGTCATAAAGCCAGACCTCTTAGTGTAGAGTCAGTCCGTTTTTAATTGTGAGTAGAGTTTCTAGCTTTATGGTTCATAACAGAGGAAGGTCGTTTCCCATTTGGTGCGGGACCTCGGGAGTAGTCAAGGTCTTCTTAGCTTGGTAAATAGTGAGGTCGCACTTATTTACACATATTAAATATAAAATATAAGTATTTTTTCATTGTGGTACGTGAGATTAATCCGATCATGTAACATCCCACATCGGTTAAAAGACGGGTGGGATAAATGCGAGCGGACGTGGGTCCAAAGGGACAATATCATACTAGCGAGATGTGTGTGGGCCAGTCATGGTAACCTCGCTGGTCCAATAGGCCGGGTCTCGATCCATTAGTGAGCGGGTCGTTACAAGTGGCATCAAAGCTTTGACTGTATGGGCTAGACTTTCCAGAATTGCGAAAACTAAGTGCCATGCGTGGTAAAGTGCTACCCTGTATGGGCCATGGGAGCCACCTCTAGAATCTTGCACGGATGATTGGTCTCATGACAAATTGTAGCCCCTAAAGCTCGACGAGAACGTCAATGATTTAGGGGGTAGATTGTAACATCCCACATTGACTTAAAAAACATGTGGGATAAATGGTATATATCTAGACCATCACTCTCCTATTGTATGAGGCCTTTTGGGTGACTCCAACTGTAAATCCATGCGGACTCCTGTCCAAATGGGACAATATCATGTTTTCAATTTAAAACTTCGGGTGTTCAATAAATCTATATTTGTATTACCTGCAATTTTAAACATATTATGTTTGTAGCTAAACATGCGTTGTTTGTAACTAAATATGCGATGTTAATCACTTAATTCGGTATCTCTGAGATACAGTCTCTCATAAAAGTTGCTCATTTGAACTAGAATAGAGAATAATGCGCTTTAGATGATCCATCGACTGTACAGTGGGACACATGCATACACTTGGGTGGACTGTGGTGTTGATAAGAAGTTTTACCTAGAGACATTATCTTGCAAAAGTTGCTCATTCGACAAGAATAGGGAATCATGAGCTTTATATGGTACATGGATTGTGCTGTGGGAAGCATGCATACACTTGGGTGGACTGGTGTATATCTAATATAAGTTCTAATAAATTTACTCTTACTGTGTAATAACTCATATAGTTTAATGGTAACATTATTGATACAAACTCTTGGTTCAAAGATGATATAAATTTACTCTGCACTCAAATGTACAACATTCATACTCCGTCCATCGGAGGGCCTATACGGTCGGCAGCCCCGTACCTTAGTTTAGTACACTACTTTATACTGATTCACGGTTTATATAAGATATCTTAAATCGTCATAATTCGCGATTGAGAAGAAAAACAAATATATGTATGAAATTGGGGATGTAAACATAAGTATACCTAAATGATTTATAAATTTCTGTTAAATATATGTAACTTATAACCAACATATGTTGTTACATATAGATAATGTCAGTATTTTACAGTATACTTTGAATAACATACAATCTTTTAAAATCAGCAATAGATTTCTGTTAGTTATATTAGTAACTGACAATATACTCTTGGTTATCCTCGACCAATAACTAACAAACACTTGTATATTATAAGTATTTGGAATTCAATCTCAGCCTACTTTTAATACGAAATATATAACTAACAGCTTATTGTAGAATATGTTATACTTCTAAATAGTTATATATTATCTCATTGTGTGTGGGGCATATCATTTTTCATTACTAACGAAAGTAATTTTGCAGTTGGTTATAAGCAAAAATATCTAACAACAAATATGTATGTTGGTTATGAGTTGTTAGTTTTTTTGAAGTTTTTAGTAGTGCTCTGTTTAGTACAAGCTTATCAACTAGTTTATCAGCTCGATGAACTTATTTTCGTAATAAGCTTGTTACGTGAACGCCTAGCTGGTAGCTGATAAGCTTGTCCAGAAAACTTATTAAAAAATAAGCTAGCTTATTTGTTTTTACGTAGCATATTTAGCAAATCAACTAATTGATTTACTAAACACTTTTTAAAAAACCAACTAACTTATCAGCTACCCAATCAATTACCAACTACTAACTTATTAACTATCAACTACCTTATCAGCTACCGACTAACTTATATTTTGCTAAACAGAGTTAGGCTGCAAACATAGAGAATATGATAGAGAAAAATATACCAAATTGCATCTGTTATTGTTAATATAACCTCTGATAGTCTAATCAACACCTTAAAATAAACTTAGCAATTTCCAAATCAATCACCATTCGAATTGATGTTGCCATTTTGATGGAAGAAGAAAAAATAATAAAAAATTTGAAATGATGTTGCCATATCGATGGAAATGAACAAAAGTTAAACCCCAACCAGGGACTTCTATAATCAGTCAAGGTGTCGCTCTAACTAACTTTAGTCACTTATTTTGATTCATTAGATTAAAAATTTAACGGTGGAGATCGAATAATCTGCTACTTTCGCACTAAGTGTTGTCATGGGGTGTCACTCGCATCGCACGGGGTGTTTCTCTAACCGTCTATATCGCCCTAAACTATTTAAATATATTTTTAAAAAATCATTTTCCATGTATCAAAAATACACTACTAAAAAATTAAAATATTTCAGTTAAAATCAAAATCAATAATAAAAAACAAACAACTCAAGAACAATTCCCTACAAATTAATCCCTAAATTAAACCCACCCACCCACCATCATCATCATCATCACCCATTAGATTTTTTAGCTTTTGCTACTGCAAATAGGTTGTTTTCATCCTTTTCATCCTTACCAAACAAAACTCCAAAAATGTAAACAATCTTTCTTCTAGTTATGGAAGTTACGGCAACAGGTTAATCTCTAATTCTTCTTCTTCTGGTCTCTGTCCCAAGAACGAGAACAAGGAGTGAGCAAGCAGGTGGTCGAAGAACCACTCATGAAAGGAAAGACTGGATGGAAGGCGAACATGAGAATATATCTTTTCTACTTCTTCTTCTGACATACTCAATTGGGATTTCAATTTACTGGATATGGATATGAAATTTAATTTAGGGTTCATCCAATTTCAATATTTTAAGATTTAGATTACGAATAGATGATGTGGATATTTGTTTGTAATTATAATTTTAAGGAATATAATTTTAAATTATAAAGGTATATGTAAATTATGTGTTTATTTATTTTTTTATTAAATATTAGTGAAGAAGTTAATATTTCTAAATATAGTAATAAGTAGCAGTTGAGGGCGATGGTTGATGGCGATGAAGAGCGATGGTTGATGGCGATGAAGAGCGATAGTTGAGGGCGATAGAGAGTGATGGACACATGTCTGGTGTCGACACATTGACTGACAATAGTCAGGGCAACAACCTCACTGACGGTAGAAAACTTGCAATAACTTTGTTTTACCAACTCTGTAAACTTGACAATTGGAAGTCTTTTTCTTTTGATAATTTTATAATCTCACTATTTGCTTTGTTTTTAGCCATTCCACTATCACATACTCCCACCTATTTTTAATATAAGATGTTTTGGGTTATTTTCCATTTAACAAATATAAAATGTTTTAGGAGATTCTGCCACATAATTTCGTGTTTTCACAATTTATTAGGCATCAAACTCATTGATTTTATTGTTTTTCATTTATTTTGTCTTGGACACGGCAAAAGCTAAGCACATTCATCATCTTTTATTGGTAGATTTATTTGTTCAAAATACTAACATTTTTGTTCTAAATCATTTACCAAGACTATTGATGAAGAGAGATTTGTCTTAATTTGTGTGAAATACCCAAAACAGCTTATACTATTAAAAACTAGTTTCTGGCCCGTCGAATTCGACGGGTATTAGAGAAACATGTATAAAAATGTCTCAAAATAACACATTTATTATTCAAAGATAATGTACAAAAAACATAGTATAAGAAAGTACTACATTATTCGAAATTCCAAACACTTGTGTAATAAAGAGATCAATTAAAGCCAATCATTTCCTATAAAATAAAATGTAAAGAAGAGTTAATACAATGTGCTAATAGTAATCATTTATTGTAAACTATATGTTCAAGTCTTCAAGGTTTATAAGGTAATAAATTTAAAATTACCTTATAGTTTGTCGAAGACTTCTTTGTATACAACATTGTAGTCGTATCATATAGGCCTGTAATTTGGTAGGACCTAGTCGAACCCGTTAATTAAAATCTGACAAATTATTTATGTACGGGTACGGGCTGGGTTCTACACCGTCCAAAATTCGCCCTGCCCAAAACCCAACCCGCTTTAAGACCCGATTCAGACCCAACCCGTACAGAACCCAACCCAAATTCGACCCGTACTCAAAATTGACACATGATCCGCCTAGAATCCGACCTGTACCCCCAATCAGAAAACGTTTTCACCAAAACTTGTGGAGAATCATTTTCGTGAGATAATAGTTTTTCGCCTGGGTAGGGTGGGTGGACCCCACCTCCGCCCCCTCACCCGACAAAAAAATCGCGAAAACATGTGAGAAATTGTTTACGTGAGATAAAAAAAATTCACCCGGAGTAGTGTAGGTGGGGTACCGCAACCGCAACCCCCCGCCCGACCAAAAAAACTATTCGCGAAAACATGTGGGAAATTATTTCATGAGGTGAAACATTTTCGCCCAGGTAGGGTAGGTCCCAGCTCGACAAAAAAATGCGGGCAACTGTTTTTGCGTTTTAATTTTTTTTCAAAACTCTGTGTTGGGTTCGGGTTTTAGGTCTTCCTGACTTTAAAATTGTGGGTTAGGTGTGGGTACGTTTTATAAAACCCACTAAAAATCATCGGGTCCACCCCAGAGGTTTTGTGATGGGTCGAGTACGGGAATATGGAATAGGGAATTTTGTGTCGTACGATGGACTCATCATCATTCTAGGTGTTAATACATTTTTCCACATTCATTCTAGATAACATCTATGCCTGAATAATATGCTTTCCAAGATTTGTTACTATAACCTTGTTCTCTTGCCAAGTTCGGAAGCCTGATCAATGTTACGCAACATCATGATCATGTAACCAACCTTATGAACAATCATGTGGTTAGGGAGTTAAGAACAATTGATATTATTCAGAAACTCAACCGTGAACACTCAGAGATACATCATCCACTCTACTCAAGCTATCAACGCTTAAATATTCAATACTCACCATGAATTTATGGAAATGGTGTACTCATTAATTTCATTAACAATGTCATTTGTAGGTGCTAGAATGGCTCGATTAATGATGCAATTTGCATCTAGTGACGGATTGGCCAAGTACTCTAACAATGATGGATTGATGGGTACGTAATGTCAACAATGATATTTATAGGATCACCTACCTCTCTGATGAGTAGATCATTAGGTAGTTTAATATCAACCTCACCGTCATTATTTTCACCGGCAACACCATCACTGACTTGTAAAATCCACTCCGCGAACTGCCTAGTCGGCAGGTGAATTTCCAGACTGCATGTGATGTAATTTAATGTTAATCAACTCTATAGTAAATAATTTAACAAATTCAAAGTACTGAAACAAAAAATTGACCTGCAACCTCAGGTTTTTAGTTAAATTGAGGACTTCACATGTTGCCCATATTTTTGATGAGTAGATGTCTGCATTAACTATATCGTATTTGGTCCCGCCAGGAACCACAAGAAGAATAGACTGAAGTCTCCACAAAAAACAACCACAAGGCCACCAAAAGGGTCATGAGGGCGATGCATAGCATCTCTCAAGCTCTGATCAACTGTCTCGAAGCATATTATTTGTCATAAGAGCCTTGTCCCATATAATAAGCTTAGTAAGCTTTAATAACTCTGTAACATCAGAATTTGCACTGATCTTTGAGCGTATTGAGTCCTCATTAGGATGAAGTAGTATGTTGAATCTCGAATGAGCTGCATCACCCCCTGAAAGCAATAGTATGTAATACCACTCGATGCAACTGGGTGAACTATATCTCCTTTGGATTCCGAGCATAAAATTCTCTATATAAAAGTCTTCCCAGCCCTTCCATATCCACAAAAGAACAACACTCAACCTTCACCCGAATTGACAGAAGAGATTATCTTCTCGTAGATTGTACGTTGCTCCTCAGTCAATCGTGGATACAACGAATTGAACTCTTCGCTCTCAACATCTTTATCATTAGACGTCTCATCCACTATGAACTGGTTTGTAGCACTGTTTATGATGTCATCTGAAGGAATAGGTATACCTTCAAATTGTCAAACATTTGTAGTTTAATCTTAGAAGTTTCTCAATCTCCAATAAAGACAAATCTTTAATCTGATCATCCGTAAGTTTCAGACATGTATATTGTAATACAAAATATGAATGCAATAAAACATATATATACATATACATATATACATATACATATATATATATATATAAATACATATACATATACATATATATATATACATATACATATATATACATATACATATATACATATACATATATATATATATATAAATACATATACATATACATATATATACATATATACATATATATATATATGTATATTATATATATGTATATGTATATGTATTTATATATATATATATATATATATATATATATATATATATATATATATATATATATATATATATATATATTTAAGTATGTCTAATAAAATAATATTGAACCATAGTTGTTAGTGCCTGGATTATTTTTCCTCTTGTGTTGGTTATTCAATAGGTCATCTGATAGGAATTCCAATGTCTTCAACCAAACATCTTTAGGAATTGACATGATGTGAGATAGAAACAACACTGTGAATAGATGACAGGGGAAGTATCCTAGTAACTTGCATTAATTATTCCACTATCGTACTCCCTGTCATCAAATAAGAGACCTAAGGAACCATATGCGGACTTGTATGGATCATAAATAACACCATTGATCGTTCTCATATCCTCATAGCAAGTCGCATCTCTTGCATGATTCAACATGAGTCTCATGTAGTACTGGTTCTCATTAATAAGGCTCACATTATGTATATGCCCAACACTTTGTGCATTTGTCTTTCTGCGAGACCATATCTTCTCCCTTTCATTCCAACAATAATGTTGTGGCAATTCATGATACAAAAGCTTTCAAGCTTGATCGATCTTTATTGTTTTGTTCACGAACCAATGAATTTTTTTCGCTTTGCATATGGCTTCTCAAGTAATCGAGCATGTATTCACCATCTTTAACGTTCACACTTTGCTAACCCTCCAAGTGGAATGATAACCTCTCAACTGCAGGAGTCCTATAATGTATGGGAAATTCAAATATTCTCCATATAGCTTCACATGCAAAGCATACCGGCCGTCAACATGCCTCATGATTTCATCTGGATTGTTCTTGTGCACAAAACTAAGCCATACACTATCACTCTCCTTGGATATATACTTAAACAAATCCTTCATGGACAACCCCTGATTACAGAATTATGTGCTCATGTGCACCGATACTTCACATCAATTGACGATTATATGGGATTACATATCTAGACAAATTTGTAATAATGGAATAGCTTAATAATAGGAGACACATTGATATAAATTATCTGAAAATTCAAAAAGCGAAAACATGCAACTTAGTTAGATTAAACCTATTGTCAAGCACTTGGCCATTTTTTTTCAACAGTTTCATATGTATCCCTTATGTTGTATATCTGGTACCCTTTCTCATTTGTCTACGTGTTATCATTGTAACTCTTGGGAAAGAATTTCGTACATTTACCCTTCTCCATGCACGGAGCAGTACGCTGCATTCGACAACACAGACTGTGTATCATGCGGTTTGACACGACTTCATACAGTTCCAAATGTTTCTCTTTTTTCAGGAAGCTCAGCACATATATAATCGTCAATATTATATTTATGACCATATGTAGATGCCTATTAAATTACCATAGAACTCATGAGCTACTTGAATTATGAACATGTATAATTTTGATCACGTTATTATATGATTTCTAATTATTCAACTTGTACATTTAAGTGATTCAACTAATGATTCAACATGTATGATTTCTAATTACAAATACCACCATAGTATAAAATGTATAGAATATATACATGTGAGAGTAAATCTGATAGTAGCTTCAATTCCATAATATCCAAATTTGCGGCTGGAATGTCGAACACGAATATGTTATTTGATATAACAAATTTGACTCGCTTAACTAAATTTAGATGGATGATATTGTTATAAAACTGAGTTGATTGGCAAAGAGTGTTTAGTTTATCAACTCCTAATCTATTCCTTAGAATTGCTACTGTTTAATTGTTACTAATCTACATCCATTTTTTATCAGTTCAGAGGACATAAAATCATGAAAGAAAAAACAGAGCTTACCTTCAAACTGGTCTATACTCAGCAGAAGAATGCAGATTCGTTTGAACTGAAGAAGTTCGAATTAAACTTCATATACTCCTTTGAATATTTTTATGGACTGCAATCTTTCATGTTTAGAATGTTATTCAAAAGCTTCAATGTTGTCTTTACTATTGAAAATCTTAATACTAACGTGATGTACATATTAAGAAACAAATCCATGGAGATTTTATGCATTAGAACAACTAAATAACGCAATTAATGATTATGGAAGATAAATAAGGGAGCGACATTTAAGGAAATATATGAATGGGCCGGATTGCCCTTACTAATTGTTGTAGACATAAGGATGAACTGTGAACTGACGAAAACACCCTTCTCAAACTTTTCTAGCCAATAATAATTGAGTATTCTGCCATGTGGCATGACAAATGAACCGATAAAAAGCGTAGAAAATTAATTCGATTCATTGATATGTAGATATATAAAAAAATTATTGTGGAATAATGTAGTACTTCCTACGTCCCGGGAATAGCTTACCACTTTGACTTTTTGCAGTCAAACTTTTCCAACTTTGACTACGAATTAGTCTTGAACCGCAAATGTAAAATGTTCAATTTTTTTTTATATAACGAAAAATTGAACATTTTACATTTGCGGTTCAAGACTAATTCGTAGTCAAAGTTGAAAAAGTTTGACTGCGAAAAGTCAAATTGGGAAGCTATTCCCGGAACGGAGGAAGTAGTACATAGTGCTGCCATATTTTCTTTTTAATAGTGAGAGATCTATATAAATATTAAAATTATAATTGAAGCTCATATACAACAACAACTTAGTCACCTGTATTTTATTTATACTAAGTAGTAAGGTACTTTAGACATATTTCGTCAATGATAACAATAACTTAGCTAATTTACGTGTGGTAGAGAACGAACACGTGTTCAAGGTTATTCTTCCTTATACTAGCCCGTTCAGTGACTTTGACTCCGCATGAACCTCCACCATTTAAGAATCACAAATAAATGGTATTCCTATCGTATCCAAGTCAAATATGTCCCGAATAATATTTTGCAACCATTCCAACCCCATCTGATGGAGCTTATTGTAAAAAATAGAAGCATCAAATTTATATTGATCCATATCAATAAAAGAATAACAACTCGAGAAGAATATGTGTATAGTTTCATTTAAGTACACCATTATAGTAGATAATATTGTTGTTAGCCGGCTTTAAGTCATAAAATCGAAATATCTTAGATGAATTTGTCTTAGCACGACGAATTTAAATATATGTTCAAAATATTTTTCACAGTTTTGTAGATAAATTTATATGAGATTTAATAAAAACTATATAAGCAGCCAACATACAAAAAATAACAGTGAAATATATACTGGCTATAAAAATGCAACTAATTGCACAAAATTCCCGTGACGATGTCCCAATATAGTTTACGTTTAATATGAATAGAAATGGGAGGACAAAATTAATTAATCGAGTCAACCTCTGAGGTGGTATGTGCTCCCCCTTACATAACGATTTTGGTATGGATAATATAAATCTACCAAACTAACATCATCATAAAAACAACCAATTGATAATCTATGTGCTAACACGTTAACCTCACGTTTAAACTGACAAAACTTAATGGAACAAAATTCTCCATCAAATGCCTGGAATTATTTGAAATGTGACCCAAAGGGGCAAAGCTGAAATTTGTTGTTTTAATAAATTTAATCTAAGAGATTATAATCGCGTAAATCTGGTTAAAACACCTAAAAACACGTATTTTAACTTGATTTTCTTGATTTTAATCGCTATCCAAATAGCTGGTAAATAACAATCCCTTTCAATTACTACATGTTACCACTCAAAATTTCAAACAAATTTAGTTCTTAATTTGGCTGGCAAACCTTCCGCATTTTCAGCAACCATAAGACAAAAATTTTTGTCACCAAGCAATAACATTGGCCTCGTGATCTCTAGCAACAACACTAATACGTTCCCTTATTCGGACTCTGCTCAATCGTATCAAAATTTCACGTAGGATGGCTGGAATTTGAATGAATCTGGTGAGGTTTAGACCATCAACTTTATATATTATATTATATAAGAACACCTAACTATATAAATTTTTATTTTATTTTAATGAATAATACGATTTATTTAATAAATAATAGTATTCAAGATTGGTGTCTATGGATTCGTCTTGGCATGAAAAATTCAAATATATGTTCAAAATATTTTTTGGATTTTTGTAGATAAAGTTATATTGGATTTTATAAAAATTATATATGTACTCAACATATCAAAAATAACATTGAAATATATACTTAAGTAAATATATGAATGGACCAGATTGTCCTTACTAATTGTTCTAGAAATCAAGATGAACTGTGAATAGACCAAAACAACCTCCACAAAATTTTCTAGCAAATAGAAATTGAGTATTCTGCCACGTGGCATGACAAATGGACCAATAAGAATCCTTGAAAACTTTTTCAATTCATAGATATATAGATACGAGGAGTACTCAACTTAGAAGCTTGTGAAAAGACGAAGTATTTTAGAGAGCAAGATTTTCATCTGACGGAGCAAGATTTTTGAGTGGTAACATGTAGTAATTGAAAGAGATTTTTGAATCCTGGCCCAAGGACCTTGGTCATTCCACTACAAAAAAACTTGGCTGGGACGACGGATAGATAATCCGTCGTCCAATTCGCGACGGATTGGACGACGGATTATATATTTGACTTTTTTTTTTTTTAAATCGAAATATAACGACGGATAGAATCTATCCGTCGCTAAATGTAACGACGGATAGATTCTATCCATCATTATATTTAGCGACGGATAGATTCTATCCGTCGTCCAATATATTACTGGAATTAGTGACGAAATCTGAAATTCCGTCACTAATTCCGTCATTGTGAATCCATCACTAGTTAATTCCGTCACTATTTATTTCATATTAATCCCTGTTTTTCGTAGTTCACATATTTAATCAATATAATGTTCGATAATAAATGAATAATACGGAAAATATTTCAATCAATTATGAATAAAAAAAGTAATATCCGGAGCTGGAGAAATTATCCAAACAAGTGCAAATATGAAAAAAATCCGAACATACAGATACATAACTAACTGGCTATCAGACGGGGGTGGGTGTGGGTGATGGCGGAACTGGGACATGAACTGCTCCATTCAGAATCAAGGCTCGTTCTCCTCCCTTCGTTCTCTGTCGCGCCGCTCCATCTCCTTCCTTTGTTCTTGGGCGGCACGCTGCATCTTTTGAGTTAGAGCTGCAACCTATTCCCGGACCTGCGACTGCACCATTTCCGAAACCTGGTCCTGTGTATATACCGGACGTCTGGACTGCTGGGATGATGATGAGGAGCACCCAGGACTAGCCAGGCTCAAACCGAGGCTCCCGAGTCCATATATTCGTCCTTTCTTGTCCGGTTGGTTGACCTCTAAGAAGATGTTGTCAACTTGTTCAGTTGACAGCTCCTCGCCCGTCTCTTCCTCCTGCCTCGCTACCTGAGCATCAACCTCAGTCTGAAATCGTAAATAGCAGATATCATGATCAGTTACTGTTTTTCAAAAATAACTTGTAATAGTGTACAAATATGAACTTTAAGCAACATAAACATACCGCAATAGACGAGGCCCGACAGTTGGTCCATACCCGCCCTTCTGCTTGGCATTCTTGAAGATGACATACTTGGATGTCACCTCCCCCCATGCCACCTGAATCAAACCAGTCTAGTCAAAAATTTATCATTTACAAGTAATAGAGCAGCAGAGACACAATACATACACGTAATGCTAGATTGCAAAAACACATATATACGCACCGATTGATAAAAATCAGTGATAGTAGATCACCTCCCAAGGTGGTGAACGGCCCTTCCTGCCGTATCAGACTGGGATGCCCGGTTCTGCCTGTTGATCCAGGCAACGTCCTGGACATTAGTTCGGCGCCAGTAGGCATCCCAAAGGGCCCACTCCGCCGCATCAACCTGTGGAGGGATTGGGCCACCCCAATCCCGAATGGCCTTCCATGTACAGACCATATCCCTGTACAGTTTAGATCCCACCGTCTCGTAAACACGCCAGATCTGTGGGATCAACCTCTGGAAATGAAGTACTCCTTCTACACTCTCAATTTCATACAACATCCAAAGTCAATACATGTATAACCTCACCATGTTACATCAATTTAACAAGATACAACAACATAACAGATATGGTGACTAACATATCACCCAAACAAAGTGGCTAACATACCACTCACATTGTCCTAAATTTTACTAACACAATGGTGACTAACATATCACCCAAATAAAGTGGCTAACATACCACTCATATACAGTGGCTAACATACCACTCATATTAAAACGATTATAATTACAAACAAATGAATGTCATATTTTAACTTACCTCATCAAGTACTCGGCCCTCATGCGCTCGAGATGTGGCTCCACTCACCACCACCTTGGGTGGCTCTCTCCTCGGAAGATGTCACCTAGTTTGTTGTGCACCTCCAGACCATAAAAGTTGTCAATGTATAAGATATCTGAAAGCGAATATATATTACTTTAGTACAACAATTTATACTTGTCAACTATCATTATAAGTTATGTTTTACATATTTAAGAAGAATGTATAATACTTACTTGGCAGGACCAATAGGGAAAATCACAGGCAAGTCGTCCCACGTGACGTTGGGATGGTTTGGATCGAACACGAGGTAGGGACAATCGTCGTGGTCGTCCTCCAGCATGTGTCCGGGTTGGTAGAGCCACAATGCTCTCTCTTGCCGGGGGTCTCGAGAATCCGAGACTGCTCGACCATCGGAGCCCTCCTCGTCGTTCGACCTGTCCCACCCACCACTATCATGCGGCCTTGCCGGGGGATAGTGACGACCTCTCATGACATCTGCAAAACATGTAATAAATACAATAAAATGTGTTAGTACGAGTTATAATACAGAACATATTATAATAACACATATAATTACTTAAATGTTATCAACTACTAACTAGTTATAATACACATAATATACCGTTATCGCCGTCCTATAAGTCTACATATTGGTCCTCGTGCAGATCAAACAACTCATCATCTGCTTCTATGGGATCTTCTGCTTGTTTATCGACATCCTTTTGTTGGTACGAGTTGGTAATTGAGTCGTCTTTCTCAATGTACTCCACTTTCGAGCGAGCACGAATAGGTACCATGACTAACCATTCCCCCTTATCGCGTTTCCTGCTTGGATATTCAAGAAACACCACTTGTCGTGCTTGAGTCGCCAGAATAAATGGTTCATACTTGGTTCGGTACCTCTTCTTTTGGTTCACATCAACCATTTCATACTGCTCGTTCTTCCTCGTACCTCCTGGATTAGGATCATACCACTCAACATCAAACAAGAAGGTTCGTTTACACTACAAGAAAAGTCGGTTTTAGGGACGGAAATTAGGGACGGATAATATCCGTCCCTAATTTAGGGACGAATCGGCGAGTTTAGGGACGGATAGGCCTATCCGTCCCTAAGCCGTCCCTAATCCGTCCTTAATTAGGGACGGATTACATAATCCGTCCCTAATCCGTGCTTAATTAGGGACGGATTATGTAATCGTCTAATCCGTCCTGTTTAGGGACGGATTTTTATCCGTCCTAAAGCAGTTGACACGGAAAAAAAAAATTTTTTTTTAGGGACGGATAGATATCCGTCCCTAATTGTAGAGACGGCTTAGGGACGGATAAATATCCGTCCCTAAAAGTCAAGTGTACATAACAGAACACGGGCAGTTTCATCTTATTTCTTCCTTTCTTCTTCTTTCTTCCTTTCTTCCCCCAATTCGTCCCAAACATTTTCCGGCCAAATCTCGACGATTCCGGCCAATCTTGGTCTCGTTTCGAAGCTCGTCGGACAAGGAGCTCGGATTGTGCATCAATTTCAACTTTCATCCGCTATTTTTTCCGAAATTGAAGGTATTTTGGCTAAAACCCTTACTTTTTAAAATTTGGGAATTTTATGAATTTTGACTAGTTTGATCAATTGGATTGTTATAGGAAGTATGTAGTAGATAATTTAGCTTATATTACGTATTGGGTTAGCTTTGAGGTGTGAAATTGATATATTTATTGTGAAATTGGATTGCTAGTATGATGTTACTATTATTGTAATTGTGTAGGGTATTTACTTAGCTATTTTCGTATACGTACTAGGATTATGAAGATTTAATTGTGTGTTTGGAGACAATTTGGTGATTTTAATATAATTTTGGAGTATTAACATAAAAACAATCAATAATATTTTCATCTACAATTTGTAATGTTAATAGATATATGGAAGTTTAACTACTAGAAAATTGAATTGTAATCGTAAAATGCATGTAATTCATTACCAATTGTTACCGTATCATAATTAAAAATGTAATTGTAATTGTAATGAAACTAAATACGTAATGGTATAAATGTTATAACTACCAGTGGAATTGAATTGTAATAGTAAAATGCATGTAATTCATTACCAATTGTTACCGTATCATAATTAAAAATGTAATTGTAATTGTAATGAAACTAAATACGTAATTGTATAAATGTTATAAATCTAATAAATTGAGACGCAGGTTAATTGTTGAATTATGAATCCCGATCGTTCATGGATGTACCGTCATTATTAATGGCATAATTCAATCTAGTTTTGTGGAAGGGGTTGAAGCCTTCATTGCTTTTGCACTTACACAGACTACTTGTTTGAGTCGGGGGATGATGAAGTGCCCTTGCAATGCGAACAAATGTAGGAATAGACAATTTTTGCCTCCTAGAACGGTAGTCGAGCACTTGAAACGTAAGGGGTTCGTAGCTGAGTATGAGGTATGGTGTTATCATGGTGTCTATTATATATGCTTTATTAAGTGTCTATTATATATGTTTTACCTGCCAATTCATCTCGTCTTTCTTACTAACACTTGTTGTATGAATTTGCAGATGCCGAGACATAGGAGGTCCACATACCGTCCACCGGCCATTAGTGGTACTAGTAGTGGTCTTGATGCGGGTAGCCCTTCGGGGGGCTATGACATTGGCGGGAGTTCACAGTCACAGGTGCCTGAGACTCCCACTGGTTCGAGCGTGGGGACGTCACCCATGTTTGCTGACTTATCCTCCGACGGGTGTCCCTACACCGTTCTGACACCCGGTGCTAGTTGGAATGGGAAGCCGGTTTTGTTCTGAGCAGGGAAGTAAGTATTATGCATTTGTAGAACATAACTTCAGATAATTACTAAATGTTACATGAATATACTAATAAGGTTGTTTAATGTCTATCTCATTTATATGAGCTTTGGCCATACCGGTGCCTCCGAAAATCTTGGTAAGATTATAAGACTTCAAGGAGAAGCCGGGTGAAGGAGGGAGAAGTGGTCTACGCTCCGGAGAGGATGAAGCATCATTATTTTGATGAGATGCGGGTAAGCTTAAATGTTACAAAGCTTTATCCATGTTCTTTGACTTGTTGTGCTGATTTCGTGGTATGTTAGCCACTGTACTTGGGTGATATGTTAGTCACCATTGTGTTAGTAAATTTTAGGACAATTTGAGTGGTATGTTAGCTTGTACTTGGGTGATATGTTAGTCACCATTCTTGAACTTGTTGTCTTGATTTCTGGTATGTTAGCCACTGTACTTGGGTGATATGTTAGTCACCATTGTGTTAGTAAATTTTAGGACAATTTGAGTGGTATGTTAGCCACTGTACTTGGGTGATATGTTAGTCACCATTACTGAACTTGTTGTGCTGATTTCGTGGTATGTTAGCCACTGTACTTGGGTGATATGTTAGTCACCATTGTGTTAGTAAATTTTAGGACAATTTGAGTGGTATGTTAGCCACTGTAATTGAGTGATATGTTAGTCACTGTTCTTTCACACTGTGTTGATTTCGTGGTATGTTAGCCACCGCTTGGGTGATATGTTAGTCACCATTCTTGAACTTGTTGTCTTGATTTCAGGTATGTTAGCCATTGTACTTGTGTTTACTTTAAATTCCATTTTCATTAATCTATTTGGGCTTGCTACTTATGGAAATGTTGTAGAAGTACTACTTCATTCCCAATGCCCTCATTCCCCAACTGTGGCCTGTTTTTGAGACTGTTGGGTCAGAGTGTTATAAGAGGATGGTTTGCAACATGAAAGCCTGCAGTAAAGCCGATGGATGGGGGATGATGAGTGCACGTTGGCGAGAATCTTGGAGATCCTTTGGTCATGGACATGGCGGAGAAGAACGAAATGAACCGGTTGGTAGCGAGATGGTCTGGCACCTCCAGCATCATTATGGGTCGCGGTGTTGTTACTGAACCGCGGATGTCGTTAGTATATATGTTATTTCGACTTGCAATATGATTTGTACTTATGTTTTTTGCTTTCATTTCTAACAACTTTCTACTTGTTTGCATGTTCTTGACTCCATGCCGGGAGCCCTCTTGCTCTTCACCACTTCAAGAAGGCAAAAATGAAGAATGGCATGTGGGTGATCCTAGGGCCGAGCAAATTGGGGTATGTTTCTTTGTTAAGGTTCACATTTATATTTGTGTATATTATGGCTCGGCGTATCTTCCTAAAAGCGTATCTCATTTCGTATGCACTACTATTGTAGACCGAGGTGGAGCGGATTATGGAGGAGAGGATGATCGATGGTCATGAACTCACAATTCGAGAGCAGGACCAAATATTCTTCCAAGTTAATCCGATGGACGCTAAGTCGAGTGTATGGGCTCGGCGGTTTGGGTCCTTCATTGACACCGGCGGTAGCTTCTCCGTGTCGCAAGGGCATCCTCATCACATGAAAATTTCTACACTCAGCGCGGTGAATGAGCCGATGAATCCTCTCAAGCAAACGATCGATCAACTTCTAGAGCAAGCAAGCTCATATCACTCGTCGGATGGATGAGATGACACACAGATGTTCATTGCGAACCAACAACCACCGCCTCCGGTTCTTAGATGCTCATGTACTTACGTTGTTCTAGATACATACTTTTCACACTATTCATTTTATTCGGATATTTAGTCTTTTGTTGGATATTTTATCGAATCTCTATTTTAATTAATGCAATTTTATCACTTTCGGGTATATTATCTACGACTACACCGTAAAATGTGAAATGTAAAAACATAAAAATAAAAATAAAAATAAAAAAAGCGGTTTAGGGACGGATAAATCCGTCCTAAACCATCCCGATTGATTAGGGGATTTATCCGTCCCCTAACTTAGAGACGGATTAGGGGATTTATCCGTCCCTAATGTCCTGACCATTAGAGACGGATATTATCCGTCTCTAATGGTGTTTGACCATTAGGGACGGATAAAACCCGTCCCTGGTTAGGGACGGATAATATATCCGTCCCTAAACGGTTAGAGACGCC
This sequence comes from Plantago major, assembly GCA_026545765.1. Classification (NCBI taxonomy): domain Eukaryota; kingdom Viridiplantae; phylum Streptophyta; class Magnoliopsida; order Lamiales; family Plantaginaceae; genus Plantago; species Plantago major. The sequence goes on from CM048840.1 coordinate 6,322,562, forward strand.
CGTTTTAAGGACGGGCGTCCCTATCCGTCCCTAATCCGTCCCTAACGGATTAGGGACGAATCGACAAGGGTTTAGGGACGGATAAATCCGTCCCTAAACCTGATTTTTCTTGTAGTGTTAAATGGCAAGCCAGAATATTCAATCCTCACAATTCGTTTTAGCTTGCTGTGAAAATCAAACAAAGTAGCATCTCCATAATCTTCTGCACCCTTAACACACACCCCGGAGTTGCTTGTCGCCATGGCCGTGTTACATTCAGTCATGTGGAACCTAAGGCCATTGACTATATAACCTGGGAATGTGTAGACCTTTTTGAATGGCCCTTCTGCGAGAGCCTTTAAGTATATGCATGTGACATTGTTAATTGGATTCCGGACATACTCTCGGAACCAATCTGGAAATTCTATAGGAATTTTAGAGTCAAGTAGTTCCTCTATTGTATCCTCTGTCATCTGAGGATTTTCTTCCAAACAACGCTCTTTGAAAAAACTGCAAACATTGATTCGATGATAAGTCTATAATTGAAGTAGAGACTTGCGTAGCTATATTAAAATTTAAATAAATGGTTGCTCACCTCGCAAATAGTACCATATCTTTGGTCACCTCGGACAATTCGTGAGGACATAATATTGAGTCGCTTTCAACTCTTTATCCGTAAGATATTCTTTCTTAGTCGCACCAAGAGGTCTCCGATACCACGAAGACATATAGGAAAACTCATCATCCGCTTGAACTACGAATGTCTGCGTTTGAGCCTTGATGTCTTCGTAGGGACGTGTTCGTCAAGTAATAAGAGCGAGAAGGTTGCGTTCCTCTCGAATGTAGGCATTGGCAATCGAACCTTCAGGTTTACCTTTGTTGTTGACATACTTCTTCAATTTCTCCAAGTACCTCTCGAATGGATACATCCATCGATACTGAACCGGTCCAGCAAGTCTCGCTTTATGAGGAAGGTGAACCGACAAGTGCTCCATAGAATCAAACCAGCTCGGTGGAAAGATACGCTCGAGCTTGCATAGAATCAATGGTATGTTCCTTTCAAGATTTTCCAACACTTTATCATGAACCACTCTTGTGCCTAAATTTTTGAAAAATAAGCTCAACTCGGTGATAGCAGTCCATACGTGTTTCGGCAGCAGCTCTCGAAATGCTACCGGAATAAGCCTCTCCATGAACACATGACAGCCGTGGCTCTTCATCCCATAAACCTTTGTCTTCTTCAAATCCACACACCTCTCTAAATTTGAGGCGTAATTATCTGGGAAACTCAATGCCCTCACCCAATCAAACAAAATTGACCTAGAAGCGTTGTCAATTGTGTAGCACGCTTTTCGGCCACTTACCATTATCATCCTTCTTTGTCAACTCAGGCCTTTTACACCACGTGGACAACTCGGATCTAGACTTCGCATGGTCCTTTATTTTTCCCTCAATGTTGCAAAGTGTATTGAATAAGTTCTCGAACACGTTCTTCTCAATGTGCATGAAATCTAAGTTGTGACGGATAAGAAGATCGCTCGAGAAGGCAAGTCCCAGAAGATGCTTCTCTTCCTCCAACCACATTTTTTACCAATTTTCTCGTTATGCTTCATCCACCCAAGTTCAGTCACCTTCATAAGACCCAACCTATCAATCTCCGCAAGAATTTGTGCACCAGTAAGTCTTGTCGGGGCTTTTTTGTTGATGACTTTATTTTTCAAGAATTGATCCTTGTTCTTCCTGAACGGATGGTCGCTTTCTAGCAACCTACGATGACAATCAAACCAACAAAATTTTCCACTACCCTTCAGTCTAAATGCATCTATATCCTCCAAGCAATGTGGACATGCATATTTCCCTGCGGTTTTCCTTCTATATAGCATAGAGTACGCAGGCAAGTCACTCACGGTCCAAAGAAGAGCTGCTCTCAAGGTGAAATTCTTTTTTGTCGACACATCATATGCAGGGATACCATCTGTCCACAACTCGATCAGCTCCTTGATTAGGGGTTGCAAGAAAACATCCAACGTCAGTCCAGGATCTTTCAGCCCAGGCACCAACGCAGTCAGAAACATGAATGGCTCCTTCATGCACTCACCGGGGGGCAGATTGTACGGTGTGAGCATAACTGGCCAACAAGAGTATTTACGTTCACTCCCGAACGGGTTAAAACCATCCGTACAAAGTTCCAATCGTACATTTCTAGATTCGGCTGCAAACTCTGGATATGTCTTGTCAAACGATTTCCATGCGGGTGAGTTTGCTGGATGGTCCATTTTTCCTCAAGTGCTGGACTACCGCTTTAGGAGTCACGTATTGCTTGTTTCTGCACTGTTTCACCGCTTTAGGAATGAGACATAAGCCTATGGCTACTGTTATTGCTAATGGCGTGGGTGACTTTGTTGAATTGCCTAGTGAAAATTCCACTCATGATGATGGCATGTCTCTGCGAATTAAAATCAAGATGGATATTACAAAGCCACTTAAACGAGCCTTGCGGGTTAAGTGTGTCAATGGCGAAGCTATCATGGTTACTTTCACCTATGAGAGGTTACCTAACTTTTGCTACCGCTGTGGTATAATTGGTCACTTGCTCAAGGATTGTAAGATTCAGTTCGACATCGAAGCGGCTTGTGGTGACGTCTCGGAAGATTCTATGGAATGTGGTCCATGGTTGAGAGCTACTACGAATCCCCAACGGAACCGTTTGTTGGGTGGATCAGATAATACTCCATCAACAAGAATCTTCGTTGATCGAAAAATTTTGCCGGAAAACCACAAGTCCGACACTAGCGCTAATTTTGGCAAGATTGGTGATTTTAATGATATTGCTCAATCCCATGCTATTATTGTGACTAACAATGGAAAAGTTGACCAATCAACTCCAAATATGGAAGGAAATTCCCATTCAAATCCCTTGCTCCCTACTCCAAACGTTACTGTTGACCATAATTTACCACCCACCCCAACCCCAGCCGTTTCCCAACAGCCTACTCACTTACCCTACTTTCCCCCACATGTCAGCCTTAACCCATATACTGGCCCGATTTTACCCACTCCCCCATTGATCCAGTCCAACAACCCATTTTCCATCCCAAACCACTCGGCCCAACTCACAATTTTTAACAACCTTGCTGAACCACAAGCCCAATTTCCTCATCACCATTCCCCAAGCCCAGGACGTTACAACCCATCCCCAAAAAATCAGTACACCCGCAACCATTGGACCCGAGGTCAAAACCAGCCTCGAGCCCCCTCTCCCGGTCACCAGTCATCTCTCGCAAACAACCAACCCAAGAAACGAGGCCGACCATCTACACTAGACAAAGGAAAGCGTATTGTATCGGTGACCAAGAAGAAAGACCCGATTGATAGAGATGTAATTATGAGCGATAGACCTTTCAAACGCCCTAATACGGCCATTGTCATCCATGACTCGACTTCAGAGGCGGAGGTTGCTATGCAACCCCGCCTATCGACATAAGTTGCATCGCGTGGAATTGTCAAAGCTTGGGGGGGCCTTTGGACAGTTCAAGAACTCGGATATTTGATTAAAGAAAACCGACCCCATCTTATCTTTCTCATGGAGACTCGCCTTGATGATCGTGGGATTGATAGGCTTAAAGCAAAGTTTAATTTGTTTGGTTTTTCTGTTAGTTCTCAAGGCAAATCGGGGATTAGCCCTCCTTTGGTCTAAAGATTCCATTGTTACTCTTCAAAGTTTTTCAAAGTATCATATTGATGTTGTTGGTCCAGATAACGGCAAAGGAAAAGACTGGGGGGGGGGGGGCGGGGGTGAATAGTCTTTTACAACTTTTGTCGATAAACACAGTTTCTCAGACATCTGAGAAGATATCTGATACTTAATTTCAGAGAGCTAAAGACTTTTCTGTGATAAGTGCACATGCTCATCAAGATAAAATGTGTTTAAATACTTAGCAGGATAAAGAGAACGATAAGTAAATTGCTGAAAGTAAATAACACGTCTTTTATAGTGGTATCTGAAGGTGGCGTAATCCTTCAACTAATCCACTTCGGCCTTTCTCAGACCTGGAATCCACTAAGACAGATAATTGAGTTCACCTTACAAATATCTTCTCTCAATTCCTAAAATACACTAGGTTCCCAACCAAGTGTTCCCCTGAGTTATTCCCCGACTCCCAGCCATGTACTTCCTATACTTATAAACCTTTAAGCTGTTCCTTAGTTTCCCAAACTAAGTACTTCCTATGCTCAGTAACCTTGAGTTATCCCTTAGTTTCCCAAACTAAGTACTTCCTGTACTCCACGCCGTTTTAAGGTGTTGGTTATGAAGGTTTGTCAGGTGAGTAGTCTTACTAACTTGTCAGTTACTTAAGAATACTCTATAGAACAAAAAATAACTTAACACACTTCACAATGTGTGGTGATATGTTCTTTACTGACTCAAGTCTATGTTAACTGTTCTGGAGAATGAAACTCAGATACTTGATCTTTTGATTCAACTCCTTCACACATAGCAATGCTTGTTAAGGATCAAGACACTTAGAACTTTCGTGCTACTTAGAATTCAAGAGCTTAGTCGCAACTGTAAGCTGAAGAGTAAGTAGGTTGAAGGCTTGTATGCTTGAATGAATAAGTTCGTTCTGTGTGTAAGTTCAAGGTGTGTTTCAAGCATTCTAAGTGGTGATATTTATAGTTGAATTTGAAGCCGTTTGAATAGTATCCATTAGGCTCAATTCAAATTCAAACTATTGATATATGAAAATAGTACTGCAGAAGACGTTGTCTCTTTTCAGAGATTTCCTCTTTTGTTTAGATGTCTCTGTCTGCGCATTTATTGCATTGTACTATTTTTGTCCTGTAGTGCCAACGGAACTATGCACGCTTTCTGAAGCATTGCATGTCCCTTTCTAGAGACCTTCACATCTCCAGATACCTGTTGAAACATTGTTTCCCAGAAACATAGTTTTATGCAAGGTATCTGAGTGTAGGTTTCTGTGGACACTTTTCCTCGTTCAGAAACCTTGTGTTCTCAGATATCTTTTGCAAAACTTGCTTAGTGAAAAACACTTGTTTCTTTAAGATATCTGGACATAGGTATCTGAGGAGACTTTTCTCCTTAGTCTTAAGTAATCTTGAGCAAACTTCAGTCTTCTGGAAATGAGTTCCTTTGCTTGGATGCTTCCTTCTTCGTCTTCTTTAACTAAAAAAAAATTACATTCAGAGACCTAACATCCTATACAAGATTTGCTAGACTAATCATACTTAGTGATTTTCCTCTTTTACAGTGTTCAAGTGAACTAAGAGTACTAAGCACCTTTCTGAGCTAAGATAAGTCATTAGGTTGCTGATCAAAATCTAAACATATATTCCTAACAGATGTCTTAATTCAACTTTGTAATAGCGATTAGATTTGGAGATTCACCGGTTTCTATGGGGAACCAGATTTAAATAAGAGAAAATATACTTGGAATCTCTTGCACCGTCTTGGCACTTTATCGAATCAAGCTTGGGTTTGTATGGGTGATTTTAATGAGGTTCTTGCTAATTCAGAAAAACTTGGGGGTCGACCCATGGCACCTTATCGTATTCATAACTTCCGAATCTGCATCCAACAAATTGGACTTTCTGATCTGGGCTATTCTGGTTACGATTATACTTGGTACAATAGACGAACAAAGCCCAACACAATTAGAATCAGACTCGATCGAGCTTTGGCAAATTCCGCCTGGCGTCTGCTTTTCCCGTTTGCTTCTGTGCGCCACCTCCGCTGTTACAAATCTGACCATAATCCGATCCACCTGAAGCTTGAAGGTAGCCGAGTATCTCACAGGCAGAGAAGTAGAGGCTTCAAATTCGAAGCCATGTGGGTTCGACACAAAGATTGTGAGAAAATTATCTATGAAAATTGGGATCCAGGTGCGGATTTCATCTCTTCCATCGATAATTGCAGGATTAGTTTGGTCGATTGGGGAAAACACCAGTTCGGGAGTATTAAAGGTCAAATCAATTATCTGAAAAAGCAGCTAGCCGATCTGAGGGAAGGAGATGTTACAGAGAACTCAAAATTGGCTGAAACTAAGCTCCAAGGAAAACTCGAGGAAATTCTTGAGAGGGAGAATGATATGTGGAAGCAGCGTTCTAGGATCCAATGGACTTAGGAAGGAGATCGTAATACCCACTTCTTTCACGCCAAAGCATCACAGAGATCGGCAAAGAATGACATTAGGGGCTTTCGAGATAATGCAGGACACCGGCATACTGATTCAGACCCCATGGCCTCAATAGCAATTAAGTACTTCAAGTCGATTTTCGAGTCAATGAACCCTTCTACTGCTGCCATAGACGAGGCCCTTGCCTATGTGACTTCCAAGGTGAGTGAGGAGATGAATCAGCAGCTATGTGCAACTTACTCTAAGGAGGAGGTAACAATTTCTATTTTTCAAATGTATCCGTTAAAGTCCCCTGGTCCCGATGGCTTCCCTGTTTTGTTTTTCCAAAAATACTGGAAAGTTGTTGGTAATTCTGCTACTGCTTGCTGTCTGAATCTGCTTAACAATAGTGTTTTTTATGCAAAGCTTAATTACACTCATATTGTTTTGATTCCGAAGTGTAAGAATCCTGATCTGATTACCCAGTTTCGTCCCATAAGTCTGAGTAATGTTGTTTACAAAATTGCTTCAAAGTGCATCACTAATAGACTTAAGCCTTTTATGCATTCAATTATCAGTGAGAATCAGTCTACTTTTATTCATGGTAGGTTAATCACAGATAATGTGCTTGTCTCTTATGAGATTAATCACTATCTAAAGCGCAAGACCAATGGTAAAAAGAGTTTTTTCGCTTTAAAATTGGATCTTAGCAAGGCTTTTAATCGAGTTGAGTGGTCTTTTGTTGAGCATATTTTACTTAAGCTCGGCAATCATCATACTTTTGTGATATTACCATGCTCTGTGTTCGCTCTGTCTCTTATTCTGTGGTTTTTAATGGTAGTCAACATGGTCTTTTTCACCCTAGCCGTGGTATCCGTCAAGGCGACCCCCTCTCCCTTTTTTTGTTTCTCTTCTTCATTGAGGCTCTTTGCTCCTTATTTGAGGGTGCTGCTGGTATAGGCGAAATTAAAGGGGTGAAAGTGAGCCCCAGTGCTCCTTCTATCTCCCACTTCTTATTCGCTGATGACACCATGATTTTTATTAGTCAGGCTACTGTTGATTCTGCTAATGCCATTATGAATGTTCTCCGTACTTACAGCTTGGGCTCTGGCCAGGAGGTTAATCTGGAAAAGTCTACTATTGTGTTTAGTAGAAACATTGATGATAATTTGAAAAACCAGATTCAAAATATTCTTAATGTCCAGGTTGTTGAAAAGCATGAAAAGTACTTGGGTCTCCCAACTACTATGGGGAAAAGCAAAAAAGAAGTTTTTGGTTGGTTGAGAGATAAAGTGTGGAAAAAAGCTCAATCTTTTGATGGTAAACTTTTATCAAAAGCTGGTAAGGAAGTCCTTGTCAAATCTATTTTCGAAGCCATTCCTACTTATGTTATGAGTTGCTTCAAACTCCCTGATTATATTATAAAAGATCTTGAGTCTTTAATTAATAATTTTTGGTGGAGTGATGAAGGTAAAGATAAGATGCATTTCATTAGTTGGCATACTATGACTAAGAGTAAGAGAGATGGTGGTCTCGATTTTAGAGATCTTCACGCTTTTAATTTGGCTTTGCTTGGAAAACAGATTTGGAGGATCCATGAAAACCCCCATTCCCTTTTAAGTCGTGTTTTCAAAGCTAAATACTTTCCCCATTCTGACATTCTTCATGCTACTCCTAAGTCTAACTCATCTTATACTTGGAAAAGCATTTGTGCAGCCTTGGATTTAGTCAATGATGGAACCCGTTGGAGAGTTGGGAACGGTGAAAACATTGATATTTGGAAGGATAAATGGATCCCGGGTGTAAATTCTTTCAAAATTAAAACCCCGTATTTCCATCATGGGGGGCCCCTTCCTGTCTCTTTTCTTATTCACCCTTCTTTTGACGAGTGGGATTTGCCCATTCTTAACCACTTGTTTTGGCATGATGATATTGATGACTGATGAGATCTTGCGCATCCCTCTTGCTAATAGGAATGCAGATGATACTTTGATTTGGCATTACTCGAGGAATGGGAGATACTCGGTCTCCTCGGCCTATCACTTGGCCATGACCATCAAGCACATGCGTCTTGTTGATGCCCAAGGTAGCACCTCCAATTCTTCTGTTAGAAATTGGAATTTTGTTTGGAGTTTGAAACTCCCAGGTAAGATTAAACATTTTCTTTGGCGGCTTCTCCATGACTCTATTCCTACTTCCTCTGAGCTAAAAAGAAGGCATGTAACGACTGAGGAACATTGCCCGGTTTGTGGTGGAAATAATGAAACAGCCCTCCATATTATGCGTGACTGTCACTTTTCTAGAATGTATTGGGCACTTGCGAACTTTCCAGCAACCTGCATTTATTTTCCTTGCGACTCGACCTGGGACTGGGTCAATGGAGTGCGTGTTAGGATGGATGGTAAGGAGTTTGATCATTTCGTGGTGTCTTGTTGGTGTATTTGGTAAAATCGGAACCGAGTTTTGCATGAACATCTCCAATTCACTCCTTTGGAGTCGGTAAACTATGCTCGACACTATGCCACTTTCTTCAAGGCTAATGTTTATAAACCCATCGGACAGAACACTGACTCACAGCAGGCCACGGCTCACGGCCCCTGGGCTGCTCCATCACCAGGTTGGGTAAAACTCAACTTCGATGCTTCAACTCCCGGCAATGGTCAAATGGGAGGTATTGCATCTGTTGCAAGAGACCACACGGGTCTAATCTTAGCCTGGTCGAGGAAAAAGTTGCAAGGCTTACCCGCAACTGAAGTAGCGGAAGCCTATGCGGCTCATTTGGCTGTCCTTTTGGCAAAAGAGATGGGCTATCAGCAAGTAGTACTTGAAGGAGATAGCCTTTTAGTAGTACAAGGCATAAACTCCAGCAACCAACACTCTGGAGTCGCGGATCACTTGTACCAACAAATCAATGGCCTGCTCAGCTTCTTTGATATTGTTTTGGTGCGACATATTCGAAGGGAAGCTAATGGACTTGCCGACAAACTGAGTCGCAATATCGGGACGAATTCAAATGGCTTTGGTGCTCTTCCATTCGAGTATACAGAGTTGACTTGAAGACATAGTTTTGTTTCCTTTTGATGAGTTCTGTTGGTCATACTGTGTAACAGCTTTGTTCCTTCTTGATTTACTACTGTTGAAGTTTTCTTCCCTTCAACTTGTAAACTTTATCCTTGTTTGAATGAATCTTCATTCTTTCTCAAAAAAAAAAAAAAAAAAAAAAAAAAAAAGCTTCTAGCATACGTTTTTCATATGCAATTCAGCAATTCTACATCTTTAGGTCTTTCGTTTGATCACTTCACACCATAATTCCTTACTCTACGTAATTTGCAGGCTATTTTTCAATCTACTAAGTAGATACTTTAGGTCCCGCAAAATTGATCACTTCGCACCATAAGTCCTTAACTTCAGTAATCTACTAAAGTACAGGCTGCCTCACAGCTCATAACTTCATCCAAGTTGGCAAAAAGAATAATTATGCTTGCTTAACAAGAAAAGTAGATAACAGTCATCAATAAAACAGCTCAAGTGTGAAAGCGTTTGTAGCCGAGTGTCAAGGTGATGTACCCAAGATGTTACGAGTTGTAATTGTAATATTTGTATTAAAAAAAAATAAAACAGCTCAAATTAGCCTTGAAATCATCATCACATTTCTGAATACAATAACCAGAATCTACCGAACAAATATCTCATCTCAAATAGTACCAATAATCATCATCATTATCAATTATCATCAGGATCAGAAAACTAATGAACAAAAGCAATTAAGCAACAACGAATTTCCTGTCAATTTTTTTCAGATTTCCGTCAGCTTCAACCAATGACACCCATTACAATTTACATACCTCAATTCGCCTGGATTCAATAATTATCAGTGAATCGGATTTGAAATTACGAATCAGAACTGGCAACCGCAACAGAGGAAGAACAAACAGAGAGACGAGACGAGAAAAACCGCTTCGAAAGCCGACACGATCTTAAACAGAAAGCTATCCACAAACCAGAGGTGCAAATTAAACCGCCTCTTCCACCGCAATCCGGCTGAGCTTCTCAATTTCCACCGCCGCGAACCGCCGGGAGTTCCTTCTGATCCGCTGCTCTTCCGGTTCAGCCTCTTGAAGAAGTACAGCAGGCTAGAACTCGAAGGCTTCTTCTCCATTGATCGATTTGCTGTGATCTTCTGTGAATTTTGAGTAATTGTTTGGAAAATGTTGAGTGTTTTTTAAGAAGGAAAGGCTTTTGGATTATGCGGCACTACTGTCAATCAAGGTTTTGAGTTGAATATAAAGGTGTAGTTGAGAGAAGGGCGAATAAGTAATTATGGGTGGAAGTAGGGGTATGTTCGGAAATTGAAAGACTTAGTGGGCCATGAATACAACCGTTCCCGCGTTTTCGTTCGTATATAGGGGAAAGATGTCGCGCAAAAGGAAATTATAGCGAGGAGTCTGGAATATTAAACGAACGTTGATTCTAATTGTTTGTAGGCCTTGTTTGTAATGTGTTTTTCGTGAATATGATTTAAATTGATTGTGTGATAGAGGGAAGAATATGAGCCAAAGATTTGGTGTGCGTAGTAAGAATATTATGGGTAGATACAAAATCAATTTCATACATAAATTTTAAGTATGATAAGTCTAGCCCTCTTGATTAGGCTATTGTATCATAAACTTGAAGATGATGGGTTTAATTCTCGACTAATTCAAAATTGTGTTCTTTTACGAAGAAAGTGAAATATCATACACGTATGTATGACTGTGTACTTAATATATGTGAGTTTATTCTATGATCTAGGCCTTTCATTAGGAGAAAGTATTTCACAATAAATGTTAGCACAAGAATTGCTAATGGTTGCAACAGCTAGAAGTCCTCAAATGAAATTATAGGGTGTCACTTTTCCCAACTCCTAAGCCCTTTTCGTCTTCCCGTTCCACAAGTCACTATATGAAGCTACGAACAACATTAATGCAACTATGCAAGCTGTGTTCTTTTATAAAATGGAAAAAAAGAAAAAGAAAAGAACGATGGAATCATGGAATCAATTTAGGCATAAAGGCGATAAATCCATAAAGACAATACATCCAATCGGCCTGGAAAAGATCCATTACAGATCAAACACAATTTCCCCCCCTTTTGGTTATAAAAAAGATACTCCATGTTGACAGAAAATAAAGAGAAGAATAATGTCACATAAACGATGGGAGTCCATCACATATATTTGCTTTTACCATTTGTAGAAATTTCTATTTATTTTTCTGTTAAAACTTAAAATCATTGTACACAATTGACGTACGTGACAAATATATGTGTAACATTCGGCTTTGCTTAAGCTACAGAGTTGTTCCTTTCTAACTCGTCAAGTGAAAAAAGATACTGCTACAAATAAAAGTAGTAAATTACACCTATATACTATTCTCGATGTCTGGTTGCAGTTTGTTATCCATAGACGGAGTACATAGTTCCTCCAGGTACAGTTTACTGGCCTAACCATCGAAATAATATCATTTTGGAGTATATGATTTGCTCACATGAACTTTAAAATTGTTTGTCCGCCACTACTTCTGGTTGAAAAATATGTGTCGCTTCACTAAGGAAAAACAGGAATAATGATACTAATAAATAAGATTACTTCATGACTTAATGTTGATGATTGTCACTGAGTTTCGGGTCTCCAGCCATGGTTTTCTAATGCCTATAACGGGTACTGAGCGATCGATACATATATGCAACCATATGGTCCAGATGTTAGTATTTAGAAAGGAAATTAAAGCATTGATAAAATGATAACATGATTATAGTACGATGATATGTAGAGAATCCGCAGCATCTCCTCGATATACCACGTCATCCCCTCGAGGCCATATCGAGGAAATTCGAAGGGCTCATATTAACAACCCGGCAACAGCTTCTTAGCTCCTCGAGGCGGTCCTTCGAACAGAGGCATATCGAAGAAGATGAGTCACCTGGCATCTGATGGGAGACGAAGCATGGCCCATCATGATCACCTATAAATACAAGAAATAGTCCCACTATCAATGAACATTGATTATCTAGCATTAAACACTCTTAGCCCATCATTACTCCAAGGGCATATTTGTACTATTAGACTTGACATATTTTTGGTAACATCATATTAGAAACTATAGAGATGTAAGTACAAAGTAATTTATTGTGTCCCTTAGAGTGCTGCGCCTTCCGAGTTTGTATTCCACTTAAGATACGATAAATGTGCAAATTATTTAATGCTTTCACCGCATAGACTTGCAAGAGGTGCAGTTCGAGATTGAAAGAGTGATTAGTTGTATAAGTTTTCTCTTATTTGATATTCACACGCAATACTACACCACTTATACGTGTGGTGAAAATTAAATGAAAAACTAATTAATCCGGTGCGTTTAAATAATTAATAGATTGTTTAACACACGAACTTAACGGATCAGATTTTTTTTTTTTCGCAAAAAGTTGAAAATATATTGAAGCTCATATGGAGTACAAACCATCAAAGGAGGCATACCCCCAATAAAGTGTACAAAATTCAAGTAAAAAACTCGAAAAACTCCAACCAATATTGGCACTCAGACTCGTAGATATCTCCTAGGATATACCTATTCGAATATACAATATGACTCAATCAAGCTAGTTAAACTAAACTAGGTTACATTAAAAGCCAACAGCTTATATACAGAAACCATTCTCGCTAAGTGCAGGTAAATAGCCACTAAGCTCCTCTGCCAGTTCTGGGGAAGCTGCGCACAACTCCAAAACTTGACTCCAGGTATATTCCTGTGATCAAGGCCTTTAAAATGCCAAAGAAACATTTAAAGAATCCCAGAACTGTTAATTAGCTTGTGCCTACTCCTAGGCTTCAATCAAACCCCTCCAACGCCTAAAATGATGAAACAGCTCCAATCAGTAACAAAAACAATCAGCACTGTACCTGCATAAACAACAAACACTCCACCAGCAAAGCAAGACAATTATTAGCTAAATTCCGCAGCCTACTAAGCATTGTCCTAACAAATCTATTAGCAGGTTTTCTGAGTTAAGCTCTAATAAGAGAATAAGTTCAGAGGCCACCTCCTTACAAACCTGTGATACCAACACATTTTTATGCTCAAAACACTTCAAATTCCTGGTTCTCCAGATAGCAGCTAAAACACTTCCAAATGCAGCCATCCTAAACCTGAAAACCAGAGAATGTTGCCTAGAACCAGAAGCACCAGCAAAAAGGTCAATCCAATCAAAGAGAGAATGACATTTCATCCTCATACCTATAGAACGCATGTTAAACACGATTTACCGTACAACTCGACTTTAACATAGATTATTAAGTTGTTTGTATAATCGAGTGACTAAGTGGCTGTTTGGGAAACTATTAAAATGGACCAGGTTTTAATTGGGTTTTAACCGTGAATAGTACAGAATTATAATTGGGTTTTAAAAATTTGTGTTTGGTATGTAATTAAAGTTTTATAGGGTTGTTATATAGGGTGTGTAAGAGTGAAGTGATGTGTGTAAGAGTTTTTAAAATTATTTGATTGGTTTTAATGTTATTTGATTGGTTTAAAGTTGTTATAATAAATGAAAAAGTAAAGTGAGAGAAAAATAGTAGGTAGAAAGATAAGATTTAATTGAATTTTGAATAATTGGTGATTAAAACCAGTCTGTTCAACGCGATTAAAACCTTTAGGCAAACCCGAAAATGATAGAGACAGATTTTAGTTGGCTCTTAGCCACTTCCCAAACAGGCTGTAAATTGTTAAAGCCCATGATCAGCCTACTTTCAATTTGGGTTCTGATATCCAGACAAGCCCAATCGAGCCCAAAAGTGTTAGCCTGTGAGCCTTTTCCCTTCGTTGAAAGTCCAACTCGAAACAACAAGAAGAAACCTTTTTTACCCCCACCAAGAAGATTCAAGACGACTAGTATTTGGTCAACCTGTGATTCTGTAAATTAAGAATTTAATACTAGTAATCCCCTCTCCATCATATATATAAAAAAAAATCTAGAGAGAGAGAAGGAGTAGTACAGGAAAGGGAATCCATAAGCAATAGATCCGTGACAGAAATTGAAAGATACACCGGAGCCAAAATTACTCAATTCTCTTCTATTCTCTTCCTCCACCATAGTTCTCAACGACACAACCGAATCACATTTTTTCTACTCCACATACGTATTTATTTATCTATATTGTCTGTCTGTGTGTATATGCATTGCGATTTCCAAGCAGATGTGGGATTCGAGCAAACAGAGGTGTTATCCGGACGCGGTGGTTGGGGTTAACGTCGGCTTAGCTTGCGTTGATGGCGTTATTGCGTTTATCGCTTTCTATCAGGTACAATTTGATGTGTTTTTTCTAATTCTTTCGCCGAATTGTGGTTTTTTGTTGTTGCATTGATTGTTATGGTTTATTAGTACAGTGAGGATCAATTGAGCTGCAATTTCAGCTGACTGGAAATTAATTAGCTGATTATGAATTTGAGTTGTTATTTGTTTGTGGTTGCATTGATTGTTATAGTTTAGTTAGTGTAGCAAGGGTCAATTGAGCTGATTATGGACTGATTTGTGGATTAGCTATTGATGCATTTTGGTGGTTAGGTTAAATGAAGTGGACATGGATGTTATTTTCGGATGAGTTGCGGATGTGTAATGGGGACTACCCAGCGAAGTGGTGTATGGAAAGATTGAGTGTGGCGTTAGGCTTTTCATTTGGATATGTTGTTTACTTATGAAGCATTAAGCCGTGTTATTGGTATCGCTACAGCTGTCTAGCATGTTTTACGTGTTATCTACCTGATAGTTCCTTGGAACTCAATCATCATGAACTCACCTCTTGATGTTATTAATCACTAAATGTTTAATAAGCCTTACAATGACCGGAATGATGATTTCCTAGATGCTTAACATGGTTGTAAATTGTATTTTTGTGAAACTTGGTGGCGAGGTGAGAAGTAGTTTTTTTTTTTGTAGCAGAAGGCTGAGGCTTGTAAATCCAGATGCAAGTCTTTAATGTTTTAGCATCCATAAATTATCAAAATTGCCCTGTACTTGTGTGTTGTTTCCAAATTTGATAATCATGATATTTAAATTGGGGCTGAGGAATACGAAACTGATCTGTTGAACTTGGAAGTCATACAGTCGATCATTGAAGATAAAAGCTTCGTGTGTAGATAGTCTTATAGGTGAATCGTGAAGTTTTCACCTGCACGTCCCCCCCCCCCCCCCCCCGGTTTCAACTGTTAATGTTAAAACTGTCTTAGTACTTTGTGTGACATGCAAAAGCTCTCAAAGGTGTTTGAACAATTATCATGTCACAATAAAATAGGTGCCATGTCCTTGAAGATTGCAACAAAATCTGCTTCTTTTGACACGTGCTCGTTCACAGGGCTAGGGGTACTTTGGTACTTAGCGGTCAAGCATTAGTGGCCATTATATGGTAGTTCGAGGTTAAGCATTGATAGCCACCAGGACATGGTAGTTTTGTGCTATGGTGGGTACAAATACAGTTGTCAACAGTGTGTTTTCTGTGACCTAAATAGGTAATTCCGTGTCATTAGTATCGATACAGATGTCAAACACCTGTTTTATGTGTTACCTATTTGATAGTTCCCCTTTTCATCCTGCAAGCATGGTAGGATATTAGGATTGTTCGTTTGTTGGTTGGTAACATCAAGGTATTATTATTTATTTTATATTTATGACTTATTATTATTATTATTATTGTTATTATTATTATTATTATTGTCGTGCTTAAATATTTGTGATGTTATTATATATTATATAATTAATTACAACAGTACGGAATAATTGTTGTCCAGTTCCTATGTAAGAGTACTCTAGACCTCAATCGATGTTCAGTAGGTTTTCAATTCCCATCCTTGCTTCGAAGATATATACCATTTTGATCAATAAAAGGACTCAGCCATTTGCGGGTATAAGTATATCATCCACATCCCAGTCATACCCCTGCGAACTTAAGTAGCTTGATCAGTCAAACAAAAAGGAAAGGAGACAAACAGTTTACACGGTCAACTAATATCGGTTGTAATTTCAGTTGAATAATCATGGACTTTCAGCAAATATATCTTTTAGTTGCTCCGTCGTCGTAATAAATTTGCAACAAAACGCAATCAACATGAAGTTTTCCACTGATTCTGCAGTTACCTTTTGTGATGTTATCTAAATTGCTAAAAAACTTAAAAAGATGTAAAATGAGTGAGTTTGATACATCTTTAATTGTAATGAGTGCTATGTCATGTGTGACCGCTTATCGTTCTTCTTACCTGATTTGCCTTCACTGCAACAGCTTCTGAGAATTCATTCAAGAAATCCACAGATTCGCTGGACCCGGCAGAAGGTAATCTCTGATTTTTTTTGATTTGTAACTTGTCTTGATTTGGTTTCTAATTTTTGGATGCCATAGTATGTTTCTTGGTAACAGATAGTGCTATAAATTGCATTGGCATTCTTCCTTGATGTGTCACGACTACATTTATGTATTGTTTTCATTAGTCATTGCTGTTACTTTCTTCAAGGTTTGCTATCAAAATAGGAAAATTCATGGCTGTTATACTCCTGTATTTATGGTGATGCTTATGCTGCAACAATTTCAAAATGGTTCCACAAAAAATACTAAAAGCGATGCAAAATAGTTTCCTTATTATGGTTCATTTTCATAATTGGTGGTATTACTAGTAATGAACATTATTGGGTCCGCAGAAATTCCTTTATACTCTGACTTAATGTGAGCATTGTTATTCACGAGTCCTTTCTTTTACGACTCTTCTCGCCTTTATTCCTTCCTTTTCAATAACTGTATGTATATCTTTCATGCCAAGAGTGTTGTATTCTTTATATTTATCTTTAAATTTATGCCTTGAAAGACCCTATGTATACACTTTCCTACAAATACTTTTATATAAAACTACTCCAACTGTGCTACGCCCGGTGTAGAGGGGAGATATCTGCTGTTCCGGACAGCTTTCACTAGGCTACTTATACAGAGAAGCAATGATATTCTCTCCTTTGCAGTTTTCTGCTCGGCTGTTATCATCATGTTTTTAAGCTAGTGAGACTATATTTTTGCATGCCAATATTGTGCAGTATTTCAACATAAATAATCCTGTTGTAGACACTGGATAACGGAATACGTGTTTAAAGCACTACTCCCACCATCCCGCTAATACTCTTTGCAATCCGGCACAATTATTAAGGTATAATGTAAATAATTAGTAGTAGGTAATATTAGTAGTAAATATGAATGAACATGAATAAAGAATAAATAAGTCTTGTCTTATAGGGGTAAGTAATGGTTAAATATGGTTTAGATAAATTTTGTCGAAATGGTATTGGACATCTCTAATGGGACAAACAAATACGGTAATGATTAGGGCTTGCGAGGGATGGTTAACCATAACCATACCAACAAAAAACCATTAATATACAGCTTGCAGAAATTTTAACAGTTACCACAAACCATTCAATAACCAGCCGGTTGTAACGGCAACCGGCCAGACTTTGCGGTCACGATTGCGGTTAAACACCCCAACTTGCCTGTTCTTTTCCCCTTTTTTCCTCTATTTTTTTTGGTAAAAACTTACAAGTTACAAATTATGATTTTGACTATTACTTCTTTTTGTGGCAATTGTATTTTAGTATTTCATTTGTAAATTGTAGATGGCAAAACTAAAATGATCTTTATTTACTCTTACGAACGACTAAGAACTTAATTGATTTCTGAATTTTATCTCAGACTTTTATAACCCAAGATAAGTGAAAAAATTAACAAGGAAAGTATCAAATCACTATTATACATCACGCTCTTTACCATTATTATCTGGATCGAGTAACTTTCTTATGCTCATCATTGTCACTATTAATTCTATGTACATTTGGTACCAAAACTTGCAAAACCAATAACTAAAACATGGCTGCAAATGATGAACAAGAAAGGCGTGATAATAGGCTGCAAATTAGAATTGAAGTAGCGGCTGTTGTCTGAGGGATGGAAAAGACTCGTGTATGTGAGAAAAACTTAATTTCTAACCATAACCTATGGTTAAAACCGGTTTTACAACCGAACCATAACAGGTTATTTAATTTTGCGGTTACGGTTATACCAATGAATGGTTACAGTTAAAAGAAAAACATATAAGGTTATGATTGTGGTTATTAACCACCCATTGCCAGCACTAGGGATGATGACATTCCTAGCAGGACACCGGGAGTAATTTTTGGTTGAGAAATTATTGTGGAAGTCTTGATTTTCCTAAGCTATTGGAAAAACCATATTACATGAGTATAAATTGGGTGAATGTGCCAGACACTTCGGTACAGAAGGTATAATTTTCCTCATATTCAGGAAAAACATGATTTTTACAAGTTCACTTCTTAGTTTGACCCTGAAGTTTAAAGTAATTATCTAATACTCTTTCAAGAATAGTTCTGACGGGATGTTTATTAATTTCAGGTGTTTCACATAATGATCGGATCCTCCAATTTGGGTGAGAATTACCAGCACCACTATTACTGTCATTATGGAAATCCTTTAAGTTGATGCAGTTCGTTATCTGTTATACATGATTGCATTGATGGAGCACTACAACTATAATATAATGTTCACATGATTGTATGGCTGCAGTTCAAGAATTGCTAAAAAGCTTTATGGGTTGCCTATTTCTCTTCTGAAACAAACATTTTTGGTGCTTACAGTCTCTTTTGACGTTGAGTTTGGCCAGTGTACTTATTTTTAAGAGAACTTATATACTAATGTTTTACTGGGAAAATAGTTTTCTCTGAGATAAGAACTTCATTTTGGATCATTACGAATAGCTTGCACATCTAAAAACACTGGGGAACAGAGTACTGCTGGCTTTAGCAGCTCATACCGGTCAATGTCCTTTTTACTGGCTTATCACGACTATAATATCTCATCAATACAGCCTATGTATAAGTTTGTGTAAATAGTATATACACATGTCTGACTTTGCATGTAATATCCGTATATGTGCTCGGTGTATGCATGCGCACCTTGTGCTTTGTCACTATTACAAAATTATATTCGAGAATACATATTCTAGAATGACAAAACAATATTCATGAAGAAGGTCCCTGTTTGGCTAATAACTTGTGGATTGATAATTTCGCTGGCAGGTTATGTCCTTTACTTTGTGTTAACTCTTATTGCTGCTTGCAAGGGTTGGACTTGCTGGTCATATTCTTGTGGTTTCTTTGTCATGGGTAATCAGCATTTACCATTTTGAAGTTTTAATGTCCATGGGGATATTATTGGGATGTGTACAAATGACATATTACTCGTTTGCAGCTTTCCCCAAAATTCTTTTCGTTGCTGCATTTCTTCTCCTCTTGTCATTTTGGTAAGCTATACTTCTTAATGAATCAAGATTATTTCTTTCCATGTTAATTTTGTATGATACTGTATAACCACATGCTAAACATACATATCTGGGATTTGTTAATGTACACTACATGCTTGAATATTGCAGTGCAAGTAGATTCAACACAATGCCATACTCCCTCCGTCCCAGATTCAACTTCCCATTGAGCTGACACGGGTTTTAATATTAAATTATATAAATAATCAGAATAATTTAGGAAATGTAACTTGAATGGATAAAGGTATGAGAGAGTGAATAAAGTATGTGAGAGACTGAATAAAGTAGGAGAAAGATTTTCCATTTTAGGCATGAAAATTTGAGATTGAGACAAGCAAAAAAGGAAAGTGGGAAGTTGAGAGGGACGGTGGGAGTATATTATAACTGATACTCATACTACTGTATCGTGACATAAATTCTTGATTTTGTCTGTGGCATTGCATAGGTGATGAATCCATGTATCAGATTTCTATACTTTTCCTTGTACACTACATAGTTCAGTTATACTATATTATTGGTTTATGGTCATCTTACTTCCACTATCTCTATCAAGTTCAAATGGGTTCTGATTTCTGAATATGTATTTCTGAAACACAATTCTGTTGCTAAAAAAGCTAGATGTATTTCATATATGTAGATGAACATGAATTTAAATTGATGTTTTGCAGGGTGGATCTTTGCCATCAATCAAATGACGACGACGACGACGATGAATGTGGTCCGCAAGAAGCTCTGCTAGAGAAGCTGAATGATTCTGATTCATATACCGAAGGCCGCCGAAGATGGTACACGTTTAGGTCACTTCATATTGGGAGCCGTCAGAAAGTTGTGATTTTGGTACCAGACAAATTTTCAGTCCTTCTGCTACACAGTCCATTTCTTTCTAGACTCTTCACATCAGCCTTCGTTTATGTTATCTATTTAATTTTTTTTGCCAGGTTACTGTCATGGTCTTTGCAATAATGGTAGCATCTGCGGTGCTAATATGGATTGGGATGGGAAAGAATCCCATAGACTCTGCAGTTGTTGCTCAGGCATGTACTCATGGGTCTTCGGGTTTTCTTGTTTAATGTATGTTTCATGTCATTTTGTTTAATTGCTTGTTAACTATAGCACTGATGGTGAACATCTATATAAAAAACTTTAACAGACACAGTCATATCTTTGTTTTGAAAAACGGAAGAAGCTATCTATTCTCCGTGGAGATTATTCATTGTCACTTTTGCATCATGCAATTATATTTAAAAAATGCAGAATATAATCAAGAAGTCATGTTCTACCAGGCAGGTTTAGGAATCAAAATATATTATCATATTTTTTGGTAGTTGACATGACTTGAAATTATGAGTGCATCATATGCAGTCATACAGTATTTCACCGTTCATGAGATTTTGTCATTGGCTGTTTAATGTGTTGTTTGCCCCATTTCATTGCTATTGCTCGTCGTGAATGAGGTCTTATCCAGAAGAACATTAAAGGTCAATTTATCTTTTCATCCTGAGTCATTATGGTGTATGTAGTTTCATGAACTATTCCATTCCCCCCACCCCCCAACATCATCTTGTCTGAGATATGTTGTTTCAGGCAATAAAACTAATAGGTTGACAACATTCTGTTATCCTACCTTTGATGTATGAGATTCCATAAAATTTCTTGACTACTCTATTTGGTGCATTTAAAGTTCAATGAGGCTATTGTATGAATATTATCATAAAACTTATTAATTAGATATGCGGGGTCTATCATATTAGATAATACACTTCAATCATTAGTCCGATCATCTCATTGATAGGGTTTCTTAAATTGACATGATATAAGCTGTTTAGATCAGTTTTATACCTGATTTGGAGTGATTTTATATGTGAACTGCCACTGATCAATATAAATAGCTTGAACTAACGTGACATAATTTGTTTGTACCAGTTTGTTTCTTAGCTTTATTTTGTGTCACTGATCAATGATCTAACTGCCAGCTGAGCCTGTCAATATTTTTATGGAGAAGAATGAATCTTTCGCAAATGTAAATGGACAGTTGATTACCATGTTGCAGGTATATGTAGATCTCATTTCCGTAGCAGTTCTTTTGTTGGGAGGAGCCTTGGCATGCTACGGTGAGCATTGATTGAAATTATATCCGTTTTTTAGTGTAGTTTTCTGAATTTATTGTAGTTATATGAACTCCTTCAAGTTTTGCATGCTATATGTCGATCAAAGTTCTTTATAATAAAGGGTGTCCATATGGCATGGTATTTTTGTTTGAAGAAGTTAAAAAGGTTGTTGAGCAGAAAATTGATTTACATGATTAAGAGGGGTGGGAATAATGGTTTCGAGATATACAATCACGGAGATAGAATTGCACTTTTGGAGCTCAAACATTATAATTTGCCTATAAGTATTGAAAGTTTATCCCAACAAATTTAGACATGAATATTTATATTTTCGAATATATGGCGCGAGTAATTTATATGTCTCCGTTGCTCATAAAAACAATACCATGGCATCACCAGTTTGCTAATTAACTTTTATGAATGTGAAAAGATCAAATTAGACGTGAAGTCCCATGCAATATTTTGAACATACAAAAACAGACTGAAATGTTTTCTGCTAATAAACGTCTATTATGTTTCTGTCAACCATGTTTCTCTTTCAGGACTTGTATTATTCTTGAAAATGAGAAAAGTAAGATCTGAGCGGGCTTCATCAGAAATGTGGAAGGTAATATTGTAATGTGATGTTTCTTCCACCCTTTTTTACCACCCTTGCGTACGATTTAAAAGAACAGTTGCTTTATAGCCTCTCAATATGTCGCATTCTTATACAGGTTGCTGGTTTGGCCACTGTATCTGTTGTAGGTTTTACATCAAGCGCTTTGGTTGCTATTTGCACAAACATACCCGTAAGTTGTTTGTTGGATTCCTTTATGTTCTTTCTTTTCTTCTACTCACTTATAATGTCCTCTCACAATCAATCAACACTTGGCAGCTGTTTTATCACTGGCATGAACAACAGATAGACGGACTCTATACATCTCTTCTACTGGTTGTATACTACTTCATAGGTAATGTTAAGTTTCTTTCTTTCGTATGTCCCTTGTTCTCTTTAATATACTGGTCAGATTGTACTGGTACAGTCTTTACAATTGAAAGGAGATTATCTATATGCTCTCAGGTTTACGACAAGTGTTTGTCTTAGTGGTTTGAGCTGGAGCTGATAAATTAGGCCACATTTTTGTGATGCACGATACCTAATATTTCTCTATCTTCATTGTTCCCTCATGTTTTTTTTTAATTATTTTTCTTGTAAACAAAATATTCCAGGTTCATCAGTGCCCTCAGCGTTTGTGCTACTCGTGATGAAAGAATTACCACATCTGCCTGTGACTTACAGCGAACAAGAGTCGACAACAACTGCCTTTATAACAGATAGTTCTGTCACACCCTACCAACCACGGTGGATCTCTGTATCAAGCTTGCAAAACCAGGTTCTGATGCCTTTGCTACTTCATTGTTTTGATGAGTGTTTAGCCTTAAAAATTACTTGCCTCGGACGGGGACCCAGTTTTGAATCGTTTTGTAGTGACTAACTTTGGGCAGCTACTTTTTAATTGATGACCAACTTGCAAGATAAAAGGCAGAGTTTCCATGAACTCTTGGAATAGGAATAGGAAATGTCAACTATCTTGAGGTTCCCTCTTGACCCCGACTCTGATAAAATAAATAAGTTGGTGTAGTAGGTGTAAACTAATCTTCCTAGGCTATAGGGTTAAGCACCTGTTGCACTAATCGTAACATTGTTCTGTATTGGTCAATATCATCTCGGAGACTCGGACCTTGGCTGGGTTTGATCGTGACTTGTATCTTGCAGTTAGTTTTATTGATGTAATTTAGCATAGTGTAATTTGGTTGTAAGTCTGGCTTAATGCAATTGGTTGACTTAGGTTCTCTTAGTTGTACAAAAACAGCATTGTAACCTGGGTTTGATTGGAGTCCAAGTCAGTATCCAACCTGGACTCTCAACTAATGTCTGGGAGAAGTTTAGTATTTCCAAGGAAATATATTCCACTGGAATAGCTTATGATCACTGGTAAAATGAAAAACTTCAAAAAATAGGCTTGATGACTTGAAATTCTATGAATGACCTTGAGTGTCGAGAGAAAGAAGTTTCAGTTTTAGGATCTGGTGACACAATGAGTTCCTATTTTCCGTGACTTACATTGCGAATGGATGCAGGTTTCAAGAGCAAGTCCCATATGATGCAACTGTTAATGAAACTCGGTTACAAGCCAGAAGAGTCTGATGCGAGGACACATGTCGAGAGAAATGCTAGTGGAATGTCAATGGTAGGATCACGGTAATGAGAAGCAGTTAATGATGCTTGAAGTTGGCCTTACAGCCGTAGAGCTACCTTCTTTGTTAATGTGTCAGCTCGGTTTTCTTTTTGCTTTTTCAAAAGTATCTCGGGAGTTTGTACAAAGTACGAGAATACATACATACATATAAACATCGAACGGGAAGTTTCCTGAGAGCATAATGCACTCTGTGGTTAGTAGTTTTATTTATTTATACATCATTGTTCTTACAGGAGAAAGGAAGGTAACAATGTTTTGTTAGAAGTTCTTTGTTAGTAGTAGTACAAAAGATTTTGGATTTTCAGGAATAGCACAATTTAGATGTCATCTTGACATTTTGTATTTTGTCCATCCTGAATCCTGACTAAAATTTAAGTCGATCTCATCAAATGCTTCTTTTAACTAGTGTCATATTAATATACCACCAGCGTTGCTATTCTTCCATTTACACAAGCAGTTATCATCTTATTTTTGTTTTTTTGTTTTTTTTTTTGGGTATGCGGTGCTAATATGATTCAAATCTACCCGAAAAACCAGCAAGCAGTGTGTTTGTCCGCATTTCTTGTCCCAAAATTTTAACAGGAAGCCTGTTCATGTAAAATAATCGCTCAGTTATGAAATCAACTATGTTCATGGCAAGAATCCAATGGGAAATTTGGCGAATACAAGTTGACATGTTTCAAACATGCACAATGGAGATGCTAACTGTAAATTAAGCAGATGGAACAAGTGTTGTGCATATGTATTGATATAATTTCGACAGTAACAGTAGCAAAGCCACATGACCTGGGAACATATCAAACTTTATGACAATTCGATGTTAGCTTAATAATCTGTGCTAAAGTACTCACTGGCCAATTGCCATTTGACTTGCATGATGAACTACGACAGCTTATTGCTAAGTAAGCCGAAATCCTTAGGAGGCCATACCTGTAGAAAGAGGCGATGGAAGATTAGTACATCCAAACATTTATGAAATTGCTTATTGACTAACCGAGTCGCAATGAAGTTTTTCCCATTCAGAGAAACTGGTCTGAAATAAATTGCTCACCTTGAGGAAAATTCTGGAATATAGAAGTCCCAAAGGAACTGGACCAAACTTTCTAGAGTCGATACTATTGTCTGTGTTATCCCCTTCTACCCAAACATGTCCCTTTGGCACCTGTAAGTATTCAAGAACAGCACTTTATTCCTGTTCAGTCTCTTGCAATCCTAACTTGATATGCATCAGAGCCACATAAATAGTAATAAATAAATATCCAAGTATCTAATTAGAAAATAAGGAGTTAGGGAATAATTACAATAACAGTCTTCACTTCATCAGAGCCCAAAGAATAGGACATTACATCGCCTTCAACGCCCTTCACCCTCTTAATCACAACTTTTAGAGGATAATCAGGGCTCTGCACTTGAACCAAGTCTCCTAACCCGATTTTCCCCAAACGGGTTGATATCTTTTCTGCAAGTACCACATCACCAGTACTGAATGTCGGAAGCATACTGGGACCAATGAGCTGCAAAACGACGCCAAGTCACGTAAACACAAACGAGGATCAAGCAGAATGTATGGTACAAGTGGAAAATTCTTACATACGAAGGTATGCAGATATAGGTGCTGGTGACATGAACACAACATAAAAACTTGGCGACTTGTACAGTTCGGTGAAACGCTTCCTTCACGATCGGTGTGAATATCTCCATTCTATATTCGTAGGATTTTCTTCCTCTTCAGAGCTGATCCTCTTCAGAGCTGATCAATACCTATTTCAGTTCAATAAAGCCTAGCAGATTAAGGAAGTGACCGAAATGTGCTTTTGGCTTATAGCAAGTGTTTGCCACAATAAGACATTTGACTTGATTACGAAAAAAGTTTCTTATCTAGTTTAATACTTCCATTCTATTAATGACTTCTTTGGAACCAAATAAGCAGACCTAGTAATGCCAAAACCTTGAAGCAACAAATACGCCATTAAGAGCACAACAAGAGCTTCTTTGAGCTGTAGCAAACACTCCCTATCAATTTCAGCATTGCAGCTGAAGTTGGGTGAACTATTAATTCAATTTAATCTAGCTAATCATTTTCTATATATTTTTTTCCAGACATTTTTACTGTTTCCAAATTCCAGCGACGTTAAACTTTGTACACGCTTGCTTCAGCTAGCTAAAAGATGGAAAAACTTTTCATCAATGGAACAACAAGTTAAATGTATATCAGCAGATTGGATTACATGTACATATGAAACAAATGTATAACTGAATATGAACTACCAACTGTTAGCATCCAACACTAATTCGCCTAGTTCAGTTAATAAAGATTAACATCTTAAAGAAGTAATATTCACACAAACTCTTTCGGCTATACGTATAGTGACACAAAGATGCATTTGCCTTATAGCAATAGCGTTTCCTCAGGTCAACACAATTCGACTTAAAGTCGAAATTGGATACTTCTGTGGTTCACGATTCTAGTACTGACTTCTCTTAAGCTAAATAAAGTGCAACCGGCCAACCCTAACAGAGAACTAGAATGGCTAAGATGCTATCAACAACACAACAAGGCAATAGCTTCTTTAAGCTAGAAATACGCATTGCAATTGAATTTGAGGACCAGCTAATAGCTACACCAATTATACCAAATTCCAATCAACCAGTTACTACACATTTATGATAACTCATGAAATCTGTGTTTTCAACCATGCAAAAAGCTTCCGTTCACAATTGCTTCAGCTAGCTAATAGTTCGAGAAACTTATCATCCAACAGTCATCATAACAAATCTAAATCTACATGTAGTATATAATGAAACAGGAAATATGGAAGCCGTACCAAATGCTGTTTGAGCAGTCACTATTTGACATTCTTGATCGGCCGCCTCCGTGAAATCGCCGCCCGAGAAATCACCAGAACCGCCAATTTAAACCCCCAATAATTCTAATTCCGATCAATTTTGGCTAGTCGTAGTAGACCACATAATTCGCCCAGATATTGGATTGAGGAAAGAACTCAGAGCGCTCTAGGATAGCTTCGACGTGAATTATATCTTCTGAAAACACGAATTGAATTTCGTTAACTCGATGCCTATTTTTTGGGATCGTCTATGACTGATGTTGCTTTGCTTTCGTGCAACCTGAGCTATAAGATGTGTACCTAGGGACTTGGAAACTATCTAGTCTTGGAACAAAATTAAATGTACAATATACTCTCACTTACTAGTACTAACCCATGACGATGTATAGTTTACTTTTAATAATAATTAAAAATGCGAGGATAAATAAATTAATCAACACAATAAGATAATCAAAATTCCTTGCAAACAACGTTAGCTGTTGTGTATGTGTGTAGTTCTTCGTCCAATACTATATCTCTATGTCTTTGTTTATGGTAATTATGAAAAATGTAAAATACGACTCATCATAACGTATATGATTTGAAAGGGTAGGACTCAACCCGAACACGTTCATGACCCGACGGGTTGACAACATATAGTAGTATATTATATCGGGTCCTCTACACTTACCTAACGCGTTAATTAATAATTTATATTCCAATCTGAACCAAAATAAAATACAAAAGTATATAATGATGTTAACAGGGTTGGTTCCCAACAACCCCTGGAGTGGTATGTGCTCCTCCCACCACCACACACACACAAAAATTATTCTACAAATATAATTTCAATTATTGCGGTGGTTTTTAGCAACCTCCCCAAATCCCCCGGACTTTTTACTAACTTAACCATAAAATGTTGCAGTTCGGGTATTGTCACACGCACTACAACAAACGTGGTATTTAATGACCATCGTAAGTGTTATTAATTGTTATTTTTGGTGACATATTAAACTTCAGTGACATTTTCTATGAAGTGTCACTTCAAGAGGGGTGGTTAATTCTATAATGTCACTAATATATTGTACAATGACATCTTATTCAATGCCACATTAGCTATTTCAACCAACACTTTCAAGTGTTACTGTAATAGTTATTAATTACCATTGAGAGTGTCACTGCATATAGTATTCATTTCATTTATAAATGTCACTGCATCTCAATATCATTACACTTGAAAGTGTTACTTCCCATCAATAGGTGGCACTTTAAAGAGTCATATTTTGAACATTTACCAACCATTTGAATTGTCAAGGTAGAATTGTATTGGTGACATTTCACAGTGATACACTATTTTCAAAATGTAAAGTGCAAATCCCTTAAATCAAAGTTCACCCATAGAATACAAATTAACACAACTTTAAACGTCGCTTATGTTAAACTATATAATAATGTATGAGTTTAATTCTTGTAAGCTTGGATTAGCTTAGTATTGTCCTTAGAGTATATAATCCACTTCATCAACATTTATCTATTATTAATTTTGTAGGAGATATACACTCAAACTTATTTTCATGATAACTATGACTTGAATAAACATATTATTTAGTATTTTTCTACTTCTTTTATGCTTGGACCATCCTCCTCATTTGGAGAAACACCAATTGAAACGTAAAAAAATAAATCAGAAAAAATACTGCAAACTGAATTTACTTTATTAATAAAAATAGATAATCAATATCGGGCATGAAGATGGAGATAAAATGAGTAAATGATTTGTATATAGGTAGGTTTAATATTGTAAATGGATAATTGTTGTTATGTTTATTAGTAATCAAAATTTACATTTTAGGTTCGTAAACATTTGATTGTAAAAAGCATTTTAGTAGACTTGTGCCAATCAAACTTTATAAATTCGTTTGTCCAATGGTTGAATCGGAGTTCCTAGCTAATTGTACAGTTGATTAATCAAGTAAGAAATTTTAATTTTTCTTCTTTTTTAATATATAAAAAAATCGTTATGGAATAATGTAGTAGTATATAGTGCTGCCATATTTTCTTTTTAATAGTGAGAGATCTCTATAAAGATTTAAATTATAATTAAAGCTCATATACATCATCAACTTACTCACCTGTATTATACTACTACTAATTCGCAAGGTACCTTAGCCACCTTTCGTCAATGATAACAATTACTTGGCTAATCTACGTGATGGTGAAGAACGAACACGTGCTCAAGGTTACTCTTACTTATCCCACTCGTGCAGTGTAAACTTTGACTCCGCATTTTTCCGCATCAACCTCTGCCATTTAAGAATCACAAATAAATGGTATTACTCCCGTATCCAAGTCAAATATGTCCCGAATAATATTGTTCAACCACTCCAACCTCATCTAATGGAGCATATTATCAAAAATAGAAGCATCAAATTTATCTTGATCCATATCAAATAAAAAAATAACAACTCGAGAAGAATATACCTAGAGTTGTATTTAAGTGCATCATGATAGTAGATAGTATTGTTGTTAGCCGACTTTGTGAAAACATGCGAGTGATAAAGTCGAAAAGATTTAGATGAATTCATCTTGGCACGACGAATTTAAATATATGTTTAAAATATTTTTCGAATTTTTGTGTATAAATTTATATGAGATTTAATAAAAATATATATGCAGCCAATATAAAAAAAAATAAACAGTGAAAGATATACTGGCTAAAAATGAAACTAACTCCACAAAATTTCCATGGCGATGCCACAATATAGTTAACGTTTAATAATAAATAGAAATGGGAGGAAAAAATAAATTAATCGAGGCAACCCTTGGGGTGGTATGTGCTCCCCCACATAACGATCTTGGTGTGGATAATACAAATCTACCAAACCAACATCATAAGAAAATCCAGCAGATAATTTATGTACTAAAACGTTAGCCTCCCGTTTAACCAGCTGGCAAAACTTAATTCTCCATAAAAAACCTGAATTTCTTTGAAAAGTGAAACAAAGAGGCAAAGCTAAAATTTGTCAATTTAAGATATTTAATCACAAAGAACAATCACTTTCAATTACTACATGTTGCCACTGAAAATCTTGAACAAATTTAGTTTCAAATTTGGTTGGCCAACCTTCCGCAATTTCAACAACCTAGACATAAAATTTTGTCACCAAGTAATAAAATTGCCCTCATGATCCCTAGCAACAACACTAATACGCTCTCCTATTCGGCCTATGCTCAACTATATCAAAATTTCACGTATGATGGCTCGAATTTGAATGAATCTGGTGGGATTTAGCCCATCAGCTTTATATTATCTTATTTAATAAATTTATATTTTTATTTTAGTGAATAAAGTGATTTATTTAATTAATAATAATAATCTAGATTGGTGTCTATAGATTCTTCTTGTCACGGTGAATTCAAATATATGTTCAAAATATTTTTCGGAGTTTTGTAGATAAATTTATATGACATTTAATAAAAACTATATACGCTACCAACATACAAAAAATAAACAGCGAAAGATATACTGGTTTAAAATGCAACTAATTCCACAAAATTCCACATATGATTGAATTACTTTAATAAATACTCTATTTTTAAATTTTCATCATTTCATTTTATTTTATTTAATAAATTTATATTGTATTTTAATGAATAAAATGATTTATTTAATTAATACTATTCAAGATTGGTGTCTATGTATTCGTCTTGTCACGAGGAATTCAAATATATGTTCAAAATATTTTTCGGATTTTTGTAGATAAAGTTATATGAGATTGAATAAAAACTATATATGTAGTCAACATACCAAAAATAACAATGAAATATATACTGGCTAAAATACAATTAATTCCACAAAATTTCACGTATGACTGAATTAATCTGGTGAGGTTTAAATCCTTGTGCTATACATAATATATGGAAGGATGGATTTGTTTTGCATACTAGTAGTACAATTTGCAAGTATGTGAAAGTGTGATGTAGTTTTTTCAAACACTTTGTGAATGTGAAATTAGGTTTCACTCCTAAATTTAAACTTGATTGAAAGTTATGTATGCAAGAATTAGAAATTGAGTATAACTCAGATGTAACTAAAGTGGAAATGAGTGACTTTGAGTCTAGATATTAATTCAATAATTCATTGGGAAATTTTCATCTATCACCTTCTAGGATGATCATTGAAGGGTTAGGTTTCTAATAATTGAAATACTAGAATGCGAGAACACTGTTCTCGCTATGCGTGTGAATGTGACACCTAGTTACAAGAAATAAAATGTAAGAATTGATTTTGATGGAATGAATTAGGGCTTGGATTTATATCTGAGAAGATAGATTTGTTTTTTTTTTTAACTAAAGTCTAATTTACATATATATACTACAAATGAGTCCAATTTAACTTAAATTAAGTACTCAATAGAATAACTTCGATAGTTGTCCACTTTATATATATATATATATATATATATATATATATATATATATATATATATATATCTATATATATCTATATACACAGTAATTACATTGTTGGACAACTATTTTTTGTTTAAATTGACTTTTATTAAAAAGTTAATTATATTTACCCCAACTTTTTTTCATTAAACCATTTATTTTAAAATTTAAATTTTATTTAATTACACATTTGACTCAGAATTTTCAAAATCTATTAATTAAACCCCAAAACCTTTATGCTACCTAATTCGTATATTTCCTCTTTCTTTATTAAACTAATTTTTATTTAAATATAAGGAGCTTCCATGGAAACTCAAGCATTGAGCTCCTGGAAGCTCATTTTATATAGCTTCCATGGAATCTATAGTTTTTTTTTTTATGTTAACGAAAATTTAAAAAAAAATATTTTGGAGTTTAAGGAAGAAGAAAGTTTGAAAATATGAAAATGCAAATTTTGGGGGTTTATATATTGAAATTTAAAAGCTTTGTGTTGGTTTGATTATAATAAAATGAAAAATCAGGCCTTTTACTAGACTTTTACAAATTATAATATCAATAATAAGGGTTGACTTTTGTCATTCTATGTGATTATTTTTATTTTGTAAGTCACTATTTATCCTTCAATTAAATATTTCAGACATTAGAGATTTATATTTGTACTTCAATAAAATATTTAAGACGTTTAGTAGTTATCTTAAAAATGGTGTCATATGAAAATCGTCTATGAGACCTCAATTTACATGTTTCACGATTTGTAGGGGAAATTAGGGCTCACGCATAACAGTAACGTTTTTGTCCCAAATTGCAATTGCCTTTCTGAACAGTCGAATTATTACTTTAGCCCTTCATTTTTCATGAGCTCTCTCACATTACCCCCTATACATTCCACCCATTTGGTAATAGGCTGAGAACATTCTAAATATGCAACTCTCATGTTTTGAACTATTGGGATAATCGCAGTCGATCAATAAAACAACAATCAAAACGAAGAACACTCGATCAAAGCAATAAACAACACACAGAGAATTACGTGGTTCGGATTAATCAATCATACACCCACGGAGAAACACTCAAGGATTTATTCAAACCAATCGAGCAACGATTACAATCGATCACAAGTGTATCTAGTTAATCTCAGCGTTCAACAATGGAGAATAACAACTTGCAGTAACTGCTCTTCACTCAGAAAAGAATATTATGACTTGTTACAGAAGAAAACAGGAGAATCGAAGCTTAAATATTCCGCAATCCCTGAAGAATGCCAGAAGCTACAGCAACCGTTGATCTCCAACTATAAACATCATGATCCAAAGGTTGAGGCTTAATCCCGCCCGATTTAAGTCTTTAATGACAAAATAGATTATGCGCAATTGCATTCTGGACCTCCAAGTCTTGTAAAGTTTCTAATTCACCACAAAACTACTGAAATCTTCACATGAACAATGTTCCAGAAATCCAGAACTACAATTCATATTCTTGAACGAAAATTGAAGTACTTGAATGACTACATTCCTTCTTAAGAGTTGAGAGATTCGGGGTCGACATTCAGTGATTCGTCAACTAGCTAGGTGTGTGTCGAGTTATTCTGTAACTTCCGGTTTATGATCCCGGTTCTTATCCTTCAACTGCCATCCCAGGCTCCCGGAGCAGGCCAGCTACACAAGATTACTTTTGGTCTTCGACTCTTCGTCAATATCTTTACGTTTAGCCAAGTATTGAAGTATAGCTTTTAGTTTCCTAAGTCATCCCTGTCCATAATATGTCATCATAGTACACTGTGGAAGAATTAATAATTTGTGTGCTTGCTATCATATCTATCTATATGTAGCCATTCATTTATTATAAACAAACTCAATTTGCCAGCAGCCAATGTGGATATGTATTTGCCACCAAGATCAAGACCAATAAATTTATCTATCTTGTAGCAGTAGATGAATGAAATGAGCTGATCTTCAAAATGTTCAAGGCACTTAGCTTACAATGTTTGAAACTAAACACTTGCTGTGTATGTGTCATGCAGTTCGTACCAACATGCACCCTTATTTTTTGGTGTTTGTCAATGTCTTTACTTTTAGCCCAGTATTTTTTTCCCACATCCATACCTATCCTTGCAATTGGGAAGTTTCTTCCTCTATATTTACCTGTATGTTAGTTGAAAAACTAGCTAGTTGCTTTTAAAATATTTTCCTCACACAAAGAAGCTAAACTATTGATTGTTATCTGTGTTTCAATTTGTACAAACAACTTATACGAACAAAAAAAATACTAATAAAAACTTCACATGGCCATGGATTCATCTCAATGCTGGAGTTCTATGAGTGATTGCAGGGACTTGCGTGGTTTTGCCGGCCAAACTGCTCAAGAAACACTTGAAGAACCAATGCCATGGATAGGTATGTATATTGCCACGGCTTCCCTTTTTTGCGCTCTTGCAATGTCTGGTGATCTTCTGAAGGGGATACGACATAGAAGATTCTGGTTGCCAAGTAAGTTTTTTTCTCTCAATGCCCTTTCGTTGTCTATGTTAGCAGTGGTATTGAAGCTCACCATGGATTTCAGTAATACAAAGTTGGGATATAGCGATGCATTTGCTAGCGTGACTACTCTTGTATTCATGTCAATTGCTATGGGTAATTTCATGACATCTGTGGGTTCGATGGATGACAGTGGTATCATCTCCAATTTAACCGCTTTAGTCGTTCTAGTCGTCACACTTGCAATAAATATTTTCCTACACAAAAACCAATTAGACATAATTTTTTCTCAATATGGATCTGAACTGTGGGGTGAACAAGTTGTGGTCACAGTGTTTTTGCTTCTTTTGCTTATTCCCTTATGTTCTTTGGGTGTTGTGGTTGACACAATCAAGAAAGAAATGGATTTCAAGTTCCGCGAAATGCATAAAATGGTTACAAATGGAAGAGTGGGGGATAAAAGATTTACTCTCGATGAACTGAAAATGGTATTGAAGAAATACTGGGTAATGGCAGAAACTGGAAGCATGCAGTTTGTGATTGCGCGATCTGCCATTTGTGTTATTCCGAGTCTGGTGTGTTTCTTGATGGCTTTGACTTGCCCTGAAGCTGCTTATAGGATGGATCTTTTTAAGAATATACTTGATATTTCTTCAAGTTATAAATGGTCCATCATATATATCATATGCGCCCAGATCATAGGGATTGCAATTGGTATTATTTCTCCTATATCGAGATGGTTTATTGCTGCCAAAATCAGGAGGTCACTGCTAAGCCGTAGAAGTCTCAGAGATGAATTAAAGATGGAAACTTACTGGACCCGGAGATTGGAAGGCTGGAGGGAAAGTCGAATACCTTCACAAATACGTTCCCACAGGTGGAAAATAGTTTTTCATGTGTCTCAAAGAACAGTTTTAAATCTCTGCATCAAGATTCAGATTATAATTGTTCTAGCCAGCAAGCTTGTTCTCATATTAAGCGTATGCTTACAAGCTGTGATTTTCATGTTCATACGCCGCATTGTGAAGCTGTTAACGTATCCTTCCAGGCCCAGGCCCTCAAGTGATTGCAGAGAATTCGATTTTAGTCAATATGTATTGCTACTTGAAGGTGAGCTTGAGTTGCCAAAAGACACAATTGCAAATATCTGCAGAGGATTTGATAGTAAAATCAAAAGAAATCTAGGCATCGAGTACAAGCACAGAGAACTTGTCGATCTTCTGAGGATGTCTGAAAATTTCAATGGCGTGAGAGACTTCGACAGTAACAAAGTCGCAAGCTTACATTATCAAGAACCCCCTAATTGCTGGTCTCTTCCATTGGTTACCTTAGCATGTATTGTTCAAGCAGTTTCCCACAATATTCGAAGCTTGAAATCGCCATTGCTTGGGTTGAGGGATGCTATCAATCTTGTGAAGCTCGTAGAGAATACGTTAGCTACAAGTGCCGAACTGTTAACTCTCAATAAAGTAGCTGACATCTTATGGGATGACTTGGAACTGCAGGACACGTGGCAAGGCATTTCTATTACAGATACGAGAGACAGTACGTACAAGGCCACACTATGCAAGTTCTCGGGCTTGGCTATAGCGAAAATTAAGGATTTCAAGTGTAGTACCGCATATTCTTCCATGGGAAATCCTCTCGATTGGCCACCAGAGATTATTGCTGCTAACTCAATGTATAGGATATGTGGAACTCTTTCATCAACTGGGGATCAAACTGAAGACCAGATGTTCAAGCGATTGGCCACAATCATAGCAGACATTTTGGCGGCTTGTCTTACAAATTTGCCACGCGCCATTATTGTGCAATGTGACAGCACTATCATCGAAAAGAAGGAGGCCTCTGTCCAGCATGCAGCTGGTTTAATTTATGATGTGAGTGAAATTCTTGAATTGCTTGAGCAGCGCAAGTGGCCAGACCAGCTGGATCCCAAGGAAGCAGGATATATTGATGCATGGCGAGTTGATCTCAATCAGATAGAGAATGGAAATCCAGTCACGTTTGTTTCAGCAATCGACAACATATCAGTCCTAGGATCATCCAACGAATATATGTTTATTGGATTAGATAGCTAGAATTGTAAATATGCTATTAAGAATTTCATTAAGCCACTAGACCTTTTATATATTTGTATTAGTATAATTCTCTGTTCCTCATGAATAAAAGTGCTATTGTTATCTTGTAAAGTGTAAACAGACCTTACAGTTGTTGATTACCAGAAAATGGAAAAACAAAATGCATTAGTATGTCGCTAATTTGCTTAAACCGCAGTTATAAGCTTCTTTTGGCTGCATCCATATATGTGTACAATATTCGTCACAGCCAAGGCCAATATATTCGTATCAACATTTCATTTACATCAAATATGGTTGAGTAGTAGTTATAGGTGACTCTACTGTCTACACAAATCATGAAAAAACAGACACTCCCTAAGTAATTTGCTCTGCGATCGACGTGCTTGAGAGTTCAGACCATCATGTTTTGTTGATGAACTGATCAGTGATGCACTTAAATGGTGATTTAAAGGAAACTCAGAGGGCGAGAATCGCTGTTGATACGGCTGTGTTACTGTGTAGTAACTATTTTGCAAAGGGAAAGAAGCGATAGTTTAGCTTCGATTCCAGCTCAGAGATAGTTAAAATAATAAAATGCTTGCATGATGTTTCACAGTTCATAGTTGAGGTTGTTTGACATGTACTCATGTTCATAGGCAGAGTTGATGATCACTTTGAAAGAAAAGAATTTTGTAGCTTTTCTCATGTTTCTTGCTGGTACTAATCAAATGCATCAAGTTCATTTTCTCTGAATGTCTAAATATATTTATTTGTTTAGACAATTATGAACAGCCGTAATTATCTGTTTACAAATTTCCCCAATTCTTTTTGGGAATTAGGGCTCTCTCAACGGCATCGTTTTGCCCCAAATCATTTGCCTAGGTTAAATTACCATTTAATCATTCATCTTTTGTCCTCTACTCAATTTAGTCCTCATTTACGTACATTTATTAGCAAAAGAGTCTGCCTTCAGTTTTGGAATGCAGACACTCATCATGCATGTTTTAAAATAAAACATAATATAATTAAGTAAATACCCCAGAAAATTATCACATACTATACATATGGTTTGCCCCCCGAACTTTTAATTATGGGCCCGACGACCAGTCCATCGTGTTGGATTTCGAGGTACGTACTCTTGGATGGGAAAGGAACTCATGGCAATATTGTGCTGCGATTGAAAGAAACAAAAATACAAGAGACTCATTTGGAATGGAAACAAGCCATACCTGCTGAGCTTCCATCAAAGCATAGAGCAAGAACCAGGGGTTGGTCCGATGAAATTGAGTTCATATGCAAAAAAAATTAAATTGGACCAAATATATTAGAAAATATAAAAACTTTGTTATATAATATAAAAATTATTTTCCTAATAACATACCAGTATATAAAATATATTGCTTTAAAGTGTAATACTTTATGTGTTATTCGAAACAAAACTATATACTATATAAACTCGGATAAGCTAATTATATTTTCATTTTTTTCAGTGCTTGCTTAAAGATTCTAAATTTAGGGGCCTATGCGATTGAATATTCACTGGGTGGGATATTCACTATAAGATGTTTGATCTAAATTGACCTTTAAAAAGAGTCGTATCATGCAAACAAGAGTCGTATTTAAAAATTACGGCTCTTAATAAGAGACTCAAATTGCAAAGGGGTCGTAAAAGGGGTGTTTTATATTTTCGATTGAAGTACAAATTAAGAGTCGTAATTTTAAAATTACGACTCAAAATTTATAGTCGCATTTATTTTTACCTTTTTTGAGTTAATTTGAATTCCTTCTTTTAGTTTATTTTTTGTTGATTTTGTATGGGTAATACTAGAAGAAACGCATAATTTATTGGCCATGGTCAAGGTCTACCTTTGTTTCTGGAAAGAAAACAAAAGCATTCAAAGTGCTTGAATGAGTAAATTTTGAAGAATATTCCAGTCATCCAGAACTACTATTCATAAATATTCTTGGACGAATATTCAAGTGCTCGTGTAGTTGTGATGGTCGTTGAGTGATTCTGCAACTAGTTGTGTGGAGTTGTCCTGTAATTGCCGGTTTATGATCGATCCCGGTTCTTAACCTTGAACTGCCAATCCAATATACCCATTTATACCCCCCACTCACCTCCTAGGATACATGAGCTCATGAATTAAGTTTCCTGAAAGTTGGTCTCTATAATTTATTTAAAGATAAATATAAATTATCAATAAAACTTTTGATAATATTAATCAAGAGCAAGTCCTCTAAAACATGGTCTCTAAATAATAAATTCTATAGAGGGACCTTGATTATCACTAAAATCTTCAATATTACTAATCAAAATGTATATATTTCTCAACATGTTATTTTTCATATTAAAAAAGAACTCATTTCATTAACAATATAGACGTTTTGATTAATAAATCATATTTATAACATACTAGGTTTCTCTAGATAAATTATCTAGATACATGAAACTTTGTGATTAATCAAAACATGTACTATATTCTCAACAGGTTGTGTTTTTTCATATTTTTAAAAAATAACCCATTTAATTAACAATATAGATATTTTAGTTAATAATATGAAAGATTTTATTGATAACCTAAGTTTCGTTTTTAAATAAATTATGTAAAGTTCGGGAGACTACGTACGTCGTGACATGAGATTACTTTTGGTCTTCGTCAATCTCTTTTTGTTTTCGTTTCCTAATTATTCAGTCAGTCAGTCCATGTAGAAAATTTGATTGCATGCGTTGCTTGCTATCATATCTATCTACATTCTACACACGTAGACATTAACAATAAACATGGGCGGATTGTGTATATGCTTTTTCTAAAAATAAAATATCAAAAGTTTTAGTTTAATTTTGATATAATCTTGACTTTTTTACTCTACCTTAGTATGAAATTATACCTTTTTTGGTTATATTAGACCCATTTAGTGGATTTCTAGTAAAAATATTAATATATGTGTGTTATTTCTCATTAAATTTATTATATTTCGTCTATACCTATTTATATATTAAAAAATCCTTTCATTAATAATAAAAGATCAAAATATGTATCCTGGTCGATCTCAAATCCTAGCTCCACCCCCGATTATAAACAAACTCAGTCTGTCAGCATTGTATAAGTTAGATATTGCCACCACCATTTTTTACTTTCATAATGAAATTTCAAAAACTAATTTCATTATATAAAACAAAATTAATTTATAATCAAATAAAGGCTCGTAAAATGTTGTATCAAAATAAAGGATAAATTGGGAGTTATTCTGTTCATTACCTTGTACAACATCCTAATTGAACTAGCAGCTATATATGGGATTACAGTTGTACTCTTAGTGACAAGTGTTGTACACAAACAGTTAGTTTAGGATGTACAAGATAATGAACAGAATGTACAACTTCGATTCTTCATGTGTGATGAATTGGTGAAAACTCCCAATTTATCCTTGATATGTTGAACATCTTAGTATTTTACAATGTTTGAAAGCTAAACAATTGGTATGAACGTATCATGCAGTTAATTAGTACACACACTTAATTATTTTTTGGTCTTTGTCAATGTTTTACTTCTACTCTTAGCTCTGTCTATTCTTTTCGAATTCGTCCCTATCACTACAGTGAAAAAGTTCTTTCTATATATTTAAAAAAACTTACATTCCGATCAAGATTCTTAAGGTTCCATTTGATTTTTATAGACTTACTTTAACCTTCGTTTAACTATAGACTAATTTTAAATCGTATAGTAAAAAATAGTTTTTGAAAAATCATTCTGAAAGTATAATAAGAAAGTTTTCTCTAGGCTCTAGCTATTAATTGGTAAAGTTCTTTCTTGACATTTAAATTTTATATATGTTAGTTTATACACTTGTGGTTTTGAAATCTTTTCCTCACACAGATCACATCAAGTCTCTTTTAACTAACCTTGACTAGCAGAGTTGCGCATACAATTCAACTACCTTTGAGGTGGAACGGAAGCTAAAGTATATGATTGTTTCCCTTGCACAAGACTCTTTTCTATCTGTGTTTCATTTTGTACAAGTAAATTATATGAAAGAAGAAAAAAATCACGCGGCCATGAATTATCTCAATGGTGGGATTCTATGAGCCCCGGAGTGCAAGAAAGTCTTGCATGAAGAAATTGCATGTTACCCATTCTCGGCAAGAAACACTTGAAGAACCAATGCCATGGATAGGCATGTATATTGCCACGACTTTTGTTAAAAGCTTCAGAAAAGTAGCATAAAGAAAGAAAGAGACTGCTGTATTGAATGAATTGTGAAGTGTATACAAGGAACCCAGATTAGGGTTTATTTATAGCTACAAATTCGACCTATTTCTTGGAGAGAAAGGAAAATTGAGGCGACCTAATTGGTCGAAATCCTCATGCCTATCATAACCCTAAACTATTGTAGGGAGAGCCATTGATCTTGAGCCTGAATTTTGAACGGATTGTGGAAGATCAGCTCGTACAGAGCAGAGTACGAAGATGACGATGGTTAGTGATCTGGTGTGGCAGTTTCGGCGTGTTCCCAACGGCTTCCTACGCTCCAATGTCATTCGCTTTAATTCGCCCGCTCAATTCGCCTTGTGTGTC
Source organism: Plantago major (assembly GCA_026545765.1). Classification (NCBI taxonomy): domain Eukaryota; kingdom Viridiplantae; phylum Streptophyta; class Magnoliopsida; order Lamiales; family Plantaginaceae; genus Plantago; species Plantago major. Next base: position 6,362,805 of record CM048840.1, read on the forward strand.
TTGATTTGATTGGCTCCGCTCTTTACTTCCTTTCTCCTTTTCCCGTAGTTTGTTTCTTCACACTTTCAGTCCCCATACTTTCTTTCTCTTTGCAATCAAATCTTTTTCATTTAACAGAAATGGTCCCTGTAAAAACTTTTTCTTTCCAATATTCCCCCTCAAGAGGAAGGTAAATGTTCTTTACATTCATCTTGCTTAAGGTTTCCTGTAAATTCGTAGAAGGTATTGCCTTAGTTAGAAAATCGGCTAATTGATTCTTGGTAGATACATATACCACTTTGATTATGCCTTCATTGACCTTTTCTCTTATGAAATGGCAATCTACCTCTATGTGTTTTGTTCTTTCATGAAGAATTGGATTTTTGGTAAGAAAGATTGCAGATTGATTGACACAGAACAAGGTAATAGGATAGCTTATCTTGATTCCAAAATCAGACAGTAATGATCTAAGCCAGATAATTTCACAACTTGTGAAAGCCATTGCTCTATATTCTGCTTCTGCAGATGATCTACTAACTGTCTGTTGTTTCTTTGACCTCCAGCTGATTAAGGAGTTTCCCATAAACACACAATACCCTGTAGTTGATTTCCTTGTTATTGGACAAGCAACATAATCAGAATCACAATATGACACTAATCTTTGATCCTCATCTGCAGACATAAAAATTCCCAGACCAATATTTCCTTTGACATATTTAATCACTCTTAGTAATGCATTCATGTGGTCTTTGCATGGTTTCTCCATGAGCTGGCTTAATATTCCTAATGCAAAGTTCAGATCTGGTCTTGTAATGGTTAAATAAATGAGTTTGTCAATCAATTTTCTATAGAAAGTGGGATTACTTAGTCTCTCTGAGCTATCTGGTAGTAGTTTTAGATTTTGCTCTATAGGAGTCACTACTGGTTTACAAGCAAGTAATCCTGCAACTTCAATAATCTCAGAAGCATATTTTCTTTGTGATATATGGATCATTCTTGTATTTCTGGCAATTTCAATTCCTAGAAAGTACTTCAATTTCCCAAGATCTCTTATTTTAAATTCTGACTGCAAATATGTTTTAATTTGATTAATTTCATGCTCATTTTGTCCTCGTATGATTATATCATCAACATATATCAGTAGAGCAGTGATTTTTCCATCTGTATGAATTTTAGTGAATAAAGAATACTCACATTTTGACTATTTAAATCCTTTAGCAATCAGCTTGTTAATCTATAGTTCCACTGTCTTGAAGCATGTTTTAGGCCATAGATAGATTTATTGAGTTTACAAACATAATTTTATGAGTTTCCCCCTGAATTAAAAGACCTTGTGGTATATTCATGTAGATTTCTTCTTTCAAATCTCCATTGAGAAAAGCATTATGCACATCTAATTGTGCTAAGAACCAGTTTTGTTTGGATGCTAAAACTAAAAACACTTTTACTGATGTCAATTTAGCAACTGGACTAAAAGTCTCAGTGTAATCTAGTCCATATTTTTGTATAAATCCTTTTGCAACTAATCTAGCTTTATGCTTGTCTATTTGACCATCAGAGTTCAACTTTGTTTTAAATACATATCTGCATCCTATAGGTTTAATTTCTCTGGTTCTTGGCACTATAGTCCATGTATTGTTATCTGCAAGAGCTTTTAATTCCTCAGAAATAGCTATTCTCTAGTGCTTATGTTTAATAGCTTCCTCATAGGTTTCTGGTTCATGTATCATAGATAAGTTAGCTGCATAAACTTTATGTGATTCTGATATTTTGTCATATCCCAGAAAGTTATGTATAGAATACTTTAGTTTTGATTTTTCTGAGCTTATTGCATAACTTTTTGCATTGTGATAATAAATGTCTAATTTTGAGGGTAATTTTCTCTGTCTTGCTGTCCTTCTTGGACTATTATCAACATTCTGCATCACAATTTGTCACTCTGGACTTGTGACAGTTTGCTCACTTGTTTCAGTGTCAGTACCTGTTGTAATATTGCCTGCATTTTCATCCGTATCATGCAGATCATGCATATCATATGTATTTTCAGGCATTATGTCAAAGTTGTTTATATTGTCCTGATCTTCATTTGTCTGTTCTTCTGAATAATGAGATGTTTCTCATTCTTTTTCAAAAATGTTAGGTGACAGAAATTTTATTTCTTCACTCTTCTTCTCATCCATTTGTTTATAAGGGAACACACTTTCTATGAAAATGACATTTCTTGATATGAAAGTGATCCTTTTTGTTAAATCAAAAAGTTTGTATCCTTTAACATTTGCAGGATATCACAAAAACAAGCATTTTTGTGCTCTTTGATCTAGTTTTGTTCTACCTACCAATTCAGTGGATACAAAACATAAGCATCCAAAATTCTTTAAATTGTTATAATTAGGTTTCTTCTCATAAAATTTCTGAAAAGGTGAAACATTCTTAAGTATGGGAGTAGGTATTCTATTTATTAGAAAAGCTGCAGTTAAAACTGCTTCTCCCCATAAATGTTTAGGCAAATTTGCCTGAAATAGTAGTGATCTGGTCACATTTAATAGGTGCTGATGCTTTCTTTCAACAATCCCATTCTGCTCAGGTGTGTATGCACAAGTTTTCTGGTGTATTATGCCTTGATTACTTAAGAAAACATCCATCTGAAATTCTAATCCATTATCAGTTCTAATTCTTTTAACTCTCTTATCAATTTGATTCTGAATTAGAATAATAAAATTAATCATAGCTTGTTTTGTATCTGATTTATTTTTTAGCAAATAAATCCAAGTAATTCTGCTATTGTCATCTACTATAGTGAGAAAATAATGTTGTTTATGTAGAGTTGCAGTTGCATATGGTCCCCATAGATCACAGTGTAAACATTCAAGAACACAAGTAATAGCTGATATTTTATTCATGGGAAAAGATAGTTTCTTCTGTTTAGCTCTTTGACAAACTTCACATAAAGAAAACTTGTTACAGCTAATCTCAGGAAACATTGATGAAATAACAGAAATTCTATCCATACTAGGATGTCCTAGCCTAAAGTGCCACACATGATCTTTAACATCTGCTTCAAGATCTTGTTCCTTCAAGCTAGTAATGGCTAGTGCCTTAGGTAATTGCAAAAACTCATTGATGCTGTAAAGTCCCCTTGTTGCTTCACTCTGCCCAATCTTGATCCATGCAGCCCTCAAGGTAGAGCTTCTCTGCAGGATATAACAATCATTTTTATTGAATAAAAAAGCTATTTCATTTTCTGCACAGATCTTATTGACAGATATTAGATTGATATTGAAACTGGGAACACATAACACATTTCTCAGAACAATTTTTCCTGGTATTTCTATGTCACCAATATGTGTTATCTGCAACTTAGTTGAGTTAGGTAATTGATCAAATGAGTTTAAAACTTTAACATTGCTAGTAAAATATTTTGAAGACCTCACTATATGATCTGAGGCACCTGAATCTAGCAACCATGTTTCTTTAATATTTCTAAAAATAAAATTGACTTTATAAGCCATACCTGCATGGTTTGCTTTAGGTTCTTTCCCAGTGTTTGTTGTAGTTGGGTTGCTTGAGCTACTAGGCTGAGAAGTGTTGTTGCCTGCACCATTTTTCATAGCCATAGAGAGTAGCTGCTGTAGCTGATCATTAGAGAATGAAGGTGTGATATCTGTGTTGCTCACATTCTCAGTGCTTACTTGATTGATTCTAGTGCCTTGATTTCCTCTTCCACCACAACCTCTATAGCCACCACGCCCATAGAAGAGCTTCTTAGGTAGGTTAGTGGGATAACCATGCACCTTAAAGCAGGTTTCAACAGTGTGATTCACCATATAAGGGCATTTAGGACAATAGAGTTTTTCCTTATGCCTCTTAAAACCAACATTCATGGCTGAAGATTCCAATATGGGAGCTGGATATCTTGCTTCCTTTTGCCTTTCTTCTTGAAGTACCAGTGAGTATGCCTTATCCAGAGATGGCCTAGGCTCCATAGTTATTATCTGACCTCTTATCATATCAAAAGAGTCATTAAGCCCCATGAGAAATTTGAAAATTTTATCAGTATCCTGAGCCTTAAACATTGCATTTGCATTGTTTGCAAATACAAGCAGGTAGGGGTCTATAGTCACTCAACTCTTCCCACAAGCTAGTGAGCTTAGTAAAGAAGTCTGAGATAGATCCATTCCCTTAAGTAATGCAACTAAGCTCTTGTTGCAACTGATATATTCTCACATCATTAGGTTGTGCATAGCGCACTTTTAGTTTTTTCCAGCATTCTTGTGCTGTTTGCATATAGAGTATGGTACTTCTTATCTCAGGAGAAACTGAGTGAATGAGCCATGACAAGATGATAGTGTTGCATCTTTGCCAAGCTTTCATTTTAGTATCATCTTTCTCAGGCATTTGAATAGTGCCATATACAAATCCAACTTTGTTCCTTATCAGTAAAGACATGAGAAAAGCTCTAGACCATGTGTGAAAGTTGTTTTTGTCAAGTATGGGAGTGATTGCTCCTGACACAGAGTTTTCAGAGTGGTGAAGATAGAAAAGGTTGTAGGGATCTTCATGAGGAACAACACCAGTAGGTGGAGTGACAGTGTATTAGTAGGAGGAGTTTCAGTAAGAGAGGCCATTTGTTAGTGAGTAAGCAAGAGAAGAACAGACTAGAGAGTAATGCAGCGGAAAAGAGAAAAACTTTTCTATGTGAAGATAACAGACTATAAGCAAAGATCAAGACCTAAGCTCTGGTGCCATGTTAAAAGCTTCAGAAAAGTAGCATAAAGAAAGAAAGAGACTGCTGTATTGAATAAATTGTGAAGTGTATACAAGGAACCCAGATTAGGGTTTATTTATAGCTACAAATTCGACCTATTTCTTGGAGAGAAAGGAAAATTGAGGCGACCTAATTGGTCGAAATCCTCATGCCTATCATAACCCTAAACTATTGTAGGGAGAGCCATTGATCTTGAGCCTGGATTTTGAACGGATGGTGGAAGATTAGCTCGTACAGAGCAGAGTACGAAGATGACGATGGTTAGTGATCTGGTGTGGCAGTTTCGGCGTGTTCCCAACGGCTTACTACGCTCCAACGTCCTTCGCTTTAATTCGCCCGCTCAATTCACCTTGTGTGTCTTAATTTGATTGGCTCCACTCTTTACTTCCTTTCTCTTTTTCCCGTAGCTTTTGTTTCTTCACACTTTCAGTCCCCATACTTTCTTTCTCTTTGCAATCAAATCTTTTTCTTTTTACAGAAATGGTCCCTATAAAAACCTTTTCTTTCCAATAACTTCCCTTTCCTGCACTCTTGCAATGTGTGGTGATCTCCTGAAGGGGAAACGACATAGAAGATTCTGGTTGCCAATGTAAGTTTTTTTCTCTCAACGCCCTTTCATTGTCTCTGTTTGCAGTGATATTGAAGCTCACCATGGATTTCAGTAATACAAAGTTGGGATAAAGCGATGCATTTTCTAGCGTGACTACTCTTGTATTCATGTCAATTGTTATGGCCTATGGGTAATTTCATGACATCTGTAGGTTCTATGGGTGACAGTGGAATCATCTCCAATTTAACTGCTTTAGTCGTTCTAGTCGTCACAATTGCAGTAGATATTTTCCTACATAAGAACCAATTAGACAAAATTTATTTTGATGGATATGAATTGTGGGGTGAACTATATCAAAAAAAAAAAAAAAAAAAAAAAAAAATTGTGGGGTGAACAAGTTGTGGTCACATCGTTCCTGCTTCGTTTGCTTATTCCTTTCTGTTCTTTGGGTCTTGTGGTTGAGTCAATCAAGAAAGAAATGGATTTCAAGTTCCGCGAAATGCATAAAATGGCTACAAGTGGAAGATTGGGGGATAAAAGATTTGCTCTTGATGAACTGAAAATGGTATTGAAGAAATACTGGGTAATGGCAGAAACTGGAAGCATGCAGTTTGTGATTGCGCGATCTGCCATTTGTGTTATTTCGAGTCTGGTGTGTATGTTGATGGCTTTGACGTGCCCTGAAGCTTCTTATAGAATGGATCTTTTTGAGAATATACTTGATATTTCTTCAAGTTATAAATGGTCCATCACACACACACACACACACACACACACACATCATATGTGCATTGGTATTATTTCTCCTTTATCGAGATGGTTCATTGCTGCCAAAATCAGGAGGTCACTACTAAGCGTAGAAGTCTCAGAGATGAATTAAAGATGGAAACTTACTGGACCCGGAGGTTGGAAGGCTAGAGGGAAAGTCGAATACCTTCACAAATACGTTCCCACAGGTGGAAAATAGTTCTTCATGTGTCTCAAAGAGTAGTTTTAAATCTCTGCATCAAGATTCAGATTATAATTGTTCTAGCCAGCAAGCTTGTTCTCATATTAAGCGTATGCTTACAAGCTGTGATTTTCATGTTCATACGCCACATTGTGAAGCTGTTAACGTATATCCTTTCAGGCCCTGGTCCTCAAGTGATTGCAGAGAATTCAAATCTCCAGATTTTAGTCAATATGTCTTGCTACTTGAAGGTGAGCTTGAGTTGCCAAAAGACACAATTGCAAATATCTGTAGAGGATTTGATAGTAAAATCAAAAGAAATCTAGGCATTGAGTACAAGCACAGAGAAATTGTCGATCTTCTGAGGATGTCTGCAAATTTCAATGGTGTGAGAGACTTCGATCGACAGTAACAAAGTCACAAGCTTAAATTATCAAGAACCCCCTAATTGCTGGTCTCTTCCATTGGTTACCTTAGCATGTATTGTTCAAGCAGTTTCCCACAATATTCAAAGCTTGAAATCGCCATTGCTTGGGTTGAGGGATGCTATCGATATCGGTCTTGTGAAGCTCGTAGAGAAAACGTTAGCTTCAAGTGCAGAATCGTTAACTCTCAGTAAAGTAGCTAAAGTAGCTGACATCGTATGGGATGCCTTGGAACTGGATGGCAAGTGGCAAGGCATGGCTATTAAGGATACATGAGACTGTACGTACAAGGCCACACTATGCAGGTTCTCGGGCTTGGCTATAGCGAAAATTACAGATTTCAAGTGTAGTGCCGCATATTCTTCAATGGGAAATCCTCTCGATTGGCCGCCCGGGATTATTGCTGCTAACTCAATGTACAGGATATGTGGAACTTGTGAAGATATGCAGAAGATGTTGTAAATAAGAGAAGAAATGAATATGCTGCAGAAACAGAAGAACATAAGTAAAGAAGAGAAGAAATGAATATGCTGCAGAAACATAAGGTACAACCGTAATTCCCTAACTAACAATACAAGCTATAGAGCGCAGTGTACAAGACGAATTAGCATAAACACTGCGCTCTATAGCTTGTATTGTTAGTTAGGAATTACGGTTGTACCTTATGTTTCTGCAGCATATTCATTTCTTCTCTTCTTTACTTCATCTGCTGCATATCTTGACAGAACTCTTTTGTCAACTGGGGATCAAACTGATGAGCAAATGTTCACGCGATTGGCCATAATCATAGCAGACATTTTAGCAGCTTGTCTTACAAATTTGCCACTCGCCATTATTATGCAATGTGACAGGACTATCATCAAAAAGAAGGAGGGTGCTGTCCGGCATGCGGCTGGTTTAATTTATGAAGTGAGTGAAAATTTTGAATTGCTTGAGCAGCACAAGTGGCCAGACCGGCTGGATCCCAAGGAAGCAGAATATATTGATGCATGGCGAGCTGATCTCAATCAGAGAGAGAACGGAAATCCAGTCATGTTTGTTTCAGCAACCGACAACAGATCTGTTCCAGGATCATCCAATGGACATGTGCTTATTGAATTAGGGAGCTAGGCCTAGTATGAAGGCACTAGATCTTTCGTATATTTGTATTATAATTTTCTATTCCTCATGAATAGAAGTGCTATTGTTATTTTGTAAAGTGTAAACAGACCTTGCAGTTGTTGATTACCGAAAAATGGAAAAACTAAATGGACTAGTATATATGTCGCTGATTTTCTTAAACCGCAGGGTTATAAGCTTCTTTTGACTGCATCCATATCATCTTCCACAAGTTTTTATTTTTATGTGTACAAAGTTCGTCACAACCTAGGCCAATATATTTGTATCAAACCAGAATTGTAATAGGTCACTGTACAGTCCACACAAACATTCCAAAACAGACGCTCCCCAAGTAATTTTGCATTGTGATGTGCTTGAGAATTGAGATGATCGTGTTTTTGTAGACGAGCTGATCACTGATGCACTTAAATGATACAGGAAACTCAGAGGGCGAATGGCTGTTGATACGGCTGTGTAACTCTTTTGCAAAGAGAGAGAATCCATAGTTCAACTTCCATTCCAGCTCAGAGGTAATAAAAATGCTTGCATGATGCTTCACAGTTCATAGTTGTGGTTGTTTGTCATGTTCATCAGCAGAGTCTTGCCGGTACTGATCAAACGCATGCATTTCATTTTGTCTGAATGTTATGAAGTATATTCAGACAGTTATGAAGTACTCCCTCAATTTCAGAAAAATTGTTACGTTTATTATTTATGGTTAAATTGTCTTCGCGTTTGTGCGATTCTTTCTTAAACGATATTAATAAATAAATTATTAAAATTATATAATGAAAATTTAGTAATTAAAATTTTATTATATGATTTTATTAAATTATTTACTATTATCGTTTATGAGTAATTATCTCAAACTTACTGATTAACCGATAAAGCTCAAATGTAACACTTTCTCTGAAATGGAGGGAGTATTATATTAAGCAGTGTCATTTTTTTTTTTTTCTGGATTATTATGGTCCAAGTCTAATTACAAATTTCCCCAAATTGTTTTGGGAAATTAATTAGGGTCCTCTCGACGGCAGCGTTTTGCCCCAAATATAGTTGCCTTTGTGCAATAAGTTAAATTATCATTTAGTCCTTCATCTTTAGTCCTCTGCTCAAATTAGTCCACATTTACGTATATTCAATAGCAAAAAGAGACTCTACCTTCAGTTTTGGAATGCAAATACTCACCGATGTTTTAAAACCCGTTGAGTTGCATTTAACCTCGATTCATTAGCTTCACTGCCTGGTTGGAAGTCAATTGACTCGATTACATTCAAAATATTCAAATCTTTTTACATAATTATATACATATATAATATGGATGGTGATAAATTGAGAGCATCATTTAATATTCAGAACAACCACGTTTGTATTAGCAAGATTGTAAAAATCAATAGACAATCATTTTATATATAAACCTGATTGATTTTTATATAATAAAAGTTGTTCTCGATTTAACACCACCTATACATACATAATAGTATACTGTATATAATAAAGTAAATATATATAAGAATATATAAATTGCACCAAGCTTGAGTTGAACCGGGTTGAACGCTTGAAGCTCGACTTGAAGAGGAGACCGAGTGAACTTCCGAACTCCAGAGTTTCATGAGGATAGTAATCTAAAGTGGTAAGTTGAAACTTATACTAATTGCAATTTGCAAGCACCCACTTATGACTTAACCATTTATCTTTTACATATTAGCTCTATAATCACATATAGATAAACCAAGTAATGTGCTAAATACATAAGAGTAGTAGAGTATCATATGACTTGCCTTATAGTAACTTATAGTCGATCGATCCAACTATGCAATTACATTATTTAATTGTGGCACTGGCGTTAGGCAACATGTCATATCCATTGTTACTAGTTAGTCCGGTACAAAATAATGTAAAATGATGATTATTACATTATGTGATTAAGCTAGTTATGCTTAATTAATTATGGCATGCAGTGATTAAGAAGAAATTAAGCAAATGAGGAAATGATCACTCGGTTGAATGTTTCATCCCCGCGTGACCAACCTCAACAAATCATTCAAACTTATCATCATAATTCACAGGCATAGCATAGGAATATTCTTCCTTCACATTTCCACCCCTTTAAATCTAAATACCCTTCAAACAACCTAGTTTGTATCTGATATTTGCCTTCAAACTGGTTAAGGCGGGCTAGGAATTATTTTTCGGATGAATTAACTATTCGAATGATTGTGTGGTGTTAAATCGAGAGTAAATTTTTTATGCGTATTGAAACCAATCGCATTTAAATTAAAAAGGATTGATCAAATCATTTTCAATATAAAAACATTTTTCTCGATGGTCAGAATAATTAAGTTTTGGGTTTGTCAAAATAATGAATCCATGGTTTCTTTGCTCCAAGTCCAACGAGCACGCAATATTCCAATACTTACACAGTATACAATTTTATCCAATTTAGTCTATGCGCATGTTGGAGCACACTTTTAAGATGTATTATTGTTAACTCCAATTTGTAAATTAGGAGTGTCATTAGACGGTGAAGAATTTCAAGGATAATATTGTTTTCGGTGTTGACGTAGTTTGTGATTTAAATCTTTATTGTTTATTAAACAAAACATAGGTGATAGAATCATAGAATCATTGTCGTCTCTTGATGCAGCTTATTTATTCCACAATTAAACATTTCCAAATTTAAAAACTCCACTATTTGGTGTGCATGGTTACAATGGACATCAATTTGAACAAAAACAAATTCATTAATTTCCCATTCCATGTGAGAGTGCAATTTATATTGCACTTGTTTTGTTAATTCGGTCTTTCTTCGTTTATTAACCGGTTCAATGTTTGTAGTTGTTTTTCTATGAATATTTTGTAGGATAAATCAAGTTGGGCCTCAACATGCTTAATGGATCACGATTGTTCAGTAGCACTCATCGTACCAAAAACGTCATCATGGCGATTCTTTGTAGCAAAACGGGCACTGTAGCAAAAAGGAAAATAAGAAGCATAATGCAAGAAGGAAGCTGCCATAATGATTCAAGGAAGAATTTGATGCTATATGGAGTGAGATTTGAAAGAGATTGATATCTAGAAGACTCATTATACCATTAATACATCAAAGGCAGTTTCCTTATGAAAGAAACCCAACAGGTTTCGACTTGGGCTTGAGCCTTCTCCATGAGATCGATCCTGGCATCTATATATATGAGAAGATCAAGCCAATGCAAGGCTGCCGATTTGCCTTTGAAGAACGAAGATTATATGTTTTAGGCGTCTTGCTTTACTAGACCTTTACCTCGGTGTTTACTTGTGAGTGTTCTCTAAAGATTGAGAATTACTCTAGTATCATTGAACTAGAATAGGTTTTTCTTATCTGTTCTAGGTCTAGTTTTCTGTAAGTTTAATCAATCGTTTGTGATTGATTTAAACTTCTTTTTGTAATTCTACTTTTCAAGTTTAGTAGAAGTTTTGCTACGGCACCGTCGGTATCTTTTTATACCGGCTTGAGAAATCTCGTGTTCAGTTTTATTCCGCTGCACTTTATTGAGTTCTAACAAGTGGCATCAGAGCCAGCCACCTAATTAATTGGTGTCTGGATTTGGTACTACTACAATGGACGTTGTCAATTCAAGTGTCAACAAGCCACCTGTGCTAGATGGGTCGAACTACCACTACTGGAAAATACGGATCAGAACGTATATCAAATCCATTGAAGGACGTGCATGGAAATCGGTTCTTGAAGGATATGCCTTGCCTACCATAGGACGGATCTTGATGGAGATGTCAATCTAAAACCCGAAGCACAATGGTCAGGTGATGATTTTCTTGCTAGTTCTTACAATGAAAAAGCCTTGAATGCAATTTATTCTCATGTTGATTCTCATATGTTTAAACTCATACAAAATTGCAATACTGCTAAACAAGTTTGGGATTTACTCCAAAATCATTGTGAAGGTGATAACAGTATTAAACAAACGAAACTGCAACTGCTTTGGTCTAAATTTGAAAATTTGAGAATGGCAGAAGACGAAACAATTGATTCTTATTTTGACAAACTGCTCACTATTTCTAATGATATTCAACTTCATGGAGATTCCATGTCCAATAAACAATTGATTTCAAAAGCAGTTCGATCTATTTCTTCAAAGTTTGACATAAAAAGAACGATTTTGGAAGATACTCAAAACTTGGCAGCTATGGATTTTCATACCTTGATGAACAATTTAAAGAATTTTGAAATTCAACAGAATGAGCGCAATGGTACGAAAATTATTAGTATGTCTATGCACTCCAAATCAATAATCCCTGAGTCTAATAGCAGTAGTGATGAATCTGAGGAGATGACTGAAGAAGATTTCGATAAAGCTCTTGATAGGTTGCGTAGAAAGTTCAACAAAACCAGCTTTAGAAAGAATTCTAACAAAGGCTCTTCAAGCAATTCAAAAGGCACAAACAAGTTTAAAAAGACTGTAGATTCCCCTAGTTTGAGTCCTGCTCAACTTAGCAAAGTTAGATGTTTTGAATGTCAAGGATGGGGACATTATCAGAATGAATGTGCTAACTCTCTTCGTAAGAAGAAAAAGACTTTGTTTGCTTGTCTCAGTGATGTTTCAGGTGATGAGCAGAATCGATGCTTCGGAAGGTCGTGTTGCGTACATCCTGCTTACGGGCGATGTTGGAAATCGATGTTTATTCAACAATGAAAACTCAACATCGTCTCAGACCCTCTTCTTTGATTATGATGACTCAGACGCATGCGAAGAAATATTCAGGAAAAAGTTTCCGACTGAAAACTCAATGTCTACCGATGTCTACTGTTTGCATGGTTCTGTTGATTTGTCTGCAGATCATTCTATTGAAGAAGAACTCACTGACGAACAAATTGTGGCAAGAGATGATGAAGCTGTGACTTGGCACAAGAAACTTGTCCATGTAAGCTATAGGAACATTGAAAGGCTCATCAAACTGGATGCGGTTAGAGGATCGCTTGCCGAGCAATGCCGAAAGCAAGTGTGATCGCTAAAAGGTAAACAAACTAGAGCTGTGCATACATCCCTACAAACCGAAGGGAAGAAAACAGGTACATCCAACTGCTTCGAACTCTTACATATAGACTTATTGGGACCAATTGAGGTAGATAGTCTAGGTGGTAAGAAGTACATCTGTGTCATAGTTGATGATTTTTCTCGATTTACTTGGGTAAGTTTTTTAAAAGAAAAATCTGAAACTTTTGATTCCTTCAAGAAACTTTATGCTAAGTTTAGTAATCAATATGCTACTGTTGTCCAACGCATTAGGTCGGATCATGGTAGGAAATTTGAGAATCAAACCTTTGCTGATTTTTGCGAAAACAAAGGAATCTTTCATGAGTTTTCTGCACCCAAAACTCCACAACAAAATGGAGTGGCTGAGAGAAAGAATCGGACCTTACAAGAAATGGCTAGGGTTATGTTGAGTTCCATGAACCTTTCAAAAAGATTGTGGGTTGAAGCTGTAAATACTGCTTGTCACATAATAAATAGAGTCTACCTTAGACCAGGAACTTCAATCACTCCCTATGAGATTCTAAACGGCAAGAAGCCTAATCTTAAGTACTTTCATGTGTTTAGTTGTGCTTGCTATATTCTCACTGATAAAGAACATTTAGGCAAGTTTGATGCAAAAAGTGATAAAGGCATTTTTGTTGGTTACTCTCTTAATAGCCATGCATATAGGGTGTATAATCTAAGGACACAAATTGTTCAAGAATCTGTTAACATTACTTTTGATGACTCAGTGCCCTTTGAAAAGCAAAGAAGTTGAGACAGTAATTTGTGCAGAAAAACAGATTCTTGCACTAAAGCAGTACTAAATCGGATGCATGTTCTATACCGATTCCCAAATCCATCTTGTCAGAGAAGATGGAGTCAATGTTGATCACAATGTTGAGTCAACATCGCGTCCAACATTGCAGGGGGAGAGCTCATCGGATGAATCTGTCTCTGAAAGTGAAGATGAACCTGTTCTGGAACCGACTGTGCCTCTGGATTCCATTAGACGTGATCCACCCCCAAGGATTCGCAAAGATCATCTAAGTTCTCAAGTCATCGGAAGCACCAGTGGGAGAATGACCTTAAGAGGAAACACTCGGAAAAACTACAAGGACATGGTAAGATATGCAAATAACCGCCAACTGTAAGTTCCTCTTGTTTTGTCTCTCCTAAAAAGTGTGTCTGCTCCAAAATCATTCCTTTGGGTGCTCCTCAAGGTAATGAAAATTTAATGTTGAGCACTCTGTTGAGTCAACATCGACATCAACATTGTCTGTTTCCAGAAAGTTTGTTTCTAAAACTGCTTCTTCTGCCACACCGCCCGTAATGGTAAACCCACTTCTGGGAAAACTTTAGAGAAAAGTATAAGAGAATTTGGGCTCCTAGGGAAAAGATTGTCTGTAATGTTGCTTTTTACTGCTACCTCTCCTAACAATGCGTGTAGATGGTACTTTGATAGCAAATTGCTCAAGACATATGACAGAACCTTGAGTTATCTTTCTAACTTTGTCTCTCAAAAGACGGAATGGTAACTTATGGAGGAGGATACAAGAGTAAAGTACTTGGGAAGGGTGTTAACTCTTGATGGTTTTCCAACCTTGAAAAATGTCTTTGTTGGTGAAGGTTTAACTGCTAACCTTATTATAGTGTCATCATGTGTGTGATGATGATTTGAAGGTCAAATTTAACAAACACACTTGTAAAGTACATACTTGCAAGGAGAAATGTTTTGACATACAAATGTGTCTCTCGACAACTGCTACGTGGTGGTGATCCCCACAATTGCAATCGCGTGCAAGAAGATTATATTGTGCTTAACTGACTAATCTTTCCATACTACATCAGTTTGCAAACTATGATAGGTACCTTTGAGATGAATATGATTGGTGAACTCGACTTCTTTTTGGTCCGGAGAACTCTAAATCATGCAAGACACTTATGGGTACCTCTCCTCGAAAGCGAATCGATGTTGACGCAGATGTTGACCCAACATTATGCGGATCAATGATTGAAAGCTTTACGTATTCTGTCACCAAGAGACCTGATATCATGCTCAGTGTGTGTGTGCCAGTATCGATCCAACCCTAAAGCCCCATTTAACTCACGTTAAAAGAATCCTTAGATATATATCGAATCTTAATTTTGGATTTTGGTTTGCATGTGATACAAACACTAAACTGGTGGATTTGTGATTCGATTTGGGGTGGGATCTAGATGATAGAAAAAAATCCACTAGGGAGGTTTTTTTTATCCAAATTTTTCTCTGGTGTCTTGATAAGAAAAAGCGAAGCGTCACTTTCAATTTCAATCATCATCATGTAATACTGAGTCATGTCTTCTCAACTTGTAAAAAAAAAAAAATATAAATTGAAAAACTACAAAGTGCTACTCTACCTTTTGTTTTCACAACCTTAACCGACTACCACATATCTCTAAGAACAGAACTCTCAACCCTCGCACTAAGCACATATATTATTTATTAGATATCATTTCTTTTTGTATAAGTCAGTGTACATGCAACAAGAACATAGACACACAAAACAACATAAGATATTTTTTACCAACCCCATATAAATAGTGAGAGATTCTTCAACCGAAGATCTCTTGATTGCATTCTCTCTGATGATTGTCATTGTTGAGTACCAATGTCACTCAACATCACATTCGACATTGAAAATTAGAATCGATGATCTTTGTTTTTTTTTTTGTTTTTGTTTTTTTTTTTGTTTTTTGTTGCTACATGCTCATAGAATCGATGATGCCGCTTTTTTTTTTTTTTTTTTTAGTTTTTTTTTTGTTGCTTTTGCTTTGGTCTCTGGTTGTTCTTGGGTTGTAGCTTCTGTGGTGATGCTTAGGGTTTGAAATTTGTTTGAAACCAAGGTTGAAAGGTATCGAGTCTCTGTGTGTTTGCTTTATGTAAAACCCACTTTTCTTTGCTTGGCTATTTTTACTCGTATTTCGACCTCGCACTTGATGTTGCCTCCTACTCTTTATGCTTAATAAATCTAATGAATTATGATAAAAAGGGCTCGAAGTGTTTCCGTCGAGGATCGTGTTGGGCAGGTTCCAAATACTATCTAGATATCGACGTGGCCAATGTGTCATATGTCGTGAGGGTTGATGGCCTGTACTGGAAACCGACACGCACAAAAGTGCCGATTCTCGTAATGCTGCTGGTTCACTTTCTGAGTACCAAATTACCCAATATAGTCAAATGAGTGATCTTTATGCCATGAGACGTGTGTTTGCCTAACTCCGCGCATTGGCTTTGGAGCGGATTCATACGTGTTCCAATTATTTGACATGGTTCACGGTCTCATGGTCACCCCCACTCAAACTTATGCTAATTGTTTAATTTACTTTTTGAGGCAATGTTGGGTGTGTTTCTTTGGTATTCATTTCTCTTTCTCTTTTGCCTGCAGCATCAGTGGTGTTAATCGAATCTGCACATTTTGAGACTTGGTTTCCTGGCTGACTTACATTAAGAGTGGTCTGATTTCTCGATGTTGTCACCAATGTTGAGTCAACATTCAGGTCAACATTGACTGTGCTGAAGTACTGGTTACTTAACTACTGTGCTTTTATTTTTTTTGTGTGTTTTTGGGTTTGAGGGGGAGTAGGTCTAAGGTGTTTTCTTGGTTTTGGGTTTCGCATTCGCATTTGCATTTCAAGTCACTTTCTTTAAGATCAAGATTTTGGTCAACCTCCTAGGGTTTATCTGCTTATCGATTACGTTGACTTGACGGATAATCGCTTTACTTGCAACTTTAATCTTTAATTAACAATTGTACGCTTTTCGTTGCTTTGATATATCTCAGGAATCTACCTTGACGCAAACCCAACAACACCCATCATGACTTATCTTGTAAGTTGTGTACTTGACCTTCCGCTCTCTTCACATCATCGCCTCGGTGACCATCCACTCAATTCTGACACGCCTTCACCGATCCGTCTATAGTCCTGTTTTTGCTACTTTCTTTGCCAGTGTTGACTACAATGTTGAGTCAACATCGTTTCGACAACATTAGTACTTTGTCTGCAAGTCCTCAACGGATTACCAAGATGGTGAAGTTTCTGTAAAAGAACTTTGTTTTCTTTCTTTCCTCACAAAAAAGGGGGAGAATGTTTGTACTCTTGGTTTTTTGTATTAAGGGGGAGTTCTTGGAGCAAGGGGGAGTTGCTTGATATTACCTTGTGTTTTCCTACTAACTACATTTCAGGTTTTTGTGAAGAAAGACAAGAATTAAGGGGGAGATTGAAAGTGCAATTTATATTGCACTTGTTTTGTTGATTCGGCCTTTCTTCGTTTATTAACCGGTTCAACGTTTGTAGTTGTTTTGCTATGAATATTTTGTAGGATAAATCAAGTTGGGCCTCAACATGCTTAATGGATCACGATTGATCTTTGTAGCACTCATCGTACCAAAACGCCATCGTAGCGTAATCGAAAGCGATTCTTGTAGCAAAAGCAACCTTGTAACAAAAAGGAAAATAAGAAGCATAATGCAAGAAGGAAGCTGCCATAATGATTCAAGGAAGAATTTGATGCTATAAGGAAAGTGAGATTTGAAAGAGATTGATATCTAGAAGACTCCTTATACCATTAATACATCAAAGGCAGTTTCCTTATGAAAGAAACCCAACAGGTTTCGACTTGAGCCTTCTCCATGAGATCGATCCTGGCATCTATATATATGAGAAGATCAAGCCAATGCAAGGCTGCTGATTTGCCTTTGAAGAACGAAGATTATATGTTTTAGGCGTCTTGCTTTACTAGACCTTTACCTCGGTGTTTACTTGTGAGTGTTCTCTAAAGATTGAGAATTACTCTAGTATCATTGAACTAGAATAGGTTTTCTTATCCGCTCTAGGTCTAGTTTTCGTAAGTTTAATCAATCGTTTGTGATTGATTTAAACTTCTTTTGTAATTCTACTTTTCAAGTTTAGTAGAAGTTTTGCTACGCAAGACCGGTATCTTTTATACCGGCTTGAGAAATCTCGTATTCAGTTTTATTCCGCTGCACTTTATTGAGTTCTGTCGATTACAGTTTACTGTTGTCGTAGTTTAGTAGAACACTGTTCATTGTTGTCGTAACGGTGTTGACTCAACATCAATAGTCAACATCGTTCAAAACTGTCCAGAAGTACCAATCCCGGTCATACAGTTATATATATATATATATATATATATATATAAAATTCACATGTTATTAAGTGATCGTGTGCGTGTGATACTAAATATCTAAATATCATGCAAAATTAATGTTTACGTTGCAATTATTGGTAATTGAAGCAACCCAAATAATCATGTCTCATTTTATGATAAGTTAGGTTTCTCTAGTTGTAGGATTTTTACTTTAGCTAACATATA
Organism: Plantago major; assembly: GCA_026545765.1. Lineage (NCBI taxonomy): Eukaryota > Viridiplantae > Streptophyta > Magnoliopsida > Lamiales > Plantaginaceae > Plantago > Plantago major. Next base: position 6,380,960 of record CM048840.1, read on the forward strand.
TTCCCTCAGTCTCATACCAAATGTCCCATTTTGACTTTTTACAGTTAACATTTTCAAACTTTAACTGCAATTTAATCTTAAACCGTAAATTTAAAATGTCCAATTAAATTATATAATTAAAGTTTTGGAAGTAAATTTTCATTATATAATTTAGTTGGACATTTTAAATTTACGGTTTAAAATTAAATCGCATTCAAAGTTAAAAAAAATTAACTACAAAAAGTCAAATGAGACATTTGGTCATGAGATGGAGGGAGTAGTAATTTAACTTATAAAGTTTCACCGTCCTATGTTAGGAAGATCCATTAAAAGGACTCCATGTACAATCATGTTATAATTAATGTGGTTGGTATGATGATAATTGTATTCCATACCAATAGGGGTTTCTTGAAGGACCCTAATCCTGTCGAAGGTGTCTCCTCGAAGAAGAGTTCATCAAGAAGAATATAGTGCACATTACGGGCCAGGTTGCACTCCGAAGGGCCGCCATCCTCTAATAACCATACATCAAGCAGGGAACATATTTGAGCAATACAGATGCAGGACAACAGTACATCATGTTTACCTATATATAAATACTCTCATCTAGTCGTAAATGAGGTATGTGTTTAGTACCAACAATACTATTTACAAGCTCTCTCAAGATAGTATGTCATTCAGCGTTGATTCATATCATGACTTGGCTTGACATTAAATTGTGAACAAACTTTGCTACATGTTGAAACACATGGTGTAAAATAAGTGATCTCAATTTAACTCCGTCCAGTTTATTTTACTCGTGCATAATCATTCTAGTATGGTTTGCATCGATAAACTTAAGTTTCGACCTACATTAATTAATTAATTAATCGGGTACAACACAAGTAACGAGCAACGATGGTTAGATGCAGGGTAGGGCAAGTCACGTGCAAACAAAAGCGGCGTGGTAAACAAACTCAAAAGAAGGTAAAAGAAAAATAGTAGTAATAAAATGTCAAAAGATGATGACAGACACTCAGTCACCAGCAACCAAATAGCAGCAATTGATTTACGAATTCCGATACGATGCATTTTGTCAAACCAACACTACCTTTTTCATGTCACGCGTGCTCTTCCATCCTACGGCCATTATTTCATCCGCATCGCACGGAAATATTTCATCCAACGGCCCTCATTCACCTACTTTGACTCCACCTCATCTCATCTCATCTACTAGAAAAACGTACTACCTCTTCACTTTCCTTTCTCTCATCTCGTCACACTTTTCAGTTTTCACCTCCTCTTCAATTATCTCATTTTTGCTCTACTCAACAAACTTCATCGATTCATTCGTTCATCTCTTGTCAGGTATACTATGTTTTTGAATCATTACCCTGTAATCAATTCCTGGTTTACCTTTTCAAGTGTATATGTTGTGGATCTGAATTTTTGTTGTTAATTCTGTGTTTTGTTTTTGCGATTGAAAATGCCTGTCGAAACGGCTGCTTTATGGTTTTATGTTGAATAGATTGGTTACAGGATTCTAGTGTGTTGGAAATGTAGTAATGCAGCATGGTCTTCAAGGCTTCTGAATCTGCATGTTGTAATTAGGGGAAAGGTTTCTTCAGGAATGTGTTTGTATATTGATGTACATACTAGTACTCTGCCATCTACATTGGTTATTTCCGTTTTCTGTTTGTGATTATGCAATTGAAGATGCTTTCAGGTTTGATCAAGTGTTGATTTGTTGCTCTTTACTAGAAAAAGAGATTGGTTGTGTTATTTGTGTTTTTCTCCAAGGCTTATGAATGCAAAGCTGTGTTCTAGATGCTCCATGTCAACATGTCGTAATTAGGGTGGGGGTTGGAGATTTCTTCTGAAATTTTAGTGGATTGATCTGGATGTTGATACTGTATGATTACACTGACCGCTTGCTTTCTGTATATGATAGCAGCGAAGGTACGGAGTGTCATAATCTTACTAAATTAGATTGAAGGAGTAAATCAACATGCCTTGGGAATTTCCAAACTACTGGGGGAAGTGTGTGCGATTGGTTGTGTTCTATCGCTTTATTCTATAACTTTTTTTCATTGGTGAGTTGTCTTCTGACCTTTGAACTTTGTGTTAAGAATTCGAACTTGTTGGTAACTATTTTCACGTCCTAACGTAAGAGTTGAATGAAAATTCTAGCCTATGCACATCTATTCTTCTCCTAGCCTTGCGTTTGGAATTTGTGTTTGAACTGTTATGCAATATTATACACCAACATCTGTGTATTTGAGTACATAAAACTTGGTATTTCTACAAGGCCTAATGTGTTTGTGGGGCTCAAACACGTGTCAAACACTCGAACTTGTGTTTGGACTTTCGGGTTTGTCTTCTACACCAAGTATTTTGAAAATCATACCATGCCAAATTGCCAATTCATCTATTTGTCTTATGTGTTTATTCGGATCTGGATTTTTTCAAATGACTGAAGAAAGCTTAATGGACTGTTATGCTTATCCTGACTTTTAATCGCACATTTTGCATTTTTAGTTTTTAACTGAAGAACCTAAGATTCCAGCATGCATTGTTTGAAAGGGTATTGACTTCGAACCACTTTATAATTTTCTAAACAAGAATAACCATCTGTGTTGATTATAATTCAGTCCTGTGTTTCTTGAATTGTGGCTCTCTTTCACTAAATTAAATTATAAATCAATTTCAGGTGAATAACATTAAGCTTTCAGTTTCACTAGACTTTTTGTCTTCTTATACTTAATTTGGCCGTGAGAGTGAGGATGCGCATTGCAGCTACACGAAAGAAAGATCAGAACTTGAAACAAATTGGAGAAATTAACATGAGCATTGGAAGCATAGCTTTTTACCAGTTGATGAAAGTTTGCCAGGTGAGTATTTTTGTTCTTGATGTTTGTTGTATTGTATTCCTTTTGTCGTTCTGGGGCTCTTAAGGTATATCAAAATTGCTGCTTTCTTGATTATTGGTTACAAATTTATGTTTCCTACCGTGAATTATTTCGCTGAATATTTTGTATTTTTACATCTTGCACGACTATGTCATACTGATATGCAAAGGCTATATGTTCTTAGTCTGATATGCATTTGATATTTAACAGCTTGTTTGGGTGTGGTTTTCTTGAAGTTGGTACAAAAAATAGTGGCGTGAGTTAAGGAAAAGTGAAATGAGTATTGATTGAAGGAGTGTTTTTAATAGGAAATATTATAAATGGCTAAAGCAACATTGCCAAAGTTTTTTATTGTCGTCGTATTTCTGATAAACTAAATGCACGAATCAAACTAACAAAGTAACATTTTTTAACAAATCAAATTTGATAAACACATTGCTGTTTCTAGAGTCAATATTTGCTTGGACATTATGGTACTTTCAGACTTGCACTCCAGACTTTTTTTTGCATCTGCTAATCTGTTTTCTTTCCTGAACTGTTTGTTCCTGCGATATCTTGCACTTATTTCATTTCATTTCATTTGGTAAACACTTCTTGATCTTGTCTTTGCAGGCCGAATATTTCCGTCAGTTGCTTAAACCGGTTACGTAGTCTTGTTCCTCTGAAGGCATTTAGACATTGGGATTAACTATCTTCTGCTCTGGTTGGGTTATAAAATAAAATAAGCTCGGCAGAGCACTAAAGGAGGAAACTTCTCATTGAACCAGACAGCCATTTCTAAGATGGATACCCCATAAGACCTTGCTGCAAATTTGTTCTAAAGTTTTCCATTTTCAGTTTGAGCCAAAAAATCTTCTGTAAGCTCAGCATCTCTGTAATTCCATTAAGCTCCCCGAGTTTGCTTGTAAGATATCACTCATGCAAAGTCACCAGCCATACTTCCTCCAAAAGCCAATGACCCCCCTTGCTGATCAAGTGGGCTATTACATGCAAAATTCTCATGTGGCTCCTTTCTTTAACGGGCACTCATTTCATAATGTTGATATCCAACCCTCTGATGCCTGCCCTAGAAACTTCATAATCTTCGACCAATCTAATAACCAAAGCCATGTAATGTTTCATCCCGAAATAAGCTCCAAATGGTTATGTACTGGTTTGGGTGTTCATGCACCTATGGCTCAGAAGGAGCAAATTGCAAATGATGACATACAAGTTGTATCTTCCTTCAAAGAAGATTCGGCTGATATCGATGCCCTTTTGAGTACGGAACTTGGGGAAAGTGAAGAGTGTCATTATGATGATGATTTAGTGAGCACAGCTCGAACAACTGGATGTAACTATTCTCCAGATTCAAACTCCAGTTATTCTTCATCATCAAGTAAGAGTAGGTCGTTCTTCAAGAGATCTTCTGGGAAAGGCTTTGATGATAAGAAGCGCCACAGAGTGAGAAAGATGGTGAAGGTACTGCGAGGCATTGTTCCTGGATCAAATCGTATGAGCAGCGTGGCTGTTCTTGATGAAGCAGTTCGACACCTCAAATCGCTCAGGGTTGAAGTGCAGAAGCTGGGAGTTGGAAGTACGAAAGGCTAAATGCTGAGCCTCGATGTGAGGCTAATAAACAGTTGGTCTCAATTCTGCACCTTCGGCCTTGCCATTTTCCGCATTGGCTAATAAATGGTTGTGACGTCTCAATTCCGCACTTTGGGCCTTGCCATTACAGCCCAGGATTCTTGATTGCAGGTGAGCACTACGCTCCGCAGAAGATTTTATAATAGTTTTTGTTTGTGTGTTTTATTTTCCGTTTATGCTACTGATTTTAAATCCTTCAGTCATGATGTATGATTTATCGGATACATATCGTAGTTCATTTATTAGGTATTTATACAGTTTGTTCCATTTGTGTATTGGCTTTGGACAGTAAATGCCACTGGTAATCTGGTACTCATTTGCTCTCCCATAAGTCCGTAACTGGTTCTGTATATACTTCAGCACACCGTAGTCATTTGCGATTCTTCTTAATGTGATGCATCACATTTATACCAAGGGCTCAAGTATTGCACCATACACCATTAGAAAACATTATTAGACTCTACATCATGTGACTAAAGTATCAGAAATAATGAATCATACTTCCTAGCTCCTCAGGCATGAAATAGTGTCAAGATGTGTAGTAATTTTTAGAGTTTTAGTGGAAAAATATATAATTGAGATTGATAACTATACCCCTCCGCATTGAAGAACTTCATATATTAAAGTTGTGTAGTTTTAGGTGAAAAGTTAAAATAAATTATGAATATAAAAATGTTGTAAAAGGTGTAATTTTAGTGATAAAATATGAAAGTTGTGCGTAAGTTAAAGTTGTACTATACTATTTATTGGATGTGGAGTAACTTTCTTTTTAGTTATAAATGAAATTTGATGGGTAGATTAAAAATTCCAAATTTAAATTTTCGGGGTATTATTAGTTCAAATATGCGTAACATAGTAGTCAACTAAATTTTCCACACCCGGCCCACCCACCCACCATATTCCGGGGCTTATCAAAACTTTAGTGTATCAGTATAACTGTTTAAGCGAACAGTTGTGAGATTTAATTAATTAACACAACCTACTTTTAGAGGGAGATTTGTATTCCAAACGGAAACTAAATGTTGAAGTATACTAAAATGCAATGCAAGAATTTATTATAATAGATTAGAAAAACCAATGAAAAGCGCGGTTGAATCGGAAACAGGCGGTTCGGTTCTCAAAATAAGCCAGAAACCGGTTACTTATATATACCCACCAAATTGGATCTGCTCCGCCAGAAACATCCACTCCACTCCGCCTTCTGCGTCGGCACCGTACCTTCAATCATCCACTCCACCATCTCCGCCGGATTTCATTGATTTCGCCGGATTTCTACGCGATTTCATCGAAGTTCCTCAAATTCATCATGAATCAGGTGAATCAATTGAAGTAGCTTCATGGTTTTTGTTGTTCTTCATCTATTATATGGATTCATGTCGCTTTTTTCATTAAAATCTCAATTGGAAGTGAAATTTGCCCTTTTCTTTTTCTTTTTTCGCTGATTTTACGATCTAATATTTTCAGATCTGAAATTCGTACAGTGAAAATTGAATTATTTCGCGCATATGTTATCTGGTGCTTTGTTATGGTTTTAAGAGGCATTGTTATAGTTTTACGAGTTGGTGTTATAGTTTTAAGCATTTCCGTTATATGAATTCATTCAGCTTTTTTCGTTAAAAACTCAACTGAAAGTGAAATTTCACCTTTTATTTTTCATTTTTCATTGATTTTACGATCTGATGTTTCCAGATGTGAAACTAGATCTGAAATTCGCACAGTGAAAATCGAATCATTTCGCAATCATGTTACTTTGTGTTTTGTTATGGTTTTTAATAGCTGGTGTTATAGTTTTAAGCATCATTGTTATGTTTTTAGTTTGTGTTGAATGTTTTATGTCTGTTATTGTTTTAGCACATATGTTATAGTTGTAATACATATTATTGTAGTTTTAAGTAGCAACATTAGTGTTTTTAGCTTTTGATGAAATATTTATGATTTGATTTTTTGCAGATGCTTTATTATAGTTTTAAAAGGCACCGTTATCGATTTAAGTATCAATGTTACTGTTTTTAACTTGTGTTGCATGTTTATGCTTTGTTATAGTTTTAATATGCATTGTTATAGTTTTAAAATGCACTGTTGTGGTTTTTAAGCATTAATGTTACTATTTTTAGCTTGTGTTCAATATTTCTGCATGTTATTATTTTAGCGCATATGTTATAGTTTTAAGACATACTGTTGCAGTTTTAAGCAATAACATTAGTCTTTTTAGCTTCTAATAAAATATTTATGATTTGATTGTTTGCAAATGTTTTGTTATAGTTTTAAGAGTCATTGTTATAGCTTTACACGGACTGCTATGGTTTTAAGCATCAATGTTACTGTTTTTAGCTTGTGTTGCATACTACTGCTTTGTTATTTTTTTAAGAGGCACTAATATGGTTTTAAGTATCAATATTACTATTTTTAGCTTGTTTTGCATTTTTTTTTTTTTTTTTTTTTTTTTTTTGTGTTTTAAGCACCAATGTGATTGTTTTAATGAGAGTTGTTATGGTTTTAACCAAGTTATTGAATATTTTAAGCAGGTGTTGATGTTGACATCGAGGTTGATGATATAGGTATCTCAAAGGTGTTATTGCAGTATTGAAACAACAAGCACAAACAACAAAAGGCATGAAGCCGAAGTTCACCAACAAGTTTAATCGAAAATAGCCTATTTTAACAACTCAGTTTGCATTTGCATAAAAAACACCGAATGAACGTTTATTGTAATGATTTTCCTATGAGAATAGATGTTTTAAAACATTTGGATGATTGAATGTTTCAATATTGTATAATGACAGATGTTTTAAGTAACTTATTTATGCTTGTTTATTGATGTTTTAATGGCATCCCTGAAAATTTTAGACGTGTTTAACGGTAATTTAATGATATTAGATTGACATTTAAAACTATAACAAACCATCTTAAAAACTATAATGTACCATCACACCATCTCTTAAAAAAATTAATAAAAGAGGTTAAAATTATAATTGAAACATACAATACTGCCGCATTAAAACCAGCACAACATCTCTTAAAACATTAACAAAATACGTAGTTGTGTTGGTTGTCCTTAGCTGTTGCTAGCTATCTTCCTTGTTCTGCTGTTTTTGGTTAAAACTGTAACTAAAACTTTCAATGATAACAACTTAAAACCATAACATAATCTATTAAAAGCATAATGAAAAATGTGTGTCTCGGCGATTTTTTAAGAAACTCGGCCGGTCAGACCGCTAAAACTAAAAAACCGCGAAAAAACAAAAAAAAAAACCTTTAACTTTCATGTTTTTTTTAAAATTTTTTTTTACCTTTTCCAGGAATTTGAATTTAAAATATCTAATTTGCAGAAATGTACTTGCATTAAATTTGGTGATTTATATGCATTGAATATGAACTCTATGGACCTAGTCAAAGCTCGATATCAATTTGGTTTGGTGCCCATAATCTTGTGTTGTAAAATATAAGTACATCCACAAAATTCAACCTTATCTTATCATTTCACACATGTTTCCTCCCCATTTCTGCAAATCCAATGTCAACTTGCTCTAGTGGTGCCCATGCTCGGCACGGGATCGATTCGGAAAAAAAGAAATACCTTTTTATATGTATTAAATTCAACTTTTTTAAATTTAACACGGTCTATTTTTATATTAAAATGTTAAAAAAAATATAATATTACCGCCCACACAAATATGACTCGAGTATATCTGGAGTGATTTTTGTTAATATATTCGTAAATTGAATAAGTATTAGATACTTTACACACTTATTATAAATTAAACAATTTATAGTTAAAATTGGCACGGGTTAAAAAGAAATCCTGGCTCCACCCTCGGAAAGACTCGAGCTTTGACATACACTCAGCTCGTCAATGTCACATGTTTCGAATACAAAACTGTGTTTGTGTAAAGACCACAACACTTGAGTCCCCTCAGTTATACACTGACCAAAAATTCACTAATCAAAACTCATTTCAGGCCAAAATTTTATTTATGAAATGAATCTTTATTCAATAAATCCATTCTTCAATAGGAATCAAAGTGCACAAACCGTGTTAGTACCATCTAAGCTTTAGTCAAACAATTTACGTTTTTCATTCTCTTTTTCCTAGCATTACAATGGGCATGACTGTCTCGACATGTATTTTGTCTCAACTAAGGTTCCTTTGAAGCAGCTTCACATAATGTGATAATAACTTACACAAAGGTGAAGAAAATAATATGGGACCTATTTAAAACATCATCATCATCATCCTCCTCATCATCCTAAAAAACATTACAGTCATAGTGTCATTTTACAAAAAGCCAAAAGTATCTTGTTCTATTACCATGAGACCAAGAACTACTGTTCCTCCTCCAAAAGGTCATCTAAAAAATGTAAATAGTAGAAGTTCTAGAACATTTTCTTGACCTTTTCATGTTCATCTGTCTTGTACTGAAGAAGAAATCCTCTCAATTTTCTGAAATATAATGAAAATAGAACATAAATGTCAATCAACCCCAAGAACACATGATCATGTCATCAGAATTCGAGGAAACATAGTAAACTAAATGATAACATACCTATTGATCTTTTACAGTGAAGAACTGCCTCATGGATTGAGCTCTCAACATCATAACAGGAGCTACTAGAACCCAGGCTTATACGGGGCGAAGATTGGGGTGAACTGTTCCAGCTCTTGGTCCGTTTAAACCCAAGATTAAGATCAGCTTTCTTGCGTAGTTTCTTAACATCTGTCCATTCAACAACAGAGTAAGCTGTGCTTGGCCTTGGTGATGCCTGTAGGGAATTGCCACAACTTCGGATTTCGCAAACTTTACGTTCAAGGTCATCCACTCTAATGCTTTTTCTTGAACCCCCTATTGTCTTGCAGAGTGGCTTGACAAATCCAAAACATTTTTGTAAGAGTCTCTTGGATGATTTTCTCCATTTACCAAGCAAGTAAACTTCGGCTGGCTTGCTGCTTAAACTTCTGGATAAGTATTCTGCATCTGCATCGGATTCTTTCTGGTCAAAGAATCTCGTACCAGGACACTCGATGGATTTCCTAGGCGAAAATCGTGTTTCTTGGTCAAGAAACACACACATGGCAGGAGATCCTCCAGAAGAAAAACGCGGTTCTTCTGATTGCAAACTGTCGATAAAAGACGCCGAATGTATATTGAAGGCCTCATCAAAATGTGGTCTTTCAGCATAAACAGGCATTATGTGACCATCATAGAAGATTTCATCAGCATGAACAATGGCATTATGGGAAGTTTGGAAAGGAAGATCAAAATTGAAATTCTGTTCTCTGTGAGTGGAATTAGTATCATGGAATATTATTGGTTCTTGGATTGTCAACCAGCCATATGAGAAGCTTTCTGTGGCTAAAGATTGAGAATTTTCCATAGCTAGGAAATTAATTCAATGAATATCTATAGAAGTAATAAGGTGTACTATAGTAGTGTTCTCAAGACAAAAAGTGCTTCATATATATATACCAAGTTTTTTCATGTCTGAGTATGTATTAAACTTATTTTGTACCCATGACAAAGTATATATGGTGGGCACCAGTTATGATTACCATTGCTAGGAACTAAAAGAATTCAAAACAAAGTCACATGGCATGTTACATTATCATCTGACATTAGTGTCAATGAATATTTAAATTAAAATCTCGATTTTAGTTTATGTTTTTAATTCTTAAAGAGGAAAAGAGATATACTTTGAAAATTTTGGAATGTTAGGATATTTTTCAAAATTTATCGTAATATTCTTTTCAATGAAATAAGAAGTATAGTACGTTTAAAACAATTTTGGTTTTCAAGTACATTTCATCACGATGAACTGAAAAATTGAGACACTTTTCATGGGCCGGGTACCCCTTTTCATGTGAGATCTTAAATCAATTAGTGTTATTCATATAAAAAAAAAGAACCACCTATTTTTTTCTTATGAGGAACCACCTATATTTTAGTAATCTATAATTGTGCACGGTGTTAGCATTACATATTTCAACGACTCACATATAAGAGTGAAAATTTGCTTTAATGTATCAACATTTACGATCGATACATCTTTTTGCCTCTTTTTGGAATCACTCAAAGCGTCGTGCAAATGCACTCCGTTTTCAACAATAAAGCGAGCCCGTAGATGGGTGTACTCATGATTTGAAATTCGGGGATAAATTATATATATAAGATTAATTTGAAAGTTAGTATTAGTAAAATATTAAATTATCAAAAATATTTCACATAAAATTATCATTTTTTGGGGTTGTCATGACATTGCGATGTAATTATCTTTATTGGATTTTATTGTTATCATCTTGGGTCAGCGGGCCAAGTCGGTGGGAAATGGGAGATTGTTTCTCCTAATAAAAATATTAGTAATATTATTGCCGGTACATAAATTTGAGAAGATGATAGGTTGGTGAGATACATGCAAATAGTAGGAATAGTATTTAATTTGTATACTTGGGAGGTTTATAGGGAAGATTGAAGCAAATTGCCAAACAAATAAGCCAGGGACCATGCTGCACAATGTGACACTCCATGCCGCAAACATTTAATTTAATTCTTATTGCATCAGAAGTAGTTGCCAATTACATGGTGACAATCTAGATATCAAATTCCTTTCATGTTCCAGCTGGGCAGCTGTGCCTGATATACATACCCCAAGGCCCTAGATCTCCATACTCATAGTATGAGAGGGGTTAAACCATTTATCCAGCTTGTCTCAAATAAGGCGAACAGAGCATGAAAGCTGATCGAGTGCCTATTTCAGGCCTCTAGATTTAGCAAGCCATAAATGTGGGATTTCTAAACATTTATAGATAACTCAAACATGATCTTGTAATATCCCGACGGGTCCTGTATTTCTTTATTATAGTAACACGACCTTAGGTTACCTCGGTCATGCCGATTCGGCCCTATACCCTGGGCTTGATACATGAACCTTAGCTCCATCACATATATATCACATCGTATATGCTGATTTATCAGGATGACGAGCCTGGAGACCCTACTATGCCCGGTATGTACATTCCTTATGTTCAACCATATATATAGTCTTAAAGTATTTGGAGTTGCCTAGAATTTTATAACAATACAATTTTTTTTTTTGAAACGATGAAAATATTATAGATTACCCATAAAGATTACACGAGCATAAAGAATGATCGGATCAGTACACGGTATTACAAATTCACAACCAAATAACAACTTAAAAGTTACAACTTCATGATTGTGAGTTGTTTAGCTTGATATCTATTGAAGAAAGGTTAGTGTTATGACAACATTGGATAATGAAGAGAGTTGAAAGACTGGTGTTACTGGAACACTGAGTGTGTTGTGTTTGGTGTTGCAAAGACACTGGGAAACACAGGAAGCACAAATGAGTGATGACAAGATATGCTGACGTGTTATAATCTGATTGGCTCTGGTAATTTGAGAGGGAGAATTAGTTAGTTGCGTAACTAACTTGCAGAATTCATTCCTTGATCAAATTGGAGGCGGTTCTCATCAGTTTGGAGTATATAAGCATATTGTAACTGTTTGTAGCTCATAATAATCATAATTCTTCATTGTATTTCACTTTCTAGTAAAGCAATTCTCTGATTTCTGAGAAGTAGCAGTTAGACGAAGAACAGAGTAGCTTGAGAAGCTTGAAACTCGTTTGATTTGTTTTGTAATCTGTTTATTTCTTGTGATAGTGGAAATTTGGTACTCTCCGTGGATGTAGGTGAAAACTGAACCACGTAAATCGTTGAGTTGTTTGTTCGATTGTTGGTTATCGTGTGATTGCTTGGTTTCGTGTTTATCGTCAATCATAATTCAATTGGTTGATTTGCAGAGGTTAATCGTTAAAATTGGCGCCGTCCGTGGGAAGCTTTGCAAGTTTCAATCAATGGCGTCTCCCATATTCGACATAGAGAGGTTAACGGAGAGAAGTGACTTTGCACAATGGAAGGTGAAGATGAAGGCGTTGCTGGTTCAACAGGGTATTATTGATGCTATTCTCGAGGATTTTCCATCGTCGATTACAGATGCTGAGAAGAAAAAAATTATGTAGAAAGCTCGTAGTGCATTGATTTTATCTCTCGGAGATAATGCACTTAGAGAAATTGGTGATCTCAACACTGCAAAGAAGGTATGGGAAAAGCTTGAACACTGTATAATGTCAAATCTATTGCCAATAAGATCTATGCGAAGCAACGGTTATTTCGGTTCAGAATGGTGGAGGATAAATCCATCTCAAGCCAGCTTGATGAGTTTAAGAAGATTGTCACTGATATGGACAATCTTGAAACTGAGGCCTTCAGATGCATCCGCTAAACTCGGTGACATCTTTCGGAGCAAGAGGGAGCCCCCGAGGGAGGGGGGGCGAGAAGTGGTCGTGCATCTCAGACTGGATGAGAGGCGAGTACTTTGATGAGTTGCGGGTAAGTTTAAATCTGGCATTCCTTTATTTGTTGTTATAATCGTTGTTTTAATATGAGTGGTATGTTAGCCGCTGAACTTGGGTGATATGTTAGTCACCACTGTGTTAGTAAATTTTAGGACAATGTGAGTGGTATGTTAGCCGCTAAACCTGGGTGATATGTTAGTCACCATTGAATATGTTACATTGTGTTATCTTATTAAATTGATGTCTCGGTTTACGTTATGTAATTTGGATGTTGTCTGGAGTTGGGAATGTAGAAAAAGTACTTCATTCCCAACAAGTTGCTCCACCTGATATGGCCTTGTTTCGAGGCACTGGGGTTAGCCCGATACAAGGATATGGTTTGCACTATGAAAAAGATGTGGCGACAAAACAAAAGGCCTGCACGGTGTGATGAGGAGGAGTGGGCGCTTTGGGAGTCCTACTGGACTCGTCCTAATGTCCAGCAGATTGCGGACCATAACAGAGAGAACCGGCTGACTGAGCCGTCTGAGGGTAAAGGGGTGGCCATTCACCACTATGGTTCGCAAGTTGTTCTTACGCATCACGTGAAATCGGTAAGTGTACATCTAATTTGTCAGTTTATTCGTACATGTGTTTTGTGTTTAATTTCTACACCTTTAATGAGTTCCTAGCTAAATGTTTGCATATATATGTTCTTCAGGTGTCTTTAGGGGAGAATAATATCGCCTTCGAGTACTTTAAAAGAGCTAAGCTGAAGAACGACAAATGGGTTGACAGCAAGTCCGAGGCTATTGTAGTACGTTAATTTTGGTTAAAGTTCATATTGGTGCAGTACAAGTTATTTTGAAAAAACTGTAACTCATGATATCTACATTTTACGGTTTCAGGCTGAGGTGGAGGCTCAGATCGAGAGGCAGCAGGCCGAAGCGGGTGAGTCGCTGACAATTGAACAACAAAACAACATCTTCTTAGAGGCAACCCAATGGACAACAAAGGCCGAGTATATGGAGTGGGGAGTCTCGACCCTTTCTTGGCTACTCCTTGCTACTCAGCATCCCAGCAATCTAGACATCAGATTTTCACACAGGAGCAGGTCTCGGAGTTGGTGCAGTCATAGGTTTCTGAACATGTTGCACGGCTAACAGATGATATGGAGCGGCGAGATAGAGCACTACGGGAGGAAAACGAGCGTCTTCGGGAACAGAATGTGTTTTCATGTCTGTGTTCGACGAAAGCCACCCCCGTCCGGTAGTTAGATATGGACTTGTGTTTTTCTGACTTCTTACTTTAGACTATGTACGGATATTTCATTTCATTACGGATGGTTTGTTGACTTTTGTAGAATGATTTCTATTTAATTAAAACAATTTCATTATTCTAGATTTACTATCGGACATTATATTTGTGAAACAGGTGAAATATGAAAACATGCTGCAAAATATTTAAAAAAAAAAAATCAAATCTACTCAATTTAGCGACGGATAGTTTATTCGTCGCTAAATTGTGACGGAAAAACAAAATCCGTCACTAATTCCGTCACAATTTAGCGACGGATAAAATATCCGTCGCTAAAAATCCAGTAAATTTATAATTTTTAAAAAAATAAAAAAACCTTATCTGTCATTAAATCCATCGCTATTTAGCGACGGATTGTTTATTCGTCGCTAAATATCGCACTTTTTGTTTTTTTTTTAAAAAATAAAAAATCAGCTTTTTAGCGACGGTCGCTAAAAAGTCAGTGGTTTATCCGTTGCGATTTAGCGACGGATAAACTATCCGTCGTTAATCTTCCCATGGGACGACGGCTTTTTTTATCCGTCGCTAAGGACTTAGCGACGGATCGACACTGTTATACCGACGGATAGATCCGTCGCTAAAATACGATTTTTTTTGTAGTGTGACCACACCACAATCTAGCTATGGCACAGATTTTGCAGGCACCTCAGAAGCCTATCACACTGTAGAAGCTCTTGCTGTCACTGAGGTACTCTCAGTCTCTTACTTTGACATTTCAACTGAATGGGTCTTAGACTCATGCTGTTCTTTCCATATGACACCTATTAGAGAATGGTTATCAACTTTTGAGCATAAGAACTATGGTTCAGTGGTGCTTGGTGATGATAGACCATGTAATATAACGGGTATGGGTACAGTGAGGATTGAAATGTTTGATGGTGTGATAAGGGAGTTGCTTAATGTGAGGTATGTACCACATCTAAGAAGAAACTTGATATCATTAGGTTTGATGGATACTAAAGGGTACAAGTACTCATCCTCACAAGGTGTGATTAAGGTGATGAGGGGTGATAAGGTGGTAATGCAAGCTTTGAAAAGAAGAGCATTATACTACCTACATGGTAAGATCAGAATCGTGAAGTATCCGATTACAGTGTGATAACAACACAGCAAAGGTCTCGACAACACCATCTTGTGTACGAAGGCTAGGTCATGTTGGAGAGAAAGGGCTCATGGAATTATCAAAGAAGGACCTATTATGTGGTGATAAGATACATAAGTTGGGGTTTTGTGAGTTATGTGTGTTAGGCAAAGTTAAGAAGAATAGCTATGGAGTTGGTATAAACACACTACTCATAATACACTTGAGTATATTCATACAGATTTGTGGGGACCTGCCAGGACTGCTACCAGGAATGGTGGTAGATATTTCCTATCTATCATTGATGATTTGTCCAGAAAAGTATGGGTGTTCATATTGAGGTCAAAGGATGAGACATTTAGCAGATTCAAGGAGTGGCTCACAGAAATGGAGAATCAAATTGATAAGAAACTTAAGGTGATCAGAACTGATATTGGTTTGGAGTTCTTATCAAGTGAGTTTAATGATTTCTGTAAAATGAAGGGTATCATTAGACACAAGTCTGTTCCTGAGAATCCTCAACAGAATGGTGTAGTAGAGAGGATGAATAGAACTATCCTGGAGAGA
This sequence comes from Plantago major, assembly GCA_026545765.1. Taxonomy (NCBI): domain Eukaryota; kingdom Viridiplantae; phylum Streptophyta; class Magnoliopsida; order Lamiales; family Plantaginaceae; genus Plantago; species Plantago major. The sequence goes on from CM048840.1 coordinate 6,396,773, forward strand.
GTGAGATGTATGCTTCTTGGAGCTGGTTTATCAAAGAGTTTTTGGGGCGAGGCAGTGACTACTGCAGTTCATTTAATAAATCTTTATCCCTCATATGCTATTGGGTTACAGAACACCAGAAGAAGTATGGAAGGGTACTCATTCAGACTACTCATATCTTAAAACTTTTGGATGCTTAGCTTATGCTCATGTCAAGCAAGATAAGCTGGAAGCTAGAGCTTTAAAATGTTTATTTCTGGGATATCCTAAAGGTGTGAAAGGATACAAGCTATGGTGCTTGGAACCAGGAATGAGCAAATGCATTATCAGTAGAGATGTAATTTTTCATGAAGATGTAATGCCACTACTAAAGACAGCTGACAGTGTTATGAGAACACACAGTGAGGTGGAGCCTATTGAAAATGGTGTGGCTGCAACACAGGGCAAGGAGCATACAGAAGCTGGTGTGATACTGACACCAAACTTACATCACACAGATCCTGGTGTTATGTCAACACTAAACAGAACATCTCCTGAAAATGCAGATCAACATGTTCAGGATGAACATGAATTATCTATCAGGTGGAGAGGCCTGAGATTAGAAGAAGAACAAGTATTGAAGTTGTTAATCCAGCTGATGTCAGAGATTATCAACTTACAAGGGATAGAGCACCAAGAATCAGAACTTCAACAGCTGATCCAAACATGGTGTATTTTGCTCTAAATGTTGCTGAAGAGATTGATTGTTTTGAGCCTGATACTTATCAGAGAGCTATAAGCTGCTCAGAAAAGGATAATTGGTGCATAGCTATACAACAAGAACTTATGTCTCTTGAAAAGAATCATACATGGGATATTGTAGCAATACCAAAAGGAAAGAAGTTGGTTAGGTGCAAATGGATTTTCAAGAAGAAATTTGGAGTTGAAGGTGAAGAAAAGGTGGGATACAAAGCCAGGTTGGTAGTTAGAGGCTTCACACAAAGAGAGGGCATAGACTACAATGAAATCTTCTCACCAGTTGTTAATCATAGCTCAATAAGAATATTGGTTGATATGGTAGCTCTGTACAAGTTGAAGTTACATCAGATGGATGTTACTACTGCCTTTCTACATGGAAAATTGGATGAGGAAATATACATGAGAATACCAGAGGGAGTGGAAACAGCTGACAGAGAAAACAAAGCTTGTTTGCTATTGAGATCACTCTATGGTCTCAAGCAAAGCCCAAGACAATGGTACATGAGGTTTGATAAGTTTATGCTCAGTCATGATTTCAGAAGGTGTGACTATGACACCTGTGTATATTTCAATGGGGATAACATTGAGAATATGACATATCTGCTCATTTATGTGGATGATATGCTTATAGCCAGCAAGCATATGGAAGGTATAACACACGTGAAGAATCTCTTAAAGTCAGAATTTGAGATGAAAGATCTTGGAATAGCTAAGAGAATACTGGGAATTGATATCATTCATGGAAGTGATGGTAAGATTATTTTAAATCAGAGTGCGTACTAGGAGAAGGTATTGAAGAGATTTAATATGCATCAATCCAAGCATGCTGCAACACCTTTAGGAACTCAGTTCAAGCTATCTGGTAGATCTTGTCCTACAACTGATGAAGAGAAGAAAAGCATGGAGAATATTCCTTATGCTAGTGTTGTTGGGTCTATCATGTACTCAATGGTTTGTTACAGACCAGATTTGGCTCATGCAATGAGCTCAGTTAGTAGATACATGGATAATCCAGGTAAGGATCATTGGGAAGCTGTGAAATGGCTACTCAAATATATTGGTGGATCTATAAGACTGGGTTTGGTGTTTGAACAACACCAATTAGAGATGAATTCACTTGTAGGGTATGTAGACTCATATTATGCTGCAAACTTGGATACAAGAAAATCCTTAACAGGATATGTATTCACACTTTATGGTACAACTGTGAGTTGGAAGTTTACTCATCAGCCTGTTGGTGCTTTATCAACAACAGAAGCAGAATTTATGGCTATGACTGAAACTGTAAAGTAGGCTATATGGCTGAAGGGAATACTTGGTCAATTTGGTGTGATGCAGACATTAATTACTATTAATTGTGATAGCCAGAGTGCTATTCATTTGTCAAAGCATCATGCATATCATGACAGGTCTAAACATATCAATATCATATTTCATTTTGTGAGAGATGAAGTTGAGAAGGGGACTATCAGTATTGAGAAGATCAACATAGATGTTAATCCTGCAAATGGATTTACTAAGTCAATTTCTGTAATGAAGTTCAGATATTGTCTTAGTTCTATCAAGTTGATGGAGGGAAGGGTTGTATCCTAACTTTAGGGATACTGAGAGTGTCAGATATAAAGCTAAGGTGGAGAATTGTGAGTTGATTAACTTGATATCTATTAAAGAAAGGTTGGTGTTATGACAACACTGGATAATGAAGAGAGTTGGAAGACTGGTGTTACTGGAACACTGAATGTGTTGTGTTCGGTGTTGCAAAGACACTGGGGTAACACATGAAGCACAAAGGAGTGATGACAAGATATGCTGACGTGTTATAATCTGATTGGCTCTGGTAATTTGAGAGGGAGAATTAGTTAGTTGCTTAACTAACTTGCAGAATTCATTCCTTGATCAAATTGGAGGCAGTTCTCATCAGTTTGGACTATATAATCATATTGTAACTGTTTGTAGCTCATGATAATCATAATTCTTCATTGTATTTCATTTTCTAGTAGAGCAATTCTCTGATTTCTGAGAAGTAGCAGTTAGACGAAGAACAGAGTAGCTTGAGAAGCTTGAAACTCGTTTGATTCATTTTGTAATATGTTTATTTCTTGTGATAGTGGAAATCTGGTACTCTCCGTGGGTGTAGGTGAAAATCAAACCACGTAAATCGTTGTGTTGTTTGCTCGATTGTTGGTTATCGTGTTTATCGTCGATCGAAATTCAATTGGTTGATTTGCAGAGGTTAATCATTACAATGATCAAAACCGAAACTCAAGAGTAATACGATACACATTTAGTATGATTGTTGAAGAGAATTTGACAAGAGCAGGAGAGTTGTTTCTGTTTTCATATAGAGATTCTTAAATAGGAACTAGGAAGATACCAATGACTTGAAAATGAGAGAAAAACGATACAAATAAGAGTGGGTCAGGACAAGGGTCCCCTCTATGTTGGGGATAGACAAATGAAAAGCTACAAAGACGAAGGACCAAGAAAGCGAAATCCATCACTGCATAAATTATGGGCATTGCACCATTATTGCTTATTGCTTATGAATTTTATCGAGTTAATTGCCCAAAAAAGCCTCTACAATTTACTAAAATTGCAAGCCTACTTAGCTAGTTACCTAGTTCATATAGTATAACATCAGGTAAAACTTTCTTTTTCTTTGGACCACCTGTTAATGTAATGCAAGGGTGGATCTAAAAGTTTTGGAGAGTGGGGCAAGAACAACGCATGAGAACTCATGATGGTGTTATAAGATTCCGTCTCATGAGAGTACACAATATATTGAGAGTTTTTTGAGAGTCCTATATAATAGATAAACATAGACAATTTATACATAAAACTATACAACATAATTTTTTTGCGGGTTGGCCCGGCCGAACCGGACCGACCCACATTTTTTACTTACAATACACAGCTCGCTTTCATGTGTCAATCCAATCATATTGATACTTTGGATCAAATTGCCTATGTTTGGTATATAATTGTCAGCATAAAATTATTGATAACAGAGAAGATCTCCTAGGAGACATCCCCTAGATTAAGACATAAAAACATACTTTCTAATATTACATATTAACCCCAACAAAAAACTAGTTGCCAAAAACATCCCAATCCAAGGGCCATAAGGTGGGTCGGACTCTAGTAATACGGGTTGATATAAATACACAAAACCATTAGCTAAAACCCCAGCTTTCACGCATTTAATCTGCCGTTTTCTCGTTCTTCTTTCTCACTCTTCTTTCTCTCTCTAGTTTCTATCACCGGAAAACAGTGAAAACCACCGGAAAAATCGTGAAAACCACCAGAATTCAGCCATCAAATTCATCGATTCATCTCGCCATTGAAGATTATGCTCTCACCATTCTCGATCTGCTGTTATATCTTCCGAAAATAGTTAAAAACGTATATACAAAAGGTTCGAGCATATTACTGTGATTTTTTTTGTGATTTGATTGAAAAATAATGCTACATAGTTGATCGATCGTGTTGTTACACTGCTACGTATTTGTTTTCATATTTTCGTTGAGGATTTAGCTATATAGTTGATCGATCGTATGTTTTCGTTGTGATTTTCAGTTGTTGTTGATCGTAGATGAAAGTTTTAGTATGTTTTCCTTATGATTTTCACTAGTTGTTGATCGTAGATGCCGGATTCAGCTGGAGCAAATTCGACAACTGAGGTTGCTGATGTACTTGTATAACTTCAAAATACAGGTCATGTTCTATAATATTTTTACCATGTTCTGCACAATTTATCCCATGATTCCATATTGTAGTTGTTCTGTCACCGTTATTGAGTAATTTTCAATATATTTCATGATCTCCGTCATATGCTCCATGGTCTCTGCATATGTCACCAGTAGATACTTATTTTGAACTGTACCCCATGATCTCTGTCATATGATCCATGATCTCGGTAATGCACCACATGATTCCATGTTCAATGGTTTAAATGTCACCAGTAGAGACTCATTTTGAACTGTAACCCATGATCTCTGTTATATGCTCCATGATCTCTGCAACGCACACCATGATTCCACGTTCAGTGGTTTACATGTCACCAGTAGACTTGTTTTGAACTGTAACCCATGTTCTCTGTCATATGCTCCATGATCTCTGCAACGCACCCCATGATTCCATGTCCAGTTGTTTACATGTCACCAGTAGAGACTTGTTTTGAACTTTACCCCATGATCTTTGTCATATGCTCCATGATCTATGCAATGGACCCCATGATTCCATATAATGTTGTTTACATGTCACCAGTAGAGACTTGTTTTGAACTGTAACCAATGATCTCTGTAATATGCTCCATGATCTGAGCAGTGCACCACATGATTCCATGTTCAGTTGTTTACATGTAACCAGTAGAGACTTGTTTTGAACTGTAACCCATGATCTCTGTAATATGCTCCATGATCTCTGCAATGCACTCCATGATTCCATGTTCAGTTGTTTACATGTCACAGGCAGAGACTTATTTTGAAATGTAATCCATGATCTCTGACATATGCTACATGATCTCTGCAATGTACTCCATCATTCCATGTTTAGTTGTTTACATGTCACCAGCAGAGACTTATTTTGAAATGTAACCTATGATCTCTGACATATGCTCCATAATCTTTGCAATGCACCCCATGATTCCATGTTCAGTTGTTTACATGTCACAAGTAGAGACTTGTTTTGAAATGTAACCTATGATCTTTGACATATGCTCCATGATCCCTGCAATGCAACCCTTGATGCCATGTGAAGATAGTTAATATGTGTTAATTGACTTGTGCAGCCATAGTTGTTAACAACTCAACCATTGTATCCATTGATGATGACTTTAACATCGCTGGAAGTTTGGTAGGACGAACAACAAACAAGTTGGATGACATGATTTATATCGGAAACATGCTGCAAAAATTGGATTCTCTTTCAAAAGATGCGCATCGAGGCTTGATAGCAATGGGAAGGTATATCAAAAATACTTCAACAGGTTGTGCTTCTACAGGAGTAAAAAGATCCAGAATTTACCAACACCAAAGGAAGGAAAAAACAAAGAGTCAAAGGCAAACTTGAAAGGAAGAAGCCAATCACCACCGAGTTTGGAGACAAAGATCCACATAAATACTTGATATAATTCACTACTTTGTGTAATGAGAACTTAGTATAGAACTTCTAAAACTATGTTAAGCATTCGATGATCTCAATATGTCAACAATTTTATTGTACCATGTTCTCAAACATGTTACCCATGTTCCCAAACATCTCTGACATGATCTCAATATATTAAACCGTGATCTATTAAACTATGATCTCAACATATTAAACCATGATCTCAACGTATAACACCATGATCTCAATATATTAACCAACGATCTCAACATATTACTCCATGATCTCAAAAGATTAAAACCATGATCTAAACGTTTTACACCATGATCTAAATGTATTAAACCATGTTCTCACGTTTTCTTGAAAAGCATGATCTCAACATATAACACCATGATTTCAACTTATTGCACCATGATCTCAAAAGATTAAACCATGTTCTCAAGTTTTTCTTGAGCACCATGATCTCAGCATATAACACCATGATTTCAATATATAACACCATGATTTCAACTTAATACACTATGAACTCAATATATTAAACCATGATCTCAAAAATATTAAAGCATGATCTCAACATATTAACCCATGATATCAGCGTGTTAATCCATGTTTTTATGGTTTTCATAAAAAACCATGATCTCAACATATTACACCATCATTTCAACGTATCACAATATATTCTCAAAAGGAGTTGAACCTGTAAAACACTTGTATATCAAACATAGAACATATATTCAAATAGAAAATATTCAGTTACATTTTTCTGACTAATGACTAATAAAAATATTTTTTGATGTTTCTTCACAATCAATCTGTTAAAAAACAATCTATCTTCACAAATCAGTCAGTCTGTTCCTTACTTTTGTACCTTTTAACATCCCTCATTTTCATCTCTATCAATGTGCCATCCTGTCCTTCAGAAATAGGCTCCATTTCCCCATTTGTAGCACTTGAACCAACATCTTTCTTCTTTGTTGCACTTGAACCAACATCCTTCTCCTTTGCCAAGGCTTTTTCCTCCTTCATCTTTTCAGAAACCTTCTTGTCATAAATCCTCCTCAATGTAGTATGAATAGTTCTAGGTTTGCTAGAACTATAGTTCTTTGTTAGCAAATCGACAAACTCAGCTATACTGATCAACAGTGCATCCCTTCATCCATTAATATCAGCCAAACACATTATTGAAATGATTTGAGCATGCAGTATGCCCCTTTTTTATACCTATAGAAAAGAAGAAAAATATATGTTATAAAAAATATCACCCATGTTGTCAAACAAACAACCTATGTTAATAACAAACTAAAAAAACCAAACTGAAAACAAATACCATCAACTCAGGACATTTGATTTTTTTCACTTTAAACATCTCCATGTGCTTCATCAGGTACTACAGTCAATAGTATCTTCCGCAGTGAACACATAAAAAATGTTCTCATAAAACCATGATATCAAAGAAGTAACCCATGTTTCCAATGAATTTACCTATGATCTCAAGCATACCATACAATATCGCAAAAAAAACCCCCTATGTTCCCTATCTTCCGCAGTCAACACAGAATAATGTTCACAACACAAAAAAACGAGAAAAATCTTCATCGCAAGTAACTGCCTTCCGCTTACGATTCCGACTACCATCCGTCGAAACTTCCCTGTCGTTCTTACCAACCAATATAGTACGAATAACTGCAAAACTCAGATAAACAACCACAAAATCCCCAAAATCAGAACAAAAAAACCCTAACAAGTATAAAAGTGACGAAAAAGAACAAAATCACGAAGATAATCTCGAACAAAACACTTACATTCAAGTCTCAAACAAAATCAGGGTTGAAAGCAGCAAGATTGAACAGTTGCAGGGAGAATCACGAAGAGAGAAAAAGAGAAGAGAAAAAAGAGGAGAAAAAAGAGAGAAAAAATGGAAAAAACTGTTGAAAAGAGTTTATTTACCAACCATTCTAGTCCGGTAAGGTCGGATAGTTGGATCTGCAAAATTATGTTAAAAAAGTAATGTAAAGTGGTAAATTGCAATATAGTCCTGTCTCTTAGGAGACTTTGTGTTGATAACAACCTATTTATCAAAAAAAAAAAAAAAAAAACACAATATTTGTAAATAAACGTAAAAATCAATTTCATTCATCAATCAATAAATGTCATTACATATAAAACAATAAAAAAATTTAAAATCTCTATATCCAAACTACAAATCATCTTTGCAAAAAAAAAAAAAAAAAAAAAAAACACACTTGACTTGTTCGTCAACTCCTCCATCCAGGTCTCCATCTTTATCATCAATCATTTTCTTTATTCGACCACCATTTTTACGAAAACCTGGTATATGCAACAAAAACATCAACAAACATCAACAATTGCAATATAAACATATGCAATTAGTGGTAAGGAAATCAAACACCTAGAAATAAAAAGCACCAACAAACATCATCTATTGAACATTCAATATCAACAGTTACAGTATAAACATGCACAATTCACACTGAAAACATAGCAGTTTTACAACCTAAACAAATAAGAATTTCGAAAGATGAAACAAAAAGTCTATATTAAAACATCTTCTATTTACCCTTAAACATCAATAATTGTAGTATAAACATAGACTATTCATACATACATCCACTTTTACAAAACTATAAAAACTCTACACAAGAAAGGAATGAAATCACAAACATCATTAATTAACAGCTAAATATGCACAATTTACATAAAAAACTATAAAAATAATAATTTCAACATATGAAACATAAAGCATAACCAATTTACTGTTAAAGATAAGCAATTCCAGTATGAATTTATGCAAATTTAGCCAATAAGCACTAAAAATCAAAGTTGTGGAACATAATCTGTTTATATAATCAAACATCACCTATTTATACATAAACATGCACAATTCACACAGAAACATAGGCAATTTAAAAAAAAAATCACAAATATCAGCAATTTACCGCTAAACATAAACCATTTATATAAAACCTAAACAATAAGAACTTCAAAAATATGAAACAAAAGAACTATATTAAAACATCACTTATTTAACATTGAAAATCAGCAATTACAGTATAAACACGAGTTATTGACACATACATCCCCACTTTACAAATTACAGAAATTCTAAAAAAAAAAAAGGAATGAAACCGAATGAAAACCACAAACATCAGCAATTAACAACTAAACATACACAATTTATATAAAAATCTAAACAATAAAAATTCAAAAAGTTAAAACCAGAATACCTATATTAAAACATTAAACATCAACAATTGCAATATAAATATAGGTGCAATTTCTATATGCGGAATGAACAAACAGAGCATCATGAGAACATAACAGACTAACAGTGGATGATATGCAGTATGTTGAGCTGGTTTATCATGCCACTAGCTAGTTTGGCTAGCATCTGCAGTTAATTCATTTCACATTCAACATAAGACCATCCATCAATAAAACATACTATGATTTATCTTAACAATGCCATAGCTGACTGATTAAGTTGAGATTTCCAGTAAAATACCTCTAGTATAATAATCCCTCCCATAAATGGATCTCAATTCAGTAACACAACGCCATAGCCTTTAATCCAGTAACACTACGCCAACCCACAGCCTTTAATCATCCGATTTATTTCGAAATTGAAACTCACATTAGATCCGTTTATTCTCTACTAAAATAGCCACAAAGTTATACACTCAAAATCCATTCAAACACCACGAAGAAATCAAATTCAGCACAGACAAAGTACATATAATGCGAGCTACAGATATTCAAAACAAGCAGCTAACACAACATAAATCAAATACGAATACTCGACCTTAATTCCAACCGAGTTGGAGTGAGTTCTTCGCATTAAGGTTGTTGGATTTGAACACCGATCTGACTGCTCCAGTCAATACCGATCCCGATGATGATGAAGGCGATGATCAAAGACTCAACTGCCAGTGAAAATGATGAGGAAGATGATTCGCCCTTTCTTCTCCGGCGAGGATCAGGGTTCTCGATCGATTTGCAGAGAATTTTAGTGAGGAAGATAGAACGCATGAAGAAGGAATGAAAGAGTGAGATCTGGATATATATCCATTAGTTTATAAGTCGCGGGTCAACCCTTTTTATAATATGGATATGGGTGATGTTGTGTCTTGTGAAGGATTTACTGACCTTCATTAGTTACTAGGACTCTTTTAAGTTTTAGTAGTGTTATAAAATGAGTTAAATTTAGTTCACTGGTAGACCAGTATAGGAACTTTAGTTCACTGGTAGTCGTTGTAGACAGTATAGGAACTTTAGTTTACTAGAAGTCGTTGTAGACCAGTATATGAACTTTTGTTTGGATTTAAATTTGAGTTTTTGTGTTAGTAAACTCAACTTGAGTTGAATGAGTGGTTTCACATTCTATAATACTCCTTCCTTCCGTCTGTCTAAACTTGAAACACTTGTTTTGTGGGAATTTTAAAGAATATGAATAAATAATGATCAAGTTATTTAATTAGTATAAAGTGGGAGAGAAAAATGATTAGGAAATATGTTTATTTATTGGGTATTATGATATAATTTTTTTTCCCGAAATTTGTAACTTTGTACTCCGTCCGTGGCTCTGTCCCATACATTTCTAATATTATGTGTCTTTAGAATTTTATACATTATCATAAATGAAAACTACCCACACATGATAGATAATTAAAATGTTACTTCATCAATATAATCACTAATATGACACATCTTGCCACTTTTTATATTTTCTTATGCATTGAAATTTTCAACTAAAACTGTACGTCAACCATAACGTATAAAGTTCAACGAACATAAAAAGTATCGAGTATTAAGTGTAATTTGAAGAAGTAAGGCTCTGTTCTCTTCGTTTGCAATTTACTCATTCAATTCAGTTCAGTTCAATTTAGCTCTGCTTAGTTATATTTTATATTACAATTCGATTCGATTCGATTCGGATCAGATTCGATTCGATTACATTGAAGAGAATACGCTAACTTCGTTTTGGATCTCATTTCAACAACTTAGTTGGGTTGACTAGACCAATAAACGGAAGGAGCCCAGTAAGGTCATTTTGAGAACAGAACAAAGCCCAACCTCTTTCAAGTTTCAACAATGTATAGTCCAGCCCAAGATATTTATACTTCACAAAATTGGTCAGGGAGATAAGACACCATGAATTTTAAAAACTCCAATTAGAAACTCCTAATTCATGAGCGTTTGAGAGATTATTAAAAGTCCACAATTTAATGAGCGAAGAGCTATATGCTGCTTTGAATATGATGGGACCTCATTGCCCAAGCCATAAACTACGGTTTGAACGTTTATCTTTTTCGAACTCATAAAGTAGTGTGTTACATAATCGTTTATGTATTATTTATACCATATAACATGTGGTTTAACATTTAAAACAAGATGCGCTAAGCATGCATGAGGTAGCAACAAAAACTGGTTTGACCTCTAGTCTTTTAAAAACAACAGTGCACACCATTATATGATATAGTAAGATTTAGCTCGTGCAAGTTGCGACTAACTGGAATCCAATGAGTAGAGCTTGTCCTATCACTAGCTAAAACACGATCTAGCCACAAAGGGGGCCATGAACAAGATAAAAGATGCACATCTGAGTATCTGACAAAAGACAACAAGACATGCCACTAGACGAATAGACACGACAATCCAAATTCACGCCATAGTTGGCCAAAAATCCGTAGCTTGATTACTTTCCATATACACAAACACGAGCTTAAAATCTTTGCAAACTTTCTAACTGCAAATGTCTTCAAGCAGGGGTTTGTGCAAGCCCCTGACTACTTATTGTTGACTCCTCTGTAACTTGTATCTGCGAATGGAAGACAGTGCAAATTGAGAATCAGACTGAATCAAAATGCAGGAACTAGAAGGGTTGACCACCATTAGCAACCTCTATTTAATCGCCACAAGCTCCGCACAATTATGAGTAGTTCTGCCAAAGCACCCAACTTTAGCTTTTAAAAAATCCCCAAAACTATTCCTTAAAATACACTCATGACCATCTATACCCCCATTCCTTATAATAATGGTTGGCGTTATTGCCAGAGCTATTTTTGTTGCTAACAGAGCAATCCTCACAAACTCCAAACAAGTCTTACATAAGTTATTAAAATGAATTTCACACCCTTTGACTTAACTATGTACATATTAGTTAATTATAGCAATATAAAATTTATGATCTCATTAATTCTTTAATGCTGAAAGTAATCTATTTCCCTCATTTGGTACCACAACGTATCCATTCTCTTTTTTTCCTCCATAACTGAACCGATCCTAAAAGCTTAGAATTGGAACAAAAGCAATTGTGGTTTGCTGGAATATTCATCACGGTAGTTGATACGCAGTTGAATTTGTAAGTTACGTAACTTCTCCACTCATGATTTACTTTAGTTGAATGTTAATGGTCATCATGCTATATTGTTAATCTCCTTTCAATTTATTTATGCAACATGATATTCTCATTTGAAGTGGCAAAAATTGTTGTCTTTCTTTTCTTCTTTTTTCACTTCATAGCTTGTGATATGGGGACGGTGTGCAACTGTGCATCTATTTTGTTGTGTATTCTCAATTTTTTTAAAAATGGAATCATACTTAACGGACTAATAGACTATAAATTAGGGCCCTCGAAAATTGAAGGTCATGTGCGTTCTGACGTCCCGCGTACCCCCGTAATGGTCCGTGCGAAGATACCATAGCATTTACAACTTCACACTAATATTGTTTACATTGCATGAGTCATGCATTTTAAGGAAGTAGTTTCCATTCGTGGAAGATTGATCCAGCAAGCTAAAATTAATGCTTGCTTCTGTTATGAACTTTTAGGATCGGTTCAGTTATGGAGGAAGAAAAGAGAATATATACGTTGTGTGTTAGGAATATCTGTTTAGATTTTGATCAGCAATTAATGGCTTATCTTAGCTCAGAAAGGTGGTTAGTACTCTTGGTTCACTTGAATACTGTAAAAGAGGAAAATCACTAAGTATGATAGTCTAGCAAATCTTGTATAGGATGTTAGGTCTCTGAATGTAATTTTTATATCTTTGAAGAAGACCAAGAAGAAGGCATCCAGCAGGAGAGTTCAACAATTTTTTTGAAGTTTTGAAGACTGCACAAGATTGCTGAAGACAAAGGTCATCAGATACCTATGTCCATATCTTGAATAAACAAGTGTTTTTCAATAAACAACTTTTGCAAAAGATATCTGAGAACACAAGGTTTCTGAACGAGGAAAAGTGCCCACAAATATCTACACTCAGATACCTTGGATAAAAACTATGTTTCTGGGAAACAATGTTGTAACAAGTATCTGGAGATGTGAAGGTCTCTGGAATGGGACGTGCAATGCTTCAGAAAGCATGCATAAGTTCCGTTAGCACTACAGGACAAAAATAATAAAATGCAATAAATGCACAGACAAAGACATCTGAACAAAAGAGGAAATCTCTGAAAAGAGAGAACGTCTTCTGCAGTACTATTTACAGATATCAATAGTTTGAATTTCATTAAGCCTAACGGATACTATTCAAACGGCATGATTTTCAACTATAAATATCAACACTTAGAATGCTTGAAAGACACACCTTGAACTTACACTGAATACACAAAACTCACAACAAGAACACTATCTTTCAAACTCTCAAGCATATTACTTACCTTCAAGCTTTCTGTTGCGACCAAAGCTCTTGATTCTAAGTAGCACAAAAGTTCTAAGTGTCCCGATCCTTAACAAGCATTGTTATCTGTGAAGGAGTTGAATTAAGATTTCATATCTGAGATTCATTCACTTGAACACTTATCATAGACTTGGGTCAGTAAAGAACAAGATACCATACATTGAAAAGTGTACTAAGTATACTTGATTCATAGAGCTATCTGCATAACTGAATAAGTTATTAAAGAAGCTCACCTGACAAACTACCTTAACCAACACCTAAAACGGCGTGGAGTACAGGAAGTACTTAGTTTGAGAAACTAAGGAATAACTCCAAGTTTACTGAGCATAGGAAGTACTTAGTTTGGGAAACTAAGGAATAGCTCAAAAGGTGTCTGAGTACAGGAAGTACTTGGCTGAGAAAGCCGGGAAATAACTCAGGGGGAACACTTGGTTGGGAAGCTAGTGTATTTAGGAATCGAGAGAAGATATTTGTAAGGTTAATTCATTTATTTGTCTTAGTGGATTCTAGGTCTGAGAAAGGCCGAAGTGGATTCTAGGTCTGAGAAAGGCCGAAGTGGATTAGTTGAAGGACTACGCCACCTTCAGATACCACTATAAAGACTTGTGTTATTTACTTTCTGCAATTTATTACTTGCTTTATTTACTTTGCTAAGTATTTACACATATCTTGCTGAGCACGTGCACTTATCACAAAAAGTCTTCCGCTCTCTGAAATTAAGCATCGGATATCTTCACAAATATCTGAGAAATTGTGTTTATCGACAAAAGTTTGAAAAAGACTATTCACCCCCCCCCCCCTCTCTAGTCTTTTACTTTGCCGTTATCTGGACCAACATTGTAGTACCAAATGAGAGAAATAGATTACTTCCAGAATTAAAGAATCAATGAGATCATAAATTTTATATTGCTATAATTAACTAATATGTACATAGTTAAGTCAAAGGGTGTGAGAGTCATTTTAATAACTCATGTAAGGCTTGTTTGGAGTTTGTGAGGATTGCTATGTTAGCAACAAAAATAGTTCTAGCAATAACGCCAACCACTTAGTCTTTTCTTTTCTTTATAACCTATGTTTAATCTTATCGTGATTCAAACCCACATTCTATTGGTTGGAGGAGTACATATCCTCCAAGACATGTTATGTCTGAAAGTGCTAGAGGATTAATACGTTTTATCAAAACGAATTTGAGCCTAGTTACTGTTTTACTATTCAGTCATTTTTAGCAACTCTTTACTTTACCTCTAGATATTTTTAGCAAGTAACTAGTTTGTTGAGAGTTTGTTATAACCTGCTATATCCGGTTGAGGTTACCTGCTACTATCAGTCTTCATCTTCAGCTGCAACGTACCTACTAGTACGGGAATCTACAGCTGGGAAATGCATGAGAGATTTGATAAGGTAATTCCTTGTCAATCTCCATATTCGTTCATCACACCAAGTACTATCTCTAATGAAAGTGCAGTACGCACTTGTATTTTGATGATCTTGTCTTTCAATAATCAGTTCCAAGTTTGTGTTTGTTGTTGTTGTTTGTGAAGCTGCAGGACTACCAATGTTGTATAACATTGTGATAGGATAGAATTCAATGCTGGCATAACATTGAAGATATAACATTGTAGTCGACATCAAGGACAAAGCACATTGGACAGGAAACTTGTACTGGAAGTATTTACAAATCGAACAAGAGATGATTTAAGGAAAAAGAACAACTTGTGGTGAAAGCAAGAAGGAATATATTTTATGAAGAATCAAAATATGGAAAATTCCTTCTATGCGTATATTGAAGAAAACAAGAAAAAGGAAATTGCCTTTGCCGAGATTCTATTGCCCCTGCTAAGTTCCTATTGCCTTTCGACTTGGATGGAAGTGGTCGATATATCAAGTATATATACAAGGACTCAGTCGAGCAATCGTTAAGCCTTTTTGTTGATCAATCAAGATTTTATTAAAGAGTTTAGGCTTCTTGTTTTCTGCTAGCTTTATAGTTTTTCTAAGAGTATTCATTGTTGGAATAACTCTTTCAAACATCGACCTAGAATAACTTTTACTGTTAGTTCTTCTAGGGCTAATTTTGGTTGTTTAGTCAATCATCTGTGATTGTATTAAACCTAGTTGATTAGATCTACTTTTTCTGTTAGTAGATATTTTGCCTAAAGGCGTGGCCAACATATTTATATATTGTTGGCTTGGTAATAGAAGTTTCATTCATTCATCCGCTGCCAATTGTTTATTGTGTTGAAGACATTGTTGAACAACATTGTTGTCAACATTGTCTATTGATCTTGTTCTAAGTACCAATCCGGGATCCTACGTTCTAACAAGTGGCATCAGAGCCAGCCACCTAACTACTGGTGTCTGGATTTGGTACTACTGCAATGGATTCAAACTACAACAGACCTCCTGTGCTTGATGGGTCCAACTACCATTACTGGCAAATCCGGATGAGGACTTACATCAAGTCCCTTGATGGCCGTGCTTGGAGATCCATTCTGGAAGGATACACCTGGCCAACTGAAGGACCTGATGCTGATGTTGACATTGTCCCCATACCTGAAGAACGCTTCACTGCAGGTGACATACTTCTTAGCTCTTACAATGAAAAGGCCTTAAATGCTATTTTTGGTCATGTAGATGCTCATATGTTTAAAATTATTCAAAACTGCACTACTGCAAAACAAGCTTGGGATTTGCTTCAGAGTCATTGTGAAGGGGATGCTAGTGTCAAACAAACTAAACTTAGAATGCTTTGGTCTCAATTTGAAAATCTAAGAATGGCGGAGGAAGAAACAATTGACTCTTATTTTGAAAAACTTTTAACTCTCTCCAATGAAGTCCAAAGACTGGGAGAAGCTATTTCTAATAGGCAACTTGTTTCCAAAGCTGTTCGATCTCTTTCCTCAAGATTTAATACCAAAGTCACTATTTTGGAAGATACTCATAACTTGGCAACTATGGATTTTCACACCCTGTTGAACAATTTAAAATTTTTTGAACTAAATGAAAATGAGAGACAAGGTATGAAAACTCATAGTATCTTCCTTCACTCTAAATCTAAAGCTAAATCTTCAGAGCCTGATAATAGTAGTGATGAGTCTGACAATATGACTGAGGAAGCTTTCAACAATCTTGTGAGGAAGTTCAACAAACTTAAATTCAGAAAAAACTCTGGTCAAGCATCCTCAAGTGGAACTAAAAATTTCAAAAAGAAAACCAATACTTTCAAAACTGGTTCTGCTTCCAAGACTAGCTCTGAATCTGATTTTGATCGCACTCCTCTTAGTAAGATTAGATGTTTTGAATGCCAAGGGTGGGGTCATTATCAAAATGAATGTGCTAACAATCTCAGAAAAGAGAAAAAGAATCTTCTTGCTTGTCTCAGTGATGTTTCAGATGAAGAACATGAAGATGATTCAACTACCAATGCCAGAGCTCTCCGCTCATCCACTTACAATGTTGATGACCAATGTTGGGACAACATCGGCAACATAACATCAGGAGTAGAAATCTTCTTTGACTATGATGACTCTGAGAACTGTGAAATTTTGGCACTAACCAACCCTGAGAAATTAGGAATCTCTGATGTTTTGTGTCTACATGGTTCTGTGGATTTTGATCTGAGATAGTCATTGTAGAGGAAGTCAAATCGATGAACAAATGGTGAAGGATCTTGAGATGTATGAGAAACTCTTGATGAAATGGAAGACTCAAGAAAACTGAGAAGGAGAACTACAATCTGAAAGACACCATTGTCAAACTAGAAGCTGAACTGACAAAGAAGGACACTGAACTGTTCAAGGTAACCACTGAACTATCTAATGAAAAGAAGGTAATTGCAAAGTGGAACTCCTCTACTTCTAGACTTAATGATATGCTTGATATGGATAATGATGGGACTACTGGTCTAGGGTACACTGGTAGTTATGATGCTTCTTTTGATAAGAAACTTGGGTGCAACATGAACTGCACTGTTAACCCTGAAACCCCAGAAGTTGTCAAATCTCTTTCTGAGCTCATAAAAGGTCCTGTGTTTGTCAAAGAAAAAGATTTTTTTGTGTGCACTTACTGTCACAAACTTGGTCACAAAAAACCTTACTGTTTCAAGTACCAAAAGGACTTAAAAAAGGAACATGTTGATTTCTCCAACCTCAGTGACCTCTCCAAGAATCTCTCCCTTCTTGCCTCTAGCAAACAAAACAGTGATTCCGATGTTAGCTGCGATGTTGTGACAACATCCACTTCAACAGAGACTGAAAGGTGTAATCCTACGTCTCTGAAGTCTATCCCTGGTTCTCCTAAACAAGGTAAACCTCCAAGACAGATAAGAAAACACAAGAATGTTTCGAACAAGATTTGGGTAGCTAAAGAAAAACATACTTGCAATGTTGTTTTTTCTGTTGCTACTTCTCCTAACAATGCAGAAAAATGGTACTTCGACAGTGGTTGCTCTAGGCACATGACTGGTAACCCGTCAAAATTGTTAAATTTT
This sequence comes from Plantago major, assembly GCA_026545765.1. Classification (NCBI taxonomy): domain Eukaryota; kingdom Viridiplantae; phylum Streptophyta; class Magnoliopsida; order Lamiales; family Plantaginaceae; genus Plantago; species Plantago major. The sequence goes on from CM048840.1 coordinate 6,414,785, forward strand.
GTCTCTCAAAAGACAGGTACAGTGACATATGGAGGAGGATACCAAAGTAAAATCCTTGGAAAGGGAACACTGTGCCTTAAAGGATATCCTAAACTTTCAAATGTTCTTCTTGTTGAGGGCTTAACGGCTAATCTTGTCAGTATAAGTCACTTGTGTGATGATGATCTGAAAGTCAAGTTTGATAAACGTTCTTGCAAAGTTTATACTTGTGTGGAAAAATTAACTGTAATGACAGGTGTTAGATCTCAGGACAACTGCTATGTGATGGACGTTTCTCTCAAGTGCAATGTTGCTCAACATGATGATGCAACATTGTGGCACAAGAAATTGGGACATGTCAATTACAGGAATCTGGAGAAGATCATAAAAAACAATGAGGTGACAAAATGAAGCTTACCAATGCAGGAAGCATGTGTGTGACTGTCTTACGGGAAAACAAACCAAGACACCACCACTCGAGTTGAAGGACAAAAAAGAGGTACTTTTAACTGCTTTGAACTCTTGCATATGGATCTCATGGGTCCTGTAGAAGCTAAAAGTTTGGGAGGAGCCTGGTATATCTATGTTATAGTTGATGATTTCTCTAGATATACTTGGGTCAATTTTTTGAAAGAAAAATCTGAAACTTTTGAATCCTTCAAAAACTGGCATGCACAATGTTGTAATCAGTATCCTACTATGGTCCAAAGAATTCGATCTGACCATGGAAAAGAATTTGAGAATCAATTTTTTGATAAGTACTGTGAAAAGAAAGGGATCATGCATGAATACTCAGCTCCCAAGACACCACAACAAAATGGTGTTGCTGAAAGGAAAAACAGGACTCTTCAAGAAATGGCCAGAGTGATGTTGAGCTCAATGAACCTGTCAAAAAGGTTGTGGGCTAAAGCCGTGAACACTGCTTGTCACATAATCAATCGTGTCTATCTTCGTCCAGGTACTCTGACCACTCCCTATGAGATTTTGAACGGTAGAAAATCCAATCTTAAGTACTTTCATGTCTTTGGATGTGTGAGTTACATACTCAATGATAGGGAACATCTAGGGAAGTTTGATGCTAAAAGTGACAAAGGAATCTTTGTAGGGTACTCACAAAATAGTCATGCTTATAGAATATACAATCCTAGATTGCAAACTATACAAGAATCTGTGAATGTTTCCTTTAATGACTCTGAGCCCTATGCCCAGAAGAAGATCTCTGCAGGTGCTGAACAGGTTATTGACACAACCCCTGACTCTTCTACACATGGGAACTCTCCAGACACTATGACTCCTGCTGCTGATCAAGGTGAAAGAACCCATGATGTCGGCAATGTTGTGCCAACATCCCCCCTGTGCAATGTTGACTCAACATTCAGTTCAACATCCCAGATTTCCACTCCTGTTGATGAAGAACAAGCCGATCCCCACAGAAGATCGAGGTGAATCGATAATGCCTCGCATTAATGCCGCACCCACGCACTGAATCACGTAAGGATCCTCCTCCCGATTCGCAAAGATCATCCCGGTTTCGGTAATTGGAAATCCGGAGGAGGACACCGAGGAAAATACGCATAAAAACTACAAGGAGACACTCGACTTGAAAAAATCACTCTGTAAGTTCCTCGTGCTTTGTTTCTTTAATTGAACCTAAAAATGTGAAAGAAGCCCTTACTGATGATTTTTGGATAGAAGCAATGCAAGATGAGCTTCTTCAATTCCAAACAAATGAAGTCTGGACACTTGTTCCCCGCCCCCATAACATAAATGTCATAGGAACCAAGTGGATTTTCAAAAATAAGAGTGATGAGAAAGGGGTAGTTGTAAAAAACAAAGTCAGATTGGTTGCTCAAAGTTACACTCAAGTAGAAGGCATTGATTTTGATGAAACCTTCGCTCCTGTTGCTAGACTAGAATCCATTCGCTTGCTCTTAGCCATAGCATGTTGTCTTAAAATAAAACTCAAACAAATGGATGTTAAAGGAGCTTTCTTGAATGGCTACATTGACAAAGAAGTGTATGTTGAACAACCTCGAGGGTTTGAAGATCCTCTTTACCCTGACCATGTTTTTATACTAAGAAAAGCTTTGTATGGCTTGAAACAAGCCCCTCGAGCTTGGTATGCTAGACTGACTGAATTCTTAGTTGGATTAGGGTTTAAGAGGGGTGAGGGAGATCAAACTCTGTTTATCCTCAGGAAAGGAAAGGACATTTGCATTGCTCAAATCTATGTTGATGATATTGTCTTTGGTGCTACTAACCCCTCTTTGCTAGAAAAGTTTGTTCAAGCCATGACAGGAACCTTTGAGATGAGTATGATTGGTGAACTCAGTTTCTTCTTAGGGCTCCAGATACAACAGAAACAGGATGGCCTCTTTGTCTCTTAAGAGAAATATGCCAAGAATCTTATCACAAAATTTGGTCTGGAAAATGCCAAACCTTGCAGCACTCCCATGGCTACTGCTCTGAAACTCAGCAAAACTGATGTTGGGGACGATGTTGATCCAACATTGTATAGATCAATGATTGGAAGTCTCCTGTATCTCTCAGCCACCAGACCTGACATCATGTTCTCTGTTTGTGTATGTGCCAGGTATCAATCCAAACCCAAAACATTTCATTTAACTGCTGTCAAAAGAATCATTCGATATATATATCAGGAACTGTTAATCTTGGATTATGGTATGCATGTGATTCAAACACTAATCTGTTGGGATTTAGTGATTCTAATTGGGCTGGTGACTTAGATGATCGAAAATCAACTAGTGGAGGTTGTTTTTATCTTGGACCAAATCTTGTGTCATGGTATAGTAAGAAACAAAATTGTGTGTCGCTCTCAACTGCTGAATCTGAATATGTAGCTGCTGGGAGTTGTGTGTCTCAACTAATTTGGCTGAACAATATGTTGCATGAATATGGGTTCCAAAGTGACACTCTTTTGATGTTTTTTGATAACTTAAGTTCCATTCACATTTCTAAGAATCCAGTTCAACACTCATGCACCAAGCATATAGACATTCGACACCATTTTCTTAGAGACTTGGTCACCAAACAGATTATTGACATACAACACATTGATACCACAAATCAGTTAGCTGACATTTTCACAAAGCCTCTTGATAAGGAGAGATTCTTCAGTTTGAGAAGGTCTCTTGGTCTATGCACTATTTGATGTGATTTGTTGCAATCAATGTTGACATAACATCACGGACAACACTGACTTCTGTGTATATCTAGTGATGTCCTTTTGCTGTTTAGTTTTTTATTCTTTTTTCATTGTGTTTCTGTGCTCCTGTACTGGTCTATGGCTGTTTCTGTTTTGTAGCTTACAGGGGTGATGCTTAGGGTTTGAAAGGCTATTTGAAACCAAGGTTGAAAGGGATCGAGTCTCCTGTGTGTTTGCTTTTTGTAAAACCCACTCTTGCTGCTTTTTGGCTATTTTTCTCTCATACCTTGACTCGCACTTGATGTTGCCTCCTGTCCTTTATGCTTAATAAATCTAATGAATTATGATAAAAAGGGCTCGAAGTGTTTCCGTCGAGGATCGTGTTGGGCAGGTTTCAAATACTATCCAGATATCGACGTGGCCAATGTGTCATATGTCGTGAGGGTTGATGGCCTGTACTGGAAACCGACACACACAAAAGTGCCGATTCTCGTAATGCTGCTGGTTCACTTTCTGAGTACCAAATTACCCAATGTGGTCAAATGAGTGATTTTATGCCATGAGACATGTATTTGCCTACCTCTGCATAGGCTTCGGCTTTGGAGCGGATTCATACGTGTTCTAATTATTTGACATGGTTCACGGTCACCCCCACTCAAACTTATGCTAATTGTTCAATTTAATTTTTGAGGCATTGTTGAGTGTGTTTCTTTGGTATTCCCTTCTCTTTCTGTCTTTGCTTGCAACATCAGTGGTGTTAATCGAATCTGCACATCTTACATTAAGAGTGGTCTGATTTACATTAAGAGTGGTCTGATTTCCCGATGTTGTCATCAATGTTGAGCCAACATTCAGGACAACATTGACTGTGCTTGAAGGACTTCTTGCTCTTCTGTTGTGTTTCTTGTGTGCTCTCTATTATTTTAAATGTGTTTTTGGGTTGGGTTTGAGGGGGAGTACTTGTCTACATCCGTTTTGGTTGGGAATCTGTTAAGTGTCTTACTCATACTTGATCTTGATTTGTTTCCTAAACCAAAAATGTACCTCCCTAAGTTGAGTATTGAGAATCTTCTTCATAATTGACCTAATTGATATGGTTTTCATTTGCTTTCCTTAATCTCATATTAACAGTTCTGTACAGATCTTGGTTTGTGCTTTGATATATATGTTTATGATCTATGAAGCAAACCAAACCAAAAACCACAATCCTTTAACCATATTACTCCCTCTCATTAGCCCACTTCTCCACCACTGAGTAAAACTGCCGCCCACCTAAACCACAATCATTACCAACAAAAAAAAAAAGTAATTTTTTTTACTACTCCTAAGACGCGATTAAAACAAAAACTTCTCACCTTCCACACACTATTCACCTGTCACTCTCAAACAAATTCCTCTCCCGCTCATCCTCCTTCATCCCTGCACTCACTAATCTGAACCATGTCTTCTCCAACAAAACCCGTCTTGCCCGGTTTTTCGCTACAAACACCTGAGGGGGAGCAAGCATACCCTCTCCCCATCCGTGCAGAACCGGCCGATTTCGAGATTCCTGTCTATGAGCTAAGTGAGGGATCGGAAGAGGGTGTTGAAAAATTCTCATCTCCAGTATCAAAACCACCATCTGCATCTCCAACATCACCTACTCAACCTGAAAAACCTCAAACCGAGTCTTCACCATCAAACCCTTCTCAATTTGCTGCAGAAACACTTGTTAATTTGGAAAATGCGCCGGTCGACCTGCCAAAGGATCTGAGGGATGATGATGAAAGCACAATGGGGGTAGAGAAAGATACTTCCATGGAGGATGCTAGGAAAGATGTTGAACATACTGAAGTTCAACATGCAGATCTGGGAGAAAACCCCCAAAACCCTTCATCTGTTGAGAAGGATGATGTGCAACAAGCTGACAAAACAAGGGAAAAGGCTACTGATGGCCTGAATGGTGAGGAGAATCAGACCAGCATGCACTCTGAACATGTTGAGAAGTCTGCAAAAGAGCCTACTACTGGACCAGTTGTTGTGGAAGATTGGAAGTCAGATGACTCAGAGAAAACACAAAGCGACCCTATGAATGTAGATGAGGATGTTGTTTCAACATCGGCTGCTCATAATAATGACAATGAAGTGAATGATGAAAGCTCTGATGATCTGAAGGATTATGAGCCAGAAACAGAAGATGACTCTAAGGATGAGTCAATGATTGATGAAGAAGATCTGAGCAATGCCGATGAAAGCTCAGATGACTATGAGGCTGAAGCAGAGGAAGAGTCTGAAGATGAATCACTAGATGATGAGGATGTCATTCTTGGAGAAGATCAGATTGAAGATCCTGAGGTAAATGATCTACCCTCTGAACCTGTTTTTGTAGATGGTTCTGATTGGGATGAAGATGCAGTCTCTCATTTATTCTATGCTAACAAGAACTTAGAAAAATATGAGAAAATCAAAAATAATGCAATGGATGTTGAGAGGGTAATCAAAGAGGAATCTTTTAAAGAGTATAACTTAGTTGTTTACCTGAAGAAAAGGAACCTCTATCATGCTGTTACCCAGTATGCAGCCTTTGTTCCTGAAATCATCAAAGAAATCTATGCACATTTACCTGAGAATTTTGGTATTGAAGGGCATGGTAAACATCACTGTGTGTATCTTAGGGGTGATGTATTTTTCTTGAATTCTAAGGATATCAATACCGTGCTGCATAGAAATAGGGATGAGGTTGAGACCCCTGTGGAGGTGACTATGGATGAGATTGCTAGGGAGCTAACTGCAGGAAAACTACAATCTTGGCCTAGTGGTACTTTGGACTTGAAATATTGTTGTTCTCTAGTCTCTGTTCTTGCCAGGATCTGCTTGTACAACTGGCTGCCATCTTCCAACAACAACAAGCTCAGTCAAGAGGCAGCCATGTTGCTCTACAGGATCAAAATGGGCTACAATGTCAATCTGGGAGAAAGGATTCTTAAACACCTAGAGAATTCCAAGAATAGAGGGATCAGAGGTCATTTGATTCTCCCATCCACCATCTTTGCAGTCCTTCAGTTGCAGGGTATTGAGGTCAAAGCCGATGATGTATATCATTCCAACTTCAAATCCATCACAGTCACCAATCAACTGCTGGAAATACATGACAGGAGCTGTGATCTTCCATGGGTGGATCCTGAAGTTCCTGTGAACATGGATGAGGAGGAGAATATTCCTCTTCCTACAGGCAATGCTGATGCACCAGAAAGTTCTGTGGCTGCTGCTCAACGCTCCAATGTTGGCCTACATGTTGGTTCAACATTGATCCCTATCATTGAAACTCTTTCTGCAGGTATCCTAACTAATCAGGACAAGCTGATTCTGGAGCAAATCAAAGGACTTGATGAGCATATGTCTAACAATCTGAAGTTCAGAAGCACTCTAGTATCTTTTCTTTCCTCACAAAAAGGGGGAGAATAGATACTTGGATTTTTTAAATTTGTCTTACTACTGAACAATTTCTACTCTTTTTGGGTCTGTAATATGTTAAATACTCTAGAACTTATCTTAGCTGTCTGATTAAGGGGGAGATTAGCTCTTAAGTTGTTCTTAGTTATGTTTCTACTAACCCCTTGTTTTGTTTTGTGATGAAAGACTAAGATTAAGGGGGAGATTGAAAGTGCAGTACACACTTGTATTTTGATAATCTTGTCTTTCAATAATCAGTTCCAAGTTTGTGTTTGTTGTTGTTGTTTGTGAAGCTGCAGGACTACCAATGTTGTATAACATTGTGACAGGATAGAATTCAATGCTGGCATAACATTGAAGATATAACATTGCAGTCGACATCAAGGACAAAGCACACATCGATGAAACTTGATGGAAGTATTTACAAATCGAACAAGAGATGATTTAAGGAAAAAGAACAACTTGTGGTGAAAGCAAGAAGGAATATATTTTATGAAGAATCAAAATATGGAAAATTCCTTCTATGCGTATATTGAAGAAAACAAGAAAAAGGAAATTGCCTTTGCCGAGATTCTATTGCCCCTGCTGAGTTCCTATTGCCTTTCGACTTGGATGGAAGTGGTCGATATATCAAGTATATATACAAGGACTCAGTCGAGCAATCGTTAAGCCTTTTTGTTGATTAATCAAGATTTTATTAAAGAGTTTAGGCTTCTTGTTTTCTGCTAGCTTTAGAGTTTGTCTAAGAGTATTCATTGTTGGAATAACTCTTTCAAACATCGACCTAGAATAACTTTTATTGTTAGTTCTTCTAGTGCTAGTTTTTGGTTGTTTAGTCAATCATCTGTGATTGTATTAAACCTAGTTGATTAGATCTACTTTTCCTGTCAGTAGATATTTTGCCTAAAGGCGTGGCCAACATATTTATATATTGTTGGCTTGGTAGTAGAAGTTTCATTCATTCATCCGCTGCCGATTGTTTATTGTGTTGAAGACATTGTTGAACGACATTGTTGTCAACATTGTCTATTGATCTTGTTCTAAGTACCAATCCGGGATACTACGTTCTAACATCTAATCCGTCCTTTCACTATTTTTAGGTGACTTCTCCGGTGATTATTATTGCCAGTACACTTGACAATTCGGTTATCATATACTTGATTGTAGTCCGGTCTATTTATCAATCAGAAGTCTATTTATCCTACTTTACTTGCTATTAAACATTTTGGGTCACAACAATTGGTATTCAAAGCTAAGGTTGCTACTGTGCGGAATCGGTGACCATGACGAGTGAAACTAGGATGAAGGATCTATTTGAGAACCAGAATCGCCATGACAAGGAAATCTCATAAATGAGATCTGAAATCGAATAGATGAACACCAAGTTTACCACGGTGATGAGACCGTAATTTAGAGGTTCATCACATTTTTTTAATTGCACTTTTGTTAGTCTTTGTCGTATTTTGTAGAGTTTATTGTTCGTTTTTACGTTTTTGTGTTTAGTTGTGATTTGAAGGTTTTAGGTGTGAACCGAATGAGAAATGTCGCAATTTACAAGGACATGTTTGTGTTTGAAAGATCAAGAATCAGAGAAGGAAGCCTCAAGATCGATTCTCAAAGAATTGGAGATTTGGCGTTTAAAGTACTCTGGTCGCGACCAGCTTTTTGCTTGGTCGCGACCAGGAAATTCGAGGCAAAGAAGAGCTCAAGGATTTTGTTCTGGTCACGATCAGCTTTTTGTCCGGTCGCGACCAAAATCAGCGAAGCAAAAGATCTGGAGTATATTTGTTCTGGTCGCTGTCGCGACCAGAATTAGCGAGGCACGATTAGTTCTTTTTGAACAATCTGGTCGCGACCAGAATTGTCGAACCCAATTAGGAGATGTTCCGAAATTCCTTCTATTCAAGTGTTTTTTCCTTCTTTCTTTCCACACAACTTTCATATCAATCCAGTTTAAAAGCTCTTGAACCCTAGACTTGATTTTGGGAGATTTGAGCTTGGTTATTCATCGTGTAATCAATACTATTCACCGATTTACGTTCAAAGGTTAGAGATTTGTTAATCTATTCATATTACTTTCGCAATTCGCTTTCTTGTGATCGTTTATGCTTGATAATTTTATCTCCATCAATCTTATGTCTATCATCTATTCAAACATGAATGTTTATGGTAATTGTATGATCATGCGTAGCTAAATTCATCGTGAATGCGGTAGTGATATGATGATTCGCATGTATTAGGGTTATATGCTATGAATTTATTCGTACGAGTTATGCTAGTCTAAAATCTTCATAAAACCTATTAATTCGATTCGCAAGTCTAAAATATTATAATCGTTTGTTCAAGGATTATCTGTCTGACAATCATATAATTACCCAAGTCTGAAATATTCGAAAACGTCTTTGGTTAAGATCGCTTTAACGGTTTCTGGACAAATAACACGTGACAATCGTACGAATGCCATAGCTATATCCTATATACTGCGTTTCTGATTATTCCTACCACGTTCATATTTCTCCTGATATATATCCGTCTTCCGTTTAATTGATTTACTTGGTTGATTGTTAGTTTAAGCACAATCAATTATCAAACTGTTACATTGCAAACTCATACGTTAATTGCTCTGTCACATTACTCTGCTTGGTTAACTCCTTCGAGAACGAATCTGTGGTTTAGCTTGTTCGTATTGCAACACTGCTTTATTACATAGTTTTAGAAGTAATAATTTGAGCATATCACACGGTGGATTAGAATATAGCCGGGTTGATGAATAATATGGAGCAGTTGCTGCAGATGCAAATGAATGCGTTGGCTAGGGAAAAAGAGAAGGCAACTACAGATGAAGGAGGTAGCAGACCCACCTACACAACACCACCCCTACGCCAACAACAACAATAGAATCCACTACCCACTTACCGGCTAGAATTCCCTGAGTTCGATGGAACAAACCCACGAGCTTGGATCCGCAAGGCCAACAGATTTTTCCAGGTAAACAACATTGATGATGCTTCTAAAGTAATCCATGCTTCGTATTACTTAGTGGGTACGGCAGATCTTTGGTTTTGTGAGTATGTTGAGGGTCGTAGTTCCATCCATTGGGAGTTATTCTGTGGTATGCTGTTGGAGAAATTTTTAATACCTGGACAAGAAGATATAGTGATGGAGTTTACTCAGTTAGTTCAAAAACATGATGTTGCTAGCTATATTGAACAATTTGAGGAATGCAAATAACTAGTAAGAGAAAAGCATCCAGCAATCACAGAAGATTTCTACATTTCTTGCTTCATGAAAGGTTTAAAAAAGGAAATACAAGTACCAGTTCAAATGTTTAAGCCCAGATATCTAATTGTAGCCATGAATCAAGCAAAATTAATGGAGAATACACTGGAAGTATGGTCTAAGAAGGGTAAATTCTACCAAAAGAACAGCACTGCACTGGTACCCACTAGGGCACCATCATATAACCCTGGGAGAAATAGCAACACACAAGCAACAAAGAGTCTGGCATGACAGTTAAGAGGTTACTAAGGGTTGAATACAATGCAAGGAGAGAAAAGGAACTCTGTGTCAACTTCAATGAGAAATACACATTTGGTCACAAATGTGCTAAGCTATTTTAGATAATATGTTAGAAATATCTGTTTAGATTTTGATCAGCAATCTAATGACTTATCTTAGCTCAGAAAGGTGGTTAGTACTCTTGGTTCACTTGAACACTGTAAAAGAGAAAAATCACTAAGTATGATAGTCTAGCAAATCTTGTATAGGATATTAGGTCTCTGAATGTAATTTTTATTTTCTGAAGAAGACCAAGAAGAAGGCATCCAGCAGGAGAAGTTCAACTTTAAAATGAAGGTTTAAAGACTGCGCAAGATTGCTGAAGACAAAGGTTATCAGATACCGATGTCCATATATCTTGAAGAAACAAGTGTTTCAATAAACAAGTGTTCTAAACGAGGAAAAGTGCCCACAGATATCTACACTCAGATACCTTAGATAAAGATTATGTTTCCGGGAAACAATATATTTTTAACAAGTGATATTTAGAATTGTGATAGTCTCTGGAAAAGGACGTGCAAAGCTTCAGAAAGCATGCATAGTTCCGTTGGCACTGTAGGACAAAGTATAGTACAGTGCATTAAATGTGCGGACAGAAATGTCTGAACAAAAACGGTAGTCTCTGAAGAAGAAGACAAACGTGCAATAATACTATACTCAGATATCAATAGTTTGAATTTGATTTAAGCCTAACGGATACTATTCAAACGGTAGTCAAATTCATCTATAAATATCAATACTTAGAATGCTTGAGAACACACACACATAACTTACACCAAGAACACTGAATACTCACACAAGCTCTCTCAAGCATACTACTTACATTCAAGCTTTCTGTTGCAACCAAAGCTCTTGATTCTAAGTAGCACAAAAGTTCTAAGTGTCCTGATCCTTAACAGGCATTGTTATTTGTGAAGGAGTTGAATTAAGATTTCATATCTGAGATTCATTCTCTTGAACATTTATCATAGACTTGGGTCAGTAAAGAACAAGATGCCATACATTGAAAAGTGTATTAAGTATACTTGATTCATAGAGCTATCTGCATAACTGAACAAGTTATTAAAGAAGCTCACCTGACAAACTACCTTAACCAACACCTTAATCGGCGTGGAGTACATGAAGTACTTAGTTTGGGAAACTAAGGAATAACTCCAAGGTTACTGAGCATAGGAAGTACTTAGTTTGGGAAACTAAGGAATAACTCCAAGGTTACTGAGCATAGGAAGTACTTAGTTTGGGAAACTAAGGAATAGCTCAAAAGGTTTCTGAGTACAGGAAGTACTTGGCTGAGAAAGCCGGGGAATAACTCAGGGGGAACACTTGGTTGGGAACCTAGTGTATTTAGGAATCGAGAGAAGATACTTGTAAGGTTACCTCAATTATCTGTCTTAGTGGATTCTAGGTCTGAGAATGGCCGAAGTGGATTAGTTGAAGGATTACGCTACCTTCAGATACCACTATAAAGACTTGTGTTATTTACTTTATGCAATTTATTACTTGCTTTATTTACCTTGCTAAGTATTTACACATATCTTGTTGAGCACGTGCACTTATCACAAAAAGTCTTCCGCTCTCTGAAAATAAGTATCAGATATCTTCACAGATATCTGAGAAATTGTGTTTATCGACAAAAGTTTGAAAAAGACTATTCACCCCCCCCCCCCAGTCTTTTACTTTGCCTTTATCTGGACCAACATAATACTTGCTAATGAGGAGGATGATGACACTGAGGCCTTACTCATTGATGAAGCACTACTGGCAGCACCAGCTGATGGGGAGATTAGTCTCAATGACTTGCAAGGCCACAGGTCTAAACATTCATTAAAGATAACTGGCATTCACAACAAAAGGACCATCACTCTACTAGTGGATAGTGGTAATACCCACAGTTATATATCTGAACCAGGCAACTGCTAGGGAATTGTAATGCAACATGGAAAGTACATGCACCACCCTGGATCATAACTGTGGCAAATGGGGAGAGGACAGCTAGTCAAGGCATCTGCAAGAATTTCAAATGGGATACACAGGGGCACATATTCACAACTGAGTTGAGAGTGATCCCATTGGGAGGATGTGATGTCATACTAGGTCATGACTGGATGTGGGAGCATGACCCTGTGACATTTTGCTTAAAAAATAATTATCTCATTGTAGACAAGTCATGGAAGAGAGTAAAGCTACAAGGTGAAGGTGATGCACAACTCAGTTTGATGAGTGGCAAGGGGTTAAAGAACTTCTTACACAAATCCACCGATGGATTTGTGGCCCAACTATTTCAGATCAGTGCAAGTGAGCAAAAGGAGGAGATACCAAGCAATATTCAACTTATACTCAACCAGTATGCTGATGTTTTTGCTGATACCAAGTGTATGCCACCTGGTAGGTATATTGAACACAGTATTGAGCTTAAGCAGGGAGCCCAACCCATTCAGCAGAGGCCTTATAGAGTTTCTCATACTCTGAAGGATGAAGTGGAGAAGATTGTAGAGAACTTGTTGGACCAGGGATTCATTAACCCTAGTTCCATCTCTTTGCTTCTCCTGTCCTATTAGTTAAAAAGAAGGAATGGTAGCTGGAGAATGTGCATTGATTATAGGAAGCTCAATGACATTACCACTAAAGATAAATTCCCCATGTCAATCGTTGTGGACTTACTATCTGAGCTACATGGAGCAAAGATCTTTTCTAAATTGGATCCAAGGTAGGGGTACTTTCAGATCAGAATGAGGGACAAAGACAAATAAAAAACTGCCTTTGTCACCCACCATGGGCAATTTGAGTTTAATGTCATGCCTTTTGGGCTGACAAATGCCCCTGTCACCTTGAAAAAACTCATGAATGAGATTTTTGCTAAGTTTTTGAGGAAGAGTGTCCTAGTATTTTTTTGATGATATACTAGTCTACAACAAATCTATGGAAGATCATTGCATCCACCTCTCTCAAGTGTTGCAGGTACTCAGGAATCACACTCTCTATGCCACGCAATCAAAGTGTAGTTTTGCTCTTACACAGGTGGAATATCTGGGTTATGTCATCAGTGCTAAAGGGGTTGCCACTGACCCTAGCAAAATACAAACTATGCTAGATTGGCCACAACCTAAGACACTTAAAGCTCTTAGAGGGTTCTTGGGTTTCACAAGCTACTACAAAAGGTTCTCTCCTGGTTATGGAGTGGTGGCTAAACCACTCACAGATATGACTAAGGGAGTTTTAAATGGACTCTTGCAGCTGAAGCTGCTTTTATACAGTTAAAGGAGCAACTCATGACAGCTCCCACCCTAGCATTGCCAGATTTTAGCCAACCCTTTGAGCTTGAGATAGATGCTAGCCAAACTGGGATAGGAGTTGTGCTTATGCAGAAGGGCAGGCCCATTGCCTATTTCAGCCAAGCTCTTTGCCCAAGGAACCAAGCTCTCTCTACCTGTGAGAAGGAACTACTTGCCATTATGACTGTTGTGGGCAAATGATCAGGTTACCTAATTGGTGCTAAGTTCATAATTAGGACAGTTCATGCTAGCTTGAGGTTTTTGAAAGAGCAAAAGATCATTAATGCACTTCAACAGAAATGGCTCTACAAGCTTATGGGGGTATGATTTTTCTATTTAGTACAAGTAGGGCAAGGCTAACTTGGTGGCAGATGCCCTTTCAAGGAAATCTGAATACATGGCTGAAAAGGAGGAGCCTAACTCAGAGCTATGTGCTCTAGTTACTCATGTTAAGCCTCAGTGGATAGAGGAGATCCTACTCAGTTATGAAGGAGACACACATATTGCTAGTCTCCAATCAGCTCGTGTACTTACTCCAGAAGCTAATCCAGAGTATACATTATTGGAGGGACCAGTGAGGTACAAGGGAAGGATCCTAGTAGGGGCTGCAGGCAATATCAAGACTAAGATATTGCAACCTATACATGAATCAGATGTGGGGGGACATTCAGGTATCCACACAAGCTAGGATCAAGTCACTATTCTATTGGAAGGGTCTCAAGAGAGACACAGAATAGTTCATTCTGAACTGTGATGTATGCAAGCAATGTAAGGATGAAAGTGTGGCTTACCCTGGCCTGCTCCAACCTCTACCCATTCCCACCAACCCATGGTCTCAAATCTCTATGGATTTTATAGAGGGGCTTCCTAATTCAGGGGGAAAGAAGGTGATCTGGGTGATAGTGGATAGATTGACCAAATATGGCCATTTCATTCCACTCTCTCACCCATATATTGCTGAAATACTAGCTGAACTTTTCCTACAACATATTCACAGATTACATGGCATACTAGAAATCATTGTGAGTGATCGAGATGTGGTTTTTCAAAGTTTGTTGTGGAAGGAGTTCTGTAAGTTATTGGGTACAAAATTAAACATTAGTACTGCCCATCACCCCCAAAGTGATGGACAGACATAACGACTCAACAAATGTTTTGAAACGTATTTACGTTGTATGATACATGTTGGGAAATTTCTTGTGAAATTTGTTGGGAAATTTGTTGGGAAATTTCTTGAGAAATTTGTTAGGAATTTTGTTAGATATTTTGTAAAGAATATCTGTTTAGTTTTGATCAGCAACATGATGACTTATCTTAGTCTCAGAAAGGTGATTAGTACTCTTGGTTCACTTGAACATTGTAAAAGAGGAAAACCACTAAGTATGATAGTCTAGCTAATCTTGTATAGGATGTTAGGTCTCAAAATGTAATTTTTATTTTATGAAGAGAAGACCAAGAAGAAGTCATCCAAGCAGAAAGCTCAACGACATTGAAGACTTGAAGAAAACTGCACAAGATTACTGAATCTGTTGTTCAGATATCTTAGCCAGATATCTTAATGACACGAATAGTTTCAAACAAACTATGTCACAAGAGATATCTGAGAAATAAGAGACATATCTGAAAACAAGAAAAGTGTCCACAGATATCTATTCTCAGATACCTTGAGCATTAACCACATTTCTGAAAAAGAAATATATTGCAAACAAAAGTTGTTTCAATAAATACGAGTGGTATCTGAAGATTATAGATAAGGATGTGCAAAGAATCAGACAACACTAGTCTCTGATACAAAGCATAGTTCCGTTGACACTACAGGACAAAAAGTATAGTACAATGCATTTAATGCACGGACAGAGATGTCTGAATAAAAGCAACGGCAGCTTCTGAGAAGAAGACAAAACTCACATAAAGATTATACACAGATATCGATAGTTCGAATTTGAGCCTAACGGATACTATTCAAACGGTACTCAAATACATCTATAAATATCAACACTTAGACAGCTTGAGAGAACACACAGAACACTGAACACCTTGAACTGCATACAAACGCTGAACGTCTTACTCTCTCAAAGCAACTTACTTATCCTCAAAGCTTTCTGTTGCGAACAAAGCTTTTGATCTTGAGTAAACATTGAAGTTCTAAGTGTCCTGATCCTAAACAAGCAAAGCTATCTGTGAAGGAGTTGAATCAAAAGATTAACTATGTAAGATTCATTCTCTTGAACAGATATCATAAGACTTGGGCCAGTAAAATCGAACAAGATACCATACGCTGTAAAGTGTATTAAGTACCTTGATTCACAGAGCTATCTGATTAACTGAAAAGTTATTAAGACGCTCATCTGACAACTCAAACCAAAACCAACACCATAATCAAGCGTGAGTACGTGAAGTACTTAGTTTGAAAAATCAGGGAATAACTCCAAGGTTACCGGAGTATAGGAAGTACTTGATTTGGGAAACTAAGGAATAACTCCAAGGTTATTGAGTATAGGAAGTACTTAGCTTGGGAAGCTAGGGAATAACTCAAAGGTTTCTGAGTATATAGGAAGTACTTGGCTGTGAAAGCCGGGGAACAACTCAGGGGGAACATTTGGTTGGGAACCAATTGTTAAGAATCTTAGAATAGGATTATTGTAAAGAGATCTCAATTATCTGTTCTAGTGAATTCTAGGTCTCGATAATCAAGTGGATTAGTTGGAGGATTACGCCACCTCCGGATACCACTATACTTAACATGTCATTTACCTTCAGATTTACATTTCAGCAACACACACACACATATTAACTGTTTCTGCACTTATCTTTATTAAGTCTTCCGCACTCTGATTCTAAGTATCAGATATCCATTCAGATATCTGAGAAATAGTTGTTATCGACAAAAATTTAAAAGACTATTCACCCCCCCCCCCCCCCTCTAGTCATTCAACAACTTAAGCAAGTCATGGAGGTTTCAAGTGGAAGAGACAGAGATCAAAGTGAAGGATCTTCACAAACAGATGCGTCAACTAGTGGAAGATCTACTGGTCAAGTTATTTACGAACCAAAGCCCAGAGAACTCTGGACATCGGAAGATGCCAAGAGGAATCGTCTGGATGGTCAAGCTCGTAACATCATCATCAGATCGACACCAGAGCACATACAATTAAATCGTAGGGTGCTAAACGGCGAAAGTCACTGCAACCGATTGAAGAAATCATGAATCGAGAAAACCAAGGAAAACAAGTTCGAAGTTCTAAAGTTGAAATTTCAAAATTTCAAACAAGGTCCCACCAAACTCTGGAAGAACTTGATTTCGTTTACCACTCATGAGTGATATGGCGACTTGGGAAAGCAATAGATACTCCCGATGCGAGAAGATTAAGACTATTGTCAAGTCTTAACCACAACCGGGAGCATACTAAATTCTTTATTTTAACCAAGGTATGCCAAATATCACTCAAAGGAACTTTTCTCTCATCTTGCTCTTATTGACTATGAGACAACTCGAGAGAACAAACAAGCGAAAAGTTGCGAATGTTGCTCTAGTTACTCAAGGAACTTCAAAAGAAGAAAAGCAAGGAGGAGATCGAGGATGCTCTTCTTGCAAAGCAAATGAGCAAATTTGTCGAGAAATTGAGAGAAGAAAAGCCAAAGAGAAGTCAAAAGCATCTAGCTCAAACTATCACCAAGACAAAATATGCAAAGCTCATTGAACAAGCCATTTCGAAAGCATCATGTCTTGAGGAAGGTAAATTGGAAACGATATCTCTGCTTCTATTGTCAAAACCGCCACTTCAAGAAGGATTGTCCCGCCTCAACAAACTAAGGACAAAGGCCAAGAAAGATAGAAGAATCTTGAAGAAGCCGAAGCTTTGTTAATCGGAGAAAGAAAGAAAATCCAAATTCAACTGGATGCTCTAGACGTTGAGACAGATTCTGAAGATGACAATTCAGATGACTCAACCTTACCATCACCAGAATTATGTGGAGTTACTCATGATATAATCGACTTCGGCCTCAAGAAGAATGAAATGTGTAGAGTTGCTGAAATTGACGGTCCAGACATCTCCAACATAGAAACCTGTCTTATGGCTGATGAGGTAACACATACTTCTTGCTACACTTATGAAAGTGATGAAGAGGAAACAAAAAATCTAGAAAATCTCAGGAAAGAACTTGACATCTATGAAAGAGAATTTCTAATGATCCGAGCTAGAGCCGAAAACCTTGAAGAAGAAAAGAATTCTCTTGCAAAGGAAAATTCTCAATTAGTTAAAGTATCTGAGGGAAAGGATGCTGAAAATGCATTTCTCAAAGCTCAGATATCTGAGACTGAAAAGTCACATAAAGAAACAATGGCTGAATTACAAAAGAAATATGAAGATCTTCTTTCTGAGAACAAGGAACTCAAGAAGAAAGAATTATCTTTTCAATCTTATGCCAAAGCTAGTGACACTCTTACTGAAGTACAATCTTACTTAAGAGATCCTTCAGAAAAGAAAGGACTTGGGCTGAATACACAGACATATTGTTCTATCACTCTGAATAAGAATAAGGAGAAAAGAACATTTGTAAGTACTCAGCAAGACGGTTCCCATGCTTCGGTGAAAAGACAAAGATTGTTGACAAAGGAAAGGCAGTTGCGACTAAACCTTTGTGGGAAAAACAAGTCAAAAACAAAACTGTTGGGTACGTCTCTGAAAAGAAACACAACACTGAGAAGTGTAAACACCACAAGTTATGTCTCTCAAAAAGGTAGAATTGCGAGTAGCAAATTCTCCCATGTCACTTTTTCTGGAAAGAAATTGGATCAACCAGAGACTAGCAAAGCTGCTGAGAAAAGATCTCAGATAGCTTCAAGTGCTTGAAACGGTATTGGCTACAAAGGCATCGGAAAACAACTTGCTCATGAGTACAAGCAGGAGCAAGAACGATGGCTGAAAGCTAGAATTGCTCAAAGCAATTATCAGAAGTGGAAGTTAAATCAAGCACCGAAAATCAATGCCGTGGCTAGAAGAAATCTGGCAAGGAAGGCTAAGTTTGCTGAAAAGCAAACTCAGAAACCTGACAGGTATCTGAAAGCATCATATGGAGCACCTAGGAACACACCAAGGAAGAAAATAATTCTTACTAATGATAACATTCATTCAAAAAGAATTCCTCCTTACGTTCCTGTCAGACAAAAGCATATTTCAAAGAAACTCATTCAAAAATGGATTCCTACTGGAAGAACTTTTGATTCTGACGGTTCCATCAAAGATATGAGAACCTAATCTCCTGTTTCCTGTTGTGTGCAGAATGCTTCCTGGACTAAAGCACAATGGCTATTTGATAGTGGATGCGAAAGCACATGACAGAGACAAAGCAAATCTGGTTGATTACAAAGCTTGCAACACGTGACCGGATCGATTTTTTGGAGGAGAATTAAATCCTCTCTCGGGATTTGGCAACGTCAAATTGGGGACTTTAACAATCAGCGTATTACATGTTAAGGATTTGAAATATAATCTATTTAGCATGAGCCAGTTTGCAGACAAGGGTTTTACTATAAAATTCAAAGCTAAATACTGCAAACTAATTGACAATGAGTCAAAGCAGACAGTCCTGGTTGGTCGGCGGAAAGGCAGTCTTTATGTTGCCGATTGGGCATCTGCCACAATCAAGAATGTCTCATGGTGAGTCAATCTGGTCACACAGCAAACCTTGGTTATGGCACAAAAGAATGAGTCACTTGAACTTCAAAACTCGAATAGACTTGCCAAGAAAGATTTAGTGGTTGGTCTTCCTGAACATCTTCGAAAGGATGGTATCTGCTACACTTTGTCGGATGGGAAACAATCTAAGATCTCTTTCAAGTCCAAAATCGACACTCTAGTGTTAGACCAACGCAACTTTTACACATGGATCTATTTGAATCATCGTAACTAGTTATGCGGGATAGAAGTATGGTCCGTTGTTGTAGATGACTTCTTAAGATTCACTTGGGTTGTCTTCTGAAACACAAATCGATGCCGGTGGAGATACCAAACTTCTGAAAAAGCTTGAAGTCATGAAAATGACAAGGTATCTGCAATCGTAATGCACCATGGTAATCTTGAGTTTGTCAACCAGTACATAAAGGAGTTTTGTACCTGCAAAGGTATACAACACCAACTTTCCTCTGTAAGAACAGCTCAACAAAATGGTGTTGCAGAAAGGAAAAACAGAACCCTTAAAGAAGTTGCAAGGACAATGCAAGCTGACACTGAAATAAGTGAAATTTATGGGTTGAAGCTGTAAACACAGCTTGCTACACTCAGAACAGATGCTTGATAAACAAACACCATGACAGGACCCCCTATGAAATCTTGGTTGGTAGACCCCCTAATATCAAACATCTGAGAGTATTTGGTCGTAGATGTTTTGTTCTAAACAATGGGAAAGATTATCTGAGAACATTTCAACCAAAGGCAGATGAAGGTGTTTTTCTTGGCTACTCCACAAACAGCAAAGCTTACAGAGTATACAACAAAAGAACTAAGAAAATTGAAGAATCAGTTCATGTTGTATTCTATGAAGGAAATAAGAAAACACCTCCTATTGATGAACTCTCAGAAAGGTTCAAAGAATTATTACTGAGGGACTCTAAAGAAGAATCCTCAGAAAGGAAAAACATCACTATGGAAAGTGAGGATGACTCTGACGTAGAAAAGCTTGAAAAGCCTAGTAACAACAAGATGACTCACAGACATGATGAGGAATTTCCTATGAGTTTTCCAGAAATGGAACAGGTTACTGAGAACCTTCATCATGAAGAGGTATCTGAAAATAAAAATGCTGAAATGCATGCTTCAGATATCTCTAACACTGAAAAAGTGTCAAATATCAATGACATTTCCCATATGTCAGATATCTCAGATACTGAAAATGTATCAAATCAAAATATTAGTGATTCACATTCAGATCACCTGGATATTGATCCTACTAGCACTAAACCTATGATGAAATGGATCAAAGATCATCCTACAAAGGATATAATTGGACCAATTAATCAGGGTGTTAGGACTAGGAGAGCAATAGCTGAAAATGCTAACTCTCTCTTTGGATGTTTCATCTCGAATATTGAACCTAAAAATATAGAAGAAGCATTAGGAGACCAAGACTGGATCTCTGCAATGCAAGAAGAGTTGGATCAATTTGAGAGAAATAAAGTCTGGAAACTAGTTCCATTTATAGAAGGAATATCTGTGATTGGAACTAAATGGGTTTTCAGAAACAAGATGAATGAATCTGGTGAAATAACCAGAAACAAAGCAAGATTGGTTGCGAGGATTTACTCGGGTCAAGGCTTAGATTTTGACGAGTCATATGCACCATTGCCGATTGGATGCAATAAGACTCTTGCTAGCCTTTGACTCATAAAGATTTCAAAGTTTATCAGATGGATGTCAAAAGTGCATTCTTAAACGGTGAACTTGCAGAAGAAGTTTATGTTGAGCAACCACCTGGCTTTGAAGTTTCCTCAGAAAGTAGAATGGTCTATAAACTACGTAAAGCTCAGATGGATCAAACAGCTCCAAGAGCATGGTATGACACTTTGGCCAAATACCTTCTGGAAAGTGGTTTCAAGAAAGGTGAAGTTGATAAAACTTTATTTACCTTAATCATGATGGGAAACTACTCTTAGTTCAAGTATATGTTGATGACATCATATTTGGATCTAAGGACAAGCAACTTTGTAATGACTTTGCAAATCTCATGAAAAGCAAGTTTGAGATGAGCATGAAGGGAGAAATGAATTATTTCCTAGGATTGCAAGTCAAGCAACTCAATGATGGAATATTCATTAGTCAAACAAAGTATGCAAAAGATATGCTCACAGAATTCAATCTTAAGCCTTCTGAAAAGAATGCTAAGATACCTATGAGCATTGGAACCAAAATGACCTATCTTGAATCGCATAAGAGTGTTGAAGAACATAAGTATAGGAAATTGATAGGTTCACTACTTTACTTCACTGCAAGTAGACCTGATATTCAATATGCCGTTGGAGTATGTGCTAGATTTCAGACAAATTCAATGCAAACACACTACAACATTGCTATGAAAATATTAAGGTATGTAAAGGGCATGAGATGTAGGATTGTGGTATCCTAAAGAAAGTGGATTGAGTTTAGCGGGTACTCGACGCGATTATGCCGGATCACCGCTTGATAGGAAAAGCACCTCAGAACTTGTCAGTACGGGCACTAGACTTATCTCATGGTTTAGCAAGAAGCAAAACTCAATTGCAACTTCTACCACAGAGGTGAATATATTGTCACGGTTGTTGTGCAACACAAATTCGTGGATACAACAACTTAAAGACTATGGACTCGATGAGAAGAAAACTCCCATTTTCCGTGATAACACAAGTGCTATTACATTACGTAATCCTAAATTTCATGCCTGAACAAAGCACATTGATGTTAGACATCACTTCATCAGAGACCATGTTGAAAAAGGCAATATAGAGATACTCAAGATTGGCACTGAAGACCAACTTGCAGATATCTTCACTAAGCCACTACAAGAAAGTAGATTCTTAGCCTTAAGACATAGTCTTGGACTAATGGAACTACCAATGAACTGAAAAAGTTCAGATATCTGAAACGGCCAACCAGAGAAGAGGTATCTGGAACGGGTATCCAGAAAAGAGAAAAGAGAAATCTGGAACGGGTATCCAGAAGTCAAAAAGGCTAAAGAGCAAAAAGATAGCTTAAGATCTCTGAGACAGGAACTCAGATATCTGAATCACTCTATAAACGGGGAACACAAAAGAGAATAGTATAACTATCTGCAGTCAACTACTCTCTTGAAACTCGCATTATTTCTATCTTGATGAAAAACTTGGAAAAATCCTAAGTACAAGACAGATTCAGATGCGGATAGTGTCCTTGGTCATACAGAATTGTGTTTCAGATAGCAAGTCGCCAAAATTCATTAAATGGGCACAATTACACTTGCTGATTGTGATCATTGCTGAAGAAGCAATGGTGACCCTCGATGAAGTTAAGCGATTGATCTGTACGGTGGAAATTAATTCACAGTAAATAGTGGACTGTTGAAATTCAGACATGGCCCACTAAGCATTTAATGCCGAACTAGCTTTTTCTCACGCCTGTTTGCAAATCACAGATACGTACATACAAAATCAATTTGTATGTATTTGTCTGTTTGGATTCAACTGCTATATATATGGGATTTTGGCAAATGAAATCACTTTTGCCTAATCCGAAATTTCATCTTGCACAAAAATAGCAAATCCTTCTCTTGATTCTCTGCAAACCCTCTACAATCTCTGCAAATCAAGATTAAGTTTTTCTGAAAAGAATCACTGAATCAAATCTCTTTCAAACATCAATTTCAAATCCCTAAACTATATAAAGAGATGGCCTCCAAGAACACTTCAACACAGAATTCCCAATCCTCCACTGGTACTGCTGAAAAGCAAACACCAGAGTTGGTTATTGTAAACAATCGACTGGTAGGAGTTTTTAATCCTGACCATTGGACTTCAAGTCACAGAATGATTTGGGGTGGTGCCATGGTTGAGGAATACCTCACTGCTGCAATAGAAAACCAAACTGACAGAAAATTGATTCTTGAAATGCTTGAAAAGGCACAAATCAAGGGTTTTCTATCTGCTCGCCCAAGTGGAATTTCATCACTCGATGTGTTGGAATTTTACAACAACTCCAGGATTATTTCCTGTGTATCTGAAGGCACTGAAACAGTGTCTATCAAAACCTCAGTCCAAGGAAAGGAAATCCTTCTGGACTTAACAACCTTCTGTAAGTTGTTTGAGGTTCAAAATCTTGGAAAGGATTTTGAAATAAACACCAAGGATGATGAACTCCTTGAAGGTGTTAAAGAACTTTACAGTGACGTGTGTGATCTTGAAAAATCAGATACACCCACTGAGTTCAAGCTTGCTGACATCCGAACCAGACATCTGTTGGTTCACTGGGATGTACTGGCTTGCATTCTTCACAGATGCTTTGATGGTCTACAAGGAGGTGCTGACCAGATAAGCCAAGAACGATGGATCATGATGTTCTTGCTGAATCAACAAGACAAAAGGCTGGAAAACCCTTTTAATTGGGGAAAGTACGCCTTCATGAAATTCGTGAAGAAGATTCAAGGCTTCGAGCCTAAAATTGTCAAAGGACTAGCTGAGCCAAAGGCCACAGTAGGCTATGGTCTGAAGATATGCTACTTGCTGGAAAAGCTTGGCATTGAGCTCAGAGAGACGGCAGAAATAGCCAACAGTAACTTACTCTACAAATATGAGTATACAAATCTGATGAAAAAGGTTACTGGGTCTCAGAAAGGTCCTAAGAAGCGAAAATCAAAAGATATCTCAAGAAAAGGTTGCGACCAAGAACTTCAAGAAAGAAGTCTGCTGGCAAATCAGAAGACACACCCAAAGAGGTTGTCAATTCTCAGATATCTGCAGGCATTGCCGATGAACTGATAATGGCAGATGAACTCATCAATGCTGCAAAAGAGTTGTCAACTACTGAACAAGTAGACTCAGCAAGAGAAAGTGCTTTCAGAAATGTTGCGACTAATGCAGAAAGCCTTGCTGATGAACTCATAAATGCTGCCAAGAGTGGTGAAAAGCACCAAGCCCCATCTGCAGAAACCGCAGGAATAATGGACCAATCAGTTCCCAATGCTGATGAGAGCTCTGACGATGAAGATGATGAACTAGTCATCTCTCAAGTCCTAGAAAGAACAAAGAGGGCTAAGGTTACTGAAAAAGTAACTGGTGATAAGGTATCTGAAGAAGAACCTACACCACAGGTTGCTGAACCTATAGCAAAGGTTGTTGGTGCAAACACATCATCAGGGAATGTCTCTCTTGCACAACTTCACAAAGCCACGATGAGTGGTATTTTAGTCTTGGCGGAATCTTGATGGAAATGCCACATCTAAAAATCTGGAAGAACATTCTACTGATCAATCTTCTGCTTCCAGACAACCACAACAGCCACAAGTGGTTGATGAAATGGTAAATGAACTTCATTTCGAATTACCAAAGAATACAAGATGTCTTGAAGAAAATCAGAATTGAAAGTGTTCCCAACTCATCGAGAGGGATCAAACGAGACATCTACGTAATGATCAACAGGGAGGCAACTGAGTTGCATACTCGTGAAAAGGTGTGAAGTACCGAAACTTCAAACAAAGAAACCTGACCGGGACAAGACGACCAATGTATAGAAAGGTCACAAGTTCCAGAGACCAATCGACTGAAATCGCGGGTAAATGACCGTTTAACTCTTACCTTGTGAAAAATTTTATACTTATAAATCTTGTTACCTTATAAGAATTTCTTTGTTACAGTGAGTTAGAACGAAACAAGAGGAAGCGAGAAGCTTACCTCGAATCTTGAAAAAGAGGTTCCTTCAACCTCAACTCTTGAGAAATATGAGCACATGCCACGGTAAATGATTCTTAAAGAGAACTAATTTTTCAAGAAAATGTTTATGCTCATTCATGTTAAATGTTTCTAACAGCTCCAACCGAGATGGAAGAAGATAAGGCGAAATGCGAGACAAACCCGAAACAAGGTTTCAAGAATACATCATCGAGCCTTCAAACTTGAAGGTATATGACAATCAAGTGACATGTATTCTTCATCTTGGTTATCCTTTATCTCTTCTAAAATCCAATACTTTCTACTTACTAAAGATTTCGTAAGTAGAAATGCAAGGGATAAAGTTGCGACTTCCTGCATCAATGGAAATTGATGAAGCCCCAAGGCAGCATCACTGAAAGAACACCGAACACAAGTTTCGAGAAAATGAATCTGAGCTTCCTGTTGAGGAAGTAAGTAGCTCAAATCAGAATTCATTAAAAGCATATTTATGCATAGATTCTTTCAAACTATTTCCTAAGTATTGTATTTCTCTCAGGTTCAAGAAAGAAAGGTTGATGAGGACCAGACTTCCAAGTCTCAACCTCACAACAAGATATCTGAGACACCAATTGTCTCAGTAGAACAAGTATCTGAGCCTGAAGTACTTACTCAGGTAACTCAGAAACTAAACTACACTTCTACTCCGATATCTACAAAAGTTTTGACGCTCACTCAAAACTCTTTCTTTCAGGCTCAAACAGATGCAAAGCAGGTTCCCATCAAAGAAACAAGGGACCTACTTCACTTCTTCAAAGCTCACACCCTGCCAAAGCATATTCAATGCTTCAAGAAATGGCAGAAGTTAAGGTGCTCTGATCTCTCTGAAATATTGAGAATCACAGATCAACCAATCAGACGAGCACGAGCTCTTGACCTGGAAACATATGTCCAAGCAATGTTCCCTACATACAGTTGCGACTCTACTACACAAGGACTTTTCCAGAGAAGTGGCGCATAGTTTGATACATGCCTTTGAACAGGCAGATGGTCAGACAAGATTACAGATGGCATTCAAGCCAGTCCTGCCCCAGACTCTGCAATTTATACCTTCTGAACAAGAAGAAGTTAATGGGCAGAAGATCACTATCCCGGAAGTGATCAATCTTGTATCTGAAGATGATGAGGAGGAAGAAATGAATGAAAACTACTTTGATGAACCTCCCACTGACCATCACCAAAAGGATGATAATGACAAAAAGGATGATGATGATGCCCCTGCACCAGGGACCGGAGGAATTTCACAGAGAAACAATGCCTCAGCTGCTGACAAGCAAACTGAGAAGACATCACAGAAATCTCCGTCTTCATCACCTCAGAAATCTACTCATCCATCTTCTAACCAACACGCAGTTACTACTGAACAAGTAGTTGAGCTTTCTGAAGAAACAAATCAGAAAATACTAAACGCTCAAACTAGATCTGCTCAACTCAGAGAACTGTTGGAAGAAGAACAACAGCTCCATCTTCAACTGGAAGATCAAATAGATAAATCCAGAGATAAGATTGATCAACTACAAGATCTATACTTAGAAGAAATGATTGCTTACTCTGAAGTTAAAGAGCTACGGGATGCTGTGCAAGAGATCACCAAAGAACTCGATACTGAAGAAGTATCTGAAGTCAAGCATGATACTAAGGCTGCATCATCTTCAAAAGAAATACCATCCTCCTCCCAGAAAGGAAAGAAACCAATCTCTGAGATGGTTGCTGGACTCGATACAATCGATGAAAATGTCCAAGAGGATGAAGATCACCTTTGATCACTCGGATGATGAAGAAGACAAGACTTTGGCGAACACCGCAATGAACATTTAGCGGTTTCTCACTTGAAAAGGAAGTCGATTGCTCCTACAATATTCAAGAAACCGCCAAACGTCCACTCCCATGAATACATGAACAGTAAGCAATCTTCTACTCAACAAGGAGATGTCTTCACGTAACAAGGAA
The DNA here is from genome assembly GCA_026545765.1 of Plantago major. NCBI lineage: Eukaryota > Viridiplantae > Streptophyta > Magnoliopsida > Lamiales > Plantaginaceae > Plantago > Plantago major. The sequence continues at coordinate 6,441,573 of CM048840.1, forward strand.
GTAATTGCCTCCGTCCCTCCGAAATGAGAAAATTCACCGAGCTCATCACTCGAGAACAACTAGCATAGTCATTGCTCGGAAAGACACAGGAATGATAAGGGACGATGATCGTCTTTAGTGAAAAAGCTTTCCAAAGGCAAGTTACACCTTTGAAAAGGATGCCATCCTAGGCCCATTGGCAGAGCTCACTGATAAGGACAATGGACTTATCAAGCAAAATCAGGAGCTCAAAGCCGAACTTCAGAAGTTGGTCACTGCCTATAATTATTTACAAGGGCATTTTGACTCTCTCTCAGATTCCTTTATGAGACTGAGTCAACCAACAATGACTAAGGGGGAAAGAAAGTACAAATCTGGACCTCAAAGTCAGGGGGAATGGGAAGAAGGAGATGAAAACAAGAAGAAATCTGAGTCAAAGCGGCTCGGAAAGGAAGAAGAAAACTTCCCGACCACCACTCAAAATCAATGAACCTCCTCAAGCTTTGCAAACAAGCAGCTACTTCCGAAACCCATCAAGGAACCAAAATGATAACAAGGGCCATGGCACAGAAACCTCCAAGGAGTACCAAGGCTCCAAGGAGAAGACAAGTTAGAGGGATTGATGAATCTTCTGAAGAAGAAGAAGAAGGTCAAATCAAGTCCCAGGGCAATGAAGAAGGCTGTAAAACTCACACAAGATTCAATCTTGATGATGATGATGAGGAATCTGATGAAGATGAAGCTCCTCTTCACAAAAAAAGGAAAATTGAAAGCCTAACTGAGCCCATAGCTGCAAAGCCCCTAGCAGCTAAAACACCCTCTGGAATTACCAAGTCTATCCAGGGTGGTGGTTCTTCAAGCAACAACCCCAAAGAGAATTCAAGACAGAGAAGGAACAGACTGAGAGCTGAGCAAAGACAAAGTCAACTTCCACTCAGGCCAGAAGAATCCAAAATTGAGTATGTGAAGTATGACAATGATTCCTCTGTCTACAGGTGCATCAATCAAAAGAATGGCTATTGGATTCTGGAACTTAAGCATCTATTGGTAAATTCAAGATTTCCAGAACCAATCCATAAACAACTCATGGCATGGAGAAAGAATAAACCTACCTTGATCAACACCAATCACATCAAAGCATGGTTGGATTTTGAAGTTGTCAAGAGAACTGAAGCCATGAAGAAGGACCTCTCTGATGATTGTCCATATGGAAAGCCAGATGATGTGCACAAAATTAATATCACAGAACAGCACAAGACCAAGACTCATTGTGGAACCTTATGAATCGTTCTATCCGATGTAAGATCAATACAAGGGTGACATCGATATTTGAAGATTATCTCTGAATACTTCAAGCTTTCGGATATCGTAATAGAGCATGCACGGAAGTGGGGAAAGTACCATGGGTCAAGCATTTTGCCAAGAAAATCCTACCAAAACCTACAAAGAGGTCTGTGGATTTGCCAGAGACACGTAGATGCTCGTCGAATTCTTCTCTATGATTATTCTGATGACATCAAAAGGTTTGGAGATAGGAAATTTGCAGACTGATCCATAGAAATACTGTTGAAGACTTGAAGATTGAAGACTTGAAGACTAGTCTATTAGGATGTTTACTTGGAGCTTGGTTACTCCTGTTGTCCTAATTTACTATGTAGTTTTTGTATTTTTGCTGACTGAGCTTAACTCTATCATGTATTGAAGTTATCTGTAATCCTTATTTGTAACTTATCTGAAGAACTTACTCTCAGATAGTATTCTATAAAAGATAACTTGTCAGCAAAGATCACACCTTGTGATTTGGTTGATGTCTACTTTCTGCACTTAATTATATGAATTTGAAGATCTTAAGAAAAGATTAAGTGGTGGATTATTTCCTCATCCAGATTTGTAATAGGTAAAGATAGTCATCGTTGACTGATCAAAAAGGGGGAAATTTGTTGGGAAATTTCTTGTGAAATTTGTTGGGAAATTTCTTGAGAAATTTGTTAGGAATTTTGTTAGATATTTTGTAAAGAATATCTGTTTAGTTTTGATCAGCAACATGATGACTTATATTAGTCTCAGAAAGGTGATTAGTACTCTTGGTTCACTTGAACATTGTAAAAGAGGAAAACCACTAAGTATGATAGTCTAGCTAATCTTGTATAGGATGTTAGGTCTCAAAATGTAATTTTTATTTTATGAAGAGAAGACCAAGAAGAAGTCATCCAAGCAGAAAGCTCAACGACATGAAGAAGAAAAGAAAACAAGATTAAGATTATATCTTCATTGGATATCTTAGCGGATATCTTAAAGACACGTTTTTCAAACAAACTATGTCACAAGAGATATCTCAGAAATAAGAGACATATAAGAAAAAACAAAAAAGTCCACCAGATATCTATTCTCAGATACCTTGAGCATTAACCACATTTCTGAAAAAGAAACATATTGCAAACAAAAGTTGTTTCAATAAATACGAGTGGTATCTGAAGAATATAGATAAGGATGTGCAAAGAATCAGACAACACTAGTCTCTGATACAAAGCATAGTTCCGTTGACACTACAGGACAAAAAGTATAGTACAATGCATTTAATGCACGGACAGAGATGTCTGAATAAAACCAACGGCGACCGAGAAGAAGACAAACTCACATCTGATTATACACAGATATCGATAGTTCGAATTTGAGCCTAACGGATACTATTCAAACGGTACTCAAATACATCTATAAATATCAACACTTAGACAGCTTGAGAGAACACACAGAACACTGAACACCTTGAACTGCATACAAACGCTGAACGTCTTACTCTCTCAAAGCAACTTACTTATCCTCAAAGCTTTCTGTTGCGACCAAAGCTTTTGACCTTGAGTAAACATTGAAGTTCTAAGTGTCCTGATCCTAAACAAGCAAAGGTATCTGTGAAGGAGTTGAATCAAAAGATTAACTATCTAAGATTCATTCTCTTGAACAGATATCATAAGACTTGGGTCAGTAAAATCGAACAAGATACCATACGCTGTAAAGTGTATTAAGTACCTTGATTCACGGAGCTATCTGATTAACTGAAAAGTTATTAAGACGCTCATCTGACAACTCAAACCAAAACCAACACCATAACTGGCGTGGAGTACAGGAAGTACTTAGTTTGAAAAATCAGGGAATAACTCCAAGGTTACCGGAGTATAGGAAGTACTTGATTTGGGAAACTAAGGAATAACTCCAAGGTTATTGAGTAAAGGAAGTACTTAGCTTGGGAAGCTAGGGAATAACTCAAAGGTTTCTGAGTATAGGAAGTACTTGGCTGTGAAAGCCGGGGAACAACTCAGGGGGAACATTTGGTTGGGAACCAATTGTTAAGAATCTTAGAATATGATTATTGTAAGGAGATCTCAATTATCTGTTCTAGTGAATTCTTGGTCTCTGATAGACCGAAGTGGATTAGTTGGAGGATTACGCCACCTCCAGATACCACTATACTTGCTGTGTCATTTACCTTTCTGTATTTACATTTCAACAACACACACACACATATTAACTGTTTCTGCAATTATCTTTATTAAGTCTTCCGCACTCTGATTCTAAGTATCAGATATCCATTCAGATATCTGAGAAATAGTTGTTATCGACAAAAGTTTTAAAAGACTATTCAACCCCCCCCCCTCCCCCTAGTCTTTTACTTTGCCGTTATCTGGACCAACACATCACACACCAAAGCAATAGGTCAAGTGGCTACCTATGGCGGAGTGGTACAACTCCTGCCATCACAGCGCCATTAAGATGTCTCCCTTCCAGGCTCTTTATGGCTACACCCCTCCTCAACTGTCGCTTGGTCCATACCTCCAAGATCCACAAAACATAGCTCAAGGGTTAATTCAGAATCGTCAACAGATGCTGCAATTAATCAAAGAAAATATGGAATTGGCACATCAAAGAATGAAGCTTTACGAGGATACTCACCGATCTGAGAGGGCATTTGAAGTAGGTGACTGGGTTTTCCTCAAAATGCAGCCTTTCAAGGTTGGGAACACGTTACTGAAACGGAAGACCAAGCTCTCCCTCAAATATTTCGGGCCATTTCAAGTACTCGAACGCATCGGGCCGGTTGCTTATCGCCTGGATCTAGATCCCCAGACTAAGATGCACGACGTTTTTCACGTCTCACTCTTCACTCCCATTCCTAAGCTTCCAGATCTCACCAGCGATCCATTCCAGCTGCTATCTTGGACAGACGTACCATCAACGTTAGGAACCGCCCAGTTTCTGAGATCTTGGTTCACTGGCAGGGAATGCCCCAAGCTTCAGCTACTTGGGAAAATGAGGTGGCACTCCGCCGACAACATCCACACTGTCTTTTGTCTTGAGGACAGGAAAAATTTGAGATGGAGGTATTGTTATGTCCTATTATGTCTGAAAGTGCTAGAGGATTAATACGTTTTATCAAAACGTATTTGAGCCTAGTTACTGTTTTACTATTCAGTCATTTTTAGCAACTCTTTACTTTACCTCTAGATATTTTTAGCAAGAAACTAGTTTGTTGAGAGTTTGTTATAACCTGCTATATCCGGTTGAGGTTACCTGCTACTGTCAGTCATCATCTTCAGCTGCAACGTACCTACTAGTACGGGAATCTACAGTTGGGAAATGCATGAGAGATTTGATAAGGTAATTCCTTGTTAATCTACGTATTCGTGCATCACACCAAGTACTATCTCTAATCCGTCCTTTCACTATTTTCAGGTGACTGACGGTGACTTCTCCGGTGATTATTATAGCCAGTACAATTGACAATTCGGTTATTATATACTTGATTGTAGTTCCGGTCTATTTATCAATCAGAAGTCTATTTATCCTACTTTACTTGCTATTATACATTTTGGGTCATAACAAGACACTTGTCGTGAGAGGTTGCACTAGCTGCATTATTGGTGAAGATTGGCACTTGGTAAGTTGCTATAGAACTAATGTTTCAATTGCTACTTAAAAACGTATAGAATTTATTGGGATGAACGGAATATGAAAACGTACGTAAATTGATGGAACGGAATTTGTACGTCAACAACAAATTTCCAAATTATGATTATATATAAGAATAATACTCCCAAGAAAATGTCAAAGTGTGAGGCCAGTCCACTACCTGATATGATGTTAGTCTCTGATCAGGAAGAGTTCCACGTAGAAAAAGGAAGAGACTCAAGAATGATTCCAAAACTCCAGATGAATGGCTCACATCTTCCGACCGCCTCATGACTTGGATATATACAATTATTAAATTATACATAAAAGCATAAAAGCATATTCTTTCTAATAATTAATTTCCTACTATTGTATTTGTATGTTGTCTTGTTCCACCACGTACCTACTTGAGGAGCTGTTTGGTTGGCAAGTTCAATTCTGGTTCCTACTCACCTTTTTCGAAAATTTTGGATTTCGCCTCTCTAACTCTCGGAAAAACCTCATATATATAGGTAATATCACTCCCTATCACTTTGTTCTTTATTCTTCTTTTTGTTGTATACGAATGTATGTGATCCCATATATATATAAGATCTGTTTTTGTTTGTAAGTTGTTATAACCGGATAAGTTCTGACAACATGATAGCATCAAATTAGATAGTCTCACATTTCAATCTGTAACTTGGGACTAAGAATAAGTATGTAGGAGATAACAGCTTCTTCCTAAATTTTAAGAGAAAATCAAGTTGCACAAAATGTAAATTATATGGGATACGGTACTGGGAAGGATACTGACTTCAACAAGGCATCAAGATTGGGTCTCGAACGGAATGCCCCAAGAGAGGCTCCTCATGAACGATATACAGAGACCTTTAAGACATGCACGCGTCCTGAGCTCACTCGATGGGAGCTACCCGTGGCGTTACAGTTGAGATGACGACTTACCATAAAGCCAGACTGCCATGTGAAGAACCCGTTGAGGGCTAGCTCATCACTCCCTTTCGAGGTATAGGCCTCAGAAAGGTTGTCCGCCAACCATGCGCCGATATCGTTATTGGAGTATTAATATAATTAAATGACTAAATTCCACACATCTCTACAAGTTCGAGCTTTTAGATGAGATGGAATTCTATCATGGTATCAGAGCCTCCGGCTCACGCCCACCTGGATTCGAATCTCCACGGAGACAATCTCCGCCCCATATTAAATTTCCACTCGAATGACCTCCCCAAAGAGGTTGAAACCGGCCACGAGTGCGGGGGAGTATTGGAGTATTAATATAAATAACTAGATTACACACATCTCTACAAGTTCGAGTTTTTAGATGAGATGTAATTCTATCAACCGCCAAACCTTTCCAGGACATAAATATCCCTAGAACTTGAGGTTCAAATTTGAGTGTAAGCGTCCTGACGGCCCTCCACGCCAGTACAAAGGATGATGTCTCCTTATTTTGCCTATAAAAATATCTATTTTAACTCATTTTTAAAGTATGCATTTGTAATTACTTTCAACCATATTACTTGAGTTGCTCCATGTTGTTTCTTGAATAATTGTTCACATTGGGCATGCTACGTGTTACATACACAGTGCCAACTTAAGTTTCCTTAGTGTAGTGCATGTCTTACTCTTATCACATAGTGTTATCATGGAATATGTATTCATCGATGAATATAATAGTTAGCCACATCCCATCCATTTCAATTTCCTTCACAGATTTGGAATCTACACGCGGCTAACCAAACAATACATCTTGACTCAGCCTTTTCAGGATGTACTCTGAAGTAAGTTTCTCCGGACTAGATGTCCAAAAGTCCAACCACAAAATAGTCAAGTTGCAATATATAGAAGAAGAAAACAAAGGCCACACTAGTCATCCCGATTTAACTTTCTATAACAAACTAACTATAATCATGCAGTCAATATTCCACTAAAAATGTATCTTTAATTTTATGAGGTCGATTTGATATAAATTATTCTTAACTTGCTAGGTTGCTTCGGAAATCATTTGATAAAATTATATTAAATAGTAGTATAATTGCATGATAAAAGTTCATTACATATTTTTTAATATAATTTAAAATTAATTTGTTGTCATAGTGTAATTAACTTGTTTTTTTTTTCGAAGCAAAAAGAGAGGAGCCAGGACTCGGGAGAACGAAAATATGAAAAGTTCAATTTTGAAAAAATGCAATGAGAGGCCAAGGAAACAGCTCTTGTGAGCTTGAGGAAGTTGAAAAGTCAAGTTAAAACAAGCACGACGCTTTCGGCAACTCCTTTTTTCTTTTTTTAGTAAACGCGACGTACGGTCCTTTTTCGTCTAAACAAAGATACTAATTGTGACATGTGCTCCTCAATAATACTCATAATATTCTATAATTTCTTCCAGATGTATACTATTTGTGCGTCCATGTAGCTAAGCTTTACAGTACATATACTAAAAAAAATCCAGAAATGTGTAGTAGTATTTAGTACCATAGCATTTTTTGTTCCAAAGGAAAACGCATGGATGAAATATTTGTAAGTTTGGTGGAACTTTTTCTTTTCTTTTTAGCAAAGGAACATGTTTAAAATGTTACGAATTTACGGTACATGTGCTCGTATCAATACATGGAACTTGTTTAATGTACAATTTAAGATGTTTTTCTTATGCCTGAAATATATATATGCTAGAATTCAGAAGCCATTAAATATGAACGGTCACTTTATTATTTATAAAAAGTACTTCATCCATCCCGTTTTTCTTAGTATATAGGGAATACACAGATATACAAAGCTTAGTCTCTACGCCATGATAAAAGTTGTGAGATATTTATGTTACTTAGTTTAAGCAATGATCCAAAAGTATTTGCTGGTGTGGACTAGTAGTTGATAACTAAGTCACGATATTTATAATTTATTCTTTACGTCATTATTATTTTATCCTATATGAAGGAGTCCAACTATGTACGCTGGTTAATTAGTTGATAGTTAGAGGTCCTGGTTGTTGGTTAGTGCCATTTGGAAGTTGAACCCATCAATTATTTATGCCATAATTGGGAGTTTAGCTAAACAGCTTATAGAAAGGACCATGTAGTAATTTTTGGATATAATACGTGCCAATGCAAATGGCTTAATTACTTCATTAGCCGCCTAATGTATGATTATTATATAGTAATTGTGAACATACTTTTACAACGTGGGCCGGAGGTGCATGTCTATGTCAATATCGGTGACAGCTTCATTAACCACAAAAATACTTCCCGTGATTACCCTACTTTGCTAACTTTTCTTTTTTGTCTTTCTTGACGAGTTGAGACGGATTTTTGTATTTCATGCTTCAAAATGACTTGAATATATAGTATTTGACTCCGAACCCAACTAATCTTAATAATATTGCAGTATCCGAATTTTGACAACAATACATAATGTATATATACTCACATTTGTGTTGGTAGCATGGACCAAATGTTTATGTTAACGGGGGACTTGATAGATCACTGACATTAAGGTGAATTACTATGGTAGAATGGAAATTGGTTGCTTAGCTCGGTGTAGAGAGCTGGTAATTACGGTTGCCTTTTAAATTTCTTACCAAATCGAAACACAAGGAACTGGACTATAATAATCTAGTTTAAAAATTCTTTAGGTAGGGAGTGGTCGGGTCATTTCTTGAATTTCTTACCAAACCAGAACTTGAGAAAGTGAACATGGGCTGATGGGCAATCTAGTTCTCCTTGCTTTTCAATTATACTACTAACAACTTTAAACCAATCAAATAATCTTTGAAAAAACAAATCCATAATTTTGTTCTTACACTACAAAGTCTATAATATCTTAACTCTATCTCAAAAAATTGTTTTATACCTCACATTTAACTCAATTATTAATCATGAACTATATTTCTTTTCCATTTAACTATATACCAAACAATCACTCTAAATATCGACTTGAGATGCAACTTGCAACTCCTACTAACATCCAAAATCAAATTAGTTCTACATTCACTTATATAAATAATAAACAAAGATAAGTCGGTTTTCTCTTTGCGTGATGTAGTGAAACAATTTACGTGTGTTGTCTGATGCAACGTAACGTATCTGCGTATAAGTACAATTATGGTATAACATCTAAAACATTGGAAGACACTATAACATGCAGCACGGTAGACGAAACCAGATAAGTCCAACTCCAATCCATTTATATTTTAAAGGTGAGTTGCTATTCTAAGCTATCTAGAGCCACTCAAATCCTATATATGTGGATTAAAAGTATTTTATGTATTTTTTAGTTGATAAATATTAAATGGATGGGGGAGATTTACTATTTAACTTGCTTCGGTTACATATAATTAGTGTGGGGGAGTTTTAATTAGTGAATGAACGTAATTAATTAGTGATCAAACCACATTTCAATCAAGCGACAAGGTTTCTGTTACATGCATGACTATGTTTGAATGTGAGCTAGGCTGCTGAAAATTTGAATCAACCTGACTGTTACATTCCATTAAGTGCAATGATGTGCATTTTATATGGCCGATTATTATGCAGTCTAATCTAAAATTAATTTAAAAAATCAAATCACATTGAAGTCCATTAATCATTAGAAAGGGGTTACGTTTACGATCTTTGTCACCAATCTCCCTATAAATTCGGCCACAGAAGTTCTTGGTTACACAGAAGGGTTACACATTTGTATAGAGCCATTGAAGTTCACTAGCTACTCCAATGCTCAAGCTTGTGTTGTGATTCAAATTATAGTAGTATGTAATAAATGCATTCATATCTTGGAATTTGAATATGAAAACACAATAGTACTCCCTCCGTCCCAGTTTGATCTCTCCGCGGACCCGGACACAAGTTTTAAGAGAAAATAAATAAAGTAGGAGAGATGGTGATAAAATAGGAAAGAGGGTGAATAAAGTATGATAAATAGTGAATAAAGTATGAGAGATAGTGCATAAAGTAGGAGAGAGATTTTTTATTTAAGAGATGGTAAGATGAAGTTGGGACATACCAAAACGGAATGCGAGAAGATGAAACTGAGACGGAGGTAGTATCTACTCTTTTTTTTTTTTTTTTTTTTGAGTAACAGGTAGTATCTACTTTGTTTGATCAGTTGTGATTTTTTCTTTCTTTATTTTCTATTTGAAATATGATAATAATGTAATGAATTTTTTTGTGATACTAAATTATATTGTTGTCTTATAATTCTTGATTAAAAAAAAAACATAGTACATGTATTAGTTTCTCCTCCAAAACAGAAAGTGGCCATCATCAGTCCTCTGACGATTCATTATCAAGAAGGACAAGTGCAATGTTGGTAGATGGATTTTCACGTTTGCAAGTCTAAATGGAATCAAGAATACACATTTTTTTGTAGCCACTGGAGCTTTGTATACCCAACTTCGTCATATACTGTAAGAATTTATTGATGCTAATGTTTGTCATATCATGAGGAAGGGTCTTGCTCATGAGTTGTGTCATAATTTCACTATTAATTCTTTTGGCTTTGGTGTACTGTGTAATGTCTTTGGATTTTACATAAACTATATAGGTTATTTAGCTTCGATGCAACTTTGGTTTTGCCTTTGAGAATCCGTTTTATGGTTAGATGGTTTATGGTTAGGAATTTTGGGTAGTCTGTTTGATCGGTTTTATTAAATATACCTGTTGTTCTACGTACAGAGTTTTGCTCTCGGCTATTATTTGTAACCTTGGTGGAGTGAATGAATGATGTAATTTATTTATCTACAAAAGGAAGGCGTTTATCTGAGGAGACATACTCTTACTACACAAAGTTTTGGAAGGGGCATGCATTAGCAAGGTCCTTACTGGTATTCTTGAGTATATGTATATACTATTTTAACTTTTAAACAATATCAATAATGTATAATGAGTGAATTAATTGTTTATGTCATTTTATGCCTATTTATACTACCATGATCTTAATTAAAACCTTTAATTTTTCTCGCTATAACTACAATTTTTATCGGTTTATTTTGGGTCACCTATAAACGATCCGTCATGAAACCAACAACAATGACTAATAAAATGTATATTGAAGTTGTCAATAATCTAATTAGGTGGAAGTTATGCAGCAAAACGTAATGCAATAAGTCACAACACAAACTAAACGTAAAATTCTTACATAGACTCGTCTATAAGGAAGTTGTAGACTATGTGGATGAGAATCGCCCCAAGTAAACCGGATTGTTCATTCTACATCGCCAATAACGAATCTTTTACATCACCATCTAGGGTAATTATTTTATTGATAACTTATATAGTGCATACTTAAGTAAATTGTTGTTTTTCATAAATAAAAAATACATTTTTGTTTAACAATATAAGAGATTAGTTTAAAAACATCAATTTTTTTTATAACATCACCCTAGCTGTTAATTTATTTTTAAGTTAAATATAGACAGTCTCCCACAAAAATATGAAATCATTAATACTCACTCCACCCCTCCACAACATCATGCATTTCTCATATTTAAGCGTACCAGATAACATGTCTAAAAAAGAAGGTACTCATATCTAAAAAAATAATTAAAAATCTTACATTTACACAAAAATTGCACATTTTACCATATTTTATGTTTTATAATTTATTTATTTTTTTGACATAAAACTACGGTCCAACCATAATGTATTACTACGTAGGTTATTATGGACGGAGGCACTGCAGTATTCTATTATTGGAGATACCCATGACTTGATTATGAGGACATTAATCTTCCTTTTTTTTCTTTTTCTTTTTTTTCGATGGTATTTGCTGCATGCGACTAATTCAACTGAGCACTCTTAGACCCTTTTTTAGTGGGTAATAAGTTTGAAGAATAAATAATTTTGGGGTTTGTTTGTGAGTGTTAAAAATATTTTTGGGTTTTATTTTGCAATAAGTGAGAATTAATGAATTATAGAATTATAAATAAAAGTTAAAATGGGTGAAAACGTTGACTTTTGGGTCTATCTGTAATTACAAATTTTTGCGAATGTAAAAAAATGGGTGCTTCTGTCATTGTTTGAATATAAGGGAATAAATTGACAAGAGGACAACTTGTAGGAGTGATATATATAATTTTCCCAATAATTTTTCCGGTATAATGCAAGATTAATATGTGATCAAAATCAACCTCGAAAATTATTTAAAAGTCAAGCATGACATTTGCTTGGGAAGAAGGGAGTAATATTTATGTATATACTCTTTGGATGTGCGAGTAATGTGTACTTTGTCCATCCCACTATTATTATTGCACTGTCATTTACACTTTTTATGTAAAGTTGAACTTAATTTCACTTCCATTCGATATCGCATTATAGAGGTAAAGATGATAGCTAGAAAGAATGTCGCACATAAGGTATTCAACCTTGCATGGTTTTGTAGGTTATACAATTTTAATTCCAACATCTCACGTCAATTAAGAACGAAAGGGATGAAGGGTATATGAGACCTTTTGGGTGATTTCAAAAGTAAATCCATGCGGAATCTAGCCAAAGGGACAAGATCATTCAAACAAGATGTGTGTGAGCCAGTCATGAGAAACCCCGCCGGTCCAATGGGTCATGTCTTGGTCCATTGTGTTCATGTCGTTACAAGTGGTATCAAAGCAAGACCATCCCCAAATTTGTGAGGGGTGCGGATGGTTGGTCCAGGGACATGGATACCCCTATCCAAGGCTCGATGAGGACGTCGAGGGGATATAATGTAATACTCAACATCACACATCGGTTAAGAACGAATTGGATAGATGATATATAAGTATACAATCACTCTGCTATAGTATGAGGCTTTTGGGTGATTACCAAAGTAAACGTGTGTGGTATCCGGTCGAAAGTGGACAATATCATACCAATGACACGTATGCGCGCGGGCCAGTCATAAATAAAAACCTTACCATTGACTGGGCCTCACCTCATTAGTGGTCGGGTCGTTACAACCATAGAATGGAAAATGAATCTTTTTGGTGAAGTTATTTGTTTTAATATAAATATTGAACTATAACTCTTTTTCTACATTATTCATTATTTGGTTTCAGGGAAAATAAGTACAAGGAAACTATTTAAGGGAATAACAACTTTCCTTCCTTATTTTGTGGAGATAGATATATATGATATAAAACTTCATACATTTTCAAAAAAAGTAAACTACCCCACACCCAACAAATAATAAATAATCTCAACTATTCACTGAAATTTTACATTTTGCCACAAAAAATACATTTTCAATCTTTTATGCATTATATCATTACTTTAACTTTTTCACATAAAACTAACCCTAATGTATAAAGTTCTCCAGGACGAAGGGAGTAGAGATTTTCAAAAAACTTCCAAAAATTTCCCCTATTTTTTTTTTCCTTTTCCCCCATTTTCCCTCAAACCAAATAAGTCTTAAAGAAAATTATGTCGTAGCATCACCACGGGTTAGTCCCGAGAAGCATTTTTTAGGAGGCAGCTCTCTCAGCGGTGCTTTTTACATCCACAATGCTCGAAACCGAAAGAGGCATGATTGAGGTATTCATGCCTCCAAGAGGAGTCCCGAAAAGAACACAGATCAGTCCGGAAATTGAAGTCCCCGCGCGGCTTCTTATTCTTCTTCTCTCCGATAAGTCTTCTCAGTCTTCCTCAACCTTATCGCCTCTATCTCCATGAACCTTCTTCACGCCATATCCGACTGATTCATGGTGAGGATGTGGAGGGGTTGACACACACACGCACACACACATATATGAAATACATGTTGCTATTAAAAAATCTAGCTATATATAGGACTTTCATCAATAAAGATTTTGTGATTTTCTTCAATTTTTTGGCATTAAATAAATTAAAATAATTATGTTTAAGGAAAGTCAATTTCGATGCTAATCCCACCAAAATCGACATCATTAACAACAGAGAATATATGAAGATTAATCTATTATTAGTAAATTTGTATTATTTATATATGGTAATGCATGTAATATTACAACGTACTAATCAATGTCCCACAAATATAGAACAAAATGTTCGTTTGATTTAATTATGTACAAAATTGATATCAAAGTTATGCTAAAAATCTACACTCCCATATATAAGATATTCCAGCCCCCCTATAAATTCGTGTTCAGCCCCAAAAAAGATAACCACAAGTCAAAATCCCTATTTGATCGTCATCATGCATCAAACACTCAATGGCTCAATCAATCAGTTTTCATCCTTCTCACATTATGCAGCCCAAAGAAAATAAAGATATTCAACAGGTTTAAGGAACACACAAGAGGCCGAATAAAATTGCTCTGATTTCTATTTTTGTCGGTTCATAAGATAAACATGGATCGGATGGTGAATTATTTATTCTCGACTCCTAGTCTTTTTCATTTGCTTTGCAGGCTTATTCTCCTCGCAACAACCAGTAAATTCCGAATTCTTGGATTTTTTTGTTTATCGCATTGATTCGTTTTCAATGTTGTATTGTTCGATTAAGATTTATTATCCTTTTCACTACAATAATTCTTTAAATTAGCGACGGAAAAGGGCGACGGATCGGTGATTTTAGCGACGGATAGACTATCCGTCGTTAAGGCTTTGTTGACTTTTAAAAAAATAAAAAAGGAAAATAGAATTTTAACGACGTATAGATTATCTGTCGTTAAAAGTAATAAAAAAATTTTTAAAAAAATAAAATTAGCTATCCGTCGCTTACGGATAGCTATCCATATAGCGACGAATATCCGTCGCTAAAACAAACTAAAAAACGGGCAGAAGCCCTTCTTCTTCCCAATTTCTGCTCTGTTTCTCTTTTCTTCTTCTCCCTTCTCTATTTTCGCCATTTGTGAAGTCCGACCAAAACTCCACCATTCCGGCCAATCTTGGAGTCTTTTCGAAGCTCATTCAACAAGGAACTCGGGTGGCCCTTCAATTTCATCCTTCTTCGGCTATTTTTTCCGTAATTAAAGGTATTAGTCTAAAATCCTTACCTTTCTAAATTTGGAATTTTTGCTAATTTCAATCAATTGTATGTTTTTAAACTCATATACTAGCTAATATAGCTTAAATTAAGTAGTGGGTTAAGCTTGAGGTTGTGTAATTGATTGATTTATTGTGAAATTGATTTGTTAGTATGATGTTTGTAAGTATGTATGGTATTTAGTTTGATGTTTTCGTATATGTATTAGGATTAGTGGTTGTAGTATATTGATGTCTGTAGGATTTGGTTGAGTATTTGGAGACCATTTAGATTTAGTGATTTTGGTGGTTGTAGTATAATTGGCTCGTATAATTCGTAAAATGCATATAATTTATAATTATAATTCGTAAAAAATTGGTAATTGTAATGGGAATATAATACATAAATTGGTAATTCGTATAAATATTGGTAATTCGTATAAAAAAAATTGGTAATTGGTAATTCGTATAATTCGATGGGAATATAAATTGGTAATTCGTATAAAAAATTGGTAATTCGTAATTTATAATTTATAATTCGTATAATTGAAATGCTTTTAATTTATAATTTGGTAATTGTAATGGGAATATAAAAAAATTGCATGAAAAAAAAACTTTAAATGTAAAATGCATATAATTCATGAAATTTGGAACGCATTATAATTAACAATGCAATTATAGCCATGAATTGGAATTGAGTTGAAATTCAATACGATCTAATAAATTCATACGTGTCAGGTTATATAATCATACCAAGTATTTGTGATTTACATGTTTTTCAAAATGTATGTAGTTGTATACTAACACATTTTTCCTGTATTTATTGCATGTTTTTGCAGATGTCGCGACAGAGGCGACCCATCCTCCCAGGAGGTAGTCGAGGAGGGGGTCGACTCGGAGGCAGGTAGTCGAGGCAGCGGTCTACGGTTCCTGAGACCCCACCTGGTTCGAGCAGGGGCTCGAATCCGATCTTCGGGAACTTAGAGGATGACGATTGTCCCTACACCGAGCTTGAGGTCGGGGCTCATTGGAAAGGGAAGCCTGTGTTGTTCCCACTGGTAGAGACAAGTAAGTATTATGCATTCTTTATATATATATAACATAACTTAAGATAATTTATGTCACATCATTGTTGTACTATACTAATTAATATTTGTTTCTTGTATCTTATACATTGATAACATGTTATGGCCTTCAGATGCAGCCGCTAAACTCGGTGACATTTTTCGGAGCAAGAGGGAGCCCGGGGGGGGGGGGGGGGGAGAAGTGGTCGTGCATCTCGGACCGGATGAGAGGCGAGTACTTTGATGAGTTGCGGGTAAGTTTAAATCTGACATTCCTTTATTTGTTGTTATAATCGTTGTTTTAATGTGAGTGGTATGTTAGCCGCTGAACTTGGGTGATATGTTAGTCACCACTGTGTTAGTAAATTTTTGGACAATGTGAGTGGTATGTTAGCCGCTAAACATGGGTGATATGTTAGTCACCATTGAATATGTTATGTTGTATTATCTTATTAAATTGATGTTTCGGTTTACGTTATGTAATTTGGATGTTGTCTGGAATTGGGAATGTAGAAAAAGTACTTCACTCCCAACAAGTTGCTCCACCTGATATGGCCTTGTTTCGAGTCACTGGGGTCATCCCGATACAAGGATATGGTTTGCGCTATGAAAAAGATGTGGCAACGAAACAAAAGGCCTGCATGGTGTGATGAGGAGGAGTGGGCGCTTTGGGAGTCCTACTGGACTCGTCCTAATGTCCAGCAGATTGCTGACCAAAACAGAGAGAACCGGCTGACTGAGCCATCTGAGGGTAAAGGGGTGGCGATTCACCACTATGGGTCGCAAGTTGTTCTTACGCATCACGTGAAATCGGTAAGTGTACATCTAATTTGTCAGTTTATTCGTACATGTGTTTTGTGTTTCATTTCTACACCTTTAATGAGTTCCTAGCTAAATGTTTGCATATATATGTTCTTCAGGTGTCTTCAGGGGAGAAGAATACCGCCTTCGAGTACTTTAAAAGAGCCAAGCTGAAGAACGACAGATGGGTTGACAGCAAGTCCGAGGCTATTGCGGTACGTTAATTTTGGTTAAAGTTCATATTTGTGCAGTACAAGTTATTTTGAAAAAATTGTAACTCATGATATCTGCATTTTACGGTTTCAGGCTGAGGTGGAGGCTCAGATCGAGAGGCAGCAGGCCGAAGCGGGTGAACAACTGACAACTGAACAACAAAACAACATCTTCTTAGCCGTCAACCCCATGGACAACAAAGGCCGAGTATATGAATTGGGGAGTTTCGGCCCTGTGGTGACTACTCCTACCTACTCAGCATCCCCGCAATCTAGACATCAGGTTTTCACACAGGAGCAGGTCTCGGAGTTGGTGCAGTGACAGGTTTCAGAACATGTTGCACGGCTAACAACGGATATGGAGCGGAGAGATAGAGCACTACGGGAGGAAAACGAGCGTCTTCGGGAACAGATGCAGGCTTTCATGTCTAGGTTCGAGCAGCAGCCACCCCCGTCCGGTAGTTAGATTTCGACTTGTGTTTTTCTGACTTCTTACTTTAGACTATGTACGGATATTTCATTTCATTACGGATGGTTTGTTAACTTTTGTAGAAGGATTTCTGTTTAATTAAATACAATTTCATTATTCTAGATTTACTATCGGACATTATATTTGTGAAACAGGTGAAATATGAAAACAGGCTGCAAAATATTTTTTAAAAAAAATCAAATCTGCTTTTTAGCGACGGATAAAATATCCGTCGCTAAAAAGCAGATTTAAAAAAAAACCAAAAATCTGCTTTTTAGCAACGGATATTTTATCCGTCGCTAAAAAATAGATTTGATTTTTTTTAAATTAAAAATATTCTTTTTGTAGTGTTTATCCTTTCCCGTTTTTATTTTCAAATTATTCTGTAACAAATTCTTGGATTATTTCATTTGTCGATATGGAGAGCTAGCTCTTATACAAATCAATTATTTGCTTAGCAACTCAAGTTTCATCTTTTGCATCTCTCCCAAATTCTGAAATCGAGTAGATTTTATCCATTCAATTCCTCTCATCCTTTTGATTGAAGAGTAGAGAGGGGGAGAGAGCTGTCGGACCAGAGGTTGACGCGTATCACCATCATGAGCTCGAACAAGTGCAATCCCTAGAAAAATCATCAAGAGTAGAGAAAGAGTTGCTCCTGTTGCCAGAGCAGGTAATAGTCAAGAGGTTGACGCGTATCACCATTAATATCGCTACTTGGGACATATTTGACTTGGATACGAGAGGAATACCCTTTGTTTACGATTCATAAATGACGAAAGTTAATGCGAAAAATTGAGTTGAAGTTTACATTGCACGGCTGGTATAAGGAATAATAACCTTGAGTCACGTGTTCGTTCCCTATCATCATGTAAATTAGATAGGTTATTATTGTCATTGACGAAATGTGCCTAAAGTAACTTGCGACTTAGTAAATAATATACAGTTGTGTAAGTTGATAACGCATATGAGTTTATTTTCATAAAGATCTACCACTATAAAAAAGAAAATATGTCAACAATATATACAATTTAGATTATTCTGCTATAATTTATTTATATATTTAAAAAGATGGAAAACAAAAACATTTCATCATGCATATATTAATAAGAAATAAATTTGAAAAGATTCAACAGGATTATTTAGTTTATTTTTTAATAATGATTGTGTTTAAGAGGACTATTTAATAATAATAATAATAATAATAATAATAATAATAATTATAATAATAATAATAAAATAGAAAAAAAGTACCCCATAATAAAGAAAGAAAAAAAAGTACTATAGGCAGAGACACTTCCAGTTTGAGTGAGCAAGATTGGTTTGTCCAATCAATTTATACTTAATTTATCAACCATACAATTAGGAACTCTGACCCAAACATTGGCCAAAAGAATTTATAAAGTTCGATTGGATTAAGTCTTCTAAAAACAATCAAAAGTTTACGACCTAGAAAAGTAAAATTTCGATACTAATAAATATAACAACAACTATCCGTTTACAATATTAAATCTATATATGCACAAATTAAACCATTTATCGTTTCTCTACGTCTCCTTTATACATACGATTTGCACTTTGATACATCTTCATGTACCATCGAACTTAGTTAGAAACAATTATATACAATAATATATTAAATTTTAGGGAAAATTACAGATACTACCCCTTAAATTGACCCTCATTTCAGATTCACCCCTGGATTGGCTTAAATTACAGATAGACCCATTTTTTACAAAGTTCAAATTCAACAATTACAACCAGCCCCAAAAGTCAACTTTTTCTCCTATTTTTTCTTTTCTTTATAATTCCATAATTATATTAGTTTTAGTTTATTACAAAATGAGCCCTAACAATTTTTAATTTTTATAAAAAGATCCCAAAAAATTTTACTTATTAAAATTTTAACACTCATTCCACCACCCATCTTCTTCCCCACCACCACCAACACCACCACTGCCAACACCACCACCATCACCACACCACCATCACCCCCCACCACACCCCCACCAACACCACCACTGCGAACACCACACCACCACCAACACCCGCCAACATCACCACCACCACCAACACCACCACCACCACCACACCACCACCACCCACCAATGCCGTAGCTTCCATGGTGGAAGCATTGTGCTTTCGCCATGGAAGCTCTGTTACAGAGCTTCCATGGAGCTTCCACCATGGAAGCAAATTAAATTAAACTGAGCAAACGAAACGGAAATCGATTTGAGCTGAGGAAGGTACCCGTGTGAGGGTTTGTGAGCTAGTGAGGAGGGGGAATTCCTTGAGCTTGGAGTTGAGATGCGAGATGTTGTTCGTATTGTTGGGTGTGGAGTTTAACCTGATCGATTATCTAATTCTTCCTCTGGAATATTCCTAACAGCAGCTCCTCTATCTCCGTCGGTGACATCATCCAATTCGAGAGGTTTTACCGACAATCGATCAGTGAATGTGATAATCTAAACCATGAGCTTTGATTGATAGTTGATACGATTATACGAAGAAGAAGAAGAAGAAGAAGAAGAAGAAGTCTGTGAAATGAAATGGCGGTGGGTTTCGAATTTCAAATTATTGTCTGATTTGACTGTGAATGAGTAGAAGAAGAATTACAGATGTTTTTCATACTTGGCCTTAATAGTATAATTTTGGGTGGTGGTGGTGTGGTGGGGAAGAAGATGGGTGGTTATCTTTGTAAGTTATAAAATATTTGAGTAAAGTATGTAATAAAATGAAACTTGTAAATTGCAACTACTCCATTTAATTTAATTTACCTTTATTTTTTGTTTGGTCAACTAAAAAATGGGGATTTGGACTTGGATGTAATTGTTGCCAATTTAGGGACGAATCTGTAATTGGGCCAAATTTAAGGGGAACTATACATAATTCGCCCTAAATTTTACAATCCTATTATAGATTCAAGAGCATACGTTTTTCTATACATGTTTACTAACAAGAGTCAAGGATACTATTGAGTTCTTCTCGATCTATATCTTACTAGATTGGTATTCCGTTACATTTTTTCCGGGGGGGGGGGGGGGGGGTGGGTGGTGGCTCTCATTGATCTTCTTTCTTGTGTATTTGTTAAGGTGACACATACCACCGCGAGGTGGGGGGGGGGGGGGGGGGTGTTGGAAAAAAACAACAAGTAAAATTATATTTTTAGAATAATTTTTTTTTTGAAGGGGTTGTTCTTAGAATAACTTATCATTGATTGTGTTGTATACTTTTGTATTTTATTTTGGTTCGGTTTGACGGATACAATGTTTAAAAAAATATGTATATGTTACTACTAATTAACAGGGCAGACCTCACAAAATATATGCTATAAACCCATCACGAACAGGTTAAGGGTGGATCATACTTCTTTCAAAGTATATCTTTCATAATGCGTTGTATTTTTACATTTTTTATAGTTAACATAAATTAGGACTCAATGATATAATATTGAATGAAGAAAGATTACCCACCAACACCATAACAAAAGTTGTTTATATAAGTTTAACTAATGTTTTTTCTCAATTAATTTATTTTATTCTAGAATTTTTATTTATTATTAAAATTAATCTATATCGTGGCATGATTAGTATTAGTATTTGACAAAAGAGGACTAGTATTTGACAAAAGGGACACCTACTAGTTAAAGCGCGTATCTCGCCATTAACCCATGACTAATCATTAATTGATTTAATTATGAATGATGAAAAAAATAATCCGATACAAAATCAAAATCGGAAACGACATTTCAGCTCCTCCAAGTCGTCTTTTTCCGTAGTCCACTATCTCCTCCACCTTCTACGTGTGATGCACAACTCATCAATCGCGCGTTAACTTGTCTGGAGTGTGGACTCAAACTCGACAAGCACCAAAAATATCTTCTGCGCCACCGTATTTCCTTTTAATAATTTTAAATCACCATTCTCAGTGAAAACGCAGTCTATAGACACACTCAGATAATTTATTCAAAGATTAACTTATGATTTTTTATTAATCAAATGATCGATATTATTAATGAAATAACAAAATTGTCTATATATATATATATATATATATATATATATATATATATATATATATAAAACACCAATGCTGATACACAAAGTCTTATGCCTCTAGATAGCTCATCTAAAGACGAACTTTATTATTAATAAAATCATATATGTTAGAATAAGTCTCATGAGAGACGGTGTCCAGATAATTTATCTAGAGACGGACCTATATTATCATGAAAATCATCAACGTTATTAATCAAAACACCTATGTTCTCAACATTGGTGTTTTTTCACATTACAACAAAACGTATTTTTTTAACAACATAACATAGACGTTTGATTAATAACATGGATAATTTTATTAATAATATAGATTGTCTCTAAATAAGTTATTTAGAGACCATCTCTCATGTGACTTTGTGTATATGTTATTAATCAATGTGCAAGTCTAATGGGAGACGGTATCTAATTAATTTATCTAGAGACATACATATATCATTAAGAAAATTATCGACGTTATTAATCAAAACAGTTATGTTCTCAACATATTTGTTTTTTCAAATTACAACAAGATTTAATTTATTAGTAACATACTGGACGTTTTGATTAATAATATAGATAATTTTATTGATAACATAAGCCCTCTTTAGATAAATTATCTAAACACCGTCTCTCATTAGACTTTGTGTTAATCAAAACTTATATGTTGTTCAGTGTTGACGAAATAAATCTTGTTATAATATTAAAAAACACTAATATTGAGAACAACACATTTATTTTGATTAATAGCATCGATGATTTTCTTAACAATATATATTTATCTTTAGATAAACTATCAAAATATCATTTATTAATAGACTTACTCACGTTGATAACATAGATTTTTTTTTATGTTGATAACATAGATTTTTTTTTTTATTAATAATTCCGTGTGTGGATAACTACTCAGTCGATAAATTTAAACAAATCCAGTTTCCAAAAAAGAGAAAAACAATAAATACCGCCCAGGACACCCACACAAAAAGATTACAATACCACCACCAATTTCAAGAATTGAAAGCAGAGGGGTTTCCATTTCCCCTTTCCCTCACCCTACCTCCGATCTCCAAATTCGGATCTGGTTCCATTCCAATCCACATTGTTTCCTTCGCTCCATTTCGACCCACCAATGGCAGATACCCTTGCCAAGAAGACCTACATCACCTCCGATGAGCTGAAGAAACACACCAAACTAGACGACCTCTGGCTCTCGATTCAAGGCAAGGTCTACAATGTCACAGAATGGGCCAAAATTCACCCTGGTGGAGACATCCTCCTCCTCAATTTATCCGGCCAGGACGTCACCGACGCATTCATCGCCTTCCATCCAGGTACTGCCTGGAAGTATCTCGACAGCTACTTCACCGGCTTCTACCTCGAGGATTTCGTCGTTTCAGATGTTTCTAAGGATTACAGATCTCTCGTAGCTCAATTTAACAAATCCGGCTTGTTCGAGAAGAAAGGTCACGGAACGATCTACTCGCTTTGCTTCGTTACAATGATGCTGCTCGCTTGTTTCTATGGTGTGCTTTATTGTGAGGGAGTAATGCTTCATCTTATCTGTGGTGGATTGTTAGGGTTTTCGTGGATCCAGGTGGCTTATTTGGGTCACGATTCGGGTCATTACCAGATAATGAAGACTCGTGGATTCAACAAGCTGTGCCAGATCCTGACGGGTAATTGTTTGACAGGTATTAGCATTGCTTGGTGGAAATGGACTCACAATGCTCACCATGTGGCTTGCAATAGTCTCGATTACGATCCGGATCTTCAGCATTTGCCGGTTTTCGCGGTGTCGAATACTTTCTTCAAGTCGATTCCATCGGTGTTTTACGGTAGAGAGCTTACTTTCGATTCGTTATCGAGATTCTTTGTTAGTTACCAGCATTTTACGTATTACCCTGTTATGATTGGTGCTAGAGTTAATCTGTATGTGCAAACGTTCTTACTGTTGTTCTCGGGTCGAAAAGTGCCGGATAGAGCGTTGAACATATTGGGGATTATGGTGTTTTGGACTTGGTTTCCTTTACTGGTTTCGTGTTTGCCAAATTGGACCGAGAGAGTGTTGTTTGTGTTGGCTAGCTTCACTGCTTGTTCAATTCAGCATGTTCAGTTTACTTTGAACCATTTTGCGGCTAGTGTGTACGTTGGGGCGCCGAAAGGGAACGATTGGTTTGAGAAACAGACGGCTGGGACGATCGATATCTCGTGTTCTTCGTGGATGGATTGGTTTTTCGGTGGATTGCAGTTTCAGCTGGAGCATCATTTGTTCCCTAGGTTGCCTAGGTGCCAGTTGAGGAAGATTTCGCCTTTGGTGCAAGCCTTGTGTAAGAAGCATAACTTGCCTTACATAAGTTTGTCCTTCTTTGAGGCGAATAGGTGGACTCTTCGGACGCTTAGGACTGCTGCCATGGAGGCTAGGGATTTATCGTCCCCCGTCCCCAAGAATTTGGTCTGGGAAGCTCTTAACACACATGGATGAAGAAGAGTATTGGCAGAGATGGTAATTTGATAATCCTGAAAGGAAATTTTTATTTATTTTTTGTTTTACTAATGTTTGGTTAGTTTAGGATTTGGACTTTGTAAGTAGCTTTTCTGTGTTTCATGCCCGTCGCTATTCGACATTGTTGTTTTAGCTCCTATGAGAGCCAGCAGCCTCTGTGAGGGGTTTACATTTTGCATAACATATCTTCCTTTGCTATATGAATAGCTCAACTTATGAATTCCTTTGATTCCTGTTCTAGTTTAAGCTAGGTTGAATATGAATGGTTGAATGGTTGCTCTCTGTATTGAC
The DNA here is from genome assembly GCA_026545765.1 of Plantago major. Classification (NCBI taxonomy): domain Eukaryota; kingdom Viridiplantae; phylum Streptophyta; class Magnoliopsida; order Lamiales; family Plantaginaceae; genus Plantago; species Plantago major. Next base: position 6,465,778 of record CM048840.1, read on the forward strand.
TTTTCTACCAGGATCACTTCTTGTTTAGACCGATATGAACAACTGTCTGGTAGGTTAGGATGTGGAAGATTTGTTGCTATACTTGTGCTACTCAAGTCTGATGATATCATAATAATCTGTGTTGATTTACTTGTCGTTTTGAACTGGTTTCGAAAGGGCAAGACGAGCTTAATCTGCTAACCCCTCGGAAATATGTCAGTTATGTTCACTTTGGCTCGTGTAACTTACCCAATCACCTGAAACATTGTACTTGAGTTTTTCATGTTAAATCCATTGTAGCTATAGGGCGGTTGGAAGTTGAAATAGATGGCATGGAGCATCCGTTCAAAGTTCATGTTGTAATGAAAGAAACTTGTGTACTGAAACCTGCTTGTCTTAACATGAGACAATTAAATTTCAGCAGTTTGGTAGGCCAGTTCTTACTCAAGCTAGGATATAAGGTGTTAGGTTTTGTATATGTGTTCTGTTATACTTAACCATCTCCATGATTATATGCACATGGATTGAATTTATCTAGGGTCTACCATGCTTATTATGTAAATTATGTAACATGCGAGTAAACCCGATTTCAGCCCTATGTGGTCCCATTTGAAAGGACTCTTGTACTCCTTCGACTTCGCATTTTCTATTGGTCTATATTCGGGTATTAATATAAATGAATTGATTTCACATCCCAAGTTCCCGACTGGCCGACTATACTGAATTCCTTTTAGTATCCTTAATTTGGATTTTAACATAGTTTTTAACCGGCCCACAGATTATGAGAATTGGGTGGCCTGATGATGACAAATTTTGCACTGGTGGAAAGTTGTTCGGCCTGCTTATGGTGGACTGACTATTTAATTTGTTATTGGGGCATGTAACTCAGCCCAAATATACTTCATTTATAGCTTCTAAATTAGTTGCTTGACTTCTCTTTCTGTGTTTTTTACTTTTTCTTTTGTTTTGAAAAGCTCTTTCTGTGTTTCTGCTGAAAGCTAAACTTGAGACACTATTATTGTAACGCCCCAATGTTTCAAGTCAAGTTTCAAACAGTTTAAAGGAATCGAAAATGTTACTCATACCAATAAAGTGCACCTTTCTTTTCGGGAATTCATCATGAAGAACTCCAGAGTTAAGCGTGTTTGCTCTGGAGACCTGCCCATAAGTAACCGCACCGGCCCATTAGTAGCCCGGGTGGTTACAATTATAGTATTATTGTTGCTGGCCATTATGTTTGATACCATGAGTAGCTGGTATCAGATTACCTAATCATTTTGATAAGATTGGCAGCAGCGTCATCCACTCATCCTCCTCTGTATAAAGTTGATTAATGGCCTTCATAATGCAACTTTAAGTTGCAGGTAAATTGTTCTGAAAAGTTGGTTAAAAGAACTATGGCAAGATCAGGGTGAGAATTACAAACATTAATAGCAAATTAAGTTTTTGTTTGGGAGACAGCTTATTCTTCCTGTTAGCCTACAGTATGATGTATGTTCTGAAAAATCCTTCATCTATCGAATTCGAATAGAATTCTTAAAGGTGTGATAGTTGAACTCGCCACACTTGATTGGCTCTTATAAAGACATGTGATAGTTTTACTCAGCATACTAGACCAACACCAGGATTTCCTAAGTGCTTCCTCTTGGAGGCGATGAGATTTGTTATGATTCAGATACATGTAGAAATAGTGTTGGTAGTTGACGAATAATATAGAAAAAGTTAAAATATATTAAAATGTGAGTTAAATAAAGAGTGTTTAGATTTTTAATAAAGTCGGTAATGACAAAATGAGACAATTTATTTGGTTTATCATAATCCTTTGACAAACTCCTAACCAATTATTAAAATACTTAATATCTACACAATCAACAAAATCAATTAAAAAACAAATAGAAATTCAGGTATATTATTGTCACCTCCATTGAACCCACACACATGCCCTCTCCTCCAACACACAATTTCTAAATCAATTGCATTTACACCCTTTTTCAAGTATTCAAACAAAGACAAATTGAACATTCCAAAACAAATATAACTGTACAGTCAAATACAAACGGATCAAATGCAATTTGTAAGAAATATGCCAAACCAAACAAATATTAAGCGAAGTAAATATTGCTTTGCTCGCTAAAAGTTTGGCGTTTGGTTGCTATGGTTCAGTTTCACTGTATCAATGTCAAATGCGCATAAGCCTCTCTCCTCTATGAAAGATAACTTCATCCACAACCCACAATATTTTTGAATAAATCCAACTTTACATTATTAAACACAAGATCCAACTTTACATCGATAGAAATAGCTGTCATGCGTTTCTCTATTTGGTTTTGTAGAATTTAAAATGAAGAACACCCAGCACTAGGCATAAATGCAAAGCTAAGAAACACCCAGGCAAGGCAAGTAACACATGAAAATGACCATAAATCCTAAAAAGGATGGCCCACCATCATCAACTACAGTTGTTGAGCAACCTTTCCATTTCCAGTGTACAGTGTGTCTGTGAAATCCCAAATAAATCGCCGAACGACGTCGCTTTCTCGCTCGCTCACAAAAATCCAACTTTTATTCCTTGCGTAGATTCAAATTCATCTCAACTGACTTAACTTATTAACCACTCCATTTATTATCGCTTCATTATTCTCTGTAATTGATTTCGACATTCTGTGCATTGATGCTGCTTACAGCTGATTGAGTTTATGGAGGTGAAGAATCAGACCATGACGTTTGATGAGGCTTCCATGGAGAGAAGCAAGAGCTTCGTTACTGCCCTGCAGGTCAATTAATTAAATGTAGCTCATTTCATTGCTCTTTTTTTCAACTTCTTGCTTCTTCTCGATCAGATCTGCAGTGATGTTTGTGTTTGTATTTTCCTGGTTGACTTGTCGTTGACTTAATTCTGTGTGATTTTGGACTTTTTTGTTAATTGTGCTTCATCTCATTGGTGAATTGAGGATAAGTTTGTGCTTTAGTCGAATCAGTTTTTTCATGGTTGATTTCAATGATACAGTGGCATATAGGATATGCAGAAAGTTTTGTTTTTTTCTTGTTTTTTGTTTTAGTATGATTCTACTGTAGCACAGTGGCAGCAGCCACTAGTAATCTCTGATTGTGTGATGCTTGCATCGTACCAAGTATTCGTGGTAGATAATATTGCAGATAGATGTGGCCTTGCATTTGTTGTGCGGCCTTGATGATTGTTACGTTACATTGTCAATTGATTAATGTGCTAGCGATTCGTGAACTTTCCCTGCTTCGTGAAAAATAAGACCATGGTGAAGAATGTGCTCTACTAAAATCAGTTCTTGATAATTAAGTATGATCCCATTTGTTAAGGACAGTCTCAATTGTGGGAAGGAATATTGCCCACAAATGGAATGAAAAGTGTCCTGTGTGGTTGGTCTCTCTGCAGTTTCATTCAAATCTTCCATGTTTGATTAATAGTAGGAGATTCAGTCATGATTTACCATCGCAGTTTCAGTTTGAGTATATCTCTGTTGTTACTTTTTTTCTGTCTGATTTATACCAGTTTGTGATCAAGAATCTGTTTTTCGTATTACTGTATAGGAACTCAAGAACCTTAGACCGCAGCTCTATTCTGCGGCAGAGTATTGTGAAAAGTCGTATCTTCAAAGTGAGCAGAAGCAAATGTAAGGCTTCTGCCAAAATATTCTCAGCAATGTGGTTTTTGCATTTGTCAGTAAATGTAACTGGTGCCTATTGCACTGCTGAGTTCTATGATTTGCATTGATATACTTTTGTTCTGCTTCTCCATGTTCCCATTGAAAGACGAATTAAATACTTTCATCAGGGAGTTTTACTTGTGAATTGTCTTTAACTGCTAGGGTGCTCGACAATTTGAAAGATTATGCAGTACGAGCTCTAGTCAATGCTGTTGACCATCTTGGTACTGTCGCTTACAAATTGAGTGATATTCTGGAGCAACAGACATCGGACATTTCGTCAATGGATCTGAAAGTTACATGTCTGAATCAGGTGATTTTCTTGTTACCTACAGAAGGTTTTTGGATCATTGACACATATTGAGGCTGAAACATACATTTATATTGAAGCAACTTCTGACATGTCAAACATATACGGATAAAGAAGGTCTTAGGCAGCAGCAACTATTAGCCATTATCCCGAGGCATCACAAACATTATACTTTACCGAGTAAGATTAATCTTGCTTCTAAAATTGAGTATGTTCAAGTCTTTTGGAACCTCTCGTCTTATTCTTCTTTTGTTAAACTCAAGTTAGACTCTGTCAACAAGAAGGTGCATTTTAGCCCACATATACAGACGGATCCTAGGCAACAAGTGAGAGGACGTCTATACCCTTCAGGTAGCTAATTTCCCTCCACCTGAATATTGAAATTGACCTGCAAAATTATGTACCTAAATATACATGTACAAATACGTATTCAGACAGAGCCATATGTGTGTTGAGACTTTAGATAGCTGCTCATGTTTCCCATTTGATACAGGCGCTCAAGCCGCAAAAACTCTCTCATGGCATATGGCATCTGAAACGAAGTCGACCCTGAAAGGCTCTCCACGTGGTATCATGAGGTTAGTCCGGCATCCTTATAATGCAGCCCATGTTCTGCTTCAGTGGTTTGAGCAAAAACAAAGTTGTAATTGCCTTATTTTGCAGCACTGAGGACACAAAAACAAATGGAAGAGTAACAGGTCAATTCGCCCCATTAGGTATGGAAATGTCCAAATTGTACTTATAGATGTGTTCACATTTCAGAAGTTCTCACTTTTGTCAGACTCACTGCATCTGGTAGATGGTGAAAACTACCAAAGGATGAAATCAACACCAGCTTCAAGAGTAGCTATGCAAACCCTGGGTGTCACAAGACGGGTATTTTCAGAATTTTCCTCTTGCATATTACCTATTTTTGTGCTGTTCATTCGTATAAGCTCACACAAGGAAACCATACACATTTTTTAACATGTTCCTAGTTTTGTGAATACTGGTACCTTGTAAGAGAGAAAGTTTGATCTTCCTCTTCGGGGGCTCAGTTACTTGTTCGATGTCAGTCTCTGGGATTGTTGAACTTTAAACATCAGTTAGTTGGAGAGTTTACCCAAGGATAAGCTTGTTGTTACCCACCTCCCAAATAAAAACCTGTGTTATTACATGAAGTCACAACACTGATGAAAAAGTAATGATCAGTTGAAGATCCTTTGTTGAGCTTGCATAAACATGCAGCAACTTGGAATACAATGAAAATTCAGTTTAATTCTTCAGCAGTCAGCACACATAATATAATTTCTACTATGTATCGTATTTGACTAGACTATCGCTTGATGCAAAAATGAAAACCAATTAACCATAATGCTAATAATCTTCTTCTGCAGGAATCTCCGGACAACTCCAGACCCTTAAATCCATATAAATCATTTGACAATCCAGTACAAAAAGAGATGATTCGGGCCCCTCTGCGAAGTAGGAGCATGCTATCAGGTTTCTTTGTGAAGCAAAAGACACCAAAGTTGAAGACCAATGCGTGAAATCCTGTGGAAAGCATCAGTTAGTCTAATAAAGTCATCAGCAATCATACAATATTTGTCGTGATTATCTCTGTTCAAACTTTAATTAAGCGCCATGTCCATTCAATTACTTAGTCTCGTGTATCAAATAAATGTCGAATTTGTCAGCTAGCAGCGAGCAGAATAACAAACAGGTAGTGAGATAGAGAAGATGTTATGGATTTTCTTGTGCAGAAGATTGAATTTGAGGCTTCACCCTTGGTGTATTTTCCTTTATTTAATAGTCGCAATTTTCATTTCATATCCAATCTTTTATTAGACGATGAATGTGCTTACATCTTTCGAGGCTCTCCTACGTTTTTTAATCTCTACTCCACCTGGAATGATATTGGTGATATGATGTGAGGCAGGCAATTGTCCACCATCTAAGCAAGTGATTTTGACACTGTTAAACTGAGTTTCATATCGCCTTATACATTTGAAATGTAAACACCTGTTCAATTTAAGTGAGTTCACTCTGTATTACTCATACTGCTCACTTTTTCTCTGTACAAGCGGATTGCTTAAGCATACCACCAGGAACTTGGTTTACTTTTCAAATTAGCATTTCAAGATCCCCATCATTATTCTTATTGACATATCATCTGATCCAAGAAAACATATTTCTATTGATCTACAAGAATTATCATAACTTTTCATCAACAAGCGTCTGTAGTCCAACGGTTAGGATAATTGCCTTCCAAGCAATAGACCCGGGTTCGACTCCCGGCAGACGCACAGCTTTTTTGCAATCCTCAGTTTTTTTGCTTTTGCAACATTGTTTTGCCTCGATCTTTAAACCGGAAAACAACACAAAATCAGTAATAGAAGAACTTTTATTGCAGACAAAGATTACTTATTACATTACATGCACACATCTCAACAAAGTCCAACAACTACAGTGGATTTTTCATACATACACATACTATGCACTAACTGAACATCTCAAAAAACAACATTAGCATATCTGACCTCACACTGTCACTCCATCAGTCCACTCCAGTGAACTTGATCTTTTTCCTTTATGAGGTTTAACCTTCACTCTCCTTCTCTTCGACAAGTTCTTCTCCAAGTCCTTCACTCTCCCAGAAAGATTCGAGATCACTCTTAGCTGCTCCTGACCCGATTTCACCAGTTTTTCCACCATGTCTCTCAGCCGTTCGTTCTCTTGCATCAATTTCTCATCCCTTTCAGCATTTACATGCCTGATTTGTCCGTAATCCGGATTCATTTCAACAGTCTGTCCACCCGTAGCTGCAAGCGACGTTATCTCTGGTGTATTATCTACCTCAGGAGCAAAGTTCACCTCGTTTTCAAGGAGCGAATGTCGCTTCTCAGCTTCAGTAGGTTGTTTCTCTTCTTCAATTTGTACAACGCTGCAAGCATCACCTGTTGGTTCAGCAGAGCATTGATGAGAAACAACTATATCATCAACAAATTTCACCTCCTCTTCAAGTATATCAGCTGCTGCATCAGTATCTGGAGACTCTTTGCTCGCATCTTCCTTCTGCATAGTTGACAACCCTTCTTGTGAGATGTCGTCGTATGCCTCCTCTCCTTTTGGATTCTCTATGACAGGATGAAGATCTTCAGGAGACTCCACCATATCGGTGCACTCTGATGATTGAGCAAAGCATTTATCGGGCTCAAACTCGACATTTTCGGTTGCATTCTCCACTTGATCAGCGGTAACAAATTCATCATGCAACTTCTTGTTCTCCATACTCTCATGCCCTCGATTTGTTTCCGTGACATGTGAGCTGATAATTTCGCCTAGTGGTACATCGTGATTGAACTCGGAGCTATTTTCTTCTGTTAGCCGTCCCTCTGGCTGATTTGCCTGCTCGAGTTCTCCTGCACCAGAAGGGCATTGAGCATCAGACACTTCCTTAGGTAGCTCAGTCGCTTCATGCTGTGGCTCGTCACCATTAGCCAGAGAATCAATCATCTCCTCTGACGAGCTGTTGTGTTGTAAGGAGCATTCTTGTCCGAGCACTTGACCATCATCCCTGACAACGCTTGCTTCAGACTGGCTGACTAGTTCTTCTTCCAGATGCTTACAATGATTATCAGACACTTCCCTAGGTAGCTCACTCAAATCACATTGTGTTCCTACACCAATGGCCAAGGAATCAACCCTCCCATTTGATGACTTGTCTTGTAAAGAACATTGGCTATCCTGTCTGAGCACTTGACCCCCATTATCCTCCTTGGCGACAATACTTGCTTCTGGTTGGCTGACTTGCTCTCCATCCACAAGCATCGATTCTACAGCTGGCCTGTAATCTTCAACTATAAAACTTTCAGATATGACCTTGGGCTCTTCAGCAGATTGTTCTGATATTTCAGAACCCTCACAGGTTTTTCCATCAAGCAGACATGGCATCACCAATTCAGGTTGTGTTTCATTAATGATCTGAGAGGATATGTCGTCTCTTTTTCTAGAAGCAGTTACAGCACATTTTGCAGCCAGTTGCTGTTCTTCTGATGCTTTAGATTTCTCATTCATCATTGCATCTAGTTTCTCTTGGAGAGCGACGAGCTGCCTCACCACAGATTTTCTCACTTCCCTGATGCTCGGATGTAGTCCCTGGACATGAAGAAGGAATGTAAGCCAACCAAACACCTTCATATTTATAACTCTACATTAGAGCTCAAACACCTCACAGGGATGTTTAGAAAAAGTTAATCATTCAGCATTAAAAAGCCACAAATATATGGCCCAGTTATCAGATGAACTTGATGATGCATTCAACTATAGAACATATCAACCTAGAAGCAACAACAATCAGCATATAACGTTCATCTCTTCCTAATATAAGTCATCCCAATTCGTAGAACCAAAAGTAAAACAAAATCTCACTGTATAAAGAATCAGAATTTATTAGCCAAAACAAGAATTCTCTAAGCCAGCAAGCTAGCTCGTATTAATACCTGAATTGTGTCCAACTCCAGGAGAAGGCTCATTATTGTTTCTGCAATTATGGTCCTCTGCTTGTCATTCCCTTGGATATCCGAAGAAGACTCCATTGCCTGAATTGAAGCATTTACTTCAGTCATCTTCTCACACACCCTGGCTATCTGCTTCAGCTTCTTCACAGGTTCCCACCTGCGAATAACAAATGCACGATATGCAGACTGAATAATGACAGCTGCTTGCTCCTCCGACATTTCGGGTCTCCTTGGTTCCTTAACCTCATGTGCCACCATCTCTTTATCACTGGAAATTTCTCTCTCTTCCCCTCCAGACAAAAGAGTATCTTCTGGTCCTACTGCTTGACCGGATTTGCTACAATCCATAGAAACTTTTCCTTTGTTGTGCTCCATCTCAATTTGCCTTTTGGAGTGCTTTTCTTGACAGGTACTCCCATCAACAACTTTTATAGCTTTTGTTGTTCCCTTGCCTTCTTTGGACTCTTTGGTGGTTACTTGATCTGCCTCATGATTTGTTGAAGAAACGACCTTCCTTACCCCATTAGAGAGCTGATCCAGCTTTCTTTTATTACGAGGGCTTGGAGAACGTGATTTCCCTTTTGTGTCTTTCCTCCTGGGTAACGGATCAACCCTTAGACATACGGGAGGCAACTTTGGGGTTTTGGGTGGAGAAGGCGGCTTCCTCTTTGAATCTTCTTTAGTCAACTTCTCGCCAGTGTTATTAGCATCTTTGATCGAGGCATCCCTCCTGCCTTCTTTACTTTGGGAAATAACACTTTCTTCGTGCTGCTTTACTTCCTTCACGGGGATCTCTTTCACTGTAGGAATAGCATGTACACCAGTCTGTTGTCCAGAATCCTTCACTGGCTCTGAGCACGGTTTCAAGTTTGTTACATTCTTCACCTCAGGTTCCTTCACTGGCTCCAAGCATGGTTTAGAGTTTGTTACATTCTTCTCCTCAGGTACCTCCTTCCCCTTCTCCTCAGGCATATAAGGCATCCAAAACACAGGGAATGGGAGATGGCCCTTCCTATCCGGCTCATGATTACTCATCCTACTCTCTTGCTTCTCCTTTGGTGACCCCGGTTTGTTTGATTCAAACGGATACCGAGTAAACCAGGTACCTGGGTATTTTTCATCAGTTTTCTGGACATTGTGTTGCTTAACATCCCGAGAACCATCTTTGGAATCATCCTTTTGGTGCTCATTATTGTTGTCACCAGAATTAATTGGAAGCCACATCAGAGGATAAGGAGAATTCTTAAACTTAAAAGCTGCCGCAGGAGCATCTTTATTCTGTTCTCTTTCAGGTTCCTCCTCCTCAATCTTTACCTTCTGTTCTTTCTGGCTGCACAAATGATTGGGACAACCACAACAATGGTGATCTCTCGGCATGTTCTTTTCATACATAAACTGTGGCTGTTCCATAACATAATATGGAGGCATGTATTCACCTGGGAAAGGGGGATAACCTCCAGGAGCATAAGCTGGTGGAACGTGAGAATAAGGAGGCCTCCAAGAACAATGAGTAGGCAAATGGCTATGGTTACAGCAACCATGGCATGGTACCGACTGGTTGGCATAGCCATAGTTGCTTCCCCAAGGCCAATGCTCATAGTTAACAGGAGGTCGGGTGGGAGGTATATACATATGAGGTGGAACAGCCTCAGATCTTGGATAATAGTTTGGCCTGTAATCCACGTGATCTGCGTTGTAAGGATATGGCATGTATCTGCTTACGCGATCCATTTTCGCTATTCCAGGAAAATCCTAGAAAATAGTGTGGATCCTGGCAAGTGGCAACAAATGCTGAGAGAGAACGGTATGCAAGAAATATAAATCTAGGAGAAAATAGATGTAACCTGCAGTTGGAAAACATAAACCAGAATAATTGTTAGTTTGTCGCCATGACTAGGCCCTTGGTCTTGGGTCCAGGAGATCAAGATAAGTGGAGATACATATATAGAAGGAACAGTGCAAATTAAGTATTAACTTGATATTCATGTCCTCAACTGATATCCAAGATGCACCATAATCCATGCTAAACATGGAGGAGACACCATAAAGCACTGCATCCTAAATCAAACCATTGTCTGTTTCGTCTACCAAAAGTTATAAGGTATGCTGGTATAAACATCATTCTTATCTGCATACTAGTAACTAGTGTACACAAATAACAGAACAACATCTTTAACATAAACCCAGAACAAGCTCCTCAAAAAAGATTTTACTGCTCCACTAATCATTTATTTCCATTTCAAGTTCTTAAGTCGATAATCGTTTCACAAAAGAAGGCAAGCCTCAATTAGTAAAAGCACCAACACTTACGTATATCAGGCAAAAGAACACTTAAATACTTTTGCAGCCTAATTTCAAACAAAGAACTAGCAACTTCCAATCTGTCAGATGCTTTTATGATAGTATGAAGAGAACAATTGTACTGCTGAATCATCAGAAATTAGTCCATTTCGATTGCTCTACCTAAATAGAGAAGGGTAAAAGAATTCAAGGACAGCTCGATTTTCAACTCTATAGTAGTAAATCATAAGCCGAAACATCAAGCAGATGCTATCCTAGTTCAATAATCAATGACGGTCCGAAAATAAACTAACATAGACAATGATATTGTATATGCAAATGCGCAATCACTAACGATAGACAATGATTAGAGCCAAAATCAATACAATATGCAAAATAAACAACCGATATGAGCTAACAACGAATAGTGAATCCGATCAGTACCTATAATTAACCCAATTCTGAGTAAAACACAAACGGGAGGGAAAAGCAATTAACCAAATGAAAAGGGGTAAATGACTTACAACTTACAAGTAGAAAATTCGACAAGATCCTTCCTTTCTTGACAATCCACAATCCAAATGAAGTGAGTTACCGGTGCAATAATAATCGGATCCACCAACCCAAAGGAGCTAAATCAAATTCGAAAGCTGTTTGTCTGCTGTGTGAGAGATTATCTGTTTGGAGATGATGAAGCTGGGTTTGAAGATAGCTCGTTTATATATGAGAGAGTGAGACCAAACTAGAAGAGAAACTGTCATGTTTCTACGGGCTTCCAGATATTTCCCGCGGCCTAACCTTGGAATTGTCTCGAAGAGTTCCATTCTATTTGCCACGTCCTAAAATATTATTTATGGCGTGTGTACAAAACATTATTATGACATTATGTTTTAAAATTTTAAACAAGTTCGACCATGAAACCTATCTCCAACAGTCTGAAAATGTCTAAAAAATCGTTAAATAGTCAGGGTGATGAAAAACTGCATGAACAGACAAACAATCGGCGAGCCAAACTATACAACGCGGAGGTAGTAGTATATGTTCAATTGAATTCTTCAATACAATAAAAATGCTAGCGAATATCAAACCACACATTGAAGTTGAATATTGGGTGAATACTCTTACTTACGAATATAGATTAAGATGCACAACTATATAATGGCACTGGGCTAGGCTCATGGCGACAAATCTTGGGAAGTTTATTGTCGAGTTTACACTTTGAACGGGAAAAATGCAGGACTATCTTCCCTATTAATATTCCAACAAAGATAATATGCTTTGCGATGACTATAAATAAGGGTAGTGGCAATCAAAATTTCACATGTTGGTCAATATCTTCCAAATCAGCATTTAGTCATGGTCAGCTCTATGTCGTTTCTTCAATTGAGATTAACTAACAAGTAGGAACTAAATGTTATCATATGTGAATGGAGAGGATCAAACTTCTGATACGACTATCAATGCTTGTACAAAGATCGACAAATTGTGAGGTAAAAGTTACATGTTTAAATATAATTGAGCAAGTGTATGCTATGTAAACTTTCTTTCTTAATCTATTAGTAATGAAAATTGTTTGCATTTTTTGTTGCACATTGTGCTTCTAGATTCCACACTTGTCAATTGTTTTAATCTATTAGTATGATTGTACAATTGTCCTTATGTGTTAATATAAATTGATCCTATCTACGTATCAATTTGTATCTCCATTAATGTTTAACTTGTATTTGCACGTTATCTAAATTGTTGATCATGAAAGTATATAATAACCTTGTTTCGATGACAATACACCGTTCTCCATACTCTGAATGTACCCAATTAGTTACGTCCTAATTAGTTGCTTGTGAAATACTATACCTAGAAGGCCAAATCGAACACATCCTTAACCTTCAGTTCAAAGTAAGAAAATATTTTGAATTGCAAATTATTGGCAAATTTTATTCACCTAGTGGAAACAAAATTTATTAATAATCACTCAACGCTATAGTGATAAAATAACCAGCTGTAATTTGTAAGTTCGAAATCAAATTTTGATTCAGTATTATTTAGTCTGTTTAACTGCTTATCTGTAACACAGTAATATCCAGCTGTAAACAGTAAAACCCAACTGAAACAAACCCAAGAAATTCTTCCCCAAATCAACCCAAGATGATCAAATAACAAAGAAAGAATTCATACTAGAGACAATTTTGAGTAGAAATTCGTTTCTCCTTGAGAGAAATGGAGATGAAGATTCTTGAAATCAACTTAGTCTCCGCCCAAGGTCTGAAGCTTCCGGCCGCCAATCTCCGCCGCATCCAAACCTACGCCGTCGCCTGGGTAGACCCTTCCCTCAAACTCCGCACCAAAGTCGACTCACTCGGCGGCGAAAACCCTACCTGGAACGACAAGTTCCTCTTCCGCGTCTCCGACGACTTCATCTCCGGCGAAACCTCCGCCGTCTCCGTCGAGATATACGCCGTCGGTTACATCCGCGATCTCCTGATCGGCACGGTTCGTTTCCTCCTCAGCAATTGCCTCTCAATTAGGGATAGCTTCTCCACTCTCGGAACTCCGTCGTTCACCGCCGTCCAGATCCGCCGTCCGTCGGGGAGGTTCCAGGGCGTTCTGAATTTAGGCGCGGCGGTTTACAATCCGTCCGATTTCTCGATCATGGAGAATGTGTCTGCTGCGTGTTTCCGTGATCTGGTGAAGAAGAATGTACCTGACTCGCCGTCGAATCGGCGGTGGAAGAAGCTGAGTCGAGTCGGGTCGAAGCGGAGCGATTTGTCGTCTGGGAGTGAGAGCTGTGATTTCTCCGATGGGAGTGACATGACGACGTCGTCTAGCGCGTCGGATTTGACGGCGTTAAAGGACATTAACGGCGTGATCAGGGAAATGGCGGGAATTAAGAAATCAAGTGGTAGGAATACGCTTTGTGGGTTGATGATGATGCAGAGGAGGATCCCTTCCTATCCGTCCGATCAGAATCTGGAATTTTGGGACAAGGAGAACTAGTTCTACGCAATGAATCGACGGCTGAGATCGACGATTAGTTTGATGATTTAGTAGCTTTTTGTTACCAGAGCTTGTGATTTCATCTGGATGGTAAATTTTGTGCTTTGATGAGATATTGTGAAATAGGTCTGGAACATTTTGAATGCAAAGTTGTTCAAAGTATTGTGTAGACTGTAGGATATGAAGTAGAAACTTTGGTTTAAAATGTTTTACTCGGCTGTTATACTGATGTATTGATATTCTTTCTTTATACATATGATGAATAACTTTAGTTTAAAATTGAATCACAGTGTATTCTCCAACAGATTTTCTTGCTTGCCTATCTTGTGAAGAATCATGGTTTGGTGGCTTTCTCCCTGGTCATTAAGTTATCAGGTGTATATAGAGTGGTCTTCTTCCCAATTTCAGGAGGTAATTCTGGTACCCAATGAAGCCTGAGTGTTGATCAGTTGGGTAAAATATGACAATTTGAGTGGTAGTACTAGTTAAAGGACTTTTTTTTTTACCTAACCCGTCAACCTCACTCTCTCACTGTGAGAATGGGAGGGTGGAGCGTAGGATCTGATTTTCGTAATTTGAACTTTGAACGGTAGTACTAGTTAAGGAATTCTTTTTATCCTTACAAGTCGTTTCATTTTGAAGGGCTGGGAAGTGGGAAGTCATAGCATGATTACAAGCTCTTTATGAACATTTTCATAAAAAATGTGATGATTTTGGTTTACTACAATAGTAAAATGACTATAATCTCAAAACAATGTGCCCACTCATGAATGAAGATAAGTAGTCTACTGGTGAAATACGAGTTAAATGCATAACACCCCTGAGTTACTAATAATGTGTGCGAAATCCCTCTTGAGTTAACGAATTACTCCCCCCATTTTAGAGAAAGTGTTACAATTTGAATTTGTACAAATTTTAAGAAAAAGTAGAAATTACAAGTGGCCCCCCTAATTATTAGAGATTAACTGAGTAGCATATTGTAATAAAAGTGAAAGGTAGAGAGTTTTATTATTTAACTAATTTTCATAAATGGAAATTGTAACACTTTTAGTGAAACGCCGGAAACGGAAAGTTGTAACACTTTCTCTGAAATGGAGGGAGTAGTTCAAAAAGGTCTCAAGGGTAAGCTACATAACAGATATATTGATCTGCTTCTCCAGGAACGCCAAACCCCCTTGAGTTATTAAAAATGGCACAAAACCCCCACCCTTTATTTTTAAAGTGTATGAGGTACACTCTCATTAGGTGCGACTATAGATGTTTGTTTATGTTATCTTACACCAAATCAATGCAAAAAAAAACCATAGTTATTAAAAATATGCACAAAATTCCATGGAATTATTATAAAGTCATTGCACTACAAAAAAAAACGAATTTTAGCGACGGATAATTCCGTCGCTAAAACTGGGCCGATCCGTCGCTAAATCCTTAGCGACGGATCACCCTCCGTCTCCAAAACAGTCGTCACAATTTTTATTGTCGACGGATAGAAATTCCGTCGCTAAATAACGACGAACTGGCGACGGATTAATCCGTTGATCAGTTCGTCCGCATTGGCGACGGATTTTGTATCCGTCTCTAATTAGAGACGGGATTTAGCGACGGAAACAATCCGTCGCTAAATTCACTGTTTTAAAATTTTTCTTTTTTAAATATTTTTGTTTCACCTGTTTTTTCACATAATGTAGTCATAGATAATATACCCGAAATAATTAAATTGCATTAATATATCCGAAACAATATAAATTATCTACAAATAATCCGAAACAAGAATTAGATGGTGAAATAGTGTCAAATTATCCATAACATGTCTGATGTAACTAAGGATAATCGGAGGAGGCGGTGGGTGAGACTGGGAAGAGCTACTGAACATTTGGGTCAAATCGTCCATCCGCTTGGCCATACGAGCCTGTTCCTCAAGCACTTGCTCGTAAGCTGCCTTGGTCGCAGCTATTTCCTGTTGGAGAGGAGTCATCATCTCATTAACCTGCTGCTGCGTGTAGAAGTTAGATCGCGATCCTGATCCGTGGGACACTGAGAAGCTACCAGAACTCATGGAAGGGCCTAAACTTCCCAATCCATACATTCGACCCTTAATGTCCATTGGGTTGACCTCGAAGAAGATCTGGTCTTGCTTGATTCAATGACCGTCGATCATCCTCTCGTCCATCCTCCTCTCGACCTCACTCTGCAATTGTTGGTTGCATACGAAATGAGATGTAATTTTAGGAATCACTTTAAAATACTCAAATACACATGTAATTAACCTTAAGAAAGAAACGTACCGCAATACGCTCGGCCCTCACGTCAGTCCAGATGCCATTCTTCAGCTTAGCCTTCTTGAAGTGGTACAGAGCACTCTTCGGCTGTCCTTTATTGGCCTAAAAAAACATATGTGCAAACAAGTAGTTAGTTGATTGAAATGAAAGCTAAAAACTGTTATGTATCATATTCCAAGTCATAAACAACATATTTACTAACCTCCATCACGTGATCTGTAACAATAGCTCGCGACCCATAGTGATGTCTGGCAGTGCCCGTACCATCATGCGGCTCAGACAAACGATTTTGTCTGTTCTTGTACGCTTGATCCAGGACGAAGGGATCATTCCAGTACGTCAACCACAGTGCCCACTCGTCATCCCCCACCCAAGTTGGCTGCCTGCGTGTCTCCTTCATTTTGTAGACCATTTTCCTGTAGATGTCGGACCCTAAAGTCTCGAAAACGGAGTACAACTGGGACACCAACGCATTGGGAATGAAATAGTCATTCTACAACAATTCCGTTCAAAGTAAAAATTACACAAGTATAAAGAAAGATAACAATTTAAATATAACACTCAAATGAAACTGAAATGTAGTAGTCCTGCATCAAAACAAGCTCAGTGGCTAACATACCACTCAAATTGTCCTAAAATTGACTAACACAATGGTGACTAACATATGACCCAAGTTCAGTGGCTAACATACCACTCAAACGACACAACAAGTTCATAAATGGTGACTAACACATCAAAACAAGCTTAGTGGCTAACATACCACTCACAGATATAGTGGCTAACATACCACACACATTAACACAATGATTAAAACAACAAATAAAGCATTCATTGTAACATTTAAGCTTACGCGCAGCTCGTCGAAGTAAAAGTGCTTCATCCGGTCCGGGACGTTTGACCACTTCTCGCCTCCCTGTCCCGGCATCTCCCGCCTCCCCCTGAAGATTTTGCCTATTTTGTCCGAGGCATCCGGAGGCCAAAACCTGTTATCAATGAGACAAACAAGAAACAAATATTCATTAGTAAAATCATGTAACATATATTTATCTTAAGTGTATGTTCTACAACTCCATAATACTTACTTGTTCCTGCCATTGGGGAACAACACTGGTTTCCCCTGAAATGTAGCACCGTCCGTCAACGCTGGCACGGACACCCGTCGAGGGGTAGTCACCAGAGCGAAGCCGTGTAGGCGGTGGAGTCTCGGTACCTCGGTGTTCTTTGCTCCCCCAATGTCGTATCCAACGAGAGGACTACCATGACTAGCTGGGGTACTACTAGAACCCGCTGGACTAGCACCCCTAAACCCGGGAGGAAGGTATGTCGACTTCCTTTGGCGCGGCATCTGCAAATAAGAAATTGCAAGAAAAAATGAGTTAGTAAAGAATATACGAATTAAATCTTCATAATCTAGTGTGTATATATACGAATTTATCGAATCAAAATTACTACGCACTTAATTACAAACATCCTAACATTATAATAATTAACAATACAAATTCACAATCAATATATCAATTGCACAAAGTTAACTAGCTAGTATACTATATCTCCCATAAACATACAATTGATCTAATTAGTCGAAATTAACAAAATTCCCAAATTTGTCAACAAGTAAGGGTTCCAAAACACTCAACTAAATCTTTCTAATCCTACTGCATATACAAAAATATCAAATTAACAACCCTACATACTTCCAAACATTCTAACATTATACTAAAAATCCAAATTCACAATCAATATATCAATTGAACATCTCAAAGTTAACACACTACGTAATATAAGCTAAACTAACTACTACATACTTACAATAAACGTTCAATTGCTCAAATTAGTCAAAATTAACAAAATTCCCAAATTTGGCAAAGTTAAGGTTTTATCCAAAATACCTTCGATTTAGCTGGTGAAAAGATGAAATTGGTTGACCACACGAGCTCCTTGTCTCACGAGCTTCGAGAAGACTCCAAAATTGGCCGGAACGGTCGAGATTTGGTCGGAAAATTGGAAATGGCGAAGGAAGAAGGAAGAAGGAAGAAAAATGGGGAAGAAATGGGCTACTGCCCGATGGTATTAACATTTTAGCGACGGATCGCTATCCGTCGCTATTTAGTGACGGATCGCGATCCGTCGCTATTTACAATTTTTTTTTGTTTTTTAATCTGGTCAACTTATTTAGGGACGGATTTAATATCCGTCCCCAGATAACGACGGATTATTTTATCCGTCGCTATTTGGCGACGGAAAAACGTCCGTCGCTATATTAGCGACGGAGTAGAGACGGATTGAGCGAGTCTCCATTCCGTCGCTAAAAGTAGCGATTCATCGCTATTTAGCGACGGAATCTATCCGTCGCTAACGTCCGTCGCTAAATGCCGGATTTCTTGTAGTGTTGCAATACCCTTTTTACATAAATATTAAATATACATGATGAATTCGTAGTTTGTGCAGTTTGATTCGTTAGTCCAAATTTTCGAAAATATTAAAATGACTTAAATTTGAGCTATTAAAAATAGTAAAACTCTAATTTTTTCCTGGTTAAATGAACAACAAAAATCGATCACACACTGTTAGTTATATAGCACTGAAATATATATATCACAATCATAGATAACACTAATTAAGAATGTCATTACATATCAACAACATATACCAATTCATTATTAGTGTAAACGGAAAAAGTAAGGGCAAAAGATAATAAACTGAAACTATGAATGTCCAGTCCACCTAGTTGCGTTAATTTGGAGTAAGAAAACCTAAAAGAACATCTATTATCGCACCTAACATGAGCACGTCGTAAAAAAAAGGCTGAGGGGGTTCCACGCACATGTTCTAATAACTTGGGGGTTTCGCGCACATTTTTCATAACTCGGGGACTAATTTATTAACTCATAGGGGTTTCGCGCACATTTTTTAATAACTCACAGGGGTTTGATACTAATTTGTTAACTCAAAAGGGTTTCGCGCACATTGACAATAACTTAAAGGGGGTATTTTGCATTTAACCCGGTGAAATACTGAAATTAGGGTAACCTAAAAGTAGCAGAAACAATGCACTATGGACTAGGAAGTATCAAAATCACTAAATAATGCTGCTCTCTCATCTCGTCTCGTCCATTCAATGTGCTTATAACTCAAGATCCTCTAGGCTCTATCTGTCACTACTTGGGTATGTATCAGCCTAGATAATGTATCTGTTGCTGAGTGCGACTGATATAGGTCATCCGCAGGAATGCAGGATCATTAAACCGTCCAGGAGTAAGTATTTCATTTGAAAATTTATTAATTTCAGTTCAGTTCAATTCATTTTTACTTAATTTATTTTTATACTACAATTCAATTCAGTTCAATTCGGATCAGTTATGTTCTGTTCAGTTATGTTCAGACGAAGAGAACAGAGTCTAATTAGAGATAGTAATTTATGTAGGTCATTGGGCTGGGATGAATATTAGGCCCATCTAAAGGGTCTGGGCCGAACATTTTGGCCCATTCATCTGCTCCATTATTAGCGTCATAATAACTACTACATCTCAAACAGTAATTGACTGTGAGCGGCCATTTGTTCAGGTGTGCTTACTCATGATATTGATCATCTTAAATAACACTCATGCGAACATGTAGAAAACTTCAATAGATACTCTTTCCGTATCGATCGCAACACTATTCCTTTTTTTTTTTTTTTTTTTTTGCTTGTATCAACTTCTTATACATTAAACAAAAAAAAAAATCTCATATTTTATTCACCCTCACTCTACGATTATTTATTCAACCTCACATTTTTCAAATTATTTTATTGATTATATAGCTACTCTTAAAATTTGTGTCCAACTCAATTGGAAGTTGAGTCGAGGCAGAGGGAGTTCATAGCTACTGACGTGTTTAAGTTTAGGTTTTGAATTTTTATGTTGAAAGTGGCGTTGTTAGTATCATAGTATAAATGCTAATTAAGATTGATTTACCTAAATTTAAAACTTGATATTATTACTTGTATCCGAAGTTAAATTGGGAGAGAGTATCTGGATTTTTGTATATTAAGGGAATTTGGGCAGATATGTTGGTTGGATAATGGTTTGTACCTGTGGAAAATGTTGATGAACGTGGTCGGGTTTTTGGGTGGATTAATTACTTTAGTGTGCACATGTAAAGAAAGAAAGAAGAAATTAAAGGCATGAACAAATAATTAAATTGTTGAAATAAAGTAAAGCAGGTGAATATATGAATCATGGGAAATGGCTTGGTTGGAAAGAGGTCACGACACATCCCACTATATATCATATCTTAGTATCATGATCATAATGGAAAATAGTATAACTAACCACAGAACAAACAAATAATATTACCACTCTGCGATTATATACTCCCCTAACCGGTCTTAGTATAATTTTAAGATTAAGGATATATTCTTTTCAACTGAAAATTCATTCAGTTCAGTTCTGCTTAGTTATATTTTATACTACAATTCAGTAAATTGTTGTTGAAGAGAACATAGCCTAAGTTATATAAATAATTTAAATAATTTATAAAGAGTAGGCAGTACTAAAAGGAGTAAATAAATATGAGATGTGTTTTTCAATTAAGGTATGTTTACTTGAGATTGATACGAGCATCAGGCCCGACCCTAAGCATGCGCGGGCAGTCCGCCCACTCAGGGCCCCCTATTGTGAAGGGCCCTCATTTTAAATTTGAGATTATGTATATATCCATTTTCATCCAATAATTAAGCATTAAAATCCATGTCTCCAAGTGGTTAAGTCTATATCTACTCAACAAAAGGTCTTGGGTTCAATTCATGAAGGTGTAAATATTTTTATTTTATTTATCTTGAATATTTTTTCTTTCATTATATTATTTTTAGGACCCCAATTAAAATTTCGCACAGGGCCACCTAAATCTCCGGGCCCGCCCTGACGAGCACTCCCATAACGTGCATGCTACACGTATCATTTTGTTAAAGATTAACCTTATTTTTCATTACAAACATGAATGCATATTCAATATAATCAAATTGAAAAGTGTGATTATTATTTTATTGTTCTTTATATAAATTGAAAAGATAATTCTAAAGATTATTGATTTGATTGAACACAATACAAATTTGAAGTGTTTACTAATATCTTTTCATATTTACCCCAATTATAAAAGAAATTAAAATGAAAAAAAAATTGTTAACTATGCAACCACATAATAAAAAAAATAAATAAATAAAAGGCAGAAGATCACTAAAACAGGATTTGAACTATTGATCTTATGTACAGTAAAATCTCTATAAATTAATAATGTTGGGACCGGGATATTTTTATTAATTTAGTGAGATATTATTATATCGATAAATTGATAATTTATTAATTTAAAGAGGTTTCATGACTTCAAAAATTCAACCATGTGATGCTGGGATAATTAGAGCCTTTAATACTACCGCAAAAGATTTTACCATAAGATTTTGGAAGGTTAGGAGTTTGACATTTCTTCTCCGAGAAAAGATTAATGTTTTAGATGCTATCAATTTGGCCGTCTCAGCTTGGAAAGTAAATGTGCAACAAGAGGCCATAAATTGCTTTCGACACTGCAAAATTCGTTCGGCGAATCAAACCGGTTCAAGTGATTTAAACGATGCAAATTCTGGAGAAGACATTCGTGAGCTTGAGAACTTAATTACGGATATGCATTATCGGCACAAAATGTATGTGAATCACTTGCTAGATTATCCTGGTGAAAATAATGAATGTTACGATGTTCAAAGCATCGAAGAAATTGTGGCGAATACCATTCAAAATTCGGTCGATGATGAAGCTGAGGATGATTCAATAGCTTTGGAACTGGTCACTTGAAAAGACGCATTGCAAGCGGCAACAACTCTTCACAACTTTTTGTTGCAATACGAGAAGACAACGCCCCAACTCTTTAGTGCAATGGGGAGATTTATAGATGAACTCAATATAGATTTGAATTTTGAAAAAAAAAAAAGCAACTATAGGTTCACTTTTTACTAAACAATCTTAGAATTTTAAAGTGTATCTCACACACACACACATAGTAATTATTAATTTATAGTTTCGTTGGGACCAATATATATAGGCTCTGTTTAGCAAAACTAGCTGGAAAGCTAGCTGGTAGCTGGTTAGCTAAGCTGAAAAGCTAGCTGGTTTTAAATGTAGGTGTTTAGCAAATTAGCTGAAAAACTAGCTGGTATTTTGTAAAATGACATAAAAGGGCATTACTCTTATTTTTCTTGTCTTTAACCTTTCTTATCGTATTATTAGTCTATAGTTTTTTAAATAATAATATATCATATTTTGTCCAATAATTATAATATATATTTAATGTACTTTACATCGCCACTTTAATAACATCATCAAAATCATCAGAAGTTGAAAGAAATAATTGTTGAGCATTTTAACTTAGTAATGAAAAAAATCAATATTTGATGTGTACTACATGTATGCATTTTAAAGAGGTGCGGATACATTAATCCTTATGCTAGTTGCAAAAAAGTACACAAAATGTATAACAAAGGATCCAACAATATAAAATATAAGTTGAGAATTCTAATGACCTTCCGGTTTACAAAAAGAAAACGTAACTAAGCTAGATCATCACTTCCCCATATCAAAGCTGCAATGCTGTCACGGATTATATTCATCTCAATAGATGTTTCTCTTGAATTTCCATAGTTGGTAGCACTAGCAGTGTCAGGAAGTTCTTCAAAGAATTTTGTTATATGCTACCTACTATATAAAATCTTTACTATATAAAAACTTGTGTTGAAATTAGATTGTTGTCTTGAAATCAAAATGGCGATGAGATTGAGACCACTGTTTGCGCACACTAAACCCACATTTTCAAGATCTTGCTTGCCTTTCTCATGCAGTACACCACAGCCACATAACAACACTAATAATACTATACTCTATGCTATTGATTATTCATTACAATAGTTAATAAACAGGGGCGGACCTAGGGACAGGGCGTCCCACAACTAAAATTCGGGAATTTTTTTTTTATAGGTAATATTTTCGAAAATTTTGAATTTCACCCCCTTAACTCCCGAAAAAACCTCATATATATATAATTTCTCTTCCGTAGGTTGAAATCATAGGTCCGCCCCTATTAATAAACTATCAAATTGGCGACAAATTAAATAATTTAGAACATGTACTACTGCCCTTTCCGTCACAACTCACACAATAAGCTAAATTCCTAATTATGGTTTGCTATAATACTACCGACTAAAGTTGATGTACATTTTAATTATTATATAAAACATTCATATATATATTAATATTTAATACTTCCTATATTTTAGAGAAAGTGTTACAACTTTCCGTTTCCAGTGTTTCACTAAAAGTGTTATAATTTTCATTTATGGAAAATAATTAAATAATAAAACTCCTTACCTTTCACTTTTATTACAATATACCACTCAGTTAATCTCTAATAATTAGGGGGGCGACTTGTACTTTTTATTTTTTCTAAAAATTAGTACAAATCTAAATTGTAACACTTTTTCTGAAATGGTGGGAGTAATATACTGTGTTTGATCGCGATATATGCTTGATCAGTTTGCTCATATTAGTTCCTGATTCACGGCATATTCCGCTGCCCGCTTCTTTATTCTTCCTTCGTTAATTCATGTCGACACATACAACAATAAATACATGTATTGTATTAATTAAAGTTTCTTTTAATATAACTAAGGATGATACTATATATAATAAGTATATGATATGGAGTAAAGTGATTGATACTTATGAGAGCATTTTAAACTGACAAGATGCTTCAGGATCGATGACCTCAAGATACTCGAGATGTAACTCAGCCTACTCGAGAAGCTCCACGCAAGGGCATTAATTAAACATCCAAAACGTGTTGACTCTCTAAGGGAGTCCCTCAAAGGACGTTCCTCCCTCGAGGTTCATGAGCTCGAGTGATCCAAGTCATAGACGCTCAATTTACTTTAACTGGAAAGGGCTTCCCAAGCCCTCGAGACTTAGAGCTCGCAATAGGACAAATGGTCTTGGGAACCCCCAGCCTCAATCTCAACACTACAAAAAAGCTAGGCTGGGGCGACGGATAGATCCGTCGCTTCAGCCCAACGATCCGTCGCCCCAGCTATGGCGACAGATAAAAAAATCCGTCGCCCCGCTGGAGTTGGGCCGACGGATAGATAATCCGCCGTCCAATTCGCGACGGATTGGACGACGGATTATATATTTGACTTTTTTTTTTTAATCGAAATATAACGACGGATAGAATCTATCCGTAGTTATATGTAACGACGGATAGATTCTATCCGTCGTTACCTTTAGCGACGGATAGATTCTATCCGTCGCTAAACTGGACGACGGATAGATTCTATCCGTCGTTATATTTAACGACGGATAGAATCTATCCGTCGTCCAACATATTATTGGAATTAGTGACGGAATCTGAAATTCCGTCACTGTGAATCCGTCACTAATTCCGTCACTATTTATTTCATATTAATCCCTGTTTTTCGTAGTTCACCTATTTAATCAATATAATGTTCGATAATAAATGAATAATACGGAAAATATTTCAATAAATTTTGAATAAAAAAAGTAATATCCGGAGCTGGAGAAATTATCCACACAAGTGTAAATAAGAAAAAAAAATCCGAACATACATATACATAACTAACTAGCTATCAGACGGGGGTGGGTGTGGGTGATGGCGGAACTGGGACATGAACTGCTCCATACAGAATCAAGGCGCCGTTTCTCCTCCTTCGTTCTCTGTCGTCAGCGCCTCCATCTCGTCCCTTTGTTGCTCCATCTCTTGAGTTAGCCGAGCAACCTATTCTGACTGCGATCGCACCATTTCCGAGACACAGTCCCGTGTAAACCGGACGTCTGGACTGCTGGGATGATGATGAGGAGCACCCCGGACTAGCCAGGCTCAAACCAAGGCTCCCGAGTCCATATATTCGTCCTTTCTTGTCCGGTTGGTTGACATCTAAGAAGATGTTGTCAACTTGTTCGATTGATGACTCGCCTGCCTCTTCCTCCCTCGCTACACGAGCATCAACCTCACTGAAATCGTAAATAGCGTATATCATGATCGCCATCGCTTTTAAAAACTAACTTGTAATAGTGTACAAATATGAACTTTAAGCAACATAAACATACCGCAATAGACGAGGCCCGGCAGTCGGTCCATACCCCGCCCTTCTGCTTGGCCTTCTTGAAGATGGCATACTTGGATGTCACCTCCCCCCGTGCCACCTGAATCAAACCAGATCTAGTCAACAATTTATCATCTACAAGTAATAGAGCAGCAGAGACACAATACATACACGTAATGCTAGATTGCAAAAACACATATATACGCACCGATTGATAATAATCGGTATGTGGAGATCGCCTCCAAGGTGGTGAACGCCTTCTTCGCCAGACGATCGGGATGCCCGGTTACTGTTGGTCGAGCAACGTCCGGACATCGATTCGCGCCATGAAGCATCCCAAAGGGCCCACTCCGCTGGATCAACCTGTGGAGGGATTGGGCCACCCCGATCCCGAATGGCCTTCCACGAACAGACCATATCCCTGTACAGTTTGGATCCCACAGTCTCGTAAACACGCCAGATCTGTGGGATCAACCTGCTGGGAATGAAGTACTCCTTCTACACTCCCAATTTCATACAACATCCAAAGTCAATACATGTATAACCTCACCATGTTACATCAATTTAACAAGATACAACAACATAACAGATATGGTGACTAACATATCACCCAAACAAAGTGGCTAACATATCACTCACATATAGTGGCTAACATACCACTCACATTGTCCTAAATTTTACTAACACAACGGTGACTAACATATCACCCAAATAAAGTGGCTAACATACCACTTATATTAAAACGATTATAATTACAAACGAAGGAATGCCATATTTTAACTTACCCTCAGCTCATCGAAGTACTCGGCCCTCATGCGCTCCGAGATGTGGCTCCAACACTCACCACCCTGCCCCGGTGGCTCTCTCCTGCTCCGGAAGATGTCATCTAGTTTGTTGTGCACCTCCCGAGGCCATAAGATGTTGTCAATGTATAAGATACAAGAAACGAATATATATTACTTTAGTACAACAATTTATACTTGTCAACTATCATTATAAGTTATGTTTTACATATTTAAGAAGAATGTATAATACTTACTTGGCAGGACCAACAGGGAAAAATCACTGGCAAGCCGTCCCACGTGATGTTGGGATGGTTTGGATCGAACACGAGGTAGGGACAATCGTGGTCGCCCTCCAAAGATGTGTCCTGGCCGACCGGTAGAGCCACGCTCTATCTCGCCGAGGGGTCTCGGGAATCGAGACCGCCGCCTCGACCATCGGAGCCCTCCCCGTCGACTGTCCCCACCCACCACTACTATCATGCGGCCGCGTGGTGGGGACGATAGTGGACGGCCTCGTCATGCATCTGCAAAAACATGTAATAAATACAATAAAATGTGTTAGTACGAGTTATAATACATAACAGATTATAATAACACATATAATTACTCAAATGTTATCAACTGCTAACTAGTTATAACACACATAATATACCGTTATTGCCGTCCTCTAAGTCTATATATTGGTCCTCGTGCAGACCAAACAACTCATCATCTGCTTCTATGGGATCTTCTGCTTGTTTATCGACATCCTCTTGTTGGTACGAGTTGGTAATTGAGTCGTCTTTCTCAATGTACGATCGTACATCCATGAACGGTCGGAATTCATTGTATACTTTATTTTTAACCTGACACGTTCCAATTGATTAGATCGTATTTAATTTATTAGATCGATTCCAATTCGGATAAGAAGATTATGGAGGTTAATTGTTAATTATTATATGTTCCTTATAAATTAATTATTAATTAAATGTTCGATATGTTACAAAATTGGGCATATATTTTAACCATTACAACCTCTTAGTACATATATTATATACTTAACATACATATCAAATTAACTAATTACTCTATACATATCGAATTACTACATATATTCATATCAAATTACATACTTAACATACAAATTTATCAAATCAAAACTACATACTTCTATACTTAACAAACATATCAAATTAACTAAACTAACTATATATACTTAACACACAAATCAAACTAACTACATACATTCATACATACCAAACTTAACATACTACATACATTCATATCATACTACATACCTAACATATATACATATCATTAACTAAACTAACTATCAAATTACACACACACACACACACAGATATATATATATATATATATATATATATATATCAAATTAACTAAACTAAACTAACTACTACATACTTATCATATATACATATAATTGCTCAAATTAATCAAAATAAACAAAATCCCCAAATTTTTAAAAACTAGGGTTTTAGCCAAAATACCTTGATTAATCGGTAGAAATATGAAATTGATCGAAGAACCAAACTCCTTGTCACACGAGCTTCGATTAGGCACCAAGATTGGCCGGAATAAAGAATGATTCACCGGAAATCGAAGAGAGGAGAAGAAGAAATTGAGGATGAAGAATGAAGAAGATGATGAATTCTGCCACATTTCTCGCCTCTGTCCCGGATAAAACCCCTCTGGGCCGACGGACACGTATCCGTCGACCCAGTTGGGCCGATCCGTCGCTAGTTTGAGCGACGGATAGTTATCCGTCGCCCCATAGCGACGGATAATCTATCCGTCGCCCCGTTTGTTTTTTTTAATTAAAAATATTAACGACGGATAAAATTATCCGTCGTTAATAATTTCCTTTTTTTTTTAGGGGAAATTTCATATACACTCCCTACAAAAGTCCCTAATTACATTTTCATCCCCGGAATTAATTCAATAACACATTAGTCCCTGCAATGTTTGAACTATTACGGAACGGTCCGAAAGTCAAAGGCAGTATCCAAGTTGGCATGTTTATTCTGACGTGTAAAAGGATGAAAATGATTTTTTCTCATTTTCTTCCTTTTTCGCATTTCTTTTAATCGTGGCAGTTGGACTGTTATGTAATTGATTTTCTCCTGGACCAAAGTGTAATAAAAAAGTTATTGCTTAATTTGAAAAAGTAGGATTGGGGGACCTTTATGTAATATATTTATGGGGTCTTAAAACCACAAATATGATATTTTATTTTTTTATAATTTTCATAAACTATTTATGGATCAAGTTGAAGTTTCTAAAATTTATAGGGGTCTTTTATAATTTCCAGAATTTAAATAAAATTTTCTAAAAATTTTCTGGACTTAATTGCAAAATTTGAGAAACGTTTGGGGTTCAATTGCACAAAACAAGAAATTTTGAACTTAACTGAAAAGGACATAATCTTATTGGGCTCAATTGAATGGTCCAGAAACCCTTTGGGCCTCGCTAGCAATTGCCTAGAATTTCACAGAAACCTCCCAAGAACTTTTTAAGAGTTCAATTTGGTCCCTAAGACTTTCCAAAGTTATCAATTAGGTCCAAATAAATATCCAGAATTGTAATATGGTCCCTGCGAGCATCAAATTCTCAAAAGCAGGGGCTTTGGATTTTCGAAAACCTCAAATAAGTCCCTACAACTTACAGAAGTTCTCTAAAACCATCAATTCGACATCCAAGCCCAACATAGATCAAATCTAGACACAAGACATTATGAATCGAATCCAAAATATATCATTTAGACGATTAAACCAACAACTAAGATTCAAATTGAAATTCGAACTTTCGTATTCGAAAACATCGACCTACCCAAACCAAATTCGAACTCCCATGACCAAGAAATCACGAATACAAACATCCGACAACCCGTTCCGGCCCAGAGGATGAGCTTCGAAGCTCTGTCAATTGCCATTAACGACGTCTTATAGCTTCGATCCGCTCTTTGGGGCGAACAAGGCTGTGGATATAGGAAAAAGAAATTGTTAGAGTCGAGATGGGATGATGGAGGTGGCCGGAGCGGAGCAAGTACGGTGGTTGGTGGTGATGGAGGAGGGCGGAGAAGGTGGGATGATGGAGGAGTATTGTTTTTGTTTGTTTTTCCATCATTCCCATCAATCCTCACAATTTCCACATCATCACCTGATTATCCACGTGGATAAACTAACAAATGATGGTCAACTCAAATAATGAAAAAAGGACTAATGTGTTATTGTTTTAATTGCGGGGACTAATTTGAAATAGGGGTGTTTTGTGGGGAGAGCAGGTGTAATTTTCCCTTTTTTTAAGTCAAACTTGGGCGACGGATAATTATTATCCGTCGCCCAATTTAGCGACGGATAAGTTATCCGTCGCTAATAAGCGACAGATAACTATTATTCGTCGCCAAACGGGGCGACGGATTGTCGTTTTTTGCTGATTTTCTTGTAGTGCAAGGGACAAGTCGACATAGATCCCTGACACCATAGGATTTTTCCCCTTGGGTTTCCTATAGATATTCCCATCCAGATCATTTATGAGGTGTGCATTCAATATCGAACCACTTATATCCCAGTCCTCCCAAAACACTCCCCTCAATAGATGCGTTGATTCATAATTGGACTTGTCTAGGGTAAGCTGGTTAAAAGGTTTAACCCTTCCCCTCTCCTTCATCCAAACGGGTTCTTCTTCCCCATTTCTGTTCTGCCTTCTTCTTTCTCCTTCTCTTGCCATTTTCGCCCAAATTCAAAGTCCGACCAAAACTCAACCATTCCGGCTAATCTTGGACTCTTTTCGAAGATCGTGGGACAAGGAACTCGGGTGGTCCATCAATTTCATCTTTCTTCGGCTAATTTCTCCGTAATCGAAGGTATTTTGGCTAAAACCGTTACTTTTTGAAATTTAAAAATTTTGTTAATTTCGACTAGTTTGAGCAATTGTATGTTTTTAAGAAGTATGTAGTAGCTAGTTTAGCTTATATTACGTATTGTGTTAACTTTCAAATGTGCAATTGATATATTTATTGTGAAATTGAATTGTTAGTATAATGTTAGGATGATTGTAAGTATGTAGGGTATTTAATTTGATATTTTCATATATGTACTAGGATTAGGAAGATTTAATTGTGTGTTTGGGGACAATTTGGTGATTTTAATATAATTTTTTCGTATTAACATAAAAATAATTACTACTATTTCATCTACAATTTGTAATATTAATAGTTAAATGGAAATTTAAAATTTATAAAAATTAATTTTAATCGTAAAATGCATGTAATTCATAAAATTCTTAACGTATTATAATTAAGAATGTAATTGTAATGAATCTAAATACGTAATGCTATACATGTAATTATAAATCTAATAAATTTAGACGTGTCAGGTTAATTATCCAATTATGAATCCCGATCGTTCATGGATGTACGTGTCAAATGTATATGTTTTACATGCAAATTCACGGTAATTTACTAACACATTTTTTCTCTATTTGTTGTATGTTTTTGCATATGCCGCGGTTTAGGAGACCTACATACCGTCCTCCGTGTCAGTGGGATCCACAGTGGTTACAGTGCAAAGACACCACCCAGTGGAGCGAGTAATCCTTATATGGGCTTTGATATTGGTGGGAGCAGCCAATTTACGCATGTCTGGGCTGACTAACCCCCTGACGATTGCCCCTTTTTAGTTTTGACACCCGGTGCTATGTGGAAGGGGAAGCCGGTGTTGTTCTCCAACGGCCAGACACAGTAAGTACATATTATGCATTTGTAGAACATAACTTAAGACAAGTATATGTCACATACCATTGATTTAACTATATATATACTAATGAATATTTATTTCTTGTCTTTCTCATTGATAACAGTTTTTGGCTCCCTGATGCTTCCGGTAACCTGACTGACATTTTTAGGGGCAGGAGGGAGTTACCTGGCGCTGGCGGCGAGAAGCGGTCACATGTATCGGAAGGGATGAAGGCTTTTTACTTCGATGAGTTGCGGGTAAGCTTAAATGTTACAGTGCTTTATTTGTTGTTTTTAATCGTTGTGTTAATGTGTGTGGTATGTTAGCCACTATATGTGAGTGGTAGCCACTAAACTTGGGTGATATGTTAGTCACCATTGTGTTAGTAAATTTTAAGACAATCTGAGTGGTATGTTAGCCACTGAACTTGAGTGATATGTTAGTCACCATTAATGAACTTGTTGCATGTGTTATCTTTAAATTGTTGTCTTCATTTACCTTGTGTAATTTCTATGTTGTGTGGAATTGTTGTAGAAAACCTACTACATTTCCAATGCCCTGCTTCCCCAGTTGTGGTCGGTTTTCGAGAGGCTAGGCTCAGACCTCTATAAGAAAATGGTTCATGCTGCGAAAAAATGTAGAGACAAGGGCACTAAGCCATCGTTTATAGGGGATGAGGAGGCGATTGGTGGAGTAATCTTGAAGGAACCCTTGTCGTGGATCAAGGCAAAGAACAGAGAGAACTGTTGACCGAATCGATGATAATGAGCACTTCCAGACACCATTATGGGTCGCGAACTGTTGTTACGGATCACCAGATGGCGGTTAGTGTATATATATTAATTACTTACTACTTGTGTTTTTTGCTTTCATTATCCGCTGTGGAAGATGATTTATATGTTTTTTGCTTTCATTTCTACCAACTTACTACTTGTTTGCATGTATGTTCTTTAGATCCAGGCTGGAGACCCCAAGACCGCGCTATACCACTTCAAGAAGGCTAAGCTGAAGGACGGCATTTGGGTGGACGAGAAGTCCAAGCGTTTTCACACAGGACCAGGTCCAGGAGATGATGACTCCTCTCCAAGAGGAGTTATCTAGAAACAAGGAAGAGATTGAGCAAATCAAGGCAGCTTACCAGCAAGTGCTTGAGAACCAGGCTCGTATGGCTCAGCAGGTGGATGCTTTGACCCAAATGATCTTGATTACCCAACAACGACCGCCTCCTCCGGCCGATTCTTAGTTACATTGGATGTATGCTTATGTTGTTTATGCTACATATACACTATTTCATCTTCTGTACGGATATTTAGTCTTCGGTTTGGATAATTTGTATTCGACGAATCTCTATTGTTAATTAATACAATTTAATTGTTTCGGGTATATTATCTACAATTATATTGTGTGAAAAACAGGTGAAATGTAAAACAGGAATTAAAATTTAAAAAAATAAAAAAAAACAGGTTTTTTAGCGATGGATAGGAATCCGTCGCTAAAAATGCCGACTTTAGGCTATTTAGGGCTGGGACTTTTAGAGACGGGTTAGGAATCCGTCTCTAACAGTCCCAGCCCCAGTTAGGGACGAATAGTAATCCGTCCCTAAATCGCAACAGAAGGTCAACGGATTTACACGTCGTGAATTAGGATATCTGTCCCTAATTCGTTTGAGAGGCCCGTTTTTTAAGACGGACATCTCATCCGTCGCCCAATCCGTCGCTAATGGATTAGCGACAAATCGGGTGGGCTTTATCCGCCGCTAAAGCCCGATTTTTTTGTAGTGTTGTTCGCCTTATTCCGATTTAGCGGCGGATTGGCTTATCCGTCGCTATTTGCGACGGATATACCAATCCGTCGTTAAATCGAATTTTTTATTTATTTTTTTAATTTTTCTTTTTCACTTTAATTTTTAGTCAATCCTGATTCACGACGGATTAGTCTATCCGTCGCGAATTAGGGACGGGTATTTAATCCGTCGCGAATTAGAGACAGATTATTATTCCGTCTCTAATTCGAGACGGATTAGAGACGGATTGGCGACGGATTGAGCAATTCGTCGCGAATCCGTCGTTAAACTATAGCGATTCATCGCTATTATTACCCGTCACCAAATCCGTCTCTAAAACCGAACATTCTTGTAGTGCAAGTCATAGGTATTTTAGCCACGACCCTCAGTTATGAGTGAAAAGCATAGCAAAACTGTTTCAACCATCTAGAACATAGTTTAGTATTTAGTGAGATTTTAACACCAGCCCTTTGTGGATACCCCAAATTAATGCTAATATGGTATTTACTAACATCTGGAGATCCAAATTGATAATTGATTGACCTATGGAACAGATCTAATTCAAAAATAACATACTATGTTTTTTTAAAATTAGTCACCGCCCTCTTTCCTTGTCTCTTTCTTTTCAAGACCTTAACGTCCAGGCGGGCGGCACCCACAAATCAATATATTGCATGTCGTTTCTCCATGAAAGGCTAAGACATTCGATCTCCACCAGTAAAACTGGATTCAATGATCTTATCCACACACATTAATAATGGTAACAACGAAGTACAATATTTGCTGACTTGTAGCACCCTAGTACATCTTTGTTGGCCGGTTTGATTATAAACTACTGTTACAGATCCCATGAATTATGAGTCAGATTACTTTGATATCAATAGTATTAATCGAGAGTAACATTTGTTCCATTTGTATCAATCACGTTTGTAATAGGAGAGATTGAAAAAAAACTATAAAAAATCTTTCCTAACATAAGCACAATTTTTTAATCGTTCTTTATATACCAAATATCTTACAATGCACTTTGTACTCACACGTATCTCAACGAGCATGATAATTAACTTGGTATTCTTTATAAATAACTATTCAAATTAAAAGTATTTGGTTTATATGCGTACCTATATCAATCATTTTTATTACTTAAAATCGATCGATTACATTATAAACGCTCTGCTTGGAAATGACAAGAAAAACTAGAATGTAAGGCTTTCTTTATAATACTAGTAATATGGGCATCCTAGTAATATTGACTACCTAGAATGTAAGTCACGATTAATTACAATAGTAAATTGGTTTAATATTTAAGTATTTGGATGAGGGTGCGGGATTATGTCATGATCAACATATAAAACATACACTAACCTCTGATTTCATCTAAATCATTGGTGCATTGCTGACAATTAGTAGTTGATGATGGTGATTAACTAGGCAGCCATATAATATAATTAATCAATTACTAATTATATATATGTTCTTGTCACGTCTCATTCTTGACAACAACACATTAATTATTCTACGTCAAATATCACCTAAATGTATTTGGAGATATATGCATGACAGTTGACACTTGACAAAGTACCATCTGTTTTCTTGGTCGTTCGTATGTTGTCACATTTGTTTTAGTCGTTTTATATAATCAGAACAACTAATTGCAACAAAGCAACAACTAAGCTAATTGGTTATTGGGATTCACGGGCAGGTTATATTCTAACACTAAGTTGAATCCGGTGGCATAATCCTAAGTTTGTTGGACTTGCATTGACTCATGAATTCATCACATAGCTACCAAATTAACATTCACGATATCTTTGGAAATTGGGTGAAATCATACTTCACATTCCAAAATCAGCAACTGATATGGTGAAATCATATGCAATCAGCTATATGTATAACTTCGAACTTTAGACGAGATGAAAATTCTATTATGGTATAAGAGTAATTGATTAAGTATTCAAACTTTGATTTTAAATGAGATGAAATTATATTTACTATATATGTGTTTTTTAAAATTTTCTTAACTGTTGTGATTGAAATGACCAAAAATGTGGATAAGTTCCGGCCAGAACCAAGAGAGTTGTAACGAAATAGAATTTGAGAATTGGGATCTTCACAAGAAACAGAAAATGCAAGATATATATAGTAGTAGCTAATCCATTGTTATGACAGCTCTCGATCGTAACTTATCTTGTATGCTGATTGTGATAAGGAATAATTCGCTGGTCTTTGTTTTCCGATAGAAATTAAATGAATATGCCAAGATTATTTATCAAACCTAACATGCTTGTCACTTTCAAGCAAAAGTTTGATACTGTGATTATGTCGTCTGTGTTAACATAAGCCACCAAAAAAAAAAGCCATCTAGCCGCTGAAAGGTCATGGACAAAATGAATGTCAAACGCGATGTGTTAATTTCATCGCAAGAATGCATGATAGGATGGAGAGCAAGTCTCCTAGCAACAAGATTGTCGCATAATAAGCGAGAGGGGGTGAGGCTACAAAGACCCCAAGTTCTCCATATAAGTGAAAAATCCAA
Source organism: Plantago major (assembly GCA_026545765.1). Classification (NCBI taxonomy): domain Eukaryota; kingdom Viridiplantae; phylum Streptophyta; class Magnoliopsida; order Lamiales; family Plantaginaceae; genus Plantago; species Plantago major. The sequence continues at coordinate 6,500,778 of CM048840.1, forward strand.
CAAACTTCGGTTGCGATGGAAGCTAAGGCACACTATTTAGTATTCTTTGAATCTTTTTGGTTGGGATATGTCTTAATTTATAATCAAGATCTAAAACCCTCCGGAGTAAAAATTTATACGGAGACTGCACGGATCATCAACCAACCCTCTTTTAAGTAATATTTTGGAGTTCTGGTTATTCCCCGTGATGGACTATCCCCTCACTCTTAGCTTGATGAATTGAATGCCTTGACATATTAGACGGCATTAGTGACTATTTCTCTCTCAATTTAGGATCTATTTCGAGGCTTGCTTTCGTGATCTAGAGTTAGATATATAGTCTTTGTGATGTTTGAACATCCCTCATGTCGGTCGTGATATTTTGCTTGAAGTTTCTTTAATAAAGCCTTTTTGCCGTTTAATAAAAATGACATTCAGCTTTCATAGAGAGCTCAAAATGCCATCTTGTTTCCGAGAATGCCGCTAAATGGGAGCCGATCTCATAAAATGATATATGCCGAAGTAGATTTACAATCACGCATATCTCCACCAAAATTGGAGTTTGAGTAGCTATGCGGTGAGAGATAAGGACAAAGGTTTACGAAGCAATAAACCATGACGTAAAACTGACTTCGTTTTTAAGACGCTTATCATTAGAAATTAAACAGACAGACAAACTGAGTTTGAACCAGAAGAGATAACACGAATAAACGGAGACAAACGATCCTGACGTAAAACTGACTTTTATATTAGATAACGCAATAGTCGATTTATTGTGATTTATGGTAAAGATGTATGAGGTAAGTTATTATATAGTACAATGTAAAATACATAACATCAAACAATTGGTAAAGTGTGGACTTGTGGTAACTGGTGTCCGGTATGGTCGAGTGTGTATATTTAGAAATACTACTAGTAATCCGTGACGATCCCACGGTATAGTTTACTTTTAACAATAAATAGAAAGGAGATGATAAAATAAATTGATCGGAAAAATAAGGTAGTCAAATTTGTGTGAGCAACATTGATCGTGGTATCGATCGGTAGTCCTTCTTCATCCAATATTATATCATTGAGTGTTTATTTATGTTAACTATAAAAAATGTAAAAATAGGATCCTACCGTACCCGACCTATTAATTAGTAACATGTACATGTTTTAAAAGAAAAAATTTATCCCTCAAACGGAACCAAATTAAAATAAAATACAAAGATATTAACATAATCATAGTATTGTTGTTAACAACCCGTGGTAGTATGCCTTCCACACCACAAAAAAAAAAAAATTATACAAACATAATTTCATATGTTACGGTTGTTTTTCCAACCCCCGGTTCCCAACAACCTCGCGGTGGCCACCAATGACACAAAAATTGTTGTTCTACAAACATAATTTCACATGATACGATTGTTTTTTTTTTCAAAACCCCCCTCTTCGAGCCCATTATGGATGAAAGAGAGTTTCCCCGCCTAGAGAGTATCTCGCCATAACCCCCAAACGGCGGACCACATGGAGATCAAGAAAGTACAGAGAAGATCGAAGACAATTTTTCCGCCTAGAGTATCACGGGTCGTTATGGAGATAAGATCGAAGAGAGTTTCCCTTCTAGAGAGTATCATATCCCCCAGGTCCGTTATGGATCAAGAGAGTAGAGAGGAGATCGAAGAGAGTTTCCCGCACTTTAGAGTATGTGATTCCCCCAAACAAAAAAAATGTAGTTTTTACTAACTTAATCATTAAATGTTGCGGTTGGGTCTTGTAGCAAAAGTATGGAACGGGTTCGAGTGTATGCCAGACCGGACCTGAACATCATTTTCGAACGGACTTGAATTCGGGTTGGATAGAACCAGTCCTTCCAGCCAGAAACCGTAGAGAAGAGAACCCTTATACCTCATCCTACCGATTGAATCTTATACATAAAGAAAAGAAAATTGAAAGTCTTCACATGTAAAATGTTGTTGATAGACATGTAAAGATCAACACACCCCTAATTAGCTCACGTGTATCTCTTCTATCTTCTGGAACTGAAAGAGCACGTCTAGTACACGATTTATAGAATATTTTTAGAAGATTAGTTGAAGGGACTGTATCAAGCATAGAGCCAAATGTCCTCCTAACTGGATCCATGCCCATTAAGAAAATTCATATTCAATAGTAAACCATACAAACTGAAGGTATAAAATATAATTAAGCTTCATTGAACAATGAGCATCAAACCGGAATATAAGTTAAACCTTAGAGATCTCTATAAACATTTAAATTATAATCAAAGCTACTAAGTCGCAAGGTACTTTAGCCACATTTCGTCAATGAAAATACTAACTCAGCTAATTTACGTGATGGTGGAGAACAAACACGTGCTCAAGGTTAGTCTTCCTTATCCAAGTCGTGCAGTGTAAACTTTGACTCGGCATTTTCCGCATCAACCTCTGCCTATTAAGAATCACAAATAAAGGGTATTTCTCTCGTATCCAAGTCAAATAATATTTTACAACCACTCCAACCCCATCTGATTGAGCCTATTGTCAAAAAAACAGAAATTAACATCAAATTTATCTTGATCCATATCGAATAAAAAAAAAAAACAACTCAAGAAGAATATGCGTAGCTGACTTTATGAAAGGCCATTGAAGTTGCCAGAGCCATAATTATGCTGCCAGAGCACTTAAATTTAATTTCCTAATTATTGTTTAATTAAGAGTGTTAATCGTTGAATAAAAATTCTGAAAAATTAAAATGTAAGTTCTACAGCGTAATTAGAGAAAAGAATCTCAACCCCAAATTTTATCCCCATTTCATCTTTCCCTCTAAGTCAACTACTAACTATGGTAAGATTCCCTCACAACAAAAGATACAGACCATCAAGGATCTAGCAATTTTGTTTCCATCGGTTGTCGGTAGGGACCTGAAGGGGAAGACCAAGAAAAGATGATTTATTCTGGTTCATCTGAGTTTCCGAAAAGGGGATTTAGTTTTGGTTACCATGACTTCGGCTTAAGGGTTGATTATTTGCAGGGTTGTTAGAAGATATTTTTGGTTTCTATTATTTCTGCCATGAAGCTTCATCCATTCCTGGTAGAGGATCTCGATTCTAGAGCTACCATATCTATATTAACAAACGAAAAGAGGAGCGCAGGAATACAGTCGGATGATTCTCTGTTAATGAAAATCTTTATTAGAACAGAGTGTAGTCGTGTAGAGATTGATCCGATTCGGTAAATTCAAGGTGGATTTCTTCTCTTACTGTATACACCTACAACCACAACCATGTTCTATCCACTACAAGAAAACAGGGTTTTAGCTAAGCCCCCTGCCGATCCGTCGCTAAGGCCTTAATAAATTCAGTGTTGAACATTTACTGTTGAAATTTCAACACTAAATTTCCACTATTATTGAACATTTTACCGGAAGATATTCCGATAACAGTGAAAATATTAGAACTGTTTTGCAGAATTTAAGATGCAAAACATTGACTAAATAGGGTAATGGAATTACCTGAATGTAATAGTCCACATTGGAAATCAAAATTTATTGACGGACTTCCTGCATTATTTGCAGAAAGGGTTAGAAAAAATCTAAGAAAAGATAAAGCTTCTATCCCTTATGAAGATTATACTTATGGCAAGTTAATTGGAACTTGTATACAAGAAGGTTTAGCCTTATGCAATGAGATTAAATTAAACCAACAAATTAAAAGACAGAACTTGAAAGTGAAAGCCCAGTTGGGACAGTTCTGTGACCAATTTGGTATGGATGTACCATCCACTTCAAAACCTCATAAGTCGAAAGATAAGTCGGCTTATAAGCCAAAAAGGAAGAGACATTACTCTCCAAGAAAATTAGAAATCCGTAAACAAAGAAAAGAAGATAGAAAACGGATTAGAAAGAAACTTATAGTTTGCCGTCAATGTGAAAAACTTGGTCACTTTGCAACAAATTGTTGGACCAAGCGAAAAATAAACAGATTAAAAGCTGATAATGATTTAAAAGAAACTCTCTCAAAAATACTTTTAAATTCTGATGAAGAAAAGAGTATGGACTTTTCTGAAGATTCAGATACTTCTAACAGTACTGAAGAAGAGAACTTAAAAGCTCTTGATCAAGATTCAGTATTGTCTGATTCAGAGTCAGACTGTGAACCTTGTATACTTGGACAACCATGTATAAGAAAACAAGGAGACACATATAATGATAAATTCTTTAATAAAGAATTTTACAATATTCTTTCACAGTTTCAAGGAACTGATTTAAATGTTTTAGATGGTAATAATATTATCGAGTTTCTGAAAACAATTAAAGATCATGAGTTAAGATCTAAAATTATAGATCATATGGAAAATATTCCTAGTACTTCTTCGACTTTGCCAGAACCAATGGTTCTCCCGGAAGATTTCAAAAAAGATGAACCCTACTCTATGTCAGAAGTTTATAAACTTCTAAAGCAGAGAAGGACAGTGGAAACTCCTACTTCTACTCATGATTTAGAAATAGAAGTTGAAAACCTTAAAAAGGAAATACAGGTTTTAAAAAGAGAAAATAAATTAATAGACTATCGAGTTTCTAAACTTGAAAAATATACAAAAGAAACTGATCATTCTACTACTGGTGAATCAAGTCGAAGTAAACCAATTGCTCAACCTTTTGATTCACAAGTGGATGATAATTTTCTTTCAACCTTAGAAATGGTCATATCCCAAAAATGGTATATCAAAGTTACCCTATTAATTGATGACTATTTTTCAAAAGAATTGACTGCTCTCATAGACAGTGGTGCAGATTTAAATGTCATACAGGAAGGATTAATTTCTACAAAGTATTTTCATAAAACTACGCATACTCTTTCTTATGCTGGCGGAGAAAAAAATTAAATGTAAAATATAAGCTTCCTAGAGCTTATATCTGTATTAATAAAAATTGTATTCAAACTAGTTTTTTACTAACGAAAGATATTTCTAATCAAGTAATACTTGGTACCCCTTTTATTTCAAAAATTTATCCTTTTACCCACGTGAATAATACTGGTATTACCGGAACTTTTCAAGGTGGAAAAATCCAATTAAATTTTATTATGAAACCAGTTAATAGAATGTTACATGAGATGTATGATCATTTGACCTTAAAGAAAAACCAGATGAATTTCTTAAAACAAGAAATAAATTCTTTGACTATTGAAGAAAAATAACAAAATCCCAAATGACAAGGGAAAATTAAAATGATTGAGAATCAGCTTACTTTAGAAATTTGCAATGATCATCCTAATGCTTTCTGGAACAGAAAGAAACATGTAGTCAGTCTCCCTTATGAGGAAGACTTTGATGAAAAAAGGATTCCGACAAAGGCAAGACCTTGTCAGATGAATTCAGAGTATTTAGAACTCTGTAAAAAAGAAATTGATTCTTTATTACGTAAAGGTCTAATAAGTCCTTCTCAATCTCCTTGGTCTTGTACAGCCTTTTATGTTAATAAACATAGTGAACAAGAAAGAGGAGTTCCTAGATTAGTAATAAATTACAAGCCCCTTAATAAGGTTTTAAAATGGATTAGGCATCATATTCCAAATAAAAAAGATCTTCTAGAAAGACTTTATGATTCAATACTGTTTTCAAATTTTGATTTAAAATCAGGTTATTGGCAGGTACAAATTGAACAAAATGATAGGTATAAAACAGCCTTCAACGTTCCAATAGGATATTATGAATGGAATGTAATGCCATTTGGTTTAAAAAATGCTCCTTCTGAATTCCAGAAAATTATGAATGATATTTTTACGCCATACAGTGAATTTATATTGGTTTATATTGATGATATCTTAGTATTTTCAAAAGATATTGAAGCCCATTTCAAACATTTGGATATCTTAAAGAAAATAGTTATACAGAATGGTTTAATTATATCAAAACCAAAAATGTCTTTGTTTCAAACAAAAATAAGATTTTTGGGACATTATATAGAAAAAAGTAATATTATCCCAATAAATAGAAGCATTGATTTTGCAGATAAATTTCCTGATGAAATAACTAATAAAACCCAGTTACAGAGGTTTTTAGGAACTTTGAATTATATCTCTTCTTATTATAAAGATATAGCCCAAGATACTGCTATCTTATATGATAGACTTAAAAAGAATCCAAAGCCTTGGTCTGAAAATAATACTAAGGCTGTTAGGAAGTTAAAAGAAAAGGTTAAAACATTGCCTTGTCTTATGCTGAGTAATCCTTCATGGGATAAAATTGTTGAGACATATGCTTCAGATATAGGATATGGGGGTATTCTTAAACAGATTGATCCTCATAACAAACAAGAATATCTTGTTCGTTTTTATTCTAGAAAATGGAATAATAGTCAGAAAAATTATGCTACTATTGCCAAAGAAATATTTGCAATTGTCAAGTGTGTTTTAAAATTTCAAGATGATTTATACAATCAAAAGTTTATAATCAAAACAGACTGTAACTCTGCAAAGTTTATGTTTAATAAAGATTTTAAACATGATGTTTCTAAACAGATGTTTGCAAGATGGAAAGCTCATTTAGCTCCTTTTGATTTCGAGATTATTTATAAAAAAGGAGAAGATAATAGTCTTCCAGACTTTTTAACACGTGAATATATTTCATGAATTTTGCAGGAATGTACTCGCGAGGAAGAGGCTCTCCCTCTTATAGAGGAAGAGGATGACGGGGATCAGAAAGGATTCTGGCCCAAACTGGCAGAGGAAACACTACAAGAAATCCGCCGTTTAGCGACGGCCATTAGAGACGGATAGAATCCGTCGCTATTTAGCGACGAATCGCTAACTCAATCCGACTCGAATCCGTCGCTAAATTAGCGACGGATGTTTCTCCGTCGTTACATAGCGACGGATTTATTTATCCGTCGCTATTTAGGGACGGATATTAAATCCGTCCCTAAATAAGTTGACCAGCTTACAAAATAAAAAAAATTAAAAAAAAGGTAAGATCCGTCGCTAGTTAGCGACGGATTTTAGCGACGAATAGCGATCGGTCGCTAAAACCTTGATACCATCGGGCAGTAGCCCTTTCTTCCCCATTTTTCTTCCTTCTTCCTTCGCCATTTCCAATTTTCCGACCAAATCTCGACCGTTCCGGCCAATTTTGGAGTCTTCTCGAAGCTCGTGGGACAAGGAGCTCGTGTGGTCAACCAATTTCATCTTTTCACCAGCTAAATCGAAGGTATTTTGGCTAAAACCTTAACTTTGTCAAATTTGGGAATTTTGTTAATTTTGACTAATTTGAGCAATTGAACGTTTATTGTAAGTATGTAGTAGTTAGTTTAGCTTATATTACATAGTGTGTTAACTTTGAGATGTTCAATTGATGTATTGATTGTGAATTTGAATTTTTAGTATAATGTTAGAATGTTTGGAAGTATGTAGGGTTGTTAATTTGATATTTTCGTATATGTAGTAGGATTAGAAAGATTTAGTTTAGTGTTTTGGAACCCTTACTTGTTGACAAATTTGGGAATTTTGATAATTTCGACTAATTAGATCAATTGTATGTTTATGGGAGATATAGTATATATACTAGCTAGTTAACTTTGTGCAATTGATATATTGATTGTGAATTTGTATTGCTAATTATTATAACGTTAGGATGTTTGTAATTAAGTACGTAGTAATTTTGATTCGATAAATTCGTATATATACACTAGATTATGAAGATTTAATTAAGTGTTTTGAGACTATTTGGTGATTATATTAACGTAAAATGCATGTTATAAATCTAATAATTGTAGACGTGTCAGGCTAATCATATAATTATGAATCGATCGTTCGCTCATGGATGTACCGTCGCATAGTGAATGGCGTAATTCATCTAGTTTTGTGGAAGGGTTGAATCCTTCATCACTTTTAACGCTTACACAAACTACTTGTTTGAGTGGGGAAGATGAAGTGCCCTTGCAATGCGAACAAATGTAGGAATAAACAATTTTGCCTCCTAAAGCGGTAGTGGAGCACTTGAACGTAAGGGGTTCGTGTCTCGATGAGGTATGGTGTTATCATGGTGAGACACGAGCACCGTTCATGGATTATGAGCATCTCTCAAAGCGTAAAAGGAAGGAGAAAAATGTGATCGGAAGTACTCAAAACACGTCTACATCTGATGCTAATTATGATCATGAACGGATGGAGCAAATGGTGTATGATGTTGCGGGTCCAGAGTTCATGGACACGAGGGAGCCAGTAACCGAGGGGGATGTGGAGGAGCCTCCGAATCCTGCGGATCAGGTGTTCTTTGACTTGCTGGAATCAGCAAAGAAGCCGATTTATCAGGGATGTAGGCTGAGCGAGTTGTCTTTGTTGGCTCGGCTAATGAGTTGTAAGGCTAATGGCCAGCAATCTGAAGCGAGCTTCAATGAATGGGTACAATTAATGTCAGATCTTTGTCCGGAAGAAAATCTAGTTCCCACCAACTTTTACCAAGCGAAGAAAAAGATGCGGGGGATGGGGTTGCCCATGGAAACCATAGATTGTTGTGAGGATATGTGTATGATCTATTGGGGGGGAGGATACAGATCTACTGAAGTGCAAGTTCTGTGGTAAGGACCGGTACAAGCGTTACAAGGAGGGGGCTGCAAAGAAACGTCAGAAGAAAAATCTACCACATAAGAAAATGTGGTATTTTCCTCTAGCACCTCGTTTGAAGAGGTTGTATGCTTCAAGTGCTTGTGCCGATAAAATGCGGTGGCACAATAGACCTGGGTGAAGACCAATTTATAGACTTAACAATAGCCGATGAGGACGAGGGTATGTGTGTATTGTATGCTTAGTTGTTATGTGTATATATGATTAGTTGCTGATTATTATTACTTTAATATCTGTCAAATGTATATTCATGTATTCTTTACTAACTCATTAATTTTTTCTTGCAATTTCTTATTTGCAAATGCCGCGCCAAAGGAAGTCGACATACCTTCCTCCCGGGTTTAGGGGTGCTAGTCCAGCGGGTTCTAGTAGTACCCCAGCTAGTCATGGTAGTCCTCTCGTTGGATACGACATTGGGGGGAGCAGCTGACCTCATGTACCGGAGACTCCACGCCTACACGGCTTCGCTCCGGTGACTACCCTTCGACGGTGTCCGTGACTTGCGTTGACGGACGGTGCTACATTTCGTGGAAACCGATGTTGTTCCCCAATGGCAGGAACAAGTAAGTATTATGGAGTTGTAGAACATACACTTAAGATAAATATATGTTACATGATTTTACTAATGAATATTTGTTTCTTGTTTGTCTCATTGATAACAGGTTTTGGCCTCCGGATGCCTCGGACAAACTAGGCAAAATCTTCAGGGGGAGGCGGGAGATGCCGGGACAGGGAGGCGAGAAGTGGTCAAACGTCCCGGACCGGATGAAGCACTTTTACTTCGACGAGCTGCGCGTAAGCTTAAATGTTACAATTAATGCTTTATTTGTTTTTTAATCATTGTGTTAATGTGTGTGGTATGTTAGCCACTATATCTGTGAGTGGTATGTTAGCCACTAAGCTTGTTTTGATGTGTTAGTCACCATTTATGAACTTGTTGTGTCGTTTGAGTGGTATGTTAGCCACTGAACTTGGGTGATATGTTAGTCACCATTGTGTTAGTCAATTTTAGGACAATTTGAGTGGTATGTTAGCCACTAAGCTTGTTTTGATGTGTTAAATGAACTTGTTGTGTCGTTTGAGTGGTATGTTAGCCACTGAACTTGGGTGATATGTTAGTCACCATTGTGTTAGTCAATTTTAGGACAATTTGAGTGGTATGTTAGCCACTGAGCTTGTTTTGATGTAGGACTACTACATTTCAGTTTCATTTTAGTGTTATATTTAAATTGTTATCTTTCTTTATACTTGTGTAATTTTTACTTTGAATGGAATTGTTGTAGAATGACTATTTCATTCCCAATGCTACCGTGTCCCAGTTGTACTCGTTTCGAGACTTTAGGGTCCGACATCTACAGAAAATGGTCTACAAAATGAAGGAGACACGCAGTACCAACTTGGTGGGGATGACGAGTGGGCACTGTGGTTGACGTCGAATGATCCTTCGCCCGTGATCAAGCGTAAGAAACATAAAATCGTTTTCTCGAGCCGCATGATGGTACGCACGCTGACATCACTATGGGTCGCGAGCTATTGTTACAGATCACGTGATGGAGGTTAGTAAATATGTTGTTTATGACTTGAATATGATACATACGCTTTTAGCTTTCATTTCAATCAACTAACTACTTGTTTGCACATATGTTTTTAGGCCAATAAAGGACGGACCAAGAGTGCTGTACCACTTCAAGAAGGCTAAAGAAGAATGGCATCGGATCGACGTGAGGGCCAAACGTACATGTAATGCTTTTCTTAAGGTTAATTACATGTGTATTTGAGTATTTTAATTAAAGTGATTCCTAAAATTACATCTCATTTCGTATGCAACCAACAATTGCAGAGTGAGGTCGAGAGGAGGATGGACGAGAGGATGATCGACGGTCATGAGCTGTCAATTGAAGAGCAAGACCAGATATTCTTCGAGGTCAACCCAATGGACAGCAAGGATCGAATGTATGGATTGGGAAGTTTAGGCCCTTCCATGAGTTCTGGTAGCTTCTCAGTGTCCCAGGGATCAGGATCGCGATCTAACCTCTACACGCAGCAGCAGGTTAACGAGATGATGACTCCTCTCCAATGTGAAATAAACTGTCGACCAAGGCCGACTTTGCAAGTGCTTGAGGAACAGGCTCGTATGGCCAAGCGGATGGACGAGTTGACCTAGATATTCAGTAGCTCTTCCCAGTCTCACCCACCGCGTCCTCCCGATTATCCTTAGTTACATCAGACTTGTTATGGATAATTTGACACTATTTCACCTTCTAATTCTTATTTCGGATTATTTGTAGATAATTTATATAGTTTCGGATATATTAATGCAATTTAATTGTTTCGGGTATATCATCTATGACTATATTATGTGAAAAAACAGGTGAAAAATAAATATTTAAAAAAAAAATTTCAAAACAGTAGATTTAGCGACGGAATTATGTCCGTCGCTAAAACATATAAATTCCGTCGCTAAATACCAATCGAACTAAGCCGGATTAGTTCGTGAATTTAGCGACGGAAATAATTCCGTCGCTAAACCCCGTCTCTAATTAGAGACGGATACAGAATCCGTCGCCAATGCGGACGAACTGGTCAACGGATTAATCCGTCGCCAGTGCGTCGTTATTTAGCGACGGATCCCTTATCCGTCGCTAAAAAACATTGCGACGCATTGTTTGGGGACGGGTTTTATCCGTCGCTAAGGATTTAGCGACGGATCGGTCCAGTTTTATCCGTCGCTAAAACTAGTTTTTTTGTAGTGAAAGCTTATAGCAATGAATTTGCCATCACAAAAATCTGAGGCTCAAAGCTCAGAAGAGTACCAAGAATTTCTTGAATACAAAAGAAATAAGGGAAAAATCCCATCTTTTGCTAAAATAGTAGCAGAAGAAGAGTCTGAAGAAAGTAAGACTGAATATGTTGAAAACAGGAATCAAGAAGTAATACTTCTGCTTGAACTGGGGGATATGTGATGGGCAAATAATCCCTGGATTTTAATGGCCAGATATTTAGATAAGGCATCATATGCTTTAGGGTCTTATAAAACAAGATCTTTCTATGAAAATATTCTTTCAAACACAGAGTCATGTGAAATAACACATTTCTCAGGAACACAGAAGGAAGTTTATAACTTCAGTAAAATTTATATTAAAAAGGTTATATCTTCTGAAGAATGGGGAATAGCGCCATTAAGAGAAAGGGAATTTTACTATCCCGATAATAGAAATCCCATAAAGTATAACTACTGGGATTATGTTGAAGCATTTAATAAAGTGCTACTTTATGAAAATGATAGGAAAAAACACTCCTGGTTTATAAAAATGAGCAGTGAAGCTTATGAGCAGGAGATACCAAATTGGTTTCTAAACTGGTGGACATATTTTGGAACCACCTGGGTAATACTCCCTGAAAATTTTTCAACTCTATTTATTAACTGGATAAATGTTACTCCGAAAAAGGAAGTTCCTCAAGAAAATTATTCTTTATATTTCTTTATGGAATTTTCTATAACCTGGATTTGGAAATGGGTACCTGTTATCGGTTATACCGAAAGTGAAATACCATGTATTAAAAGAACTTCTTATACAAAGTTCTGGGAAAAAATGAATAAAGAAAACCCAGAAACTAAACAATTATATTGCATTGATACTTTGAATTTTATAGACAAAAGAATAAGATTATATCAAGAAAATAAAATAATAGCGACACAAAAGGAAGAGTCGCCCTTAGATCAAATCAGAAGAAAGCTCAGCATGCAGTCCAAAGATAGCAACAGGGAAATGCTAATAGAAGCATACGTAGAAGAAATGAAAAAAGATCTACAGAAATTTGATGGAGAAACCCAGTCCGTAAAATCGGATACATTTATGGCCTCTGCTAGTCAAGATTATCAGGATGCTCAGGATCCTAATCAAACTCCAGAAGAAGTCTCTATAGAAGACGTATTTGAAATCCTCAAAGGTACTCTTAAACACAAGAATAAAGAAAAGGAAGAATCTTCCTCAGCAATAGTGGTGGTAGACAAAGCCACTTGATGATGATTTGATGATGAGTCAGATGATGATGATAATAATGAGTCAGAGCACTGATGAGTGGAAATCATTCCACAGACAACGGCAGAAATTGTTCTGCAGACATGACTGAAAGTCAGACAAAAGGGACGAACGAAATTTAAAGCAGAATAAACGGATGGAAATTAAAGGAATTGGCGATGGCGACAGATATTGGCGCATGGGAATCAAATTTCCCTTCTATAAATAAGCAGAAGGAAGAAGGAAGAAGGAAGAAGGCATCGGCAGAAAACCAGAAGCCAAGAAACACTCCTTCTCAGTTTTTAAATTTTTAAGATTTGTAATAAGTTTGAATTTTGTACTTGTGGAACATATTGTGAGTACTTTCCTTCTTACTTTTAAGTTTTGTAATATATTTGTTATATTAATAATATTGGCCTAATGATAGGCTAAGTTTGGTTTGTGTTAAGACAGGTCTAAATTATGTATTTATTATAATTATGGCAAAAATGTTTTACTGTTCATCGGTCAGTATTCATGGTTACTATTCACGGCAGAATTATGAATTAAATTAGACTTCTATTACTTACTAAAAATAAGATAGATAAGGTTTGGTATTGGAATCCGACGTATTAATATATTCCGATAGACATATGAAGGTACTGTTTGCCCCTCTAAGTCGAAAGAAATGACGTCTCTGGGCTGTTTTGTACTGTTAATTATGTCTTGAGAAATATCTTAATATTGACAGATTCTATCCCAGTAATACATCCTGATGTCATCTTATTGTTAGTTCGTAATTTGAATTTTGATTAATGAAGTGATTCTAGCTTGAATAATGCAATGCATGGATCAAGTGGTTTTGTGATCCATATATATATATATATATATATATATATATATATATATATATATATATATATATATATATATATATTACATACTTAAGAATAAATAGTGAAAGATATACTGGTTGAAAATGCAACTAATTCCACAAAATTTCACGTAGGATTGAATTATTTAATAAATACTCTATTTTTAAATTTTCATTATTATTTAATCGTATCTTATTTAATAATAAATTTATATTTTATTTAATGTATAAAATGATTATATAATTAATAATAGTATTCAAGATTGGTGTCTATGGATTCGTCTTGCCAAGATGAATTCAAATATATGTTCAAATTAATTTTCATACTTTTGTATATAAAGGTATATGAGATTTAATAAAAATTATATATGTAATCAACATACAAAAAATAACAGTGAAATATATAATGGCTAAAATACAACTAATTCCATAAAATTTCACTTAGGACTGAATAAATTTAATGTTGTTTAGACCCTTGTGATTTACATAATATATATGGATGGATGGAATGGATGGATGGATGGAATGTTGTGAAGTGAAACATTTTCAACGAGGCACCAAATCTTACATTACTAGCTAGCGTGATATATAGAAGGATTCTACATACAGTGAGTTTTCGTCTGATTTGAAACTACAATGTTAATAGATTTTAATTTCAACCTAACTAGCTAATTAATGCTGCTATACAATGAATTGTCAAACTTAAAATTTTGCTTCTTGACGTGTAAGAAATATGATCACACAGTTTTTCAGTTAATGCTAGCTGTAATGTGTTGCTTCGACAGGAGGCTATATAGGCACTGCGGAAGGTAATATTTATTTTTGGTTTTGCTGTGAAACTGCATATGTAATTAAGGCTGTTATCAGGTTATGTATAAAGTCGTAATCCATCTTTTACTTAATTTCTCAACTTATCATTATCCATTACAGTACAAATATGGTACAACCAATAATGTAGCTTAGACATAACCACCAACTCTGTTAAAACTTCATATATTTTTAGTTTTGAAGTGACTGTACCAATACATTAATGACCAAATCACATAGAATAAATAATGAAAAATGTTAGTTTTACACTAAATTAAACATTCTACTACTATGACTCTTTTTACCACTAAATTTTCAGCTCCATGAACTTTTCTTGACCATTGACTAATAAAAAGCTCCTTACGTGAACGCGCAGCTTCTTATCAGCTAGCTGATTGAGAATCTACCCAAGTTAGCTTTTTTTTTTAAAAAAAGCTCCTTCTTATCTTTTTCATTCCGAAAATATCCCTGACCTAAATTAGAAAAAAGGAAAATCACCATTTTATTATTATTTACTCTGCCGACTCCGTCGTTATTATGTGTTCCATCGCCATTGTTGTATCTCCTTGCGCAGAATACATGTAGTACGCAATAATTTTTTCCTTACCAAGTTAAATGTTCAACGAATATTTCTTTCAACTTCTAATAATTTTTAATGATTAATTAAAGTGGCGGTGAAAAGTACATTGAATATATATTAGAATATTAAACAAAAATGTGATGTCCTATTATTTAAAAAAATATAGACTAATAATACGATGAGAAAGGTTAAAAGATATAAAAATAAGAGTAATGCCATTTTATGTCATTTTACAAAATACCAGCTAGCTTATCATTTAATTTGCTAAACACCTACATTAAAATCAGCTAGCTTTTCAGCTAGTTAATCAGCTACCTAATCAGCTAGCTTATCAGCTATCTATTCAGCTACCAGCTAGTTAATCAGCTAACAGCTAGTTTTGCTAAACAGAGCCTATACATGCATTTTCATATTTTATCATTTGTTTCGATTCTATGGAGTGTTTGGACATTATCTGATAGTCCTGATCTAACTTGGGTCGCCGGTCATGGATGTAGTCATGTAGCAGCAGATAGGAGGTTTTATTGGGTCATAGACTTGTGCTAGAGCTCTCGTATTCCCATCCTAGGAAGTTGTTGATTTGTCGTGTTTTTGTATCGATTATGATATATATGGTCTTTAAATTGGGGTATTCCCCTCTTATCTTGTAAACTCTCTCAAACTTTTAATCTATTTTAACTTCGTGCAGAAAAAAAAATTATTTTTTCCTCCGAATAATTCTACGCTACTATAGGGTAGATTCAATTCAAATTTTTAACAAGATTATGAAAGTCAGAACTGTAGGTTTTGAAGGAAATGGTAACTTTCACAATAATTTTGGGATAAAAAATTGTCCCTTATCCATCCCTGCACAGCTAGTCAACTAGTAGTATCTTCCATTGATGAACAATGCCATTATCATCTCAACTGATAAGTTGTATAATGTACAGGCAGCTCTCATTTCTTACTGGGATCACTATTTTGAATTTTGGAAAGCACACCATCAACCCTCCAATATACTAATGGAGAAAAAGGAAGAAAATTAAAGGCTTCAAGGAAAAATCCTTCAACAGAAAGTATGAAATAGACAAGAGGTTAGGTAAAGCAAGTTTATTGGACGACATGCCTTTTACTAACAATTATAAATTGACCCCAAAAAGATTAAGTATAAAATAAAATCTTCAGATTTGCATGTACCAAGGTGGTGGTAGAGCATATTTGCCTTCGTATTTCCTCATGCTTACATTTGGTTCTCAATGCAAATTGAATGCACACATATTTTGGATATTTATTCTAAAATGATATACTGATGCAATTTTAAATTTTTATTGTTAGAGAAAAAGTTTAATAAGAAAACAATTTTACATCTTTCAGTAAAATACCCAAGAACGACAATTGACTGAGGCGGGTAAAAAGACATATGTTTCATGTAAGTATGCTGAAAACATTAAAGGTAGATGATTGATGAGTAAGAATAAGTCCAACCTTAGCTAGCCATATGAACTAAAGGCGAACTAGGAATGAACCATCGGTTTTATCTCCCGAGCATATCCAACCAGAGGATGTCATACTAGTGACTTGAAATTAAAGCACACCGCGCACTCTACTCTTGCGAGTGGATGATGGGTTGAGTATTACGACTCAAGACATATTAGATGTCTCTCGAGACCACCGCTCTTCCAACGGAATAAATAATGTTGAAATTGAAACGAAGCATTAAAGTGTGAATCCCCCGAGCACATCTTGTACATATGATGTGCCTGATATGTAATTCTTCGCAAGACTCCCAACTGTTAGAGAAGCGCTTAATAAACTTCCATGTGCTTAAGAGCCCTATCTCTGGTTGGTCTTAGAAGTCTCCGAAGGGTTCAAGGTACATCACGAGCATACTTTTTGCTCGGAAGCTCCCTCAAAAACTTAGTATGGTACATGCAGCGCCCACCACATATCATTTAAGGCGCGTATGCAATACGCGTCTCCATAATCCGGTGGACACGTGTTAACATACCACTAACAGACAAGCCTTCAGATCTCCAGTAGCTATGCCTCTTGGCCAAGTTCTATATATAGTTGATCATTATTGAGATTCATGTATTCATTACTCACTATTCATGTATTCATGTAGTCATTAAGCCGTAACCGATATGCCTCAAGTAAACTGGTCTAAAATTACCAATAGTACCCTACCTTATATTGACAGGTACCAAAGCTTGAAGTCCTCCATACTTCGGAAAATGACATGTACTGTTTTATAGCGCATGCGCATTCCCTTGCAAGAGTAATTCAATTTCAAGGTGATCTTTCTATGTCATTCTTAGATATTGTATCAAATTGCTTTGACGGAAAACACTCCGGAATTATCAATATCCATCTCTAAAGCATAAAAATAGTAGTGAGTCTTGTGGAGAGGAGTGAGGGATGGAAATGGAAATAGGAAAGACAATTGGGGTTTGAGTTGAAATGTGGAAAGCGTGAGTGTTGATGAGTAAGACAGCATTAGTAGATTGTGGCCAAAAAACAACAATTACAACAAGAAGAAGAAGAGGGAGATCCCTTTATTTTAATTCTTTTTCCCTTTTTCTCCAAACTCCATTAATACTCCCATAATATCCATCATAATTTCTTGAGAAAAACACCTCTCAAACTTTCTTTCACACTCAACTCCACCTTTGTCAATATCAGCAAATCCAAAACGCCTATTAAAAACACTCTCTTCCTTGGCCGTTTCGGCTAATACATCACCTTCTATTCCTCTTCTTCTCCAACATTAAAAGGTGCAAAAGCACACATACTTCCTTCTTGTTCTCTATCCATATGTAAAACATTGCTTCAGATGTGTTTGCTAAATCTGGAGAACAAGCCAATCTTCAAATATGCCTTGATTTAGCTCATTTCTTTTCAATACATCTCTCTCTCCCAGTTTTTTTCTTTCTTCTTGCCTATGATTTCTATCGACTGTTCTTCTGCGAAATTCAGGATTTGAGAACCCATTTGCGTTGTGGAGAGATTTTTGCATCAAAGGTACAATCTTGAATTGTTTTTTGTCAAGGGAGAAAATTCCCTTTTTTATATTCTTGGGAGCTGCATTTTCTTTATTTTTTTCTGAGATCTGTCTTATTTGAGCTACAATTTTCATGAAATTGTTGTTGGATACATTTTGTGTTTCGTTGATAGTGCATTTTGGCATGATTTTTCACTTTCACCTAACTATTTTTTCCCTCTCAGATGAGAAATAGGAGAAACTTTCTAGGTTTGGTGTAGAATTCTGCAACTTTTTGCTCTTTCTTGAATAAATGATAGTTGAGAAACGGTTGCTTTATCCATTAATGCAAATCTCATTGATGTGCATATGTAAGTATGGTGAAAACTGAAAACTGTTTACTATTGCCTTTAGGGTAAAAGTCCTTTTTTCTTCTTCTTAATGCTGTTTGCCTTTTATGGGAATGAAAAGAAACCAGTGGTTGCATTTTGCCTCATTAGTCTATAAGTTGTTTGGGTGTGATCTGTTCTCATAGACTAGCTTTTAAGTTCACCAAGAGGCATATGCTCAACCATGTGGTTGTTTGTTGGTCTTTTTCTTACTATCATATCATACACAGCTAAAGGCTACATGTGATGCATACGTTTTATTTACCATTCTCCACTCAGCTTTTTCGTCCTTATACTTTGTACAATCGAGGAGGAGAGTAAGCATTCTGTATTTTTCCCTTGGGCGGTATATGGATGTAATGTGCACATCCTTTATATGTATCATGTTATTCTCTGTTGGTTCATCTGTTGTTTGCCTGTATGTTGCAGATGTTTTCTCCTTTTGTTTTCTATAGAATGTACTTCTCGGGAAGGTAATCGGGTTTATAAAGTTAAATTGATTCATATGGACTTATTGGGTTGAGTGAATCTGG
The DNA here is from genome assembly GCA_026545765.1 of Plantago major. NCBI lineage: Eukaryota > Viridiplantae > Streptophyta > Magnoliopsida > Lamiales > Plantaginaceae > Plantago > Plantago major. The sequence continues at coordinate 6,519,505 of CM048840.1, forward strand.
CATAACTGTGTGTTTCGTTGGGAACTAATTCGCTTACATAAGAGTTTCTTATCGGTTAGCGTCGTGCTATATCATCTATTGGGTGAAAGGCATTGGGCCGTCTAAATGTCTTAACTCTGATCTTGTCGTTCCTGTTGTAGTGTTCCTTGCATCAATTCAAATTTGCCTTTTGTGCTTGGTGGATTTAGGGATATGGTATAAGTATTATGTCTTTCGCTGTAAAATAATTCACTTAGAACATTCTTATTTGGCAATGTCGTTCAAATCCCATTTTGCATTTTTTAAATGAAAGAGTTTCAATCGTGCTGACTGCTGAACATGGATTTTGTCATTCCTGTTGTAATTTTCTTGGCTAATTCTATGTGTTGCACAGATTCATCAATCATGGAAGGTGAAACTTCCTGGATTAGTTATTGCTTTGATAACTACAGAACCAGCAATGTGGAGTTCGATTCATTCTCAGATCTGAATGATGAAGCCGACAAAGAAGAATCTGGCATTTCCATGGATTTAATTCTGCCCGATGATCTGTTGGAACGGATATTTGCTTACCTCCCCATTGCTAGCATTTTTAGGGCAGGTTGTGTTTGCAAAAGATGGCATGAAATTGTTTCTTCGAAAAGGTTCTTATGGAACAGTTCTCATTTTTCATCTCAAAAGCCGTGGTACTTCATGTTCACAAGCACTGACGAGCCTGTGGGTTATTCTTATGACCCCATCCTCCGGAAATGGTATGGCATCGATCTCCCGTGCATTGAGACGTCCAATTGGGCCATTGCTTCATCATGTGGCTTGGTTTGTTTCATGGACAAATATAGCCAGAGAGAATTGTACGTTTGTAACCCAATAACCAAAGGTTGCAAGGAGCTCAAGGAACCTCCGGGCCCAAATTCTGATTTCAGCGCTTTGGCAGTCTCAGTTGACCAAAAGTCTCACTGTTACACCATCTCAATTGTGAAATCAAGGCAAGTCCCAGAGAATTTTTTCCAATGGGATATCTCGATCCATCTCTATGATTCAGGGAGGATGACATGGATTACGACTCTCTCAGAGGTCTTGACCGGTAGGCGAGGTGGGGAGGAAAGTATCATTTGTGATGGGGTGTTGTATTTCTTGATTTACTCAGTCGGTGGAGGTGGGCCTGACAACCGTCAAGGACTTATCATGTACAACCTCAGAAACCGATCGCCCCATGGTTTCTTGATGAGGAGCTTTATCCCGGTGCCGTGTTCTCTTACTTGTGGCCGTTTGATGAACTTGAAGGAGAAACTTATAATGGTTGGAGGTATAGCGAAACATGACAGGCCGGATATCATCAAAGGGATTGGCATTTGGCTTTTGAAGGGGAGAGAGTGGCAAGAGATAGCACGAATGCCACACAAGTTTTTTCAAGGTTTCGGTGAGCTCGATGATGTTTTTGCTAGCAGCGGTTCAGATGACGTTATATACATCCAGAGTTTTGGTGCCCCTGCTCTTCTTATTTTTTACTTCAGTCAGAAGCTGTGGAAATGGTCTCAGAAATGCCCGGTGACGAAAAGATTTCCCCTTCAGCTTTTTACTGGTTTTTGCTTTGAACCGAGACTTGATACAGCTCCTTAATTATGCATTCTGCGTTTCAATTTTACCAACTGCTACAAGTTATTGCCTTTGATTTAAAGTTATTTCTGTCATACCAAATTGTTTCACTTCTTTTGTTGCATCATGCTGTGCTTAACTAGCTGCTGCTTGATATGGCTCCGTAAGGACTTGGTCCTCGTTGCTCCATTTGTTTTGGATATATATTAAACTTAACTTGCCTCAACTTGCTAGAGTTGGCTGTTGTACTTGTAGTGTGTGGTCTGGTTGAATCTTTCATGTACTTGTTCTGCTTGTGCAGTAGTATACTTATCCCACCTTATCCGAAACAGAGGTTCAGAGTCATTAGGACAAGCGGGATGTGAACTTGTGACCTTTTCAGTTTCTGTGGGTAACATGTTTTCGTTGATATTGTTCGACTAGACAAGTTGGCTCATGTCATATAACTTGAAATATATGTAGACAGTTTGAAGAGCCTTTCTCTCTACAGTCTTGATACTCCCTCCGTTCTGGAGAACTTCATACACTAGGGTTAGTGCACAGTTTTATGCGAAAAGTTAAAGTAATGCTAGATTATAGAAAATGTGGGAAAAAGTGTAATTTTAGTGGTAAAATGTATAATTTAAGTGTAAAGTTGAGATTGTTTATTATTTATTGGGTGTGGGATAGTTTTCTTTTTTGGTAATATATGAAGTTTTGTGGGACGGCTAAAAATGACAAATATATGAAGTTCTGCGGGGACAGGGGTAGTGTTTTGAACCTGATTCATTGTGTGGTAGGACGGCCTATGAATTGTTCAGCTTCTTTGTCAATTCACTTCGGCCTATTCTTTGCGGTGTCTTCACCTTAAACTGAAACCTGACATTATTGACTTTGTTCGTCTGTTAATTTGGACCACTTTGTCTGTGTGTGAGATTGCACTTGCTATACGGTAACCATACATAGTCATGCTATCATTGTGGATAGTGTGATGTTTTTGTATGGCACTCCGGGTTTATGTGACGATAAGTATAGTAATGTATAGGCTGCAAACCACATCAGCCAAATATGATATCCATTTCGATTATTCTATTGCTCGAAACGTGCCAAATCACACACCCAAAATTTGACTACAAACCCTTGTAAAATAACCAGTGGTAAAATTTCTTCAGAGCTTACATGTGTCACAGATGAATTAAGAACAAACGTAGCTTACAGTTTTCACGTATTTCTTGCACATTCAGCGTGATAATGGCTCCTTCGAAGATGGGATACCAATTTCTTACTGCAAATTATGCCTTGTTGGACTTCGAACTTGCAATTACTCTTGATTTGTAGATTTAGAATGTAATGGGGGCCTGACCTTTTGTGAGTTGATTGGTACAATACACGGCTAGACCATAGGTAGGCGTGTCCCAATGGATCGCAAAAATGTTCATAAGAATCTTGTTCAAGTGAGCATTTTCAATCCACTTGGACGTGAAATTGAAGTTTATGCATGCAAATCTTGATATTTTGTGTTGATCTTTCTTAATCTTTTGACAAGTGTTTAACAACACAAATCAGTATTTAAAAATTGTTACCGGAATCTGGTTGAAGATATTCGAATTAAATATCCGATGCATAAAATAACTCAAAAGTCACCTAACTTCTTTCAAATTCCCCCTTCCCCTGGGCTAATTGCTCTTAATTTAGATGGATCTGTTTTAGGCACTCATGGGACGGCTGGAATTGGGTGTGTTTTACGGGATTTTGCAGGTACTTGTTTGGCTGTTGCGGTGGGTAGTATTGGTCGTACTGACATTGCAATAGCTGAGCTTATTGCTGTTTGTGTAGGACTTTGGTTGGCTTGGCATCAACACTTCACACATATTGAAATTCAGACTGACTCTTCGTACGTTTTTAAATGTCTTACCAGGGAAGCTCAGGCGATTTGGAGGCACCAGGAGCTTATGCGGGAGATCAGTCTCCTCAGTAGCAGGTTCCAACAGCTCCAATGTCGACTGGTGTATCGGGAAAGTAATGGTCTCGCAGATAGTCTAGCTAAGTATGGTAGTGGTGTTGTTCCGTTTGATCCTAGTTGTAGAAGTTCTGCAAATATCATCGATCCGACTAGATCAGGAGTAGTGGCTTGGTCTAATAGCCCTGCGTGGCTAACCACTCTTGTAGACAAAGATCGTTTTGCTGGTTCGACTCGGCTAGAAGTAGTATGCTCTATACTAATCCTAAAAGTGTTGTGCCACTATTGTCTTAAGTTAATGTAAATTATGTTTATGTTTAAAAAAAAATGTTAATATAGAGAATAGTTTTGTGGAATATATGCTTTTCTTATATGTTGGTGGTTGTTCTTAAAAGCTAATAAGAGACTTGGGAAGACTTGACCAATTTCCTTTATTCAATGGTCCTCTTGAAAACTAAGGAATAAAAAGAATAGCACCTAACATATTTTACCAAAGATTATTGTCCATACATATGTTTGAGTTAAATAAAATCAACAAAACCCACTCGGCCTGCCATATTACCATTATAAATCATTCTTTTAGTCCAATTATAACCAGAGAAAAGGACCACTTGTGTTTGTGGCATGGTAATCAAAATTGACCTATTCTCTTGTTTTAAGATTCATCATCGATGTTCATTGGCCACTCTTTTGAACAACATTGTTATATGACATATAAACTAATTTGGTACTAATATCTTACAAGTTGAACTTACGTAAGTTTTTCATACATGCTGCATAATTCCGTGGTTCACTAAAGCCTAAAAGGCGTATGTAATTCATGTGTTTAATATATGTTTCATATATAGCCAGGATTGTACCTTTTGTTATGAATCATACGTCTCAAAATAAATGTTACGTTTCCTTTACTTTCCATAGTTTATAATAGTCGAAATTGACTTGGATGTCGTATACAAACTTTCATTTTAAGACCGATTACAACGAATATCTATGGCATAATACGCTTTAAATTTTTTATAACCAGAAACAACTCCTTATGTTGGTTAACCTTCTACGTGTGGGGAGGGAAGGAATGCATGTACACACTTGTTAACATAGTTGTGAGTTAAGACACCATGTGCATGTGATTTTCAGATGAAAATGTGTTTTGTTCAACTGATCAATCATGTATGAGGTGATTCCATTTTATTTTACAAATGTATGTTTAATGTATATAAGATTGTAAGTGGATTGAGTTTGAAAATTTACTCTCAAAATAGTTGAGCCAAACTACCTACCACGCATCTTATCAACAATAAGTTACAATATTGTCATCGCCTTTCGTAGACGAATACAAACCATTTCAGATTAATTGTCAGTTATCACCTAGATGTTTGCAACAATATTATGTTATTATTAATGTTCCATCCATCTCGAATAACTTCATACATTTTTCATTCTCAAATGTAATTATAAAACTTCATACATTGCAAAAAATGAAGGCGAATTTACACTAAAACTACATCTTTTACCACTATAAGTGCATATTTTATTTTCACATTCTATAATTTAAAAAAAAAAATCATATCTAATTAGACGCAAATCATAATCCGGAACGGAGGGATAGTTTATTTTCGTATTTGGATATGTTTTCTAACCTACGTAGATTGAGGAATAATCTTTAGATATATCAATCTATGAACATTAACTAAACCTTCAAATAATTTGTTAATTAGATTTAGAGATTTGAAAATAGAACAAGAGTTACGTACACCAACGGTAAAATATTAATTAATTGTTACAATTCGAATTGGGACCATAAATCGGAAGAAAAGATTTAACGTGACTATAAAATTAAGAAAAAAGGAAGTTTTGTTTACCTCCCCCTATCATTTCCATTCATTCGTCTCAAAACCCAGTCCAAAAATTCTCTCTGTAAACAAACGGATAACGAAGAAAGGTTTCTGGAAGCAAATCATCAACGATGAGAGATTCGGGTCTCGATCTATTTGACCCGAGAACAGCGGTCATGGACTCATCGGACTACACCTCATCGCCGGTGAGCGTCCGTGACCAGGACTTCGCTTTCGCCTTCAACGACAGCAATTTCTCCGATAGGGTTCTCCGGATCGAGATTATTGCCGATCCTCCTGAAGCTAGATTCGATTCCGATGGCGGATGTCAGACCCTTGCTGATTGGGCTGCCCGCAAGACCAAACGACGCCGTGGTGATGTTCCAAAGAGGGGAAATGGTAAGCTAGTCAATCTCTCAGTTAACCTTTTCAATTTTGTGTGATTTTAGATGATTCTGCTGTTTTTGATTGTGGATAATATATATGGATTCGATTCCTGTTTTCTGAGCTATTGAGAGCTATATCTGATAGGGTAAAGCCTGGTTGCTGGTGGTTTTGGATCGGTTGAGTTAATGTTAGGTTATCAAGTGTTTGTTTAATATCTCTTATACAAGTTATACGAGCTGGTATGTTGCATTTTAGCTTGAAGATAGTTACCATAATGCAGTGTTAAGATAGTTTGATTCTTTAAAATGATGCGTCGAGCTGCAGTTTTGAACGTATTGGTGGATATTATGATTCATTTTTGTTTTTCTTCTTTAATTTTTGTTGCATTTTTTAAGTTAGCTGATATGTTGCATTTTAACTTGAACATAATTACTTTAATGTAGTGTTAGAGAGTTTGTATCTTTAAAATGATGCGTTGAGCTGCTGTTTCGAACGTATCGGTGGATATCATGAATCGTTTTCGTTTTCTTCTTTAAGTTTTGTTGCATTCTTCAAGTTCTTCGTATTGCATTTCTGCATAGACTGTTATTTCTGCAGGAAGTTTTATGGCAAAGGCTGATTTGTCAATGTGTTTGTTTAGTATAGGAAGGTTTATGGTGAAGGCTGATTTGTCAATGTGTTTGTCAAGTATTTTTGTCATATGAAAGATAAATCCTATCATGATTCATTTGCTGTTAAATGCTTAACATCGACTCATTCTTATACTGGTATGGTATGTTGTGCTGATGTTAATCAGATATGTACCACTCGTTTGCAGCTTTGGATATCAACAATTGCCCTGAAGAGCAGATTTTAGATCAGCAACCGGACAGTGAAGATGGTGTGGGAGATGATAATCACGATGAAGAAGAGATTCCAATGATAGAAGATTCCCCATCAGGTACTAGATAGAAATTCAAATTCCATATATTTTCTCTAGTCATCACTGGAGTTCAATCCTGTGAATGTGCTCCAATAAATAGTTGTTTTTTTTAATAGTTCCAAAACATGTGTACACTGTATGGAACTAACAAGTATAAATATGGTCATTACTGTTTGCTATAAGTTTGAACCTGTATCCTGAATGTTACATTGCAGGAGATGAAGCTGCACATAGCGATGATTCGACCTGCTCTGATTATGGTTCAAAAGTTTTAAGAGTCAAGACCTTACATATTAGTTCTCCGATCTTGGCAGCAAAGAGTCCTTTCTTCTACAAGGTAACTTTAAGTTACAATTTTTGTATTGAAATTTGTTTTCTATGAATTTTAAGTATTCACTCTTTGTTCCTTTATGTTGCAGCTGTTCTCTAATGGCATGATGGAATCGGAGCAGAGACATGTAACCCTGAGAATTGGTGCTTCTGGTATGTGAATCAATTGAAGTATGCTGAGTAGCTCCAGCAGTAATTATTCTAATCCATTTACAGCAGCGGCGTTATCAGTTTAAAACTTTCTCAAGTTCAGCCTCTTCCACCGAAATCCGTTTTGAACTCTTTTAGCTCTAACAAGTATTCTTTGTCACTTCTAAGTTTAATAGGCGCAACATTATGCTCATAATAAAATTCATTATCCGTGATATTATAGTCTTCAATGAAATATAGTACTCCAGGTCACTGCTTATTGAAGCATGACAGCTCGTAATTTTTCTTTTGTTTGATTGTACAGAGGAAGCTGCCCTCATGGAACTCTTAAATTTTATGTATAGCAATACATTAACCACCAGTACAGCTCCTGGATTACTTGATGTACTAATGGCTGCTGATAAGTTTGAGGTAGCTTCATGTATGAGGCATTGCAGTCGCTTATTAAGAAACTTGCCCATGACTCCTGAGTCTGCATTACTGTACCTAGATCTCCCTTCAAGTGTCCTAATGGCTGATGCAGTTCAACACTTGACTGATGCAGCGAAGCAGTTTCTAGCTGGTCGTTATAAAGATATTTCGAAGTAAGAACCATACTTTCTCCCATGTCTCTTTTAGACAAGGAAGTATTGGGAATAATTTCTTTTAATTTTTTTCCTTTTATAATGACTTTGAATTTTTTTTGCTTTTCGTCTGTCTTTTTAAAACACACATCAGTTTTATAATGCAAAGAGTTATAATGGAAAGTACTTCAGAATCCCATTATGCATCCAATTGGCTTCTGAGAAATGAAATAAAGTAATTATATTGGTGGAACTTGTTGCTCATTGTATCCAAATTGGGGCAGGTACCAAGATGAGGTTATGAATTTGCCTCTTGCTGGAATCGAGGCAATCTTGTCCAGTGATGACCTTCAAGTTGCCTCGGAAGATGCCGTGTATGACTTTGTACTGAAATGGACCAGGACTCATCATCAAAAGCTAGAAGAACGACGAGAGATACTCTGTACACGGTTGGGTCGCCATATCCGTTTCCCTTTCATGACTTGCAGAAAGCTCCGGAAGGTTCTTACCTGCGGTGACTTTGAACATGATTTTGCCACCAAAGCAGTGCTTGATGCTCTATTTTTCAAGGCTGAGGCACCACATCGTCAGAGAACCCATGTCATTGAAGAAGGAACCTCCACGAGCCGTCGTTATGTGGAGCGTGCCTACAAGTACCGGCCAGTTAAGGTGGTAGAGTTTGAATTTCCACACCAACAGTGTGTGGTCTACTTGGATCTGAAGCGTGAAGAATGTGCAAATCTTTTCCCATCTGGGCGAGTGTATTCACAAGCGTTCCATTTGGGTGGACAGGGATTCTTCTTGTCGGCACATTGCAACATGGACCAACAAAGCTCCTTCCATTGCTTCGGGCTATTTCTTGGCATGCAAGAAAAGGGTTCAGTGACATTCGCTGTAGAATATGAATTTTCTGCCAGGTCGAAACCCACAGAGGATTATGTTAGCAAATACAAGGGTAACTACACTTTCATGGGTGGAAAGGCGGTTGGATATCGGAATTTGTTCAGTATTCCTTGGACGTCTTTCATGGCAGATGACAGTTTGTTTTTCATCAATGGCATACTCCATCTGAGAGCTGAGCTTACTATAAAGCGGTGAAATTGGGAGCCCCAGACGATCGATGAGCCCCTAACCCGTGTTTCACTCGTCTTGTTGACAGCTAAAGGTTGAAATGCTGAGGTGCTTGAGTGCTAACATTTATCACTGTGATGAGTTTGTGTTCAACTTTTATATACGTAGGGTGTATTGTACTTGGCCTGGATGACTAACTTTGGTTAGATTATCGGCGAAGAATGCCATTCAACACATGTTGTGAGGGTGCTAAGCTGTATATTTGGTTCAGGCATGTTGTAGTTTTAGATGTGCTTTGTTATTCTTGTTGAGCACTTTAAGAATCAGATTTAATACATCCTTGGTTGTGCAAAGTTTGAGAAGTACGTTCTTGGATTATTTCTTTCAATAAAAGGGATGAATTGTTGTAAAGCTATCATTACCTTTGTTTTCAACCATTTCCATCTACTTCTGAATCAACCTGCCGCTAGGCTTCACTTGTCTCGCTTCTTTTCTCCATTCTACAACCGTCACATCACTCCGTTTTCTTTCCACTACTAGTTAGTAGCTAATGAAAATCCGCAATGAGTACACTTTTTAGGGGTTTTTGATTGTTTAAAACACTGAAAATACTTCCATTTGAAGATGGACGCTTCTAAAAACGTTAACGCTTTCAGTATATTGTTTATTTAAATAAAGTGAACGAAACGGAAAACAAAAGGTCTGAATTGAATCAGCTGATCAATTCAGTTGAGGAGAGAGACGTAACAAACCCAAATCAAGCGTAATCGCCGTCTGTTGTAGGGTTTTCATCATCATCATGCCGAAGAACAAGGGAAAGGGAGGTAAGAACCGCAAGAGAGGTAAGAACGAAGCCGATGACGAGAAGCGTGAGCTCGTTTTCAAGGAGGACGGTCAGGAATACGCTCAGGTCATGCGTATGCTCGGTAATGGACGCTGCGAAGCCACTTGCATTGACGGCGTCAAGCGTCTCTGCCATATTCGTGGCAAGATGCACAAGAAGGTCTGGATTGCCGCTGGTGATATCATCCTCGTCGGTCTCCGTGATTATCAGGTTAATCAATTCAATTTTGCTTCCTCCTTCTCAATTTCGGTTACTTTTTCCCTGATTTTGGATAATGCTGGTTGTCGATTGTGTTTGTTCATTCATAATCCTTCGTTTGATGTGGAATTGGAGTCGAATTGTATTCATGATGATGATCGATTGATTTATTTATTTGCTGAATTGATCAATTGATTGTTTTGTGATTAGTGAAATGGAACCGATGATTTACGTTTTACATATAATGAGATCGGGAATCTGAGATGTATAACGTCGATCGTTATTGGTAACAGGATGACAAAGCTGATGTGATCCTGAAATACATGAACGATGAAGCTAGGTTGTTGAAGGCATATGGTGAGCTTCCTGAGAACACAAGGCTCACTGAAGTTCCTCAGATGGATGAAGAGGATGAGGGTGCAAGTGATGACTACGTCGAGTTTGAGGACGAGGACATTGATAAACTCTAGACCGTATCTTGCGTCTAGGTTTGTCTATTTTGAACTAGAGAGTAGAGAAGAGAGTTTTATTTTGCGTAACGTGACTCCGGGTGGTTTATATGCATGGACTACTGTTACTGTGTGAATGCATCTTTTTACGATATAATTTCCTGTTTCTCGTCTGTTTGAGGTGTCCTGGTTGGTATTTGCGTAGTCTTTCTTGGATGGGGTGGTTATTTCCCTCTGGTTTTACAGTCATATACGACTCATCTTTTCGGTGCCGAGGTTTGAACTACAATGTGGAATTGCCTATGCAACCATGGAATTATAACTCTGTGATTTGATATGCATATTCTGTTGTTTAATTGTTAAGAAGTTTGTGAATCAGTTTTCATTTCTGTATGCTTCATAGTCGATACTATTCACAGGATTGGAGGTTTAATTGAGTCTCTTCTCGGTGTTCATAATCTGTGCGACTGTGCCCTCGGCATTTTTTTTTTCTCTCTAGCTTCAACTGGGCTTTGAGTTGTTTATTAAGGTTTGTTTGTTGGAGTATATCTTCTCATGTCATAAAGTTCACGTCGGTCTAGCACGGTTGATCTGTGGTGTTGAGTTTTGACAAATTCTTCCGCTCTTGCTACTGAATTTGCCCCGTGTATTTGATTAAGGTCTTTACAAAAAGTGAATTCTATAGGAGTTAATAAAATGGTATGCAACTAGGATTATCTTAGTATTTCTATTTGTTTTTCCTTGGATTTACTCCAACATGAGAGTAGTCCAAGATTTTTTAGTGGAAAAATGAGTCAAAATGGGAAGAAAGATGCCAAAGCTTTGTGCAAAGAGTTGGGTCATGAACAAAAATAGAAGCCCGATAGCAGATTGTAAACAATCAATTGTACCTAGAATTAACTCGCGCTCTATTCCCAGGAACCAGTCTAGCCTCTAGGCAAGTATTTTCGTTTTATTAGTTGTTTGATTGTTTACCGCCTGTGAGGAACCCCTTTCCTTGGTTGGACACGAACCATTCTTACGAATTTTGTAGCTGGTTGTTTCGTGCAAGTGTATGTACATGCAACGCAAGCAGGCAGTCAATATTATCAAAGTTGATGTATTGGCGGACTATATAATAAGATTGTACTGAAGAGGCCTTGCAGATCCAGCAATAATGGCTGATGGTCTAATTTTTCGATAGAATTCTACTTATCACCGCGCATTGCATGGATTATATGGTACTGTAATTTCTATGTGCTGTTTGCACGTCATGGAAGTCATACAATCTGTAAAATTTACCAGAATTACCTCGATGATTCTAGTGGGTCATTCTGCCAGAAGAATTCGTGCAAATGGAAGAAGCCACATGATCCAAATAATAAATTTCAACTTCTGATTTTTACCTTTTTTTTCCCCTATTTTTGGGCATAATTGGAAAGAAAGAAATATTATCAAAGGGATAAATATAAGAAAAATACAGGAATGTGTTTACCCAATCTGCAGTTTGGAGGGATTTGCAAGCTAAATGTGCTTATTGCACTAGACAGGTATATAAAAGTCTAAGAGGACATAAAAATCCTGTTGTGTGGCGTAAGTTGTTCTTTGGTATACAAGCTCGACCACGGGCTGTTTTTATTCTGTGGTTAGTTTGCCATCAACGAATAGCTACAAAAGACAAGCTGTTGAGATTTTGTGTGGTTACCGATGTTCGTTGTTTTAGTGGTTTACCTGAAAGTACGGATCATTTGTTCTTTCAGTGTGTATAGTGTCGAGGCATATATGGTTTGAGGTGCTATAATGGATGCATTTTCAACGTACCCCTCAGAATTGGGAACATGAAATACAGTGGTTGATTGTACAAACAAGGGCAAAAGTTTACGTAGTGTACTTGAAGATTGTTGTAGCAGAGACAGTTTATGAAATTTGGCGGTATAGGAACCTTATGGTTTTTTAGAATCAGTCAATTGGGGCGCTTGTTTCAAAAGATATCATCTGATTCAGTACAATGCGTGCTGAGTCTGACAAAGGCTTTTCGTTGTATTGTGCAAGATTATAACTTGGTAGGTTTTAAGCCAACTTGTTAGGTTGCTTTTGCTGTGTCTATTTGATTGTCTGGATCATTTTGATCGGCTTGTACTTACTTTGTTTTTGGGAATGAAATTTTTTGTGCTCTAAAAATAAATAAATAAATAAAGGAAGGGGGAAACACGTTAGAAAGAAAGTGAAAATGAAAATAAGAACAATAAAATTAGTAAAGATTTTTTCCATTTTGATTAAATATCATTTACTCGACAATTAATTAAACATCTCATTCAGAAAAATAACAATTTTATTCAGAGTAAGGCTCATTTTCTTCAATTTTTTCGAATCGAATCGAATCAGTATAAAATATAACTAAGCGGTAATCGAATCGAGTTTTATGAAGCCAGAAATGAGCCTAAATCATATTATCAAGACTCAAACCGTGCTCCTTCTACTTCAAGAGTGACAAATATACACAATTGAGTACATTTGTGGCTTATATACTAAGCGTACATTGAAATTGAATGGATAAGATTTGATTGAATCGAAAACTTTATTTCTCCGGCATTCAATTGTGATTTATATACATTATATATACATATAATTAAATCAAATGTTGGGTGTGATTTGAGATTTTTTAAAAATAGATTCTATCATTCTTATAGTTCCATATATCAGTATGTGTGACACAATATTATACATGTACGGATCGCATAAAGAAATATCTATTCATTGCGAGATCTTGTTATGAAAAGCTTGTTAAAGGAATGGATTTTTCGGGATTGAAAGCTTTTGTACACTGACTACATTATCATTTCTGCTAATTGTGATTTATGCAACCATAAAGTTGAATTAGCTAGCAATTTATACAATCTCAGTATTTATTTTTTCTTGTCATAGTTGAAAATCGAATTGAACGGGTCCAGAGTCCAGACAGATTGAAATGGATCCAGACTTTCCAAGTTGTCGGGCCAAATTTTATTATGTCCAGTTTAAAGACCCACAATGAGATTGGGCTTATCTTTGGAGTTGACTTGACTAGACATGAGAGCTTAGCGGACTATAAAATCCTTATTTATGTTTTTTCTTGTTTCCAACCAAATACAAATTCACTAATTTTTTCTAAATCAAGATATGTATATAATAATAATCAAAATAGAGAAAAACATATAGTCCACGCTTAGAATAATACTAGGTAATTTATACTAATAGTATTATTCTAAGCAAACTCAATGAAATAGTAGTTATTACTACAAAAGAAGAAGTAGTTACACCAAAGTAGAGGGGGAATTTTACCAAATCATTTCTATTAAAAACTACCCATGTAAATTCAAGACAAACTATTATGGTCGTGTATGAACGCACGTCAAGAATTCACATGAATGAACCCTCTGGCCTTTTCCTTATAAAATTTGAGATTCGGATACCCTCGCCTCTATCATTAAAATGATTGTTATTAGTCGTACACTAGAGAAGATTTAAAAAATAAAAAGTTGAGAAAAGTATACATATCCGAATCCCCTAGATGAAACAAAGGTATAACAAACAATCTGGAGTGTGAGCTGTGAAATGATTTCATAAGTCCAACACCAAATCTGATTCTTCCAAAAAAGCAAAAGTGATCGATCTCCAGAGTCCAGATGTGTGTCCACTTAAATCCCTTTTCTACGGACTCTCATTTTTTTTCTTTCTAATCCAAATCCTATAAAGAAAATGCCTTGTTGCATCATTTTATATCATTTAGTTCATTAGTTGTGCGAAATGGTTTAATATATTTTTAATTCAGTCCACTAAATGCGTCAATTGTTGGTGTAATAGGAATCTGATGGTGCTATTTTTTTGTAGTGGAAGAATGTTGGGTGTTTCATACAATTCATAATGGTACCTCCTAGTAGGAGTTGGGTTTCCACTATCGATCTTACCATTTTACTGGTCTAACATCGATCTCATATCTTTTACTATACATTTCAGATCATCGAGACTTCCACAAATAATCGGAATAACAGTAAAAAATCATGATTTTTCTAAATATGAAAAATATAAAAATATCACATCAACACTAATAAGTGTTTGACACACTCGTATAAGTTATAGTACTAAAAAATTTCCGACTTTAATAAATGATTTTAAGACTTTAAGTAGTACATTGCATGCTTTGGAATTTACATTGAACTATTTTACTTAAACATCAGGTTACTCTACAGGCCAACTCTTTGATGTTTTTCCGAAACAGGAGGGTAATTCTGCAGACAACAATAAATCCCCCACGACATAGACTTGAACCAAAATTTCCCCACCACATGAATACAAGATTCTAACTTAGTCCCGATCCAATGTTTCGATAATTACAATAAATATCAATTGAACCTACATGTGAACCTTTATTGAAATGAAGAAAAACAAATCAATATAAGCAAAAGTCAATTAATGGTGACTAAGATGCTCCACCCATCATAACTAGAACTAAATTGAACCCCACGATTCTTAAATTTAGCCAATGTACTATTCATAAATAAAATGTTATGTTTTGTCCATTTTGATATACTCCCCTAAGCAAGAGAAATGATACATCTGCAATAAATCACCAAAGCGGACATGCCCTTGTCTATCCATCAATAATTGGGCCCATATCCTAGAGATCAGTTCAGAAGGACATGGGCCCAAATTAATTATATCTGGCCAAGATTTTGAGATAATAGGGTGGTTTTTTCAGGTTGGCAAGTTTGATGATGATATTCACGATATTTACACCACCATAATTGAATTGAGCCAATGTTATTGTCACTTTAATTTGGCTGTCATTGTTTTGCTACCCAAAATAACATCTTACACAGTTCAAATGAAATTTATATTAGTGATTGAGGTCCATTGTTTATCTTTCCCATGGTCAAGACGTTCTTTGAGTGGTTCGATCTTATCATGAGATTATTCGGGATCCCACGTCAATTAAAATACAGAATGTAAGATGGTACATGTGAAAGTAGAAACGTATTCTTTTATGTATAAGTTCTTTGGTGATTTGAAAAAGTGAATCCGATAGGGCTTAAAAAATATAGTACTTAAATAGAGGATCCGATCGTTAAATTGTTATAGTAAAAAAACATTAGAAGTTTCGACTAATAACAACGGTGTTATACATATACATAAAAAATGACATACGTGTACTTAAAAATATTATTCGATCCCTAATACGCAACTTTCAATACTTTCGTTTAGAAGTATGCTTCTTAATTAGTATACACAATACGTAGTAATTCATTGGTAATCACACAACCTAAATCTCAAGTTACAACATGTTGACTGTATGTACGTGCATTTGAATCTCTTGTAGTAATTAATTCATTAATTCACACATAATAATACTCCGCAACAAGTTAATTAATGATTTAGAACTACGAAACTATGTCGAACAACATGAACATATAGTATAAACTAGTTGCAACAGATGTACCTAGTCTATAATTAATGTCTGAAATACATTCTCTCGCAAATAATATTTTTCTATTAAGAGTCATATAATAATGAGGCAGGTTGAGTACGATCGTGTTCATCACATGTAAGTGAATATATTAACATGTAATTAGATTAGCATTAGATATTAATTATTAGATAAGTGCAATATAAACAAAGGCCACTAGCTAGGTACGAATAATCAAACCGATGATCAAGGGAACATGTAAGTAATTAGTCAAAATAATTAGGCCACCAAACCCAGGCATACATTATTATTGGAACCATAACTTTAACAGCTTATCAATTAAGGATCGTGTGGGTAATTAACTTTGTTGAAGACAAAAGCAAAAGGAAAAAAGGAAATGTTCAATATATTCAAGAACCATCTTTGATAATTGATGGTACTGTAATTCAACTTTTTTTGAATTCTTCAAGCAAAAGGATTCCCACGAAAGAAAACAACCTAAAGATACTTATACTTTTTCACACATCATGGGTGGCTATTCATGAGAAATAATGTTCTCAGTTTGTATCGATCTACTGAGAATATTTTACTTTTTCCGTGAACAAGTTTTAACTTTTGTATGTGAGACTCCATGAAAGATATTTCAAATGGAACGAAAGTATTAACTTCAAATGTGATTTGATCAAGTTTTACATGAATAAGTAATAATACACAATGTGCGTTAACAAATTAAAATGGATATAAAATAAATGGTAATGGTAATTTGGTAGTGACTCTAGGAATTTGACATGGTTATTTTGAAATTGCATGCATTACTGTTTGTGTTTGAAATTCTCTCAATATTCATTATAATGCATTCAAACAATTTTACCGCATCACTAAGTTCGTTAGAAAATCGGTAAAATGTTGATGATACTCTGTATTTCCTTAACCTAGTAATGATGATATTTAAAATTATATAATCTCTCTGCCAAAACTTTACTTCCCATGGACTTGAATGCGGATTTGAAGAGTAGAATATATAAATAATTATAATAATTTAAAGTGTAAAATTGAATAAATAAAGTAAGAAGTAGTAGAGAAATTTTCAATTGAAGTACGGGAAGTTAAGATTGAGACGGATCAGAATGTGCAATGAGAATTTGAAATTGAGATGGAGGGTGAGTGTTATTTGTGGGGCCAATTGAAGTGTCAGCATTGTTTGTGGGGCCACAACAAAGATCCCACATTATGAAATGGTAATTAATCATGGTATGAGTTTAGATGCTGCTGATCCTTGGTTGTGGTCCAATATTGATGATGATCCATAACTGAGCCTGGCATGTCATGGCCCATTACTTTATAATTCCATCTGAAAATGTACAGAAACTTTTGCCTTAAATAAGATAAGATAATCAGACCTGTTTTTAGTGTAAAGTTATTATTGCTGTGCCTACCTATTCGATCTGCAATGCTTGACATGTAACTAACACTGATAGCTGTGAAATCCGACTCAAAACATTATGATAGATATCTAAGTGGTACCAAAGGAAATTAAATTATACAACTACAGACTACTTGTTCATTTTTAAGTCCTAATTATATGAAGAAGAAATGAAATTAATGTATTATATTATTGCAATGCAAAGAGATAGACAATTTAGCCTTTTATAACTTTCAAACCTTCAATGAAACCAAATTTTCAACTTGTATCGTTTGAGCTCCATCATATATGTCACATTAGAATCTCAATAATCACAAATAGAGAGAATATCAATTTGAATTTGACGTGGTATATGTTCTTTTACTTGATTTGATTGTGATTATGTGAGCCCTACGGTGCACATGTTGTAGGCAATAGCGTTTGTTGTTTGGCAATATTATCAGATCATCTTCTGTGGAAAAACTTGCAAAGCCATAAATAGAGAGGATTTATTCTATGATCATGACCACTTACGTGAAGTAACACCACAATCCGAATAAAAATTGTACCATATGAACTTTCAGTAAAAATGAAAGAAGAAACTGAATTACAGTGAAGAATGAAATTAAACGATACAGGAGAGTTCAGCTACTATCTGTACTTAATAGGGTTTAGCTGTAACCAACATTAAATAACTATGTACAACACTTAATAGCTTAGCGTACAACTCCAATCCCTTAATAGTAACTGCTAGTTTGGGAAGTACAAGACATAAAGGTGAATGTACAACTCCAATTCTTCTCGTCTGATGAGGCATGAGATCATCAAATTTTCTAGAAGTTCACATATGTTAAAAATTGTTATGACTTATGACAATTTACCAACTAGTTACCTCGTCGATGCAAACAAACACATACCATACGGCCTATAAACAACCAACAAACCTACACCCTCCATTATATGCATATGGCAATGGACCACTATTCTTTTTCACCTCAACTATCTTTCTACAAAATCTACAACCATCTCTTTTGGAACTTTCTTTTTTTCTTTTCTCTCTACCTTTAGGATATTTTGTTTATATTAAACGTATGAGTTTCTTTTTCGTTGTTTATTGTGACACAACGCATTCATTCATGCGCATACTGCAAAGTTTATAAGTGGACCACTCATTTTAATATTTCTCTAATTCAATTATGCTTAATTGGAGATGACGATGTTGAACTCTTTGCCCATCCTTACAATATGGTGCAAAAAATTTTTGCCTGCAAGAAGGGGCGAGGAGATTGGATCCTTTGGCATGCTTAACTAGGAAAGGTTGGGAATAGATACACCAAGCTATGAAGATTGTATTCGGGATACCTACTGTAATATGGTTTAGTAATGATGGTGGTATGGGCCTTCTTCTCGAGTAAGTATATGTGGAAGATCAGGAAGAGCACAGTCAAGCGCGTATATTAGGCTCCCTGGCGGGACTTTGGCTAGTTCTCTTATGCAGGGACTTACATATTGGATTCACTGGATTTGTATTTTTGGCCGGATATGTTTCATCCTATTAAAATCTTTTTTGAAATGTACTATTAAAAAATCACATCATGTTGGTATGAATTGTATTGACAAGAGATTATCAATTCCTCAGTACATTATTTGTTTTCCCAAACAGATATATCGGGTGCTTTTCTTAGAATGGCATTATTGGCACACATTAAACATGGATGATTATGTCAATCTGCATGATCATCTTTTATGATTGTTTAGTTGAACAAGGAAAAGAAAAGATAAAAAGACAGATTGGTGTGTGGTTCCAGGAAAATGACTCCAGTTCTTGTATTCATTCAATTTCTGCAAAGCAGTCCATGTGCATTTGAATTCTTGAATAATCCAAATCTTTACACCAGGAATGGTTTTTTTTTTCCTTCTTTTATTTATTACTGTGATAATTTCATTTTTAAATAAATTTGATTATGACAAGGAAAATGGAAATTCCTAGAAACAAAGACCTTGGACTTCTTGTGAATGTCATTATTGTTTGTATTGTAGGGAAATAAGCAAACAGACAAACTTCGACATAAACTGATCATCATCAACATTTAATTAATAATTGCTGGAAGTTTGAAAAATCTATAGCCATCAGTATTGAAGAAGATGTAATTGTAAATGTGAATGTGATTAATTCGGTACTGCCATGCTTTGTCTTCATTTCACCTAATTTAGTGATGAGCATGGAATATGATGGAAACTGTGATAAGTTTATGTCAAATTTGGGCCAGTTCTGTACTTATAGCTAGGTCCAATTGTGACAAGTCAAAACTTTTGCCGGTCTTGGAACTTTCACATTTTGCACTTGTGGGTAATAACTTCATTTAGGGTTCT
Source organism: Plantago major (assembly GCA_026545765.1). Taxonomy (NCBI): domain Eukaryota; kingdom Viridiplantae; phylum Streptophyta; class Magnoliopsida; order Lamiales; family Plantaginaceae; genus Plantago; species Plantago major. Next base: position 6,538,962 of record CM048840.1, read on the forward strand.
TTACCTTTTTATCAGTGTAACCACAGCAAGCTGAATTATATGTCAACTGTTTTTTGGACTGTTGCACATGATGTAAATTTGTAAAAATGTAATTGTCCAAAAGTGAAAAGAAGTAGGATGTATATATGTGCAAAATAGATGAATATTATTGATAATGTTCTATTGGAAAATGTTCGGTCCGGAGTGAGTTGTACTTCTTACTCGAACAATTTACCATGCAGGAAAGCGTGCACGACTTGCTACAGCCTCAGCACTAAAGTCTCCTAGGGTGGTCCTGGTCCAAGCCCAAGCACAATTTTTGCAAAGATTAAACGACTTATGGAGAATTAAGCATTAAGTTCTCTCATTGGGGGGGGGGGGGGGGTGGCGCATGGCCCGAGCCTTGATCAGATAACCGACTTACGTATAAGACAGATGTTGCAAAGTGGCAAGATTCAGAATTCTATAAACCTGATCCTCTAATTATCACCTACAAATAAGCACATATCTCAAGTTATAAGGTATATTATAATAACAGGTCACGACCACTTACCAGCGAATACCGAGTAAAAACACTTGAAACATCTATTATGCTAAGTCTGCACTCAGGTCTATTTTAAGCAAATCGAATAAAAAATGCTCTAACTCCCTACCTCTGATTCCAGGTTACCATCCAGATGCCAGAAGGAATCATGACTCACAAACCCGATAATTATCACATGTTATACCACACCAATTATATATCATTGTTATTCAATTACCTTCAAAGTAAAACATGAAAGTCTCGTGAACCCACAAAATAAATAAAAGTTTATCGACGTAGAGTGAAATGAAGTGCATGATTTGACCTTACCATTGAATTAAAATTCACAGGTAGATAAGTGACAATGACAAAACATAAAACCAACCAACTACTAGTATAATGCAATACTAGTAGTAGTATTATTCAAAATTAGCACCAAGTTAATTGCTTTAGGGGTGGGCTAGACTATGCAAGATGGGACATAAATTTATTTGTACACATCAACTTATTTATTTTGTTGAACTAGTTGTTGCTTTCACATATCTATCTCTATGCATTGCCTGAAAAGTTAGGAGAAAAGATTGGTCCATGCCATTAATTGCATAAATGTTGGAACATAACTAGTACCAAAATCCCATTTCATATTCCTAACTTTCCTTTGACATCTCAACTTTTTTAGCTTAGCTTCTATTTCTATCTATCGTCATCTTCCACCACCTAGCCTAACTATTATGCAATTGTCCATTATCAAAGGGGAGAACAATTGTCAAATCGTTTGTAGCCGATTGGCAAGTTGAGACACTCCATATTCAAGATTGATGATAAAATTTGTCCAATTCTAAATATTGTAATATTGTATCGGGGGGGGGGGAGAGAGAACAATTGCAATCAAACCCTTCATGCTTAAGTGACGATCTCAACGGCCCCAAATTTAACATATTTACAAATGTTTGTTCTTACGCGTAGTTCAATCCCTCCTCAATGCATGCCTATGACAACATTCAAGTGACGATCTCAACGGCCCCAAATTTCACATATTTACAAATGTTTGTTCTTAGCGTAGTTCAATCCCTCCTCAATGCATGCCTATGACAACATTTAAAGGTGTTCCACTTCATACGTACAATTTTACGATTAAAATAACCGGAGAGGTGTCTTATTATTGGTTATAATAGAGATGCTTCATAGTTTATAATCATTTAACTAAAATGATTTGATTATGTGAACGTCGAATGTTCCAAAGAACGCATAATATTTGTTTGTATTGATCGTTTTATTCATCTACTCCGGCAACTAATTCTCAATTTTGTCAATCTTATAATTAATCACTTCATACGTTATCACACCGCCTAAAGAATTCGTTTTGACACGTAAGATTATGAATGAAATTAAAGAAATATAGAAGGCAATTGAGTGAGGAGAATAATGAATAATGTGACCACCACACCCACCTCCATTCCAACCCCCGTATGCAATAGATCATTGATTTCCATTCCTTTAAGTTTTCAACTGAAAAAAGTTGAGAAATTCTTGTCTTGGACAAAGACTCACACACACAGTACGATCAATTATATAATTAATGAGATCGAGCACAGACAAACGGACGTTCACGTTGTGTGTTGTACATGTTGTGCTTGTAATGAATGCCAAGCAATAGCATCCATCACTGTAATGAATAATAGAACTGGACCACACTTATTATTTAGTTGATGATATTATACCAAATAAAGGGACCAGGAGTAAATTTTCATTAAGTTTGATTCTTGAAGGAAAAAGTTGACCAAATCTCACACCATCTTTTTCTCTAGTTACAAGGACACACAAACAGAAAACAAAGATGACAAGATAGATATACTCATCAATTAGTGTACTGTACTGCCCTGTGTGACATGTTTCTTGCCACCTAAAGGAAAAGGTATCTTTTCTTTTATTTTATGTTTTAAATTTTTTATTAGTAACATAAAAGAAAGGGCAAGGCAGAGCATTGTCTACATCATACCCCTTCTCACTGTCAACACAACTGTTCAAACATATTGTGGAAACATACCACACAACTTTTGAGATATGTGCTTTTAGTGTACCATAAGTTGTTCCTCTTGCTAGGTTAACCTAATTCACTTTCTTAATCCCTTAACACAATTATTCAATTTGTGGTAGACTAGTAGCTCAATGACCAAGATTACCAAAATGGGACATTAACAAGCTGTTTGTCTCCCAGTTAAAACCCGATTTTAATCGAGTTATCATTTTTATCCTGTTTGTCATACGGTTTTAATCGCGTTGAACACTATCCGTTTTTAATCACCAACTATTCATAATTCAATTAAATTTTATCTTTCTACCTATTATTTTTCTCTCACTTTACTTTTTCATTTATTATAACAACCTTAAACCAATCAAATAACAATAAAACCAATCAAATAATTTCAAAATTTTTTACTCTTACACACCCTATATAACAATCCTATAAAACCTATAAAATTTTAATTTCATCCCAAACACAATTTTTCAAAACCCAATTATAATTCAGATACTATTCACGGTTAAAACCCAATTAAAACCATGTCCATTTTAATGGATTCCCACACCACCACTAACTTTCTCTAACTCCTCAACACAATTATTTAATTGTAGTAGCTCAATGGCCTAGGTTATTAAAATGGGAAACAAGATTAGCTTAATTCTAGCTTAAATAAAGGATTAAGGTCTCGCGTTCAATAGGATTCTTCTACTTTCAAAATCTTCTGAGTGTGAATTTTACAACTACGGAATATCAACCTAAGTAGAGTTTGTTTAATCACCCGTATTGAAGGGGCTTTGACTATCGAAAAATGATTCTCGATAAATTAGCATACGTTTTGATCATGTTTTACGGAAAATCATTGCATAAACCATGTTTGTCATGAATTTATAGACCACGTACATTGGTATGGGTGATACATCTTACTTAGGCCATAATTTTCTATATTTAACCATCTTGGACAAAAAGCTCATGGTCGAGTGTTTTTCTGTTAAGACCGAAGACAAGAACATCTAAATTGCTAACCCAAAAGTTAGAGAAGGAAAAATAAGAATAGATATGAAAGATTTAAAAGAGTAATTCCGATCCTCTAAAAAAGAATTTACAAGCTACAACTCTTAACAAAAAAATGTACAATAAGAAAACCTATAGTCCACCTATTTTTCTCTAATTTTTCACTCTCTTCTGCCTATCCTAGGTCAAAAGACTATCCATGCGGAGTTTCTTGCTAATGTTGTATCATGTTCGAACCATTCCATTATGACATGTTCACGTGCAATGTGGCATTCATGCTCTCGTTACACACCGGGCACGACTGCAACAACTGAGACCCGGTACCACAAACGCTGCAAAGGCAGAGATGCCTACACGGGAGGAGCAAAACACACGACTCGCGCTCACCGCAACTCTTGCACCGGTTATCACGCTCCTTAGATTCAATTGCTGCCTCGCCTTCTCTCCCTTGATTACTGCTGCCGCAGCACGACTCGGCCTCCTCCTCAACCGGGGAAATGCGGTGTGCTTGTCCGCCTACGTGGGCCAGGACTTGCTCCAAATTGGATCGGAGGGAGTTGGCAGTGGCCTCGTTGGATTGGGCCAGGTCACGCCAGAGATGATTTTCCATGAATAGGCTTTTTACACGTTCTTGGAGGGCTAGGTTTATTTTGCTCATTCTTTGGATTTGTTCCTCTTTTTCTTTTAGTTTCTTCATCACGTTTTCCCCTATTGCTGCTGCCACTAGCCTTTCTTGTTGCTTTTGCCTCTCTACTAGCTCCAATCTTATTTTCTTCGTCTGTATTTCACATAATTAAAAAAAATCATTAGGAAACCAAACAAACTTACTTCATAAACAAAATAAAATTGCATCAATTCCTAACAATTTCTGGTTTTAAAAAAAACTCGGCTTTGAAAATGAATAGGCTTTTTTAGGACAATATTTTCGGCGGAGTAAATCTAGAACAATTTTTGGAAAAACAGATAATTTCATATCACATGGTCAAAAGTCGAAAACTAAAATAGCGTAAATCTGTGAGGAAAAAGTGTAAAGTGAGAACTTACATGTTGCGAAATAATAGAATCAATCTCGAACTGATGTTGCTGGAATTGAGGCAAGAAATCGTCACCAAGAAACGACGGTAACTGAGAAACGACGCTATTGTTGTTCTTTTGCGACACATGTAAGTTACTTGGTGCCGCACAGTACAATTGATTCATGGACTCTCTGGAACGTTTCCTGGACGCTGCCGGAATATTGTACGTCAGCCCGCTATCGGTGTTAACGGAGGTTTTGGCCTCGCAAACTACCGGATGGTACACGGAGGTGTAATTTGTCGGAAATGTTGGCATTAGCGTCGGATAATTACTTGGTTCTGAACCGTACATAGTGTCGCCTTTTACTTGATTGTCAAGTGTCACAAAATTCCTGGCATTCACATATCATCACAAATTTAGTTTCACAGCTCAAAAATTCATTTCAATAACTCTATCTCTTAGGCATGGATTGAAATCTTCCGAAACTGATTTTTTGTTTTGAACATCTTTGTTTTCCAACAAATCAGAATCTCGTAAACGTGAAATGAATCGAGATTTTAATCCATGGTAAACGAGGCTCTTATTGAAAACTTGTTTGTTTGTAAGAAAGTAGGAGAAAAATGAATAGAATTGCATATATACCTGTGTTGGATGAGTTGTGGAGTGAAGAGGTTGAGATGTTTAGCATCAACAGCCATGGAATTGTGAGTTTTGAATGGTTTGGTTATTACAAAAATAGGAGAGAAAGAGAGGAATATAAGGAGGAGAAAAGGCCAAAGAGCATGCAAAGTGGTGGCGAGCGAAATCAAGGGACAAGTTATAAGAGTAGTGTGTATTTATATTGTTGTTGTTGTGGTATTATGTATTCAACGCGCCTTGCTTTTTCTAATCTTTTTTTATTTTTGGATAGAGAGAATCTCTCTTTTATCTAACAATAGAAAACTCGAAATTGAGGAAGTCAATAAATTCTAGATCAAGGCTCACAGAGAAAGTACGATATATTAGCATCGAGTTTGGGAAAACATTATTAAAGGCAGGCTGGCTGATTTTGCAGATTATTAAAAGTCTGAAATTTTGGGATGTTATAATGATATTTCCGAGATCATGAATGAATGAATAAAATTTAATGGCGTCAATCCAAAAATCTTCTGACCTATTGTTGGCATTTAATTATTTCCCCAACTCCTCTATATAACCATAAATGGACCCTCCCTATTTACAAATATTTAATTTTAACTCTATTTGTAGTATTTCCTAGTTTTCGTAACGGCCACGATCTATTCTCATTATTATCACCTTTCCCCAAATAATACTAGTATCAATCTTTTATTTTTTTTGAAAAAATATTATTAATTACACATGCCAATGCGATATACGGTTAGACAATTAGTGGTAAATTACATAACAGATCTGATATGTAGTCTTAAGAAAAGTAACCTAAAATTAAACAACTCTCGTGTTAATTACATTAATTATTTTTCAAAATCACCCTGCTATTAATTAGGGATTCAAACAACGGGGATTATTTATGAGGAAACCTACCGACGCTAGGTAAATCACCTTCCGTTAATTTTATGATCTGGTATCTCATCAATTTGAGCTGTTTAGGTTATTACCTTCTTGGTTGCTGATTTACTTGGAGGTTAAGAAATACTACTACAAGTCTATCAAAGAAAAGGTAACTGCGCGTACTAAAACTGTAGTGAAGTTGCGTCAAACTGGACTTCTATTCCTGTATTTACATTGCTACACTGCATCTGCATTCCACCAGTTAATTTTATGCCAGCTTTTCTCCAGACTTCTATAATTATTTTTCACCAGCATCCATGAGGAAATTCAGCAAAGATGAATTGAATAAGTTAGAGAATTAACATAGGATCACAACTCTAATTTGAAATTTCTAGATGAGAGCGAATTGAATTGTAGTATTTGTTATCCACCTTCAATTCCACCAAGTGTTAAATTTTAGTTTTCTTAAACATATTGAAAATTGGCCACAAATGCCGGTGATACTGGATACGGAGTATATAAAATATTATTGTCATTCACAACTTGATTTTCGAGATTAGACTGACCCATGGCCGAATCCGATTTCTTCCAGCAATATAAACTTTGTTCTTTTAAAATAAAATCGAAACACTATATAATATTTAATAAGAAAAATAAAAGTAATTAGTTTAATAATAAAATATAAATAAACTTTGAAGACGTAAACGGTATAGAATTTTATACATAAAAATCTATTGAGACATAATATACTAATAAACATAAATGGTATAAAGAAATTTTAAGGTAAAATTTTAGTAAAATTAATAAAAATCATACTAATACATTTGCTATTTAGGGCACTTGATTTTTAGCATAAAATCATAATCTACCAAAGATAATATAAAGAATGCAATACTCTATAAGTACCATGTAACTTAATACATTTACTATTTTTAACGGTTTCATCGAATTCCATACACTACTAAAAATAATTAGATAATATATACAACATCCAAATAATAATAAAATTTATAATTTTACAACCAACAAATAATGTTCATTGAATTTATTCACAACTAAAATTTGGGTGAAGGAAATTAATGAAAGAGAAACATAACGTGATGGTGAGTTTTGAATGGAGTGAGCATCATGGCATGCGGGGTCTCCGCCACGTTGTAATTCTTCTTAATTAGGCTACTGGATCCCATGTCACCGTACGGTGCTACAGTCTTAGTCAATTAATCTACTTCTCACTTTTCCATTTCAATGTGAATAGATTTTCGTAGACTTTGTATCCGTATAATTACAAATATCATACATGTATTCAAAATAAAATGTCACAATATATACTTGTAGTGAGTATATATTTTGATTAATTATAAAAAGGGAAAAATTAAGGTGGAGTGTTGGTTTCAAACTCGAATTGAGTTATATATTTTCACAATTCAAGTTGAATTTTTATCTACAAATTAACTATATTCGAATTGAGATAATTCAATTCGAGTTTGGAACCAACCAATCTTATTCTAGGTTTGGATAGACGTGAGAAGTGGGAAGGGGTCCCGCGGACAGCACGTGCAAGGTGGAGTAGATCCGGACAAGAGTAATGCAATACAAAGTCCAGTAATGAATTAAGTGGTCCCGTTCGAGTTGAAGAAAAGAAAAGTAATAGGAGGATAGGGTCCCATGTTGTTTGTGTGTTGATCTGACGTACGTACGTATTTTCCCAGGATTGGTTTTGTTTTTGTTAGCTTGTCCCTCATTCTTTCCTACTCCCTCCTGTATAACATAACATGTTTTGATTTATTTTTTATTTGACAAATATAAAATGATTTATGATATTCTGTTACGTAATTTTATATTTTTATAATTTATTAGGCATTAAATTCATTGATTTTATTGTTTTTTATTTATTTTATCTTGGACACTACAAAAGCTAAATACATTCTTCATCTTTTATTAGTGGATTTATTTGTTCAAGATACTAACATTTTTGTTATAAATCATTTACCAAAACTATTGATAAAGAAAGATTTATCTTAATTTGTGTAAAATATCCAAAACATATTATATTAAAAATACTAGTACTAACTCGTGGCGTTGCCACGGCATAGTTCACTAATCATAAAAAATGATATTAGGATGACATATGTATAAAACAAAAGATAAAACTAATAAATCCAATCCAAGGTTCAATATATTGTATAATGTAAATAAAAATTGAAATTAAGTCATCACAATCCGCATCGAGATGAGTACTCGTTAACTGCATAACAACATATGAAAATTTAGTTAATAGATGAAAGCAAACAAATTGAAATATAATGTTTAACAATATAAAAAAAAATCATACCTCAAAGAGAGCTAAACACCTCCTTGTAAACTACGTTGGTTGTTGTATCGGTTGGATTACCTTCCTGATCAAGCGCTAAAACCTTTAGGCCTTTCTTGCTTGTTACTTTCGAGAATGCAACATATAGCTGACCATGACTGAAAACAGGATTTGGGAGGTAGAGTCCAACATGAGATAGTGATTGTCCCTGACTCTTGTTTATTGTCATGGCATAGCAAACTGAAATAGAAAATTGTCTCCGATGGAAGCTAATAGAAAACTTAGTAAGATTGGAAGGTGTGAGTACCATCCGAGATATGAAAACCTTCTTTCCACTATTATTTCAATGTATAGTCTTCGCCTCAAGAACATGTTTGCCAATTGCAGTGACAATCAATCTAGTTCCATTACACATCTCGGTGGATTGGTCAATGTTCCTGAGGAGCATAATAGGAGTGCCGATCTTCAATTGAATTATGTGGGTTAGTATCCCACACGCCTTAATAGTGTTTAGGAACTCAACGGAGTAAACATCTTCTCTATTTACGATATCATCTTCATAAGGATAAATGGCATATGAACTCCTAAACTCGGTGGCATCTCCAGGTAAAATGGACATTATAGAATAGCTCTATCTTGGAAGTACCTCCCATCACCGACATGGGATAATCAGCTCGGAATGTACTCTTAACGATCGCATCAATTGGTTCAGCAGTAGAACGGATCAAAATGTCTTCGGATAATTTGAATTCTACCTCACCATCATTATCACCACCAACTTCACCATCTCCAACTTTCAACAACCACTAAGCAAACTCTTTGATTGTGGCATTCTCAGATGGTGAGCTGCTAGACTAATTACAAATAACATCATTGCAACATATTAAAATACAAATAAATACTAAATCTTTAAACTACATTAATTTGAATATACGTGAATATTAATATGTAATGTAGAATAATATCTGCAGACCCATGCTCTTTGTAAGTTTAAGTACACGACATGAACCCCAAAGTTTTTTAGATGGGCAGAGAGAGGCGTGGACTATATCGTGCCTACTACACTTTGGTATAACCGACAAGATTTGTCTGAAACCCCACCGAATACGACAACCAATCCACCAAACGGCTTGTTCAACTCACTGCCATCAGGGGTTGTCATTATATCATTTAGGCTGCGATCAAAGGTCTCAAAACAAAACCTATTGGTCATGGGAGGTTCATCCCAAATGATCAACTTGGTATTTTTCAACAGTCATGTTAATTCGCTTCTAGGTGCAATTCTGCTACAAACGGTGGTATCGTCGATATGCAATGGAATACTGAATCTAGAATGGGTTGTGCGACCACCTGGAAGAAGAAGAGAAGCTATGCCACTCGATGCAACTGGTAGAACAATGTCACGTCTAGCACGTAACGCAGAACATAATGTATTTCATAAGAATGTTTTTCCGGTACCACCATAACCGTATCGACGACATCCATAATAGTATGGTATACAGACCTTTGCTCATCAGTGAGACATGGATATAAACGATTGTGCTGCTTAATCATCTCATCAACATAATACGACATTTCTTCAACAATCAAATTATTCATACCATTATTAATTACTGCATTTTCTGGCATGGGCATACATTCAATACCACTCAAGCTAAATCCATTCCTTGAGAGTAAACCTTCTATCTCAGCAAGAGTGAAATTCTTCAACTATTCTTCACTAAGCTCCAGCTTACAGGAATAATGTTTAAGTATAATGGATGGTAAACAATCAATAATCTGATAGATATATTAAAATGAATAAATAAATCAATTTCATACCGGGGTTTCTTAATTTCCTTCGCATAATGTATTGGGGATGTCGTCCGATAGATACTCCCATGAGCTCTCCCATACATGCAGGGGCGTTGACATACTATCAGGCTGAAGAAGAAGAATAGAGAACAAATGTCGAAGGAAACGTCTGATCCCCAAAAGTTGGCTTCCTTTATAGCATAAATGCACTCCTTGTCGTCGTCGAGCAAACCCAAAGCAAAACATGCATCGTGGTAAGTTGGATGAACAATGTTGGTCCAGATAACGGCAAAGTAAAAGACTAGAGGGGGGGGGGGGGGTGAATAGTCTTTTAAACTTTTGTCGATAAACAGTTCTCGAAACACAGGGGTTTCGATACTTAAATTCGAGCGGAAGACTTTAAGATAGGTAAGTGCGAAACAATAAGTAAGTGTGTGTGCTTTTGAAAGATAAATCTGAAAGGTAAATAACACAGCAAGTATAGTGGTATCTGGAGGTGGCGTAATCCTCCAACTAATCCACTTCGGTCTTTCTGAGACCTAGAATTCACTAGAACAGATAATTGAGTTCACCTTACAAAAATCCTATTCTAAGATTCTTAAACAATTGGTTCCCAACCAAATGTTCCCCCTGAGTTATTCCCCAGCTCCTAGAGCTAAGTACTTCCTCTACTCAGATAACCTTGGAGTTATTCCCTGATTTCCCAAATCAAGTACTTCCTCTACTCCACGCTTGATGGTGTTGGTTATAAGGTTTGTCGAGAGGCTTCTTGTATAACTTTTCGGTTATGTTTCGAGAGCCTAATAAAACAAGACTACTTAATACACTTGTTCAGGTGTATGGCAATCGCTCTTCTTGACCCAAGTAATTGATGTCCGCTTACGGAGAATGAGCTTGAAAGGTTATCGATAGTTCAACTCTTTCACGAATAACAATCTCTTGTTAAGGTTCAGGACAACTTAGAACTACTAGTGATTCTTCAAGCAACAGAAAGCTTTCAGAAAGGGTAGTAGAGTGCTTGAGAGAATACTTTGCTAGATTGTAAGTTTGCAAGTTAGATCGTTCTTTGGTCGTCGTATTTCTCAGCATCTAAGTGTGTGATATTTATAGATGAATTAGAGAGTCGTTGGGATGTTATCCGTTAGACACAATTCAAATTCAGTCTATACTTATCTTGAAATGAGTACTCAGAAGTCCTTGTCTCATATCTCAGAGAGGACTGTGCTTTAGCGGCTTTTCTGCCGATGCAATTAATGCATATGTACTATTTCTTGTCCTGTAGTCTTCAACGGATACATTAGCCTTTCTGATGGCTTGCATGCTCCATACTCATGATGTCATATGTTCCAGAATCATGTTCCAAAAGTAACTAAATGCACTTAAGAAAGGATTAAGGACATAGTCTTTCCGAGTGAGACTAAACCTTGGTGTCTTCATAAATCTTGTGCAATCTCCGGTCTTGTAATCTTCAGAAAAGCTCCATTGCTAGGATTGATCTTCATGGTCTTCTTGGAAATAAAAATTACATTCAGAGACCTATAATCCTAATACTAGACTAATCATACTCAGTGATTTCCTCTTTTACAATGTTCAAGTGAACTAAGAGTACTTAATCACCTTTCTGGTAAAGATAAGAACATGTGATGAATGATCAAAATACTAACAGATATTCCTAACAAATTTCCCCCTTTTTGATCAGTCATCCATGACTATCTTTTAAAGTCCTATTAAAAATTTGTAATCCTGGAAGAGAAAACAATCCGCCACTTAATCATTTCAAATGATATTCAATTTTAGTTGAATTAAGTGCAGAAAGTAAGCATCAACCAAATCACAAGAAGTGATCTTTCTTGATAAGTTGTCATCTATTATAATGTTTACGAGTATGATCTCCGTAAAGGTGCGATTCTGAGCGAGATGCAACTTTTACAGATAGAGAAATTCAGAAACAATCAGCAAGATTACAAAAAGTAACAAAACACACTAAGTAAATTAGAATAAGGAGGATCCAAGCTCCAAGAGAATATTCTAAAATTACTAGTCTTCAAGTCTTCAGAAATGTAACTTGGGTTTAGGTACCTCAAGTTCTTCAGCATCCTTTCTGGATCAGTTGGCATGTGCATCCACTTTTTACGCATTCTTGGACATAGTCATAAAGAGTCCTTCCGACAGAGAGTTACATCTTTCCGACAAATCACATATTTCTTGGTAACTCTTGCCAAGTTTATGATTTTCCTCGGAAAATGTTTGACCCAGTATTTTCCCTGCACCGTGCATGGTCTACTTGCGGTGAGATAGGTTGAAATATTTGTATATTTCTTCCGGATAGTGTATATCATCTAGGTATTCATCCAATGTCATATAGAATGACTCATAGGTTGAAACTCCTAGTTTGTTCTTCTTCTTGTAGCTACCATCCATTTTCGTACCTTGTGTACATCATCGGGCTTTAGGTAAGGACAGCAAAGGAGAGGTCCATCTTTCGGCATCGTTTCTCTTCTCTACTTCAAAGTTTAGCGTGCATGAAGGTGCTCGATTTTAGCAATTCGGCTTGCCTTCTCTCCATTTCGATGTCTGGTTGAGGATGGGAGTTGAAACTTATCATTGACAAGTAAATGTTGTAGTTCGAGTCCAATACCCTCTCTTGTTCAGAATGCACCTATGAAGACTCTTCATTACTCGTCTTCATATATTCAATGGGCATCGTTGGCTTTTCTTTAACAATTTCTCTTTGTTCCGCCAAATGGGAACCCTTCTTGCTTTTACATTGGGTGGCCTTACAGAGATCCTCTAACCCTTTCTTCCGCCTTGAAATTTGTCTTTGGTGGAAGTTCCTTGTATTGACTTGGTATTTCGGAAGGAGTTACTGGCCAAAGGCATTCTTTGCCAGAGGAGGTTGTGAGGTGCTTGCTTGCCTTCTTCTCTTGTGAAGTGGATGTTCATCTGTATCAGATTCATCCTCATCATCATCATTGAAGTTCAACAATGGAGGCTTGCAGCTTTCTTGGTCTCTCACTTCTCCTTCTTCTTGGTCTTCTCCTTTTTCAGGATTATTCTGGTTGTTCCCTTCTGAGATCCTAAGGGACTTGGTTCCCCTAGTGACCATACTTCTCAGCCTTCTGGCTGGTTGATCTGGAACAACTTCTTCAACAGGGGCATCTCTAGTGTTCTTGATGACTAGTTGACTTGAGGAGGGAGGCATTGTTTTCTCTTTCTTCCTCTGCCTTTCTGAGGCATCTCTTCTTCTTCCCCCTTAGTCATGAATGACTGACTCATAATGGCATAAGCTTCAGAGAGTGAGTCAAAGTTTTTCTGGAGATTATTGTGCACCCTGACCAATTCTTGGATTTCTTTCTTCAGCTCATGGTTCTGCTTAACCAGTTCCTGCTCCTTTCTGTTGAGCTCTTCAAGTGGCCTAAGAATGGCGTTGGCTTGCAGAACAGCATGGCTGGCTTCATTGAGTGCTGCATTAGCATTGTTACAATCCTCATCCCTGACCAACCCTAGGTGTTTCTGAGAGAGCTATCTTTGGTTGCTCTGTTGAAACGCAAGCGACAATGACTTCATCTCTTCTGGGACGGATTTTAGCACTTCTGTGTCTTGAGCAATTAGTGTCTTTCGGAGTTCCAAAAAGATACTATTTCTGGCACGGTGCTCTTCACTTCTTGAACTACTTGGTGCAGAGAATATATGAGGAGCAAGTAGAGCTCTCTTGTGTTGAGTGACAAGTCTCTCATCTTCTGCGTCAGTAATCAAGTTTTGGTTTTTTTCTGCATCACTCTTATTATCTTTTCTTGAATAGTTTGCAGATTGACAACCTTTTACGCTTTCCATCAAGTGTCTTGTATACGAGAAGATGTAGAAGGTCTTTTGATGCGATCTCGATCATCTTCTTCATCATCATTGTCATCCATGGCATCTATTTCAGCAGCTGTGACAACAATGGCATCTTTCAGATTTCTTTGCCATCTAGGAGCGCCAATTCCTGGGTGTTAGCTTCTTTGAGCTTTTGAATTTTGGCTTCCTTTTCATCAACAAGAGTTGGCACTCTAAGTTGATTCTCTTCTCTTCTTCCAACACCTTTCTGAGTTGTTCAATCCTGAACTCAGCGGCAGATATCTCTTCAAGTATATCGTTACATTACTGTTGGGTTTTCTGATGAGACTTTGAAGGTGATGATGATGGGGCTTTCTGAGCATTGGAAGGAGTGGCCTTGTCTTTACTTCCTTTGCTAGCCTTCTGAATCCCGCCTTGTCCAGGTTGGGGATCATCATTCTGATCATTATCATCATCATCCTTCTTGTTTTCTTGACTTGGATGCTCTGAAGGGGGTTCTTGATAATCATTCTCGTCTATCTCCTCTTCGTCTTCTGAAATCAAGTTGATCACATTTGGGAATGTAATCATTCTCCCATTCACCTCTTCTTGCTCAGTTGGGTAAGTAGTGAGCTTACTAGGCAGGGCAGGATGGGTTACCATCTGCTCTTGGGCTTGAGCATCCGCAGTTTTGAAATCTGCTAGAAGTTTTTGTGCTACTTCATGGGTGAAGTCTTCATGCATCAGATTGGCAAAAGAATAAGACTCTGTTGGGAACAATGCATGGATGTAGTCTTCCAGATTTAGGGCTATTGCTCTATTTTCTGGGACGTCGATTACTCGTGCTATTTCAGAAAGGTCAGCCTTTCTGAGTTTACCTCATTCAAGCACTTTAGATGTTTCTTGAGAGTGTACTTCTGGAAAGCCTTGAGTAAATCAACTGGCACAAAACTTTGAGCATGAAAGAAAGGGATCAAGTTAGTTTTGTTCAAACCACTTGAGTTGGTATCTGTGTGCAAAAGTAAGCTTTCTGAGCATACCTGTGTAGAAACACCAGGCTCATTTGCTTGGACTGTCGCTTGTTTTGGCACAGAGGCCTCAGATACCTTGTTGTGAGGAGAAGTCTGATCCTCAACAACCTTTCTTTCTGCTTGAGCCTGAGAAACAAAATCAAGTATGTTTAGAAACTGTTATCAGAAAAGATAAATAGAGAGATGCTTTCTGAGACTTCACTTACTTCCAAGTGAGGAAGCTTAGTTGCATCTTTCTCAGAAACCTTGGGGGTTTCTGACACCTTTTCTGCAGATACTGCTTGTTCAGCAGTTTCAGTTTCTATTGGAGGAGATGAGATCATATTCTCTCCGTCCAACTGTTCTTCTGACTGAGCCTGTAAGAACAAACATAAGAGATTTAGTAGTGGGATTTCCAGAGCATTCTTGAAGAAGATTATTACTGAGTGCTTACCTTCTCATCAGAAGGCTCAGTAAATACTTCTTCAGAAAGCTTTTCAGCTTCTGGATTTTCTTGGTTTTGGAGTGTTGGTCCCTCCACCACTACTTCCTCAGTTAGAGCCTAAAGTAAGACAAAAAGAAATTTAGAACACAAGATATTAATTTTTCAAGCAAGCTATTTCTTATTCAGAGATAACTCAGCTACCTGTAGAACAGGCTCTTCTTGTTGTTCTGAGGTTGGAGAAACCTCTTCTTCATTCAGAAGGGTGGACAAATTAACTTCCCCCTGAAAGTTTGTCTCCAATATGGCCTGTAACAAAATGAAGTTTATGAGTAACAAGTTAACATTGAAATGTCGACAAGTTAGATATAAACTACTTGTTGTAGAACTCCAGTACATCCAGTGTGGATAGGCCACTGGGTGCAGCAGATAAAAACCTGTAGATATGGGAATTCTTCAACATCCCCAATATCAGTTTCCTTTCTGGTTTTGAAGGTATAACTGCTGGTACATATTTCTTCACAAGAAAAGCTCCCCAATTCATCTTGTGACTTGGATTCCAATCAAAAGGGGTAAACTCTCCTAGAAGGTGTTTATTCAACACCTTGAGTTCTTTTCCTCCTTGCTTTTCAGCAGGAGCAGAAGATGCAGCCTTAGGGTTCTTGGTGGTCATCTTCTTGGGTGCCATCTCTTTATATAAAGTTTTGAATAAGTGGTTTTGCAGAAGGATTTTGCACAAGTAATTGAGATTAGTTTATCTTTTCAGAAGACTAAGCACAAAAAGTTGAGTTTGCAGAAGGAGGTTTGCAGAAATCTTGAGAGATTTTGCTATTTTGATGCAAGTATGAAATTTCGGATTTGGTAAAAGTGTTTGTCTTTTGCCCAATTCCTATATATATAGCAGACAAAACATACATAGATACAACATACATATAGCTGAATATGAATGCGTGTCTTTACATCTGCATAGGCGTGGTACGTCCTTTGTACTTCATTAAATGCTTAGTGGGCCACGTCTGAATTTCTAAACAGATATTACTTGCTTTGTTTTTAATCTCAGTCGTTGAGATCAAACGTTTATACATCAATGGCTTATATTGAATATCTTGTAATGATATCAATCAACAAATGGTAATGTGCCGACTTGATGGATTTTTAATATGCTACATTCATTGTGTCACTTAGTAAAGAGTAGAAACACTTAATCGTTTAAGCTTATCATTCTGAGTGTCAAGTCCTTATCTATATATTGTTTATCATGAAAATGGTAAAAATACAAGACATTGGACATGTTTGACTTTCAGAACTTATACCTTTTGGGCTTTGTGTGTCTTTTCTCTTTATGACTAAATAGTTTCCTGAATTCAAGAATCAGAAACTTCAGTTGTTTGAATGTATTTGACCCACTTTTAGTAAGTAAGTTCTAGTCTTATTTACTCATTGAGTGTGTACCAACCTTTGCCTTTCTGGATACCCGTTCCAGAAATGTTTTGCCTTTCTGAGTGTTGCTACTCAGAAACCGGCTTTCTTGTAGGGGCTTGGTGAAGATATCTGCAAGTTGGTCTTCTGTGCCAATCTTGAGTATCTCTATATTGCCTTTTTCAACATGGTCTCTGATGAAATGGTGTCTAACATCAATGTGCTTTGTTCTGGTATGGAACTTGGGATTCTGTGTGATTGCAATAGCACTTGTGTTATCACAGAAAATGGGAGTTTTCTCTTCATTGAGTCCATAATCTCTGAGTTGTTGTTGAATCCACAGAATTTGTGTTGCACAACAACCAGCAGCAATATATTCAGCCTCTGTGGTAGAAGTTGCAATTGAGTTTTGTTTCTTGCTAAACCATGAGATAAGTCTAGCTCCCAGAATTGACAAGTTCCTGAGGTACTCTTCCTATCAAGCATTGATCCAGCATAATCAGCATCTGAGTAACCAACCAAACTCAATCCACTTTCTTTAGGGTACCACAAACCTACATTTACTGTACCTTTCACATATCTTAATACTTTCATAGCAATGTTGTAGTGTGATTGCATTGGATTTGTTTGAAATCTAGCACACACTCCAACTGCATATTGAATATCTGATGCCTTGCGATGGGTAAAGTAGTGAACCTATTAATTTCCTATACTTGTGTTCTTCAACACTCTTATCTGATTCAGTATAGGTCATTTTGGTTCCTATGCTCATAGGTATCTTAGCATTCTTTTCAGAGGGCTTAAGATTGAACTTTGTGAGCATGTCTTTTGCATACTTTGTCTGACTAATGAATATTCCATCATTGAGTTGATTGACTTGCAATCCTAGGAAATAGTTCAATTCTCCCATCATGCTCATCTCAAACTTATTTTTCATGAGATTTGCAAAGTCATCACAAAGTTGCTTGTCCTTAGATCCAAATATAATGTCATCAACATATACTTGAACTAAGAGCAGTTTCCCATCATGATTTAAGGTAAATAAAGTTTTATCAACATCACCTTTCTTGAAACCACTTTCCAGAAGGTATTTGGCCAAAGTATCATACCATGCTCTTGGAGCCTGTTTCAGTCCATATAGAGCTTTCTGTAGTTTATAGACCATTCTACTTTCTGAGGAAACTTCAAAACCAGGTGGTTGTTCAACATAGACTTCCTCAGGAAGTTCACCATTCAAGAATGCACTTTTGACATCCATCTGATAAACTTTAAAGTCTTTATGAGTCAAAGGCGAATGAGTCTTATTGCATCCAATCGCGCAACCGTGCATATGACTCATCAAAATCTAAACCTTCAGTCTGGGTGAATCCCTTGGCAACCAACCTTGCTTTGTTTCTGGTTATTTCACCAGATTCATTCATCTTGTTTCTGAAAACCCACTTGGTTTCAATCATAGATATTCCTTCTACAAATGGAACTAGTTTCCAGACTTTGTTTCTTTCAAACTGATCCAACTCTTCTTGCATTGCAGAGATCCAGTCTTGGTCTCTTAATGCTTCTTCAATAGTTTTAGGTTCAATGTTTGAGATGAAACATCCAAAGAGAGAATTAGCATTTTCGGCTATTGCTCTCCTAGTCCTAACACCTTGATTGATTGGTCCAATCACATCCTTTGCAGGATGATCCTTGATCCATTTCATCATGGGTTTGGGGCTAGTAGGGTCAACATCTATGTGATCTGAATGTGAATCACTATGATTATGACTTGATACTTCTTCAAGATTCATGACATTTTGTACCACGTAAGGCGTTGAATGTCCGACACTTGCTCGGTGTGAGGGCTTTCGGGACATGCACATCGGAGAGGTCATTTCCAGAATTAGCTCTCTGATGAACATCTTCAGTTTCCATTTCTGGAATTCTCATAGGAAATTCTTCATCATGTCTAAGAATCATCTGGTTGTTACTAGGCATTTCATGCTTTTCTTCGTCAGAGTCATCCTCTCTTTCCATAATGATGTTTTTCCTTTCTGAGGGTTCTTCTTCAGAATCCTTTAACATTAGTTCCTTGAACCTTTCTGAGAGTTCATCATCAAGGGGTGATTTCTTGCTTTCTTCATAGAATACAACATGAACTGATTCTTCAATCTTCTTTGTTCTTTTGTTGTAAACTCTGTAAGCTTTGCTATTCATAGAATAACCAAGAAACACTCCTTCATCTGCCTTTGGTTGAAATGTTCTTAGATACTCTTTTCCATTGTTAAGAACAAAACATCTACAACCAAACACTTTCAGATGTTTAATATTAGGGGGTCTACCAACCAAGAGCTCATAAGGGGTCTTGTCATGGTGTTTGTTTATCAAACATACATTACGAGTGTAGCATCTTTGTGTTTACAGCTTCAACCCAATAAACTTCACTTATTTCAATATCAGCCAGCATTGTCCTTGCTGCTTCTATAAGGGTTCTATTTTTCCTTTATGCAACACCATTTTTTTGTGGTGTTCTTACAGAGGAAAGTTGATGTTGTATACCTTTGCTGGTACAAAACTCCTTTATGTACAGGTTGACAAATTCAGTACCATGGTCTATTCTGATTGCAGATACCTTGTCATTTTTCATGACTTCAAGCTTATTTAGCAAGTTTGGTATCTCCACCCTAGCATCAGATTTATGCTTCAGAAAGACAACCCAAGTGAATCTTGAGAAGTCATCTACAACAACAAGACCATACTTCTTTCCTGCATAACTAGTTACAGATGATTCAAAAAGATCCATGTGTAATAGTTGCAGTGGTCTAGCACTAGAGTGTCTGATTTTGGACTTGAAAGAGATCTTAGATTGTTTCCCCCATCGTAGCAGATACCATCCTTTACGAAGATGTTTTGGGAAGGCCAACCACTAACTCTTTCTTGCAAGTTTGTTCGAGTTTTGAAATTCAAGTGACTCATTCTTTTGTGCCATAACCGGTGCTCTTACGTGTGACTGATTGACTCACCATGAGACATTCTTGATTGTGGCGGATGCCCAATCGGCAACATAAAGGCGCCTTTCCGCCTAGCAACCAAGGTCGCTTTGACTCATTATCGATAAGTTTGCAATACTTTGCTTTAAATTTCACTGATAAATCCCTTATGCAAACCTGCTCGTGCTAAATAGATTGTATTTCAAACCCTTAACATGTAATGTCGTCAAGATTGTTAAGGATCCCAATTTGACGTTGCCAAATCCCAGAGAGGGATTTAATTCTCCTCCAGCAAATCTGATGTCTGGTCCATTGTTGCAAGCTTTGTAGTTGACCAAATTTGCTTTGTCTCCTGTCATGTGCTTTCCGCATCCACTATCAAATGGCCATTGAGCCTTAGTCCAAGAGGCGTTCTGCACAAAACAGAAAACAGGAGTTAGGTTCTTGCCTCAGAGATAGAACCACTTAGACTAAACATTCTTCCAGTAGGAATCCACATTTTAGTGAATTTCTTGGGAGTTTGTTTTTGTGTAACTTTATCAGAAGGAGAAACAATATAATTAGTAGTTTTGATCTCAATCTTCCTTCTTGAGGTGTTTCTAGATGTTCCTTTTGGTGCTTTCTGGACCCTGGGTTTCTGGGATTGCTTTTCAGCAAACTTAGCCTTTCTGGCCAAGTTCCTTCTAGCTTTGGCATTCAGTTTTTCAGTGGTTTGAGATTTCTTCCACTTCTGTTTATTGCTACGTGCAATATCAGCCTTGCGCCATTGTTCTTGTCCTTCCTTATATTGTTGTAAAAGGACTTTTCCAATAGCACGATAGCCAATGCCATTTCGAACACCTTTGGCTTTCTGAATGCGGTCTTCAGAAGCCTTACTAGTTTCTGCACCGTCTTTATTTTCATAAAATGGTACAGTAGAGAATTTGCCTATTCCAGCAATTCTTCCTTTCCTAGTAATATGGCAATGTGGATGGCTACATGTCTGAGGGTTGTATTTCTTTTCAGAAGCTTCACCCACAAGTTTCTTGTGAACTTGTTCTTTCAAAGGTTGGGTTGCTACTCCTTTTCCTTTGTCAACTACCTTAGCTTTCTGACCAATGCTATAGGTGGTTGAAGAACCATTCTGTTGACTTTTTAAAAAGGTCAACCTTTCATCACTCTTCTTCAGAGGAGATGAATTACTCGATTGTTCATCAAGTCCAAGTCCACCTTTCTCAGAGGGATCTCGGATATGATTGAACCTCGGAGAGTGTCACTAGCCTTTGCATAAGATTGGAAGGATAGCTCTTTCTTTCAAGTTCCTCATTCTCGTAAAGCGACTTTATCATTTTCTTATTAAGTTCATCAAGGCTAGTATGTGAAAATTTTCATTTTCGGATATCGATTTTCGGAAAGGGCTATTTCAGCTCTTGTTCTCGAGATACTGGTTAGCTCGAAACCTCTTTTCAAGAGTTTCTTTGCTTTCCTCTAGAATTCGGTTTTGGATTGTGCTTCGAAATTCTTTCTCATAACGATCCAATTCACTCTGATTAACTCCGGATCCTCAATTCCATCATCACTCTCATAGTACGTAAATTGTGAAATGTTTGTTACCTCATCACCATAAGACACATTTCAATGTTGGAGATGTCCGGACCAAAGACAATCTCAACAACTCCACACATTTCATTCTTCTTAAGGTCAAGTCGATTACGTCGTGGGTGATTCCACACAATTACGGTGATGGTAGGTTTGAGTTATCGAATCTCCATCTTCGAATCTGTCTCAATATCTAGAGCATCAAGTCGATTTGAATCTTCTTCCTTTCTTCACCAAGAAGGCCCTTTGATTTCTTTTGTAATTTCTTATGTCCTTCTTGTCACATGTCTTGAGCTTGTTTAAAGCAGGCAATCTCTCTTGAAGTGACCAAGGCTTTTGACAATAGAAGCAGATATCATTTCCTATCTCTGGCGATTCAAGATTAACACCTTTCTGAATGGGGGTCTTCAGAGAGTTGTTTAGTTGAATGTTCTTGTACTGATGATAGTTTGGGCCAAGATGCTTTTTTAGCTTTTCTTTAGCTTTTCTTCTCTCAATCTCTTGACTCACAAATTTATTCATGTGTCTTACTGCAAGAGCATTTTCTTCAGATGCGTCTTTGGTATCTTTCTTTTCAGAAGTACCTTGAGAGACTAGAGCAACACTTTGCAACTTCTCAGATGTTTGTTCTCTCTGAGTTGTCTCATAATCTACAGTAGCAAGATGAGAGAAGAGCTCTACTGGAGTAATATTTGGCATTCCTTGGTTGAAATAAAAGAATTTAGTGTGTTCCCAGTTGTGATTGAGACTTCTGACAATAGTCTTTGTTAAAACTTAAGATCCCGGATTGATACTTGGAACTAGATCAACAGACAATGTTGTCAACAATGTTGTTCAACAATGTCTACAGTAAACAGATAGCAGCGGATGAATAATGAAACTTCTATTACCAAGCCAATATATAGAAAAATATATTAGCAGCGCCTTTAGGCAAAATATCTACTGACAGGAAAAGTAGATCTAAACAACTAGGTTTAATACAATCACAAACGATTGATTAAACAACCAAAACTAGCCCTAGAAGAACCAACAGTAAAAGCTATTCTAGGTCGATGTTTGAAAGAGTTATTCCAACAATGAATACTCTTAGACAAACTCTAAAGCTAGCAGAAAACAAGAAGCCTAAAATCTCTATTGATCTTTTCAAAAAGCTCAAAACATTGCTTTGCTGAATCCTTGCATATATATACTTGAGATGTCAATTCTTCCATCTAAGTCGAAAAGGCAATAGGATCTCAAGAAGGCAATTTTTCCTTTTACTTGTTTTCTTCAAAATGCGATAGAAGGAAATTTCCATATTTCAATTCTTCAAAAATATATTCCTTCTTGCTTTCACCATGTCGCTCTTTTTCCTTAAATCAATTCTTGTTCGTTTTGTCAATACTTCCGGTCAAGTATCCCGTCCAAAGTGCTTTGTCTTGATGTCTCATGTAATGCTATATCTTCAATGTTATGCCAACATTAAATTCTATCATGTCACAATGTTATACAACATTGATAATCCTGCAGCTTCACAAACAACAACAAACACAAACTTGGAACTGATTATTGAAAGACAAGATTATCAAAATATAAGTGCATACTGCACTTTCAGTCTTAATCTTTTCTGGCTGGGAGTATCTGTTGCTTTCACCAAGTGCAGCCATATCACTCATAAGAGTAGTAAACCTGAAATCAAGTTCTTCCAGAGTTTCAGTGGGACCTTGCTTGAAGTTTTGGAACTTCAATTTAAGAACTTCGAACTTGTTTTCTTTGGTTTTCTCGCCCAAAGATGATTTCTTCAATCAATTGCCAGGCAACTTTCGCTGTTTTAGCACCCCACAGTTTACACTGTATGTGCTCAGGTGGCGATCTGATGATTATATTACGAGCTTGACCATCCAATCTGTGTCTCTTGGCATCTTCAGATGTCTAGAGCTCTCTTGGCTTGTCTTCATACATAATGCTTCCACGAGCAACACGACCACTATCACTAGCAGTCGCATCCTCGCATTCATCTTCCTTGCCTGAGGCTTTTCTTCCATCAGACACCTCTGTAACTTGTTTGAGTTGTCTGATTTTAATAGGCCCTTCATTGATGACATAGATCATCTCATCACTAATGGCCTCCAGATGGAGCATCATGTTGTTCTTCCATTTCTCGTAGTTTTCTGGCTTCAGAACGGGTGCATCACTCAGAGACATTCCTGCGCACTTCACACACAAATTATATAGTCCTCAGAAAGGGACAAAGTTTCTTCACCTATCTGGGGATCTAGGTTCAGTGCAGAAGGCTTGGGAACCTCCCGCTATGATACCACTTGTTGGTCCAGATAACGGCAAAGTAAAAGACTAGAGGGGGGGGGGGGTGAATAGTCTTTTAAACTTTTGTCGATAAACACAGTTTCTCAGAAACCTGGGGGTTTCTGATACTTAAATTCAGAGCGCGGAAGACTTTAAGATAGGTAAGTGCAGAAACAATAAGTAAGTGTGTGCTTTGAAAGATAAATACTGAAGGTAAATAACACAAGTATAGTGGTATCTGGAGGTGGCGTAATCCTCCAACTAATCCACTTCGTCTTTCCGAGACCTAGAATTCCTAGAATGATAATTGAGTTCACCTTACAAAAATCCTATTCTAAGATTCTTAAACAATTGGTTCCCAACCAAATGTTCCCCCTGAGTTATTCCCCAGCTCCTAGAGCTAAGTACTTCCTCTACTCAGATAACCTTGGAGTTATTCCCTGATTTCCCAAATCAAGTACTTCCTCTACTCCACGCCTTGATGGTGTTGGTTATAAGGTTTGTCAGAGAGGCTTCTTGTATAACTTTTCAGTTATGTTTCCAGAGAGCCTAATAAAACAAGACTACTTAATACACTTGTTCAAAGTATGGCAATCGCTCTTCTTGACCCAAGTAATTGATGTCCGCTCGAGAATGAGCTTAAGAAAGGTTATCTGATAGTTCAACTCTTTCACGAATAACAATCTCTTGTTAAGGTTCAGGACAACTTAGAACTACTAGTGATTCTTCAAGCAACAGAAAGCTTTCATAAAGGGTAGTAGAGTGCTTGAGAGAATACTTTGCTAGATTGTAAGTTTGCAAGTTAGATCGTTCTTTGGTCGTCGTATTTTCAAAGATCTAAGTGTGTGATATTTATAGATGAATTAGAGAGTCGTTGGGATGTTATCCGTTAGACACAATTCAAATTCAATCTATACTTATCTTGAAATGAGTACTCGAAGTCCTTGTCTCATATCTCGAGAGGATCGTGCTTTAGCGCTTTTTTCCGATGCAATTAATGCATATGTACTATTTCTTGTCCTGTAGTCTTCAACGGATACATTAGCCTTTCTGATGGCTTGCATGCTCCATACTCATGATGTCATATGTTCCAGAATCATGTTCCAAAAGTAACTAAATGCACTTAAGAAAGGATTAAGGACATAGTCTTTCCGAGTGAGACTAAACCTTGGTGTCTTCATAAATCTTGTGCAATCTCCGGTCTTGTAATCTTCAGAAAAGCTCCATTGCTAGGATTGATCTTCATGGTCTTCTTGGAAATAAAAATTACATTCAGAGACCTATAATCCTAATACTAGACTAATCATACTCAGTGATTTCCTCTTTTACAATGTTCAAGTGAACTAAGAGTACTTAATCACCTTTCTGGTAAAGATAAGAACATGTGATGAATGATCAAAATACTAACAGATATTCCTAACAAATTTCCCCCTTTTTGATCAGTCATCCATGACTATCTTTTAAAGTCCTATTACAAATTTGTAATCCTGGAAGAGAAAACAATCCGCCACTTAATCATTTCAAATGATATTCAATTTTAGTTGAATTAAGTGCAGAAAGTAAGCATCAACCAAATCACAAGAAGTGATCTTTGCTGATAAGTTGTCATCTATTATAATGTTTCTGAGAGTATGATCTTCAGAAAGGTACATTTTACAGAACGAGATGCAACTTTTACAGATAGAGAAATTCAGAAACAATCAGCAAGATTACAAAAAGTAACAAATTAAACACATTAAGTAAATTAGAATAAGGAGGATCCAAGCTCCAAGAGAATATTCTAAAATTACTAGTCTTCAAGTCTTCAGAAATGTAACTTGGGTTTAGGTACCTCAAGTTCTTCAGCATCCTTTCTGGATCAGTTGGCATGTGCATCCACTTTTCTGCATTCTTGGACATAGTCATAAAGAGTCCTTCTGACAGAGAGTTCTGTCTTTCTGGACAAATCACATATTTCTTGGTAACTCTTGCCAAGTTTATGATTTTTCCTCAGAAAATGTTTGACCAGTATATTTTCCCACCTGACCCGCATGGTCTACTTGCAGCTGAGATAGGTTGAAATATTTGTATATTTCTTCCAGATAGTGTATATCATCTAGGTATTCATCCAATGTCATATAGAATGACTCATAGGTTGAAATCTTGTGCAATCTCCGGTCTTGTAATCTTCAGAAAAGCTCCATTGCTAGGATTGATCTTCATGGTCTTCTTGGAAATAAAAATTACATTCAGAGACCTATAATCCTAAAACAATATTTACTAGACTAATCATACTCAGTGATTTCCTCTTTTACAATGTTCAAGTGAACTAAGAGTACTTAATCACCTTTCTGGAAAAGATAAGAACATGTGATGAATGATCAAAATACTAACAGATATTCCTAACAAACAACACCATCCACCGTCCGGAAATCCTCAAAGCAAGTCGCACCCCTAATATGATTTAACATTATCATCATGTAATAAAGAGGACCAGTCTTAATTGGGACGTGGTAAATTCGACAGGCTTTGTTGTTGAACTACTTCCTATCTCTCCAAACCTTCAGTCTGGGATACCACACGTAATATTTTAGGAACTCAGCATACAGATACTTACGTGCCTCCGGATGATGTTTGTTGAACTCCATCCACTTTAGGAACTTTGTCTCAGAAACTTTATGTTTCTCCAGCATGTCAGTGATAAAGTCCCCATCCTTAAACGTCACTGACTGTTCCCCCTCCATATTAAAGGATAAACGCTCGATCGGTGGGTCTCTATAATGAATATCAAATCCCATTATACGCTAGACAGCTTCACATGCAGATACATACCGACAATAAATATAATCCTTCACCTCATTATCCACAGATATTTTATTGAATTGGTCTTATTGCACCATTCAACATTAATGTGTGCCTGGTACTTATCATTAGAAAGGGATTATGTGGTACGATGAACCTTTGGAAGTATATTAAATGAATTTTGTTATGTTGATATAACTGGAAAATCAATATGTAAATTACAAATATAAAATATAAATTGATTATTTAAATACTATAAGTGGTGCTTAAATGTACCTAGGGGTGCACATTTAAACCGAATCCGAAAAACCAATACAAAAATCCGACAAAATCAATCCGAACCGATTCGATCCAGTGTATTTGGATCAAATTATGGATTAGAACTTTTAAGATCCGAAAAAATCGGATCGAATCGGATTAAATCCGTGGATTTTGGATTAATCCGACCAATATGGAAAAATTAAAATAAATATATATAATGCTGCTTCTTTGCCTCTCAACCAATAAAATTATCACATATCATCACACCTATTAAATCTTCACAAACCACACGTCATCTCATATCATCACATCTATCTATATTTTAAAAAAATCCCGACCCATTTCACTTTCTTCTCATATCTTCACGCCTCCTGTCTTCTCAAATCTTCACAGTTCACCGATCGTGCCTCTCACTCACATCTCCTTCCCTGCAAGACTGTAACAAATTCGACCTACCATCTCCATGATTCTTCTCGCTCCACCCGCGGTGATAAATAGCTCAGAGTCCTCCGTGTTGATTTTGGTTCGTGGTATGTGTGCATTGCAGATCATCGACAATCTCACCGAGGATTTATTCCTATTGTGTTTTGGGAAAATTGGAATTTCTCTTAATTTTTATTAAATTCGGAATTTTCGGATCCAATAAAAAAAATTCGATCCGAATTCGGATTGATCAGATTTGTTGATAAACACAATTTCTCATATATCTGTGAAGATATCTGATACTTATTTTCAGAGAGCGGAAGACTTTTTGTGATAAGTGCATGTGCTCAGCAAGATATGTGTAAATACTTAGCAAGGTAAATAAAGCAAGTAATAGATTGCAGAAAGTAAATAACACAAGTCTTTATAGTGGTATCTAAAGGTGGCGTAATCCTTCAACTAATCCATTTCGGCCTTTCTCAGACCTAGAATCCACTAAGACAGATAATTGAGGTAACCTTACAAGTATCTTCTCTTGATTCCTAAATACACTAGGTTCCCAACCAAGTGTCCCCCCTGAGTTATTCCCCGGCTTTCTCAGCCAAGTACTTCCTGTACTCAGAAACCTTTTGAGCTATTCCTTAGTTTCCCAAACTAAGTACTTCCTATACTCAGTAACCTTGGAGTTAATCCTTAGTTTCCCAAACTAAGTACTTCCTGTACTCCACGCCGATTAAGGTGTTGGTTAAGGTAGTTTGTCAGGTGAGCTTCTTTAATAACTTGTTCAGTTATGCAAATTGCCCTATGAATCAAGTATACTTAATACACTTTTCAATGTATGGTATCTTGTTCTTTACTGACCCAAGTCTATGATAAGTGTTCAAGAGAATGAATCTCAGATATGAAATCTTAATTCAACTCCTTCACAAATAACAATGCTTGTTAAGGATCAGGACACTTAGAACTTTTGTGCTACTTAGAATCAAGAGCTTTGGTCGCAACAGAAAGCTTGAAGGTAAGTAGTATGCTTGAGAGAGCTTGTGTGAGTATTCAGTGTTCTTGGTGTAAGTTCTGTGTGTGTGTGTTCTCAAGCATTCTAAGTGTTGATATTTAGAGATGAATTTGAGTGCTGTTTGAATAGTATTCGTTAGGCTTAAATCAAATTCAAACTATTGATATCTGAGTATAGTACTGTTGCACGTTTGTCTTCTTCTTTAGAGACTACCGTTTTTGTTCAGACATTTCTGTCCGCGCATTTAATGCACTGTACTATACTTTGTCCTATAGTGCCAACGGAACTATGCATGCTTTCTGAAGCCTTGCACGTCCCTTTCCAGAGACTATCACAACTCCAGATACCACTTGTTAAAAATATATTGTTTCCCGGAAACATAATCTTTATCCAAGGTATCTAAGTGTAGATATTTGTGGGCACTTTTCCTCGTTCAGAAACCTTGTATTCTCAGATATCTTTTACAACACTTGTTTCTTCAAGATATTTGGACATAGGTATCTGATAACCTTTGTCTTCAGCAATCTTGTGCAGTCTTCAAAACTTCATTTTAAAGTTGAGCTTCTCCTGTTGGATGCCTTCTTCTTGGTCTTCTTCAAGAAAATAAAAATTACATTCAGAGACCTAACATCCTATACAAGATTTACTAGACTATCATACTTAGTGATTTTCCTCTAATACAGTAACAAGCTCCATGTAGACATCCTAATAAACTAGTCTTCAAGTCTTCAACACTTCGAAGCAATTCCATGGATCAATCTGCAATTCCATAGAGAAGAGTTCTGACAATCATCTCTGTGTCTCTGGAAAATCCACAGACTTCCTTGTATGTTTTGGTAGGATTCTTCTTGGCAAAGTGTTTGACCCACATATACTTTCCCCACTTCCAGGCATGCTCGATTCTGATATCTGATAGCTTGAAGTATTCATATATGATCTTCTGATATCTGATGTCACCCTTGTATTGATCTTTAGTCAAGTAGAAGGACTCATAGGGTTCCACATCAAGTCTTGCTCTTGTGCCTGTTCCAGTGATGTTGGGAATTATGTGCACATCATCTGGCTTTTACATAAGGACATTCATCAGAAAGGTCCTTCTTCATGGCTTCTATTCTCTTGATTACTTCAAAATCCAACCAGGCTTTGATGTGGTTGGTGTTAATCAAGATTGACTTGTCTTTTCTCCATGCCATGAGCTGTTTATGGATTGGTTCTGGAAATCTTTCATTTACCAATAAGTGCTTGAGTTCCAGAATCCAGTAGCCATTCTTCTGATTAATGCACCTGTAGACAGAGGAGTCATTGTTGGTCTTCACATACTCAATCTTGGCTTCTTCAGGCCTGAGTGGTAGTTGAAGTTTTCTTTGTTCAGCTCTCAGCCTGTTCCTCCTTTGTCTTGAATTCTCCCTTGGGGGATTGCTTGAAGAACCACCCTGGATTGACTTGGTATTTCCAGAGGGTGTTTTTGCTACCAAAGGCTTTGCAGCTATGGGCTCAGATAGGCTATCAACCTTTCTTCTTTTTTCTGTGAAGAGGAGCTTCATCTTCATCAGTCTCTTCATCATCATCAAGATCGATTCTTGTAAAAATTTTGCAGCCTTCTTCATTGCCCTGGGATTTGATTTGGCCTTCTTCTTCTTCTTCATCAATCCCTCTTACTTGTCTTCTCCTTGGAGCCTTGGTACTCCTTGGAGGTATTTTTGCCATGGCCCTTGTTACCATTGTTGTTTCTTCAGTTCGCTGCTGGGAAGTAGCTACTATTTGCAAAGCAGCTTGACTTGATGAGGGCTCATTTATTCTGAGTGGTGGCTGGGAAGTTTTCTTGTTTCCTCTTCCTTCGAAAAGACCAACTCTAGATTTCTTCTTACCTTCCCCCTGACCTTGAGGTCCAAATCCTCCCCCCTTAGTCATTGTTGACTGACTAAGTACCACAAAGGATTCTGAGAGAGACTCAAAATTCCTTTCCAAGTAATTGTAGGCAGTAACCAACTTCTGAAGTTCAGCCTTGAGCTCCTGATTTTAATTGATAAGTCCATTTTCCTTATCAGTGAGCTCTGCCAATGGGCCTAGTATGGCATCTGCTTGTCCAGTAGTGTAACTTGCCTCATGAAAAGCTTTTTCAGCTAATGACACATCATCGTCCCTTACCATTCCCAGATTCTTCTGAGCAAGGACCATACTGGTTGTTCTCTGAGTGATGAGCTTAGTGAATTTCTTCATTTATGAGGGGACGGAGGCAATTACGGCTTTGTTCTGTGAAGATAATTCCTTTTTAAGATGTGCCAAAACTTGGTATCTATTCATGTATTCTTGGGAGTGGACATTTGGCAGTTTGTTGAATACTTCAGGAGCAATTTGCTTCCTTTTCAGATGAGAAACCGCTAAGTGTTCATTGCGGTGTTCTGCCAATGTCTTGTCTTCTTCATCATCTGAGTCATCACCAAAGGATCTTCATCCTCTTGCACTTCTTCATCAAGGTTTCAAGGCAACCATCTCAGATATGGGTTTCTTGCCTTTGGAGGATGGTTTCTTTGGTGAAGATGCAGCCTTAGCATCATGCTTTTCTTCAGATACTTGTTCAGTATCTAGCTCCTTAGCAATATAATCAACATCGTCCCGGAGCTCTTTAATCTCAAAGTAAGCTTGCATCTCTTTGCATGTTTGTTCTTCAAGTTGAAGATTTAGCTGTTGTTCTTCTTCCAACAATTGTTTGAGTTGATCAACTCTGGTTTGTGCATCCACTAATTTCTGAGTATTTTCCTCAGAGTGCTCAACTACTTGTTCAGTAGTGTCCTTTTGTTGGGAATATGGATGGGTAGATTTATGAGGAGATGGAGGAGGGGATTGTTGTGATGTCCTCTCAGTGTGCTTTTCAGCAACTGAGGCATTGTTTCCTTGTGGAATCCCTCCTGTACCTGGTGCAGGGGCATCATCATCATCCTTTTTGTTATCCTCATCCTTGTGATGGTCAGAAGGAGGTTCTGCATAATCATTCTCATCAGTCTCCTTCTCTTCTTCATCTTCAGAGAACAGATTGATCACTTCTGGAATAGTGACCATTTGCCAATTTACTTCCTCTTATTCAGAGGGTATGAACTGTAGAGTCTGGTGCAAAATAGGCTTGAATGCTATCTCGCATTACGGTCTCCATTCATCTTGGGTGAAAGCTTGGATCAGCTTTCTGGCCACTTCCTTGACAAAATCCTTATCCATCAATGTTCCAAAGAATATTGTTCAGTGGGGAACATTGCATGGACGTAGTTTTCCAAGTCAAGGGCTCGTGCTCTCCTTGTGTGGTGATCAGTCACCTTTAAGATCTCAGATAAATCGGAGCATCGGAGCTTTTGCCATTTCTTGAAGCATTTCAGATGCTTTGGCAAAGTGTGTTCCTTGAAGAAAGGAAGTAAGTCCTCTTTCTCATCAACAGGGACCTTAGTGGCACTTGTTTGAGCCTGAAAGAAAGTGTTCTGAAATAATTTCAAAACTATAGTAGATATCTGGGCTCTAGAGTAGAAAGGTATCTGAGTTAGCTGTGTGACAGGCTCAGATGACTTGACTACTGAGGTTCCAGGTGCCTCAGATATCTGGATATGAGGAGGAGACTGGGAATTCTGATCCTCAGCTATCTTCCTTTCTGCTTGAACCTGAGATTAGAAACATAACACTTAGGAAATTTTATCAAGAAAAATTTTATTTGACAAATTAGTTATCTGAGAGGTCAATTACCTCCACTGTTGGGGGCTCAGATACTTGTCTCTCAGAGACTTGTGCAGTTTCTGGAAGTTTTTCTTGTGATGAAGGCTTTGATGCCTCATCAATTTCCATTTGTTGTGGGGATTGAGCGGGCAACACCCCAGCAACTTCTACTTCTTTTTGAACCTGTTAAGTAGAATGTGTTAGTTTGAGAAAAATGATTAGAGATTTGCTCTTTGAAGAATATAGGTATCTGAATGAAATACCTTCTCTGCAGAAGGTTCAAATACTTGTTCCTCATAGACCTTGGAAGTCTCTGGATTCTTCTCTGAAGAGATAGACTTTTCAGTCTCATCATTTTTCTTCTTAGTTGGAGCCTATTAGAAACAAACACTTTATAATATTAGTAAAGCACATATCTAAGATGTTATATCTTAAGGAACTATCTTCTACCTGTGAGACAGGCTCCTGTTCCTTAAGTGGTGAGGCTATGGAAGCCTCCTTCTTAGATTCTGAGGTAAGCTTTGCAGCTTCCTCTTGTTGTTGTGTTTCTAATTCAGCCTGAAACAAAGAAATTTCATTAAATAACAAGATTTAACAAACACAAAAATATCATAAGTAGAGAGTTAAACCATTCACCACCGAGCAGTTGTCAGTTTTACGATTCGAACTTGTGACCCTTCTATGCGTTGGTCTTGTTGTTCCATTTCAGCTTCTTTGTTTGAAGTTTCAGGTACTTCAGACCTTTACTGAGTGTGCAACTCAGTTGCCTCCCCTGGTTGATCATTCACTACAAGAAATTACTGAAAAAACGATGGAAAGGGTAGCGACGAATCGCTAAGGGTAGCGACGGATTTAATCCGTCGCTACTTTTGTTGACCATAATAAAAAGAAAAAAAAATAAAAAAATTTTAGCGACGGATAGATCTATCCGTCGCTATATAGCCGGAAAATAACAAAAAAATAAAAAAGTTAGCAACGGATAGATAAAAGCCTAAAAAATATAATATATCTCCACCACCACCTCCTTTCCTCCACCACCTCTCCTCCATTTCTCCTCTCCTCCTCCTCCACCACCACCACCTTTCTCCTCCCACCACCACCGCACCACCACACTGCCACCACCACCATCCTCCACCACCACCATCTCCTCCACCACCTCCTTTCCTCCTCCCACCACCACCGCACCACACCCACCGCACCACCATCCTCCTCCCACCGCACCACCACTGCACAACCACACTGCCACACTGCCACCACCACCGCACCACCACTGCCACCACCACCATCCGCCTCTCACCACCACCACCCGTCTCTCTACGCCACCACTGCCTCCGAATCTCATCGCCACCACCGTCACCGGATCTCCACCGTCCACCTCCGGATCTTCAATTTATCTTTTTATAAATTTTCGGTATTTTAGTTTGTACATTTTAGGTATTTTAGGTATTTATCTTTTATCTTTTTGTACATTTTCGGTATTTTAGTTTGTATTGTATTATTGTATAATGAATTTGTATTATTGTCATTGTATACAATTTTCGATTTATTGTATAATCGTATTGAATATTGTAGTTTCGATTTCAATATCAACCGAATTATTGTCCGATTTGAATATTGTAGTTTCGATAAATCAATATCTCGTATACGAATACAAATTGGATACGAATTAATCCGTATACGAATATAAAAATTCGAATACGGATTTTTTTTTAAAAAAAAAAAATAGCAATGTAACGACGGATAGATCTATCCGTCGCCACGTGGGGCGACAGATAGAATCTATCCGTTGTTATATTGGCGACGGATAGATTCTATCCGTCGCCAATAATCAATTTAAAAAAAATAAATAAAAAGTCAAAAATGATAATCCGTCGTCCAATTCGTCGAGAATCGGACGACGGATTATTTATCCGTCGCCACAGCTCCAGTGGGGCGACGGAATTTCTATCCGTCGCCAGAGCTGGGGCGACGGATCGCTGGTCTGTAGCGACGGATCTATCCGTCGCTACAGACCAGCTTTTTGTAGTGATTCTGAGCAGATGCCTCAGTTTGATTCCTCTTATTGAGTTGGGGAACCTGTTCTTTTACAGGATTTTCTTCAGCAAGGAAAGATGCTGGTATCTCATGTTGTAACTCAAGTATCATCTCAATATCATCCACTATTGGTTGTTGTGGTTGTTGTGGTGATTCTGATCTGGATGAAGAAGGTGATGCTGTATGGGGCCTATCCAGATCTGCTTGAGACAGACTTTTGAGTGTTGAGGCAATGGCAATGTCCTCCAACACTAAGTTGCCACTCATCAGAGCATCTTCAATATGCTTGAGTGTTACTTGCTCTGATGGTGTGTTTTGTCCAGTGACTTTGGACACAGTTGCTTTTTCAGCAACCTTTGAAACAGGTGCTTGTTCAGCAACCTGTGGTGTAGGTTCTTCTTCAGATACCTCTACACTTGTTACTTTTTTAGTAACCTTAGCCCTCTTTGATTTATATAGGACATGAGAGATGAATAATTCATCATTTTCATCGTCAGAGCTCTCATCAGCATTAGGAACCGATTGGTCCATAATCCCTGCGGTTTCTGCAGATAGGGCCTGGTACCTACCACTATTCTCATTAGTAGCATTGATGAGTTCATCAACAAGGCTCTCCTTAGCAGCATTGATGAGTTCATCAGCAGTTGTATCTTTTGCAGCATTGATGAGTTCATCTTCATTGATGAGTTCATCTGTAGTGGCGGCAGATATCTGAGAGTCGACAACCACAATGGGTGTGTCTTCTGATTTGCCAGCAGACTTCTTTCGTGAAGTTCTGGGTTTTTTGGTCGCAACTTTTCCTTCGGATATCTCTTCAGTTTTTCGTTTCTTGGAACCTTTCTGAGATGCAGTAATCTTTTTCATCATGTTCGTATACTCATATTTGTAGAGTAGGTTACTGTTGGCAATGTCTGCCGTCTCTCTGAGCTCAATGCCAAGGCACTCTAGTAAGTAGCAAATCTACAATCCATAGCTTACTGTGGCTTTTGGCTCAGCAAGTCCCTTAACAATTTTGGGCTCAAAGCCTTGAATCTTCTTCACAAACTTCATAAAGGCGTACTTTCCCCAGTTGAAAGGGTTTTCCAGCCTTTTGTCTTGTTGACTCAACAAGAACATCATTATCCAGCGTTCTTGGCTTATCTGGTCAGCACCTCCTTGTAGACCATCAAAGCATCTGTGAAGAATGCACGCCAACACATCCCAGTGAACCAACGGAGGTCTGGTTCTGATGTCAGCAAGTTTGAAATCAGTGGGTGTATCTGGTTTTTCAAGATCACACGCCATCAGACAATGCTTTACACCTTCAAGGAGATCATCATCCTTGGTGTTTATTTCAAAATCCTTTCCAAGATTTTGAAGTTCAAACAACGTACATAAAGTTGTTAAGTCCAAAAGGATTTCCTTTCCTTGGACCTTTGTTTTTATAGACACTATTTCAGTGCCTTCAGAAACACAGGAAATAATCCTGGAGTTGTTGTAGAATTCTAACACATCCAGTGAGGAAACTCTACTGTGAGTAGCAGACAGGAAACCCTTGATTTGTGCCTTTTCAAGCATGTCAAGAATTAGCTTCCTATCGGCTTGGTTTTCAATTGCAGCCGTGAGGTATTCCTCAATCATGGCACCACCCCAAATCATCCTGTGATTTGAAGTCCAATGATCAGGATTAAAGTCTCCCACCAACCGATTGTTTACAACTACCAACTCTGGTGCTTGCTTTTCAGTAGTACCAGTGGTAGTAGATTGGGATTTCTAGGTAGAAGCACGTTTTGGAGCCATCTCTTTATATAGTGAAAGTTTTCAAAAGTCTGAAAGAGATTAGGGTGAGAGATTAGTGATTCTTTGCAAAAAAACTAATTGAGGAACAGAGATTTGTAGAGAAGTTGAAGAAATATTTTTGCTATTCTTGTGCAAGTCTGAATGTTGGATTAGGCGAAAGTGAATTCTTTTGCCAAAATCCTATATATATATAGCAATGTAATCCCCTCAAACATATACATACAAATTAATTTTGTGTGTAAGTATCTGTGTACTTGCAGATAGGCGTGGGTAAAAGTTTGTTTGATATTAAATGCTTAGTGGGCCCGCGTCGAGTTTTCTGATCCTTTTTACGTAGAGATAATCTAAATGCGTTAAGATCAAACGCCCATTTCATCAAGGGTCAATATTGCTTCTTCAGCAATGATCACAATCAGCAATTGTAATTGTGCCCAATTAATGAATTTTGGCAATTTGCTATCTAAATCACATTTCTGTACGACTTAGAACACTGTTTGCATCTGAGTCTATCTCACACTCAGTATCTGTCCAAGTTTTACACAAAGATAGAAATAATACAAATTTCAAGAGAGTAGTTGACTGCAAACAGTTGTACTATTCTCTTTTGTGTTCCCCCTCACTGAGTGATCTAGATATCTGAGTGCCTGTCTCAGAAATCTTCAAATAGCCATTTTACCCTTTAGCCTTTGGTTTCTGGATACCCGTTCCAGATTCCTCTTTTCCCACCTTTGATATCTTCTTCAGATATCTGAACTTTTTCAGTTCTTTGGTAGCTTCATTAGTCCAAGACTATGTCTTAAGGCTAAGAATCTACTTTCTTGTAGTGGCTTAGTGAAGATGTCTGCAAGTTGGTCTTCAGTGCCAATCTTGAGTATCTCTATATTGCCTTTTTTCAACATGGTCTCTAATGAAGTGGTGTCTAACATCAATGTGGTTTGTTCTTGCATGGAACTTAGGATTCTGAGTTATGGCAATAGCACTTGTGTTGTCACAGAAAATAGGAGTTTTCTCTTCATTGAGTCCATAGTCTCTGAGTTGTTGTTGTATCCACAATATTTGTGAAGCACAACACCCAGCAGCAATATATTCAGCCTCTGTGGTAGATGTAGCAATTGAGTTTTGTTTCTTGCTGAACCATGATATCAATCTGGTACCAAGAAATTGACAAGTTCCTGAGGTGCTTTTTCTATCAAGCAATGATCCAGCATAGTCAGCATCTGAATAGCCAACCAAACTCAATCCACTGTCTTTTGGATACCACAATCCAACTTCTACAGTACCCTTTACATACCTTAATATTTTCATAGCAATGTTGTAGTGTGTTTGCATTGGATTTGTCTGAAATCTAGCACACACTCCAACTGCATATTGAATATCAGGTCTACTTGCAGTGAGGTACAGTATAGACCCAATCAATTTCCTATACTTGTGTTCTTCAACACTCTTGTCAGATTCAGTATAGGTCATTTTGGTTCCAATGCTCATAGGTATCTTAGCATTCTTTTCAGAAGGCTTTAGATTAAACTTGTTGAGCATGTCCTTTGCATACTTTGTTTGACTAATGAATATTCCATCATTGAGTTGCTTGACTTGCAGCCCTAGGAAGTAATTCAATTCTTCCATCATGCTCATCTCAAATTTACATTTCATGAGTTCAGCAAAGTCTTCACAAAGTTGCTTGTCTTTAGATTCAAATATAATGTCATCAACATATACTTGAACCAAAAGTAGTTTCCCATCATGGTTCAATGTGAAGAGTGTTTTATCAACATCTCCTTTCTTGAAACCACTTTCTAGTAGGTATCTGGCCAAAGTATCATACCATGCTCTTGGAGCTTGTTTCAGTCGATACAGAGCTTTCTGTAGCTTATAGACCATCCTACTTTCTAAGGAAACTTCAAAGCCTGGTGGTTGCTCAACATAGACTTCCTCAGCAAGTTCACCATTTAGAAATGCACTCTTCACATCCATTTGATAAACTGTGAAGTCATTATGAGCTGCAAAGGCTAGAAAGAGTCTTATTGCATCCAATCTTGCAACTGGTGCATAAGATTCATCAAAATCTAGTCCTTCAGTCTGGGTGAATCCCTTGGCAACCAGCCTTGCTTTGTTTCTGGTTATTTCACCAGACTCATTCATTTTGTTTCTGAAAACCCACTTGGTTCCAATTACAGATATTCCGTCAACAAATGGAACCAGTTTTCAGACTTT
Organism: Plantago major; assembly: GCA_026545765.1. Classification (NCBI taxonomy): domain Eukaryota; kingdom Viridiplantae; phylum Streptophyta; class Magnoliopsida; order Lamiales; family Plantaginaceae; genus Plantago; species Plantago major. The sequence goes on from CM048840.1 coordinate 6,576,840, forward strand.
GTTTCTCTCAAATTGATCCAACTCTTCTTGCATTGCAGAGATCAAATCTTGATCCTTTGATGCTTCTTATAGTTTTAGGTTCAATATTTGAGATGAAACATCCATAGAGGCAATTTGCATTTTCAGCGATTGCTCTTCTAGTTCTAACTCCTTGGTCTAACGGACCGATCACATCCTTTGCAGGATGATTTCTTATCCATTTCATAATGGGTTTTGAACTAGTAGGATCAATATCATTTGATCTGAATGTGAATCAATATGATCTTGATGGGACACTTGTGCAGTATCTGAGATATCTGACACATGGGAAATGCCATGGATATCTGACACTTTTTCAGTGTTAGGGATATCTAGAATTTGATTTTCAGCAATCTCATTCTCAGAAACCTCTACATGATGAAGGTTCTCAGTAACCTGTTCCATTTCTGAAATTCTCATAGGAAATTCTTAATGTCTTAGAGTCATCTGGTTGTTACTAAGCAATGGTTGCTTTTCATCGTCAGATTCATCCCCTAAGTGATTGATAGAATTGTTTTCTTTTGAGGATTCTTCTTCAGAATCTTTAATTATCAGTTCTTTGAACCTATCTGACAGATCATAATTTAAGGGTATTTTCTTGTTTCTTTCGTAGAAAACTACATGAACAAATTTTTCAATCTTTTGCATTCTTTTGTTGTAGATTCTATAGGCTTTGCTATTCAGAGAATAGCCAAGAAATACTCCTTCATCTGCCTTTGGTTGAAATGTTCTCAAGTACTCTTTTCCATTGTTAAGAACGAAACATCTGCAACCAAACACCCTTAGATGCTTGATACTAGGGGGTCTACCGATCAAAAGCTCATAAGGAGTTTTGTCATGGTGCTTGCTAATCAGACATCTATTTTGAGTGTAGCAGGCTGTTAGGAATATCTGTTTAGATTTTGATCAGCAACCTAATGACTTATCTTAGCTCAGAAAGGTGATTAGTACTCTTGGTTCACTTGAACACTGTAAAAGAGGAAACTCACTAAGTATGATAGTCTAGCAAATCTTGTATAGGATGTTAGGTCTCGAAATGTAATTTTTATTTTATGAAGAAGACCAAGAAGAAAGACATCCGGCAGGAAAAGTTCAACAGTTTTTGAAGACTTGAAGATTGCACAAGATTGTTGAGGACAAAGGTTTTTCAGATACCTATGACTAGATACCTTGAAGACACAAGCGTTTTTAATTAAACAGTGTTACAAGAGATATCTGAGAACTAAAAGGCTTCTGAAACAAGGAAAGTGCCCACAGATATCTACACTCAGATACCTTGGACATAAACTATGTTTCTGAAAAGAAATATTTTATAACAAAGTTGTTTCAACAAGTGGTATCTGGAGTTGTGATAATCTATGGAAGAGAACATGCAAAGCTTCAGAGAACTCTGATAGAATAAGATCTCTGATACAATGCATAGTTCCGTTGGCACTACAGGACAAAGTATACGATTGCATTAAATGCATGACGAAATGTCTCGAACAAAAGCGGTAGCTTCGAAAAGAAGACATTCACTCTGATTATACTCAGATATCAGTAGTTTGAAATTGAGTTAAGCCTAACGGATACTATTCAAACGGCACTCAAATTCATCTATAAATATCAACACTTAGACTGCTTAAGAAGACACCTTAGAACACACAGAACTTACACCAAGAACACTGAATACTCACACAAGCTCTCTCAAGCATACTACTTACCTTCAAGCTTTCTGTTGCGACCAAAGTCTTGATTCTAAGTAGCACAAAAGTTCTAAGTGTCCTGATCCTTAACAAGCATTGTTATTTGTGAAAGAGTTGAACTAAAATTTCATATCTGAGTTTCATTCTCTTAAACACTTATCATAGACTTGGGTCAGTAAAGAACAAGATACCATACATTGCAAAGTGTATTAAGTATACTTGATTCATAGAGCTATCTGAATAACTGAACAAGTTATCAAAGAAGCTCACCTGACAATTTACCTTAACCAACTTAATCAAGTGGAGTACAGGAAGTACTTAGTTTGGGAAACTAAGGAATAACTCCAAGGTTATTGAGCACAGGAAGTACTTAGTTTGGGAAACTAAGTAATAGCTCAAAAGGTTTCTGAGTACAGGAAGTACTTGGCTGTGAAAGTCGGGGAATAACTCAGGGGGAACACTCGGTTGGGAACCTAGTGTATTTAGGAATCAAGAGAAGATATTTGTAAGGTTACATCATTTATCTGTCTTAGTGGATTCTAGGTCTGAGAAAGGCCGAAGTGGATTAGTTGAAGGATTACGCCACCTTCAGATACCACTATAAAAAGAATTGTGTTATTTACTTTCTGCAGTCTATTACTTGCTTTACTTATCTTGCAAAGTACTTACACTTATCTTGCTGAGCACGTGCACTTATCACAGAAAAGTCTTCCGCTCTCTGAAATTAAGTATCAGATATCTTCACAGATATCTGAGAAACTGTGCTTATCGACAAAATTTTTAAAAGACTATTCAACCCCCCCCCCCCCCTCTAGTCTTTTACTTTGCCATTATCTGGACCAACACAGGCTGAGTTTACAGCTTCAACCCAATAGATTTCACTTATTTCAGTGTCAGCGAGCATTGTTCTTGCCGCTTCTTTTAGGGTCCTATTCTTCCTTTCAGCAACACCATTTTGTTGTGGTGTTCTTAGGGAAGATAGTTGATGTTGTATATCTTTGCAGGTACAAAAATCTTTTATGTACTGGTTTACAAACTCAGTACCATGGTCTGTTCTCATTACAGATACCTTGTCATTTTTCATGACTTCAAGCTTATTCAGCAAGTTAGGTATTTCAACCCTTGCATCAGATTTTTGTTTGAGAAATACAACCCAAGTGAATCTTGAGTAATCATCAACAACAACCAGACCATACTTCTTTCCTGCATAGTTAGTTACAGAGGATTCAAAAAGATCCATATGTAACATTTGCAGTGGCCTTTCACTGGAGTGTCTAGTTTTAGACTTGAAAGATGTTTTGGATTGTTTTCCTATTTGGCAAGCTGAGTATATATCATCCTTTCTATATGCCATTTTGGATAATCCAACCACCAATTCTTTGTTGGCTAGATTGTTCAGAGTTTTGAAATTCAAGTGACTCATTCTCTTATGCCATAGCCAATTTTCTTCAGTGTGGCCAGATTGACTCACCATGAGACATTCTTCAGTTGTGGCGGATGCCCAATCAGCAACATAAAGATTTCCTTTTCGCTTAGCAACCAAGACTGTCTGCTTTGACTCATTGTCAATCACTTTGCATAGTTTTGACTTGATCTTGACAGTATACCCTTTGTCTACTAGTCGACTCATGCTTAGGAGATTATATTTCAATCCCTTTACATGTAGTACTTCAGAGATTGTAATTTGTCTCAGTATAACCGCTCGCTTTTACTTTTTTGGAAGAATATCTGCCTACAAACATCTATCTTATCCCTTTTTTTGGTTATGATTTACTTTTTCTCGTCAAATACCCAACAATGTAAATGTATGCATGGAAAATCACATGTTTACTCCACAAGTAGCAACTATTTCGTTCTTATGACAAATCCTATTGTTGGATTTTCATCTCCTCCAGCAAATCTAATAATTGGTCCATCATCGCATTTTCTGTAGTTAATCAGATTTGCTTTGTCTCCTGTCATGTGCTTCCCACATCCGCTATCAAAATGCCACTTTGGATTGGTCTTTAGAGTGTTATGCACAAGACAGAAAACAGGAGATTAGGTTCTCATACCAACAATGGAACCATCTGGACTAAAGAATCTTCCAGTAGGAATCCATTTTTGAATGAATTTCTTAGGAACATTCTTTTGTCTAATAGGAACATAAGGAGGAATTCTAGTTAAATGATTAGTATCATTGTTATTAAGAACTATTTTCTTCCTTGGTGTGTTCCTTGGTGCTCCATTTGGTGCTTTCAGATACCTGTCAGGTTTCTGAGTCTGCTTCTCAGCAAACTTAGCTTTCCTAGCCAGATTTCTTCTAGCCCTGGCATTCAGATTTTCAGTGGCTTGACTCATCTTCCACTTCTGATAATTGTCGTGAGCAATTCTAGCCTTTAACCATCGTTCTTGCTCTTGTTTATACTCACGAGCAAGTTGTTTCCCGATGGCTTTATAGCCAATGCCATTTCGAGCGCTTGGTGCTATCTGAGTTCTCATCTCAGCAACTTTGCTAGTCTCTGGAACGTCTAGTTTCCTTTCAGAAAACGTGACATAGGAGAATTTACTAGCTCCTGCAATTCTTCCTTTCTAAGAGACATAGCATTGTGTGTGATTACACTTTTCAGTGTTATGTTTCTTTTCAGAAACATTCCCAACAATTTTCCTTGGGACTTGTTTTTCCCACAAAGGTTTGGTCGCAACTGCCTTTCCTTTGTTAACAACCTTAGTTTTCTGACCAATGCTATAGGTTGTTTGGGAACCACCTTGCTGAGTACGAGAAATGTTCTTCTTTCATCACTCTTATTCAGAGTGGTAGAACTATTTTTTTGTGTGTCCAGCCCAAGTCCTCTCTTTTCTGAAGGATCTCTTAAATAAGATTGTACTTCAGTAAGAGTGTCACTAGATTTGGCATAAGATTGAAAAGATAGTTCTTTCTTTTTGAGTTCTTCATTCTCAGAAAGAAGATCTTCACATTTCTTTTGAAGTTTGGCCAATGCTTCTTTATGTGACTTTTCTGTCTCAGATATCTGAGCCTTGAGAAATGCATTTTCAGCATCCTTTTTCTCAGATATCTTGAGTAATTGTAAATTTTCCTTTACAAAAGAATTCTTTTCTTCTTAAAGGATTTCGGCTCTAGCTCGGACCATCAGAAATTCTCTTTCGTAGAGATCAAGTTTTCTTCTGAGATGTTCCAGATCTTTGATTCCTTCCTCGTCATTTTCATAAGTATAACAAGAAGTATGTGTTACCTCATCAGCCATTAGACAGGGTTCAATGTTGGAGATATCTGGAAAGATTTCTTCAGCCACTCCACACACTTCTTTCTTCTTTTGACCAAAGTCAATCACTTCATGAGAAAAACCGCACATTTCTGGAGAAGGCAGTGTGGAATCATCTGAGTCTTCATCCTCAGAATCAGACTCAATGTTTAGAGCATCCAATTGGAGTTGATCTTTTTCCTTTCTTCAGTGAGCATAGCTCTCTGACTTCTCTTGAAGTTTCTTCTATCTTTCTTGTCACCTGTCTTTAGTTTGTTGAAGGCAGGGCAATCCTTCTTGAAATGACCAGGTTTCTGACAATAGAAACAGATATCGTTTCCGATTTCTGCTTCCTCAGTACTAGATGCTTTCTGAGCCGGCTTGTTCAATGAGCTTGTGATTGCATATTTTTGTACTGGTGATAGTTTGAGCCTAGATGCTTTTTCAGTTTCTCTTTGGCTTTTCTTCTCTCAATCTCTCGACTGACATATTTTCTCATTTGGTTTACAGCAAGAGCATCCTTAGTCACCTCCTTGCCTTCCTTCTTTTCAGAAGTTCCTTGGGCAACTAGAGCAACATTCTGCAACTTTTCAGTTGTTTGTTCTCTTTGAGTTGTCTCATAGTCAACAGTGGCAAGGTGAGAGAAAAGTTCCACTGGAGTGATATCTGGCATTCATTGGTTAAAGTAGAAAAACTTTGTATGCTCCCAGTTATGATTTAGACTTCTCACAATAGTCTTAATCTTTTCTGGTTGGGTATATCTATTACTTTCACAAAGTGCAGCCATGTCACTCATGAGTGTTGTAAACCGAAAATATAGTTCTTCAAGAGTCTCTGTGGGACCTTGTTTAAAGTTTTGGAATTTGAGCTTCAAAACTTCGAACTTATTTTCCTTCGTTTTCTCAATGCCAGCACAGATTTCTCAATTAGTTGCCAGGCCACTTTCGCCGTTTTTGCACCCCACAGTTTACACTGTATGTGCTCTGGAGTAGAACGTATGATGATATTGCGAGCCTGACCATCCAGTCGATTTCTCTTGGCATCTTCCGATGTCCAGAGCTCTCTGGGCTTTGGCTTGTAAATAGCTTGACTGGTAGGTCTCCACCGTTGTCGACGATGCATGAAGACCCATCACTTTGTTCTCTGTCTACCATTAGAAACCTCCATGACTGCTTGAGTTGTTGAATGACTATGGGGCCATTCTTTATCACGTCGATCATTTCACATCGATGGCTTCTAGGTGGAGCATCATGTTGTTCTTCCATTTCTCATAATTCTCTGGCTTGAGAATTGGGGCGTCACTTAAAGACATCCTGCAGCAAACACACTAAACAAACAAATCAAGTGTAGGTTAAAAGCAGTTAGTGGGCACTTATCTGGGATCTAGGTTCAGTGCAGAAGGCTTGGGAACCTCCTGCTCTGATACCACTTGTTGGTCTAGATAACGGCAAAGTAAAAGAATAGAAGGGGGGGTGTGAATAGTCTTTTTCAAACTTTTGTCGATAAACACAATTTCTCAGATATCTGTGAAGATATCTGATACTTATTTTCAGAGAGCGGAAGACTTTTTGTGATAAGTGCATGTGCTCAGCAAGATATGTGTAAATACTTAGCAAGGTAAATAAAGCAAGTAATAGATTGCAGAAAGTAAATAACACAAGTCTTTATAGTGGTATCTGAAGGTGGCGTAATCCTTCAACTAATCCACTTCGGCCTTTCTCAGACCTAGAATCCACTAAGACAGATAATTGAGGTAACCTTACAAGTATCTTCTCTTGATTCCTAAATACACTAGGTTCCCAACCAAGTGTTCCCCCTGAGTTATTCCCCGGCTTTCTCAGCCAAGTACTTCATGTACTCAGAAACCTTTTGAGCTATTCCTTAGTATCCCAAACTAAGTATTTCCTATGCTCAGTAACCTTGGAGTTATTCCTTAGTTTCCCAAACTAAGTATTTCCTGTACTCCACGCCGATTAAGGTGTTGGTTAAGGTAGTTTGTCAGGTGAGCTTCTTTAATAACTTGTTCAGTTATGCAGATAGCTCTATGAATCAAGTATACTTAATACACTTTTCAATGTATGGTATCTTGTTCTTTACTGACCCAAGTCTATGATAAGTGTTCAAGAGAATGAATCTCAGATATAAAATCTTAATTCAACTCCTTCACAAATAACAATGCTTGTTAAGGATCAGAACATTTAGAACTTTTGTGCTACTTAGAATCAAGAGCTTTGGTCGCAACAGAAAGCTTGAAGGTAAGTAGTATGCTTGAGAGAGCTTGTGTGAGTATTTAGTGTTCTTGGTGTAAGTTCTGTATGTGTGTTCTCAAGCATTCTAAGTATTGATATTTATAGATGAATTTGAGTGCCGTTTGAATAGTATCCGTTAGGCTTAAATCAAATTCAAACTATTGATATCTGAGTATAGTACTGTTGCACGTTTGTCTTCTTCTTCAGAGACTACCGTTTTTGTTCAGACATTTCTTTCCGCGCATTTAATGCACTGTACTATACTTTGTCCTGTAGTGCCAACGGAACTATGCATGCTTTCTGAAGCCTTGCACGTCCCTTTCCAGAGACTATCACAACTCCAGATACCACTTGTTAAAAATATATTGTTTCCCGGAAACATAATCTTTATCCAAGGTATCTGAGTGTAGATATCTGTGGGCACTTTTCCTCGTTCAGAAACCTTGTATTCTCAGATATCTTTTGCAACACTTGTTTATTGAAACACTTGTTTCTTCAAGATATCTGGACATAGGTATCTGATAACCTTTGTCTTCAGCAATCTTGTGCAGTCTTCAAAACTTCATTTTAAAGCTGAGCTTCTCCTGTTGGATGCCTTCTTCTTGGTCTTCTTCAAGAAAATAAAAATTACATTCAGAGACCTAACATCCTATACAAGATTTACTAGACTATCATACTTAGTGATTTTCCTCTAATACAGTGTTCAAGTGAACCAAGAGTACTAACCACCTTTCTGAGCTAAGATAAGTCATTGGGTTGCTGATCTAAATCTAAACAGATATTCCTAACAAGCAATACTTGCTCCGAAATTTTGGATCGAATTGGATCGGATTGATCTGAATATGCACCCCTAAATGTACCTATTATCAATCAGCTCCCCGTTCTTCTCAATAGTGGCACTTGTATCACGACTCTTGTATACCGGGTAGCCATTGCCATAAATAAAAAGTACGCTCATTAAAAGACTTTGAGAATTTCTTCCCATCATGCATACACGGTGAGGTTTGATTCAATGGACTGAATGGACCATGCACCATGTTCTCAGGTACGACCTTGTACAACTCCAGGTTAAGTTCCTCATCCGATATCTCAGCGGATATGAACTCATCTATAGCATTTGCATACATGTTTTTGTCCCCTCGATCCACCCAGAGCAGAATATGTGCATGGGGGAGCCCACGTTCCTGAAACTCAATAGTGTACACCACTACAAAATATAAAATAATAAATAAAATAAATAATGAATAAAAATTAACTAAATAATAAAATGTTATTATTGTGTCATATACGCCAAGATAAGCTATTACATCTAGGACACTGGTCTTTGTTTATTCCTTGTGTCTAGGTATGCAATATATTTATCATCCTCGATGGTACAAAACACAAAATTTTGGAAGTGTGGATTCTTCATTACCAGTTTTCAAATCCTCAGCATTAAATCCCATATGCATGAGCTTACAAAAGATACGCCATTAGCGTTTTCCTTCATCTTAATTTGATAGTACTTTGATTCATTCTTCTCGATCTTTCTCATTACCATTGAACAATATCACGAAGTTTAAACAATAAGAGTCTTTATGATATCCAGAACTTATGGCGATATTCATTAATTCAAATGCATCTCCTTATAATCTTAAGTTCTTAACATAGAATTATTCCTGTAACAATATATTATTTAGACAAAGATGCAAAAAAGGAATAATGTTGTTTGTACATTTTCAAATATTATATTCGTTTTCAAATGGTTCGATTAATAAAAAATGTTTTTTGTAGTTAATTAAAAAATAATATAATAATTGGGACATAAGTTTTATGATAATTTTCGTTCAATTTGTAGTTAGGCTTTGTTCTATTCGTCTAAAAACTAATTAATTTCAGTTCAGATCCATTTAGTTCAGTTCAAATTTGCTTACTTGTTTTCTATACTACAAATAACTTCAGTTCAGTTTTGTCTGGACTTATTTGTAGTATTAAAAATAACAAATCCGAACTGAACTGAACTGATTTGAATTGAAATTAGTGATTTCTCAGATATAAAGAATAGAGACTTAATGATTATCATCCCGCCATCATTATTGACCAAGGAAAAGCCATATCGACACTAATATGAAGATGAAGTACACATCTATTTATATTGATGAGTATATATAAATTAAATGTGGTAATTGTATCATCATTAGATTACTCTTTTTTGAGATAAAATAGATCATATATTAGTCAAATAGAATACAGTACATCAGGATTTAGGAGAGGCAAATCAGAGCCCCCACAAGCATCAAACTCAAAGTTCTAATCTAACAAATGTGCCAACGAATTTCTTTTTCTACTAATAAAATGAAAAGAAAAGGAGTGAAAAGCTGAAGCCAAATGTTTCGTATCTTCTATTATACCACCTGGCACCTGCCATGGACAAAGATGGACCAGCATCATGTAATTGGTTAATAAGATTATCACAGTCACCTTCAAACATAACACAATGGAGATTTCTTGCAAGTCTAACTGGACTGATGTTCTGTCTGCAAACGCCTCAGCTACTTCCGATGTTGGATATGATCAAATTGCTTATATTCCTAAGCTACGTACTACTTGTGCATTCCAGATCCTGATCACTACACCTGCACCTGCTTTTGGTGGAGTACGGCCGATGGATGCATCAAAGTTTATCTTCAAGACTCCTGAAGGTAGAGGGGACCATGAACATGTTGCTATGGCCTATGGTGGTCAATTCCTGTTGAATTGTTCTTGTGTGCTGCTTTGTACCGACTGATATAATCTCGAACAAAAACAAATGTTGACGAAAGTTGTGGATCATATACACGTCTTTCATGCACCTGTTTATTCCGGTTACTCCGTAGACTCCAACAAAAGCATACAAAAAGCTCAAACTCCTCCTTCGTCGCCTTTTTCCGCACCGAATGAATCCAATCTACAACATGATTACCAGTTGTACATAAATTAAAGAATTAGACTACTGTGATAATGCTCAAATGAGCCTGGCATAGCTACAATACCAAAGAATATGCATGATAGTTTCTCACTTGACTCACAAACAGGACAACTAACATAAATATCAATTCCTTTATATCTAAGATTAATAGCAACATATTACTTCAATAGATTACTTCAAAATTGAAAGATTAGTACATGATTTTAGGCCTACAGTCACGAACATTATCAAAAAAGAAAAAAAAAACTTACTTCCATAGATAGTATATATATACTTCATAGTAAATCATACTACTACATTAAGTATGCAGATACATGGAGGAAAAAGTTCATCAAAAATTCATGGTAAACTCAAAATTGCTTTCAACAAAATTAATAAAGTATAAACAAAAATTAATCGAGCATTAAGGAGTTTGCTATTGGCTGGATTTGAGCTGTATTTATATAGGAAATTACGAATGATGGCTTAACTCTTACATCGTGATATGGATTTTTAAATATAGGTGAAATCCTAACAATCCGGATTAGCTGCTACTATTAATAGTACATTAATTAATTAAATATATCTATCATAAATTGCAAGAAATGATAATAATGCATTTGAACTGTTAGATAGATTTCAAAACCCATATAATTAGGGAAGATAAACAACTTAAATTTTTAAACGGTGAATGGGACAAGCTGGAGAAACTAACATTTACTTCGAAACACATATAAGTAGGGCAGATAAACAACTTAAATATTTAGAGTATTTATCGGTCAATGGGGCAAGCTGGAGAAACTAACATTCCTAATTAAGCTCAACTTATACAATAGAACTCGATTAAAAAATAAATTTTTTTGGCTTCGTTTTGCCACCTAGAATTTTTACTTATGTGACGTATCTCTTATTCCATTTAAATCATCAATTTTATTATATATATAGATGAGGGAGTATTAACCTTAACTGGTCCGTCAGGGCACGGACAACCTTGCTATCTATCCTACCCTCTAGCTAACTTTCCCTACTCTTCTTTATTGCCTTCCCATGCTCTCCAGACTCCCTTTCATTTATTACTGTAACCATATGACTCAACAATTAATATCAATATTATGGCCCCGTGCTATTTATTATTCGTGTATCTGAGTTATATGCTGGTCCACGTAACAATACATGTAAATTTGTAGCATACATTTTGTATTCACTTGTGTATTTGTAATTTTTATATTTCGATTTGAGACGTAATTTCATGTGGCGGAATGTATCATTAACAAATTTTAATTTTTTTACTTGAATAGAGTCATGTTATCCATACATATACATCAGAATAAAGTTCATGAATTGAACGTGTTTAATATGTGTATCACCCATATTACTCCTAAATAATATCGATCAAGGTTCATGAAATTTAATTTCATAAGATAATCTTATTAAATATTTTTAATAAGATGTTGGTTAGGATTTGGAAAAAAAGGAAAAGAAGTGGTTGTGTACGTAGGAAAAGAGCCAAAGAAGATGATGGTGATGTTAATAGTGGCCAGCCAAGTTTCTCGTGTAAAGATTTGTTGGCTTCGGTTAATATTATTGGTACTTTAATTTTCGATCCAGAGAAAAGAAGAAAATGGCGTTAAGGGTCACGCTAGCTATTCATCACCATACAGTTCTGTTTTATTGAAAACAACAGAACCTTGTCTTTTTTATTGGTCAAAAATTGTGAAAATCATGCCCTTCCATTATTCCATACTGATAAAGCCTCAAAATCGTGGCAAATATTCAAAATCAATCACTACTTTTCAAACTATATACACACACCGCAAATGCCGTTTCAATACAACTACTACTAATTTCAGTATATACACTGACGTACGGCATTGTTTCATCAACAAGAATTTGTGATGGTTTACTATATTACTTCTACAAATATAGCAGGTTAAATTGGATGGAGTTACAAATTCGTCTCTCTATAACCTCGTATTTCGTCCGATTCATTAATTTAGTGATTGTAATTCAAAATAAAAATTTTCCTTTTACCTTTATGAGACACTCTAACAAGTGTACATGTGGATTCTATAGATTGTGTAATGGAGGATACTGCAGTCGTTGACTCGTTGTTTTTTGTTCTAAAATTTTTTTTTTTTTGAGATACAATATTACAATTACAATACTTAGTCTTGAACAAATTTTATTATTAATATATCTCTAATCATCATTTCAATCATTCTCTATACAGGAAAATAAATCACTCATTTCGAGGATCGAAACAATGGAGTGTTTCAGCTTGCCACTCGGTCCTAACATTTAATAAGTCAAAATGTCAAATAACATATACTGCCTCAAGAATGGTTTAGTTTGAACTTATAAAATACTATGATGACGCTATATTAATTTATTAATGGGTGCATGTGATGTTTTAAGTATGCTTAGTACTACTACTAATCAATGGTGGTCAACAAAATTAGCTCTTAAATTATTGTCTTTAGCTACTTAACTCGATTACCAGGCTGCCAGCTATGTCCTCTAACATCACCCAGGAAACTTAAATCGTTCAATTTCTACCAACCGGAAGAATATTATTTATCATCATCTAATATTATCAAAATCTAAATTAATACTACAACTTTGATAAAATCCAAACAATCAAGTAATTATCAACCATTTTATAATTGTCTTGACGTACGTACATATAGCAATTGCTTAAATCAATACTAAAACTGATCTAGACGTCACATGCAATTAATTATACAAAACATTATGCTAAATTGATGAAAACCATTTCACCAAGTTCGATTATTTGATCACAAATCACCACATAGATGGTTTAAAGAATTTTATCTCTTCTTGCACTTTGAAAATGTACGAAAATATTATAGAGTTGTTGGTTTCAAGGCTAAAATGTTATTTGGTGTGAAATTCATTGTATATGAGGGTAGATCCTTTTTTACGGTTTGCATTGGACGAACCCATCAATGACTCAACATGCCTTCATGCTCGGGTCTCTTTAGAAAATGTGGTTGAGACGTAATAAATGACTTACTTACATTTAAAGGGGGAAATGAGCTCCTTACTGGGTATTGATTAGGGAATTAACTTACAGTTAACTTACATAAAACCATCTCCATCAATGTTTTACTTACAGTTAACTTACATAAAACCATCTCCATCAACCCAACTCCAAAAATTTGATCCACCGGTAAAACCAGTTAAGACACATTTGTCTTTTATTTTCTCATTTCATTTTGAACTTCATTTGTAATTGGATTGACAAAGAAACATGAACAAATAAAGAAAATGAAAAATAAAACAACAAGTGGGGTAATACTGGTTATAACTTATAACTGGTAAAACCGATAGAACATCGATGGGGAGGGTTACAATGTATCCGATTTTACTTGGAGATGGTCTAAGTTCTAGGATATTATCTAATTATAACACGCTGTCATGTACAGATAGGCTTGTAGAGTCATTATTGGAACTTGAGGAACCTAGCTTGGGCATGGTCCAAGAGGGAAGTGGCCTGCAGGATCAGGCTTTGGCCTATTGGGCCTTCCGTCACAGTCTTGCTAGTGAGTTCGGAAGATATGATCATGTTGGCTCGGAAGGTTCATTATTGGCTCGGACGAATTAGGTAGGACTCAGTTTAAACTCGGTGAAATAAACTGTGGAGTAATTTATTTGGAATTAGAGCATCCACTGAACATGCTAAGCAATATTGGAGAGAAAAGCGTAAGAATTATTGTAGCTTGTTTAAGCACCGGATACTAATCCAACTAAGAGAATAATAATCTGAACTACTATAATGATGGTTGTCCACTAGGACTGCAAAATGCACCACAACGAATTGAATCACTGGGTTAGCAGGTGATTAACTATTTGATTAGTATTATAAGGTCAAATTATTGATGTTTGATATCGCACTATAAAAGAATAATATCTCCTCCCGATGAGTGGTTTCGCCCAAAGATTAAGCTTTAATTAAGGTGGAAAGTGTCGACAACATGACAACTCTTGTTTTACTTTTGTCATCAAACCAATCAAATCAACATATGCTTAATTAGGTGTGTACATTCATCAAATCATGACAACCTAAATAGTTTAACATGGATTTGGTTCTTAAGATGTCAAAGGGTCCCACCGCACAACTTTAGTCGTAATAAATCTTCTCTTTATTCTAAAATGTAATCTCATGATCAAATCATTAATTTATCGCATGTGGCCGTATTTTTAATTTAGGTGCCTTCACTCTGTTGTGTTTTGGGAACTAATCAGCTGTTCACATTTTATTATTCCTATTCGAGTGCCATCATTTTAAAATAGAATTAATTTTTATGATCACCCAAGAATTGTTTGGTGTCATGTACATCTACGGCTTAATTAACTATTTAATCAACAATTATCTGTTAACTTATTAGTTAATTTTGAGAAAACATACTTCAAAATTATTATAAAAAAACTCGTAATTATCATATTAATGATGAGAAAAATGCAATAATGTACTTCCTGAACAAGAATGATGTGTCCATGTTCACCATTCATGAACATTCATCATACAATTGGAATTAAGAACATAGTAGGAGTATATAATGGTAATGAATTACTCGTATATATAATAGTGTAGTAATTAATTCTACATTGGCAATATTAAATTGTGGACAATGACTGAAAAGATGTAAAATAAAAAGTGTCACGAGTGAGAGAAGGAAGTGTAAGGCATCTTCTAATAGTGGTTGTCAATCTTTAAGCAGAGACTCTGTCAACACCACAACTATTATTTATTCATTGATCCATAGTATATATGGATTCCATACATTTAACCTATAGTACTAGTAGCATTTAATTAGAGATACAAAGAAATGTCAGGATTCTGTCTATTTCTAAATGTTTTGATCGCTTGTGTAGCCAGTAACATTTGAAAATGAAATACTAAGACTCAGCATTTTATCTACTGCCTGACCAATTTAACACAATGATGATCAGAAAATTAAAATTACTCTGCTCTGACATAAGCAAAAATACTCGGGTTTATTAATGTGCAGTACAAGATCTAGCATATTTTAAATCTAAACCCACTACCTTTTTGACCCATTTTATTGACATACATTTCTAATGCAATAAACCCATGTTATAGGCAAAAACTTGTATTTAGCTACCTACTTAGGGGTCAGAATAGCAGGATATTTTCTGCATGCGCATTTAATGCCATGAAGCTGTAATTATTACCATGTTTCATCATTTAATCCATTTTTAAGTGATCAATCGCCAATGCTAGCTACTAATTCTCATTTTAAATATAAGTGATCAATCAAATTAGCAAAGAACAAAAGAAATGTCCCATGAAATAAATTCTAGCTGGAATTATTTGATTTGTGCTAAAATATCTATAAACACTCTCGTATCCGACTGTTTTATATTAGTATGTAATCTTTTCAACTTTTCTTATTTTGTTGACCATAAAGTAAACGGAAACCTAGCTTGTCCTGTGACATAGGAAGTACAATTTAATTACAATGCCACAAACGAGCCCGATCGTTAACCTCGCAAGTCCGACCCCGATAGGATAAAATAACAAGCTCCTAAATAATGAAAGTAAAATATTTTTTGACTTTTATCTATATTTGATATTTTTGAATTTGCGTTTATGGGGAGCGCAGTTTATTTCCACTCGGGCTCCATCCCAAGAATTGTTAAAGACAAAATATAACAATGAAATTAATATATTAAATCTATTAAAGTGAGCCCGCTCGAAGCCAGAGGGGAGATAGTCTAGGCA
Organism: Plantago major; assembly: GCA_026545765.1. NCBI lineage: Eukaryota > Viridiplantae > Streptophyta > Magnoliopsida > Lamiales > Plantaginaceae > Plantago > Plantago major. The sequence continues at coordinate 6,592,727 of CM048840.1, forward strand.
CCCCAAAATCACAAACTCAAAATATCTTCTGGGGCGCAGAGTATATTTCCATTCGGACACCGTACGTGGCTCAAAATAACATTTAATGTAGTACAATTTTATTACAAAGCCACAAACGAGCATGCATGATCACACAAACAAGCCCGATCGGTAACCCCGCAAGCCCGACCATGTTGGGGGTAAAATAACATGCTCCCAAATAATGAAAGTAAAGTATTCTTGACATTTTTTTGGATATTTGATATTTTCGAATTTGCGATTATGGGCGCGTAGTTTATTTCCATTCGAACTCAGGCTATATATAGGTTTAATTTTATAGATTCAACATTTCATCGTTATATTTTGTCTTCCACATTTTTTTAGTTATTTGCTATTTTAAATTTGCGATTCTGGGACGCATAGTCTATTTCCACTCGGCCGCCATACGAGCTCACTTTTATAGATTTAAAAATTTCATTTGATCGTGCTCGTTCGTGGTGTTGTAATTAACTAGTACACTGCCTTTTGTCTTTTGCATTCGTAGCGGGTATCATGTTCTTCTATGCCACGGACGAGATCGGATATGTTGTCTTTTAACATTTCTTAAGATATTTGTCTATGTCACGTACGATGTCCGAGTGGAAATAAACTACGCACCTTAGAAGTTGCTTTGAGTTTGCAATTATGGGGGGCACAGTCTATCTCTACTTGGGCTCTGTGGAGCGTGAGTATTTGCAACATGAAGTGCGCACAGGTCGCTTTAACAAACCCATTTTTAATTTCATTGTTATATTTTGTCTTCCACAATGTTTTAGATATTTGCTATTTTAAATTTGTGATTATGGGGCGCATAGTCTATTTCCACTCGGCCGCCATACGGGCTAATTTTTATAGATTTAACAATATCATTTGACCGGGCTCGTTCGGGGCGTTGTAATTAATGTACGCTAAAAAAGCATTTAATGTACAATTTAATTACAACGCCATAAAACGAGCCCAGCCAAACTAACGAGCCTGATCGGAATTCCCGCAAGCCGACTCCAATAGTGTAAAATAACATGCACCCAAACAATTAAATTAAAATATTAAATCCAAAAAATTAAGCCCGGGCGGAGATAGATTGCGCGCCCTATTATCGCAAACTCAAAATAGCAAATGTCTCGAAAAAATATTCGTCACAGAATCAAATAACAATATCAAATCCCGATAGAGATTATACTGTACATACAACTAACATGCATATTCTATTTTGCCACCATCGTCGAGCCAGTAGCAAAATAACAAATTCAACCTAACACTAAAAAAAGCATTTAATGTACAATTTAATTACAATGTCACAAAATAGTCCAGTCAAACTAACGAGCCCGATCTGCTACGCCAATTACCGACTCAATAGGGTAAAAAAATATAGTGCCAAACAATAAAATTAAATATTAAATCTATAAAAAATTAGCTCTATAAAAGTTAATTGCAATGCCTACAACAGGCCCGATCAAATTAAACATATAGAAGTGAGCCCGTCCGATGGCAACTTCTATTTTCACTTGGGCTCACTTCTATTTCCACTAGCTCGGGCACCGCATGGGCTCACTTCTATAGATTTAATACTTTAATCTTATTGTTAGGCGTGATTTTTTTTACCCTACCGAGTCGGTATGTGGGTCTCCAATCGGGCCTTTTTTAGGGGCAAATGATATATGTTGTAGATTAAATTTATAGAAGCGAGCCCGTCCTATGTCTAAGTGGAAATAGAAGGGAGCCCGTCCGGGCTCACTAGTTTCAATGGGCTCGCTGGTGAATTGATATTTTAGTACCTAAATTGGACAGTACCATTTCAGAGAACTGTACTTATCGCCATGTAAAATAACGAGTTAGATTGCGCGCCCCAGAACCGCATACTCAAAATATAGCTTTTGGGGCACCGAATATGCTCGAAATGCACATAGGGGTGCGCAATCTATTTCTACTCGGGCACCGCACGGACTCACTTCTATAGATTTAATACTTTAACTTCATTGTTTGGCGGGATTTTTTTATGCTATCGAGTCGGGCTTGCGGGTCTCCAATCGGGCTTTTTTTAGGGGGCAAATGATATATGCTGCAGATTAAAAAAATGACAAAGAGAAAGAGATGGCACAGTTTACAACTTCTAGATTTAAAAAAGGTTATTTTTTTGATCGCGCTGTTATGACATTTGCAATTTTTTCGCATCTTCTTTTTATAAAAGTTAGGTCTATAAAAGTTAATTGCAATGCCACGCACGAGGTTGTAATTAACGTGTAAACTAAATGCCTTTTTTCTTTTGCGTTCGTAGCGGATATCATGTTCTTTATGCCACGCACGAGGTTGTATATGTTGTTTGTAACATTTTTTAGGATATTTGCTATTTTGAACTTGAGTTTCTTGGATGCGTAGCCTATTTTCACTCGGGCACCAGATGGGCTCACTTCTATAGATTTAATATTTTAATATGACCGGGCTCGTTGGTGGCGTTGTGATTAACTTGTGCAATAGGTGCCTTTTTTTTCCTTAGCGTTAGGTTGGGTTTGTAATTTTTAGCGCATGTTATTTTAAACTAGCCCCGTACATTGGCCTATTTCTACGGGCACAGGACGGGCTCACTTTTATAGATTTTAATATTTTTAATTTCATTGTTTGGTGCATGTTATTTTACACTATCCCCGGACGGAGTGCGTTGTTTTTGCTAGAAAAGTTATGCGAGCTTTCAGATCGGGCTTGTTAGTTTCAACGGATTCGGCGGTGACGCTGTAATTAACTTGTACATTAAATGTTTTTTTTTTAAATTTCATTAGTATTGAAAATTCATACACAATTAGATTTCACACATTTAATACAAATTTGAGTTTTTAAATGGAAGAGTTTTTGGTTCACGGATACATAAGTTGGAATCTTCATTAAAATAAACTACACCCCATATAAAATTTCCACTAGAATAGACTTCATAAAGTTGAAACCAACCATGAGTACGGGAAAATTTTGAAGCATTAATATAGATGATTAGATTCAACATCACTTTACAAGTTTGAACTTGTAGACGATAATGGACTTTTTCAATCTTGCATCTAGATATTTAAAAAGGCGGTTCATAATTGAAAAATTACCTATACTTCAATTTGAAATCATAACACTATAAGTATTGAGGTTTACAAGGTTAATCGATAAAATACATTATGTAACACAAAAATGCAGCATCAATGCTCACGATATTATTTTGTTTCTTTTCTCTAAGTTACATTTGTAATCTACATCGATATCTTAGAGTTTGCAGTGGAAAAATCTTCACCATTTTATTCAAATTAAACCGCATTTAATTCACTATTTCGACCAACTAAAACAGGCCGACGGGTAAGCACAACCCACAAGTATTGCTATTGTATCCGGCAAACTCTTGGAAAAATTGGTTCCATATACCAATTTTACACCCAAGTTTGTAAAAAATGCCTACAGTGTTTTGGTGTTTTTAAATAAAGGTCAAACGCCATACCAATCAGATTTGGTAGAATACGTAATATCAATCAGATAAGAGAAGTAAGAATACATCTGATCAGATTGACATAACGCTTTGGATTACCAAATTGGGCCATGAATCCCGTGCAACGCATGCTAGATTCACCTGAATTATTTTTCACCCAACAAGTAAGACTAGATAGGTCATAGGTGAATAATTTTGGCTATTTTATACGGCTGGGAAAATTCGATGAGCATAGTTCAAGCAGGAAAATAGAAAAAAAGGAAGGGGCAGCATATTACATGTACAAGCTTAAAGTTGGCCAACATAGTCGCATATAAAATTGTACACTACTTGTCATTTGTTAAAACTGATTTTGAATTGTCTTACGGAACTAACAAAACGGTATATTAATTAACCAATTTAGTATAATGATTTGCAAATTCAAACGTCGATGATATCGATCGTTAACCATTAGCAACTTCCATGACATCGCTAAAAAGAGTTGACATGCTCAAAAATATTGATGCATATAGTTCTTCAGTTTCATGGCCTGTTAGATGACTGATGATGATTTCACCAAAATATTATGAAACTAATTTGTCTTAATTAACAACATTTCATTCTAGCATGGTCAATTTGTTTATCAATAGACTAATTAATAAAATTAAAATTCTCAACAGTCAACAGGTTTACTTTTTTCTTCCTGCTCCTTTCTTTCTTTAAGTCTATAGCTATTGACATTGAACAAACTAATTAGGAAGAATCAAGCACCAAAACATTAGTTCAAATTTCACACTACGAACTTAACAAACAAGAATACAACATGAAACCTAACACACTTTTTTTAAATATTAGGGGTGTAATCTAGTGCGCCTCTAGCACCTAATTTGTAATGTTGTTTATACATTATACTAGTTGAAAGATGAGATATAATATATATCAAATACTATCGGAGTGTTTGGTTACGCGTTTGAATTGAGTTTTTTCAATTCCAGTTGCGTTTTTATATACAAAAACTATACAAAAACTCAATTTAAATTGAGAAAACTCAATTCAAACGTGTAACCAAACACTCCGTATATGTTTCTTGAAACATAACATAAATAATATAAAGTTTGGGTTTCAATACAATTTTGAATGATACAAATGTTCACATATTTCTACTCAACGAGAAAGTCCACATCTACGTAATGGAATTTATGAATTACGATTACGTACATACGTTTTCAAATCCAGCTAACATAAATTAGATCCAAGAAAACACAAACGACTAAGCTTTATCATCGTCGTCATCATCTTCTATGTCCGTATAATCACCAGTACTATTTTCCACTTCATGATCATCTAGTACCCAAGAGCCATCTTCCTTCTGAACCATACCCTTGTTCTTCTCAACCCACCATGAGACCGGAGTTACATACTCATCTCTCAGGGCAGTCGAAGTCTTATTAACGAATGAGATTCCCCTCTCAAATGTGCCCCTTTTTCCTAGCACTGATGGCATATAAGCACCCTCTAAATCATGCCAAGTATCAACATCTCCCGGCCATTTCAGGAAATCTAGTTTTAGACTATCAACTTTAAGCTCCACTCCAATTTTTACATACGGAATTGGTGGTATATCAGGGACTATGTCCCAAACATTTTGGATGTCCAACATGTGCAGATCCTTCATTGAACTTACAATGTTTCTGTAATTAGAATCTCCGACTTTTGGGCTACCAAATTTAAAAGCAGTAACCATATATGGGTTGTTTGGCTTGTCCGTAGACTTGTTAAACCCGGTCGCAACTATATCAGCTGCATTCAGGGTCGTCAGGGCTGCACCTAGACTATGCCCTGTCACAGTTATGCTTAGTTCCTCATGCTTGTACTTTTCCACTTGTCTCTTTATTTCATACAACACCTTCAATAATTAATAGTCCGACCCGTGAGTAAATTTTAGAGTACGTACGCTATGGTTGAGTTATAGAATAAGGGATATGATATATTGCAAATGATTCGAAATGAATAGAAATTGATTTGTAATTGAACGCTTTACCTGGCTACGAGCACTGGTTTTGGCGACGGGTGAATCAGGGTCCTTTGAAGTGTAAAGAGAAAGAAATCCTTGGTGAACGTATGCATTTTCACCTGCTTTCCCAAGAATCTTGGTTGCTGGCACAAGAGGCAATTCAAGATTTTTAGCCCATTCAACTGGCAAAACCGTCCCTCTCCAAGCAACCAAAATGTCCCTTCTTCCTAGCGCCTTTTTCCCTTGTTCCGTTGCTACAGCCACATACCCAATCCAATTCGATTTCTTGAGCAACGGATTAGGTGACATAGATCTCAACATGAATCCTTGCGGAAGTAGAACTGTAGATGTCGCGTAAATATACTTGACAACTTCATATTTGAATGGATTTCCTTTCACTAGTCCTACTCTCTCGAATAAGTTCCGCCTTGAGTATCTGCTGGTACCGGTATACCTTGACAACAACTCTATATTGAAGGTATCGTAAGTGGCTTGAGCCATGGAACCGTAGTGAATAATGTATTGCTTTAGATCATCGTCTAAAGGGTTCAGGAGGTTCTGCCAATTGTTCACACCACTGAGCTGCCTCCATCTTCGTGATATGTTTTGTATCATTTTCATCACTAGCTATGTCAATTGAGGAATTCATGTATGAGTTTAGTTTGGCAGCTGGGAAATATCTAACATAGCTCCCAACAAAAAATCACACCAATTACATGTTCAAGAAGTTAGTTGTACTCATGCATGAATCTTTGATCGATCAAGTTATACGTACACGCTTATTCTTACTTGCTTTAAGTATGACCCCAACACTACTTATCGGTAATAAACATACATGATATCCACCTGACGTGTATGTCTACTGAACATTGATAACTGCGCACGTCGGTCCTTAATAGATCGTAACGGATCGGATAGTGGATAAGTAACTCGATCACCTAATACTATAAAAATTGAGAAAATGTGAAAGGAATAAATTTTGCCTAATTGAGAACTTAACCTAATATATTGTGACGTTATGTGCAACAAATTGCACAACACCATCTGTAGACAAAAAACACCAATTCATGAACAAAATTTAGGTGTCATATATTCTTGTCTTATATTAATTAATAGTTCATCCATCACTCCACGGCGTTTAACAACTTATACATCATCAGTATAAATATGTATGCGCAGTTAATATATTAATTAAGATTGATTGTGATATTTTAACTTAAGGTGTTACAATCAATTATTAATTTTCCCTAGCTTTTCTAATTCCAGACGCTAGAATCTGTTCTTGATGCTATATAGCCACCATGCATCATGCTTATTTGTTGCTTAATAATAAAATGAATAATTAATACTACTAATATCACAGTCAAACATGTCATGACATTATCTGTGCAAACCAATAACCATAGATCATTCATCTAAAATATTCACAAGAGATTTGAGAAACTATTTGACCCTTAGAATATTGAACACTATTGGCACGTCACGGGTGATAAAATGTCATACATACTACCAAAAAAGAAGAAAAAGTAATGTCATTTTCGAATAATTGGTGTGATTTGTCCCTTTGCTTAATTAATTTGATTGAAAAGATTCATTCAACATTGTTACACGGTTAATAATCGTGTCACATCGTTTAGTACATATTAGCTTGTCGATTATATAATTGCAACCCGTCGTTATCTTATATATAGCAGTATGACCCGACCGTGTATTAAGACCAATTGGTGGTATCATATCATATTTATTAACATACAATTTTCTTCTTTTTTCTAGAGTGATTATCCTTTTCTTTTTCTTCTTTCTGGATTATATTGATGTAATTGCTGCACATGAAGCCAAACAACAAAGTGGTCCAAAGTTTTGGATTAAGTTGGGGGGGGATAATGAAGAGAAACCAAACCTGATTGTGATAGAATTACTCATTCGGAAACATATTCTTGACTATGATAATGTACAAAATTAAGTTTGTCTCATTTGTTTGGCTGCTAAATCGAATTAAAAAACAGAAAATTGGTACAAATTCGTGGGCCTTAAAGGGTAGATATATTTTGGTCCAATGATGTTGACCTTTAATCTCATATTAAACCCATTGTTTTATTTTCTCTCTTGGTATTCAATTTATCATGGTTCACGGGAAAAGTCAGCTAAAGTAATTAAATACAACGATGTTTATATATAAACATATGTGGTGTGATGTATTTGGTGATTAAATTTGTTAGATTTGATGTGCATTAAGCGTGGCAAAATAAATGAAGTATACTATTTTCAAATTAGGAACAAACAGATTTATAGATCAAACGAGTAGAGTGTGCATAAGAATTGCTCAATCTGTCGAGTACATATCAAAACCTTCTACTTCAAGATCATATAAAAAGAAGCTCGAGATATATTTTAAATGGACAAAATCGCCACCCATGTATTATTGTTATCCAAACTAACTCTAAATATGTTATATCTAACCATTACCAAATAGTCCATAACTCACCAACAATTAATCGAACAACTGTACATTGCAGCAAGATAGATTAACTAACCATTATCTATTTGATTGAACATTATCTATTCAGTTGTTCAAGCAACCATTTTGACATAATACTTGCCGTTAAGCTTATACTCCCTCACTCCCATAGAAGATGTCAAATTTTGACTTTGATTATAAATTAATTTTAAACTGTGATGATAAATTGTACAATTAAATTATATAATAAACTTTACTTTCGTAAATTTTCATGAAACAATTTAATTGAACATTTTTACATTATAGTTTAAAATTAATTCATAGTCAAAGTTGAGATTTATTGATCGCGAAAAGTCAATACTAAACAGTTTCTATGGGACGAATGGAGTATACTTTCTCATGCTTTATTAAAAGTTGGGCCATCGACAATGTTGGGCCTGTGCAACAGACCTCCTCGCATCAGTCCAACAGGACAAGTTTGACAGAGAGTCTAATTGGACAGTTGTTTACTCCATTACAACTCCTCAGGCCCAGATCCATTACGTATTCGTTTGAACCGTTTCCAAATAAAGCGAAATTATGGCCAAGAGTTGCATATTGTACCTGTCAAGAACGGTGGATATAAAGGTAGGGGCATGTTAAACGCAGAACACATTTTACTAAACGCAGAACACTTTTTTATATATTGCAAAAGGCCCTTCAACTGATAAAAATATTGAATTAGTCTCAATTTCCGAAAAAATTCTCAAATTATTGCATCTTCGAAAATATATAAACATATATACACAACAAAAATCAATATCGTACAATCATTAGCCATATTATATCGATGATGACAAATATAAAAATATTTTTATTATTTTAATTTGGTAGTTGTAGTTGTTAATTATTACTCAATTACATTAGTATATTTAAATTGATTTTTAAAAAAAATCAAAAAATCCAAAAAATAACAAAAAAGAAACGCAAAAACGGTTAAAAATGATAAAAACCGACCACACGAGTCGTCTCGTCGGGTTTGAAAACGACGAGAACATCTCGTCAGCTTTGAAGCTGACCTGTCTCCTCAAGGCTGACCAGATCGGAGCATGGCTGCTTCGATCGGAGCAGCCAAGCTCCGATCGGAGCTTCTCCATATCGAAGCATCTCCGATCTGGTCAAGTTTGCTCCGGCAAACTCCAAATCGGAGATGCTCCGGTCACCGGCGATGATTCTTCATGGATCTTCGTGTTCTTCGTGTTTTTTTTTTTAAGTTTTTTCGATTTATTCATTCGGATGATAAAATTAATTCAAATAAACTTGTTTTATGTTTTTTAGGTAAAATAGTAATTTTTTCAAATTATTAAATCATTTTGTAAATTATAATAATAGTGGTATTATATGTAATATGTAAAAATTTGGTCTGTGTTTAGTAAAAAGTGTTCTGCGTTTAACATTCGTGTAAAGGTAAATATGTACAAACTTATTACCGTATGAATAATACCATCCAATTTCTATCAAATACAAGTCGAAGCAGATTACTGGTAAACTAATTAATACTCACCTTTGAATAATATGCCTGTACTTAATTATATTTATTTCGTCATTCTTTAAGCTACTGCTTTAATCTATGTTTTTTGTTATTTGTTGTTTAATTAATCAGGTTTAGGCAGCAAATTCTGAGAATGGTTCCATGGACTCGAAGTAAAAGACTCAAGGTGATCATCATTGATTTCCCAAACTTCTATTTTTCGGCTTATTTCGATCTGCCAATGTTTCTCACGTTTGTCTTTGACTTTCAAGTAATTAACCTACGAAATCAGTTTGTCTTTCCCCTAATATAGGAATTTCAATAATTTCAGGAAAAAAAAAAAGTTTCAACTTATTTTAAACAAGTTAATTTAATTTGAGAAGTTGGTAAAATTGGACTGTGAATGAAATTTTGTCTGTATTTTCGAATAATAATTGAAAAATAGTACTTTTGCGATCGTCTCTTTGTGAAAACCAAATCAAACCATTACAAATTTGGTCACAACCATCGCATCTATAACTAGAAACATGACAATGTTTAGAATTACAGGTAATACAAATATACAGGTAATTATATATTTGTAATTAAATATATAATGTTAAACTGGTCTCTTCAATGTACTGTCTTTCGTAGAAGTTTGTATTGAAGGTTTTATGATCGAACGGGTTTTATGAAGTTTACCTTATGTAATATATATAATATATATATACTGTTGTGTTAGGCATGTCAAGAAAGAGAAAAGGACCGGATTAGTGAAGTGCCAGAGACATTCTTGTTCACATAATGTCATTGTTAACGATGAAAGAAGCTGGAATGACGTGTGCGCTATCGAGGAGATGGAAACATGTATGGGCCTATGTTCCAACTCTTAACTTTGATGCTTCTGAGAAAGTGATTGAGTTGGATAATATATGGCCACAGAATACCGCGGCCTGTAAGTTAAAATCGAGGCTGGAAGAGCGTAAGTATATACGTTGGGTGGACCAAGTCGTTAGTACACATAAAGCTCCAACTATTGATGATTTTGAAGTATGGTTTTGTTTAGATGAAACGAAAAGCAAACATATTGATAATTGGATCAAGTTTGCATCTCAGAAAGGAGTAAAAAGGCTTAACTTGCTGTTTACTGTTTATGAGGGACTAGGACACGGGCCAGCCTATTCTCTTACCAGCTCTTCCTTCAGATCATTGATTTCTCTTCAGTTGAGATATGTAGAAGTGACCGGTCAAGTTCTTGAGAAAATTTTATGTGACTGTCACTCTCTCGAAGATTTATCCATGTCACACTCAAAATCACTTGTTAAGTTTAATGTTAATGGTTCATCACTTAGTTTGAATTAAGTCCTTAAGGATAACTTACTGTCGGAACCTAGAATATTTGGAGATATCTGCACCAAATCTTGTATCTGTCAAATATGACAGTTCAGTATCGGATGGTTTGCCACTCAAAAACACCCCTAACCTTACTGAACTTTCTGTTAGTGGTCTCTTCTACGGATATTTGCATTGTGGCCTGCCTTTAGAGCTTATGAGTTTTATCACTCGTCAAATCCAAGTGCTCAAGATAAGTGGATCATGTTATATTAAGGTTAGTACTGCACTCAACAGTTCTTTCTTGCATATTGCATTTTTCTTGATTACAATATTGTTACTCATAAATTGCTGTGGCCTTGTTATTCAGCCAATTACAGAACATTTTCCAGTATGCCCAAGACTCGAGATACTAGACGTTGCACTTGATACATATAAACATGGCACTCTTCTTTGCATGAGTTCCTTGGTAAAGGCTTGTCCTTCCTTGCACAAGCTTGTACTCCGGGTAAGTGCCCAATCAATTTTAATTGCAGACTCCTGTCTAACAATTCACCTTTAATAGAGCCAAGATTTATGTGTAATTTAGCATTTATTAACCAGGAGTTCTTTACTTTATGCCCCCTTGATTCGTGATCTATTATGACAAAAACCTGGAAATTAATAAATTTATTCTTTGGTGAGATTATATGTTATGATGCTGCATCTTTTGTAGAATATGACTATAAATATATGCTACCTGCTGCAGCTTTATGGTTGTCTAGATGACAAGAGTACTGGAAGAGAAATGGACAGAATGAAAGCTGAAGCATGTGTACATGCCCAGCTGAAAATTGTAGAGATTGTGGAATTTCCTGACACAGCCTTTCGTTTTGTAAAGTATCTAGTCAAGAGTTGTGTTTCACTAGAAAAGATGATCATCGATCCTTGCTGTTCAAGAGGACTACCATGGGAGTCTGCATTCGGGAAGGAAACTAGTAGAGCACGGAAGAAGGCCAAGCAAGTACACTCAATTGTTAAATCTGGGACGATCCTTGAAATCCTTTAGTCATTTCGTTATGTTTCTGTTATTTGGGGATATCCATATATCCACAAACGATGATGATTATTGTAAGACATGGATTAGATCCGGATCACAAGTAAAATTCGAGCATTGCCTTTTCTTTTGTTAATTCGGTATTCATCTTTTCCTGCTGTATCTGAAACTTCTATTTACTAGTTTAGTTCTATGATTTTTATGAGAACGCAATTGCTGTAGGAAATGTATTTTGCCGGAGCTGACAGTGGCAAGTAGCAGCACGATTCAAAGGGGTTTGTTATTTCATCAGAAGTGGTGGTCCCAATAATCGCATAAATGAGAAAATAATTAATTTATAAGACCGGGGTCGAATTTTCCTCAAAGGGGATAACTGAATTATTGCAAACTACGGTGGTACAATGTTTCGACTGGAAGTCCCGAGAGACAATATACATGAGGAGAGGATAGGAATCGTGAAGAATCACATACTGTAGTTTTATACTAGCAAGATTTCAAATTTCTCATATAGAAGTTTGGTTTATTTGATTTGTTGTACTACAACTTGTGTATGATCTGTTGGAACGTGAAATTGATGTCCTTTTTGTTATGAAACATACATACATATTTTGAGGTGAATGCCCACATATTAAATCTGAAAAAAATATTTGTCATCACAGTATTTGCATAGTATATGTATTTAGATATTTAAAACTTTAATGAAATATGAGATGATATGATAGAAGATTTCGATGCCGGATAGGTTTGCCATATATTATATCTTACTATATATATTTTTTCTATTTATCAAACATGAAATTTACGCAACCACATGATATACAAAGAGGTAAATTGCATCAATTTATAAATGTGAGATGGTAATACAACTATTAAAAAGTTTAAGGGGCAATCTGTGTTTTACCAAAGATCCAGGAGTAATTGTAAAAAGGGTTAATTAGAAAACGAATTAGGCGGCTTGCGTAAGCCCTAAAGAATGAAAAAAAGGAAGGAAGCAATTGAATTGATACTGAAGAAGAAGCAAAATTGAGTGATCTGCAAATTGATCAAGCAACCTAGAAAGATGCTCAAGTTCTTGTCGAAGGTGCGAATCGAGTTCAACGCATTGGACCCACGCACAGCTTCGTGTATGGAGTTCTTGGCCCAATGCAATGCTCGGAAGGCCAAAGAATCCAATCCCAGTTGCCAGCTCCAAGTGAAGCGCCGTACTGATGATTTTCCGCCCAGGATCACTGTCACTTTCGTCAACGGCGTCGAGGAGACCTTTGACGCTACCTCTGTTCCAGCTCAGGATATTCGGGAGTTGATTCTTAAGAAGGGTCTGTCTCTTGAGACTGAGCAGATGTTTCGTGATGCTGGTGAGAAGTGGCCTGTTGTTATCCCCGATGAGGAGCTGGCGATGCCGTTTTTGGGGATAAAGGTAATACCTTTGGTGTCAATTCGAATGATGGTTTGATTTTTGGGCGTTCGTTAGTTTGGGCATTTCGTCGAACATGTTGTTTGTGTGTGGTATTTGGTTGGAAAATGAGGTTCTGTAGCTAGTTTGAGCTTAATAAGTTAGTGTGTTCGGTTTACATAAGAGATATAGTGAAATCTTGTGAAGGCCAGCCTATAGAATGCTCCAAGTTCGTAGTTTGTTTACATTGTCACTAACTATGTTATGTAGTATTCATATCGATGATTGCTGAGAATCAAATGTATCTGCTTATGTTCAACTTGATTTGAGCCTTTGAGGCTTCTCAATTAATGGTGTTTTTGAATTTTGCAGCCAAAGAAAGCAGTGGATAAGCAACAGTGATGAAGTTTTTGTTCAGTACGTTTGGGTAGCGTGGATCATGAACGCTGTTAAACTGGTTTCGGCACTGCAAGGTCAAATGTCTAGCATTAGTTGCTCATAGATTTGTTGGTTTACGTTTGTCTTTAGACCAAATAAGTTTTGTTTGTGTAGCATTGCAATGGGCATTTGGTTTTGTGTTCTTTCATCCTAACCATCAATCTCCTGAATTTCAACAAGTTGTCAGTTTGAGCATGATGAAAATTCAAAGAATTCATATAATTTATTTAAATATGAGTTTAATGGCATGGATTCTTACCTCTTGTCATAGGATTTACCTCATGTAGGGTTGCTTGGTAAGATGATGCACAATCAAACAGATCTGTTCTTAATAATGTGGTGTCTAGAAAATGCCAAGTAGAGTAAAGTGCTTAATCTGTCATCACTCAAGCTTTTGTTACTGTAGGACGAAATCAACACGTAGAGATGCAACATAGATCGGTCTCTAATAGTTTATTAATCCTACTGAATTTTCTGATCTTGTCCGGTTGTCTGTGTGCCTGGTTCTTTCTTGTGCAAGTGAGGAAGTTTTGGTTTATGATGAAAGTTCAATAGTCTTAGAATTTGAATTTTTAGCAACATGTTGATATCTCAATCTTTTAATGTGATATTGAGATTTGCCTAGGAATGATCTCTGTGCTTGCTTATTAGTTATTACATGCTTGTTATGCATGTTTAATCAACTGGACTCAACCGACTTGTTGGCCCAAAGTCAAAGAATTTTGAACCTGTTGATTATAGTAGGTTTCCAGTTTCTTTAGTATACGAGCTGCAGCTAACTTTCTTCCTTGGATTTCCACAAGTATATTGTAACATAGTTATTGACTTGTAGACGTTAGCGAGTTGACACGTGAGAGCAAATAGGAAGGAAAAGTGCAAAGATGAACTGCTGCTGATACTTGAGGAATTTCAGTTCGTAACTATATTTAGTACCAACACGAGCACTGCTTGAAAAACAGTAACTGGACCAACATACAGACCTATTTATGAACAATTTAATACATAAAAACAGAAGTTCCATCATTGACTGTAGTATTTCTGCTCATCAAGGTCATCGTGTGGTCTTCCTCAAGAAAGCTAGTCTGAGAAGTATACCAATAAGAGCAGTCAGGAATTCTTTGTTGCAATGTTACAGACATTGATGTTGATCTCGGATAGTTCATTCATTCATGTCTGAGGCTGACCAGCTCAATATCAAATATGACTGTCCCTAGTGTGGAGCCTTCTCCATTGGCCATACGAGTCGGATTGAAAATGGTTGTAAATAGCCTCTGTCTGTCAAAGAACTGGAGAAAACAAAAAATTCAATCTTCCATCTCTGGCTTTAAACCTATATTGAATTGCAGTGATCTTGATAACATAACATACAAATTCTGAAAACTGGGTAGAAGGTAAAGGTATTAGACTTCCCCTAATAAAAACTTGGGAAATTTAAGAATACCGCAGTTAGTATGCATACATTAGGTGGAATAGGTTCTTGAGATGTATTTTGATATCCTTGCGATGGTGGGATAATGACTCGGCGAATGCCACCAACTTTCATTGACTTCACAGCTGAATCAATTCCTGATATCACCTAGTTAGATCAGATGAGTCAATTATTTAAGAGTACCTAGTCTTACTTGATAGATGAACTGATGTAGCAGAATCAAGAAATATAAACGACTGAATGACACAAAGATGCCAAGTTTTAGCATGTTGTGCCAATTCTCTCTCAAGTCAAGTATTTGAGATAATAGACAAGAATTTACATGCTTGCATGAATGTAGCAATTGCAATCAAATTAGTTTCTGTGAAACAGAGAGAACGCAGAAGTTATTACTTTGCCCGAGCCAAGGACGAATTCAAATGGAACAGGCTCCCCATTTTCGTCTTTGTGATCATAAGTGGAGTCGAAACGCCATCCTTGCTTTGCTGCCAATCTTCCATAGTAATGAATTACAACCTGCTTTTTCCAAACTTGGAATCATAAAAAGGAGCAGTTTACTTCGTTGGCAGCTCAGAAACAGTATAGCAAGTATAGATGAAGTGTAGACCTTATCTCCATTGGCGGGGTTCTCGGCACCCTCACCAACACGCAGATCAAGAGCTTTTACGCCACCAGAATTCGGGAGCTCTATGAAATCTGAAATCGTCGTTGGTTTCGACCAACTGTAGCTGGAATTGTGCAGTGCAAGTAATCCAGATAAAATTGTGGTGGATGTAAAGAGAGTGAAGTCCCTTCTTGTGGCCGGGTTTGGTGAAGGCAGACGAGAAGCCGCACGAATTTTGCTGGAGAGATTCTGGGAAAGGCCTGTTGCGTTGCTTTTTAAATGATGTTTACATAGATTGGTTAGAAACTGATGAACTGCCAAAGTCATTTTAGAAAGTTGTATTCTTGGTGCTGGGTGTGGATAATATGCTCTTGTTTGCTTTGTGATGGAGGAAAATCTTCATTTGATGGAATTTACATTTTTAGTCATTGGCTCTTGGTGGATCTCAGTTTTGCACCCAGAGCCAGAGTTTGTTTGCTCTTTTCTTGACCCCTTAAAAGTTAGGAAACAAGATTGGATATCTGACTTGCACAAACTTGCCTTCATTTACTGAATGTAGATATGCTTATGCAGAAAGATTGTCCTCTCATTTGATCTTGTCCTGTACTAGTCCAAATTATTTGTGCATGAAAGTGTTGTACTATATCTCTATTTTGTCTTCTCAAGTTTAAAGACAATAATGGGAGTTGAAACCTTAGCCAAGAATAACATTAACCTTGACTGCTACAAATGTGAGAATATTGGTAGATATACCACATAGAAGTTTCCATTTTAAAATCCTGCATAAAATATTACCGTGTTTATTAACACCCAAATTTTCATTTTTGTAATTCATAGGACACGGTGAGTATGTCCCCGTTCTGATTCCAACCAATCCCATCGAGTTGCAAGCTATTCACATTGCCTTAGAATCATCACCGAACAATATTGTCACTTTATCGTTAATGATTTATACGATTAATAGAAGTTCGAACTAACGTCTCACTACATGTATGATCATATGATGGCGCCTTTTATTTGATTAGCATGGCGAGTTTTGATCTAGCAATTTGTATCAATTGCGTCATATACTAGTAGAATCCACACTTCGACCAGGCCATAAATACAATTTTCGGTCCATGGCACGTTAAATATTACTATGTTCATCTATTTATATTTTTACAAAGTCTCCAGAAGGCTTAGGTTATCAATAAAATACTCTAAGTTATTAATCAAATCGTCTATCTCGTTAATGAAATTGATTCTTTTTTTAATATGAAAAAATCAATATTGAGAATATACGTTTTAATTAATAACACTGAATATCTGCGTATATAAATTATGTAACTGATAAAATGCACTTGGAATGTCACAGGGGGCATTGGATAGAAAGGGAGCATTCAACTGGGCCAAACATGAAAAGCCCATAGCCCCGTCTAGATCGGGAATTAAATCATACTAAAGCGTAGCATACTGATAATTCGCGCTCCGAAAACGAAAAGTAAGGAGAGCGAAAACCAAAAAACCTTTGATTCATTTCATTCATCTTCTCCAGCTGGGTGTTTCTAGACTCGTAGAGAAGAAGCAGCAGCAGCAGCTATTTCAACCTTTGTTTTCTTCCTTGAACGAAATTCAATAGAAGCAGCTCGCTCAGTTCACTCCAAGAAGAAGAGATGAAATCATCCAATGATTCTCAAATTGTCGATGTTCAGTCGGTTGTTGAGGCTGTTGAGGCCAACGATATGGACGGAGCGGCACATTACCGGGTTGAGAGCCTCTGTATGCGGTGCCAAGAGAATGTATGTATTATTATATTAATAAATTGCTTTATTCGTTGATTTTTATAGCTTCAATTTCCATTTTTAATTTGCTCAGTCACTCCAATTTTTCGGTGGTGTCGCCAGTACCTATTATAGGTTTGTTGGTCGATTTCAAATTTTCAATTACTAATTAACTTCTATGTTTTAGATTTTCCTTGCGACCTGTATGTTACGTTTATCGGGTAATTTCCTTGGACTTGTTTGCAGGGGACAACTACGTTTTTGTTAACCTCCATTCCGCATTTCAGAAAGGTAATTCATTTTGTTGTCAGGATTTATTACACCCTCTTTCTATCAGTTTTTCTATCTCCTAAAGGTGGCCAGTTCAGTTGTTCTAAAACTTGGATGGTCTATGTTACACCTTACAATTCTTTTCATGAGCTCATGTACTAGCCATGGCTTTCTCTCTGTTCTTCATTGTACCATTCTTGTGTGATTCTATAACATGTTCAACTAATTTTTGTTTATATCTTGTTACAGATATTGTTATCGGCTTTTGAATGTCCACATTGTGGTGAAAGGTAATTCACATATTCATTGTCAAGGGCACACCCTCTTTGGGTTTTATCCTTCTCTTTCGAGTGTACTTATTTATCTTTCTTTGAAGGAACAATGAAGTGCAATTTGCTGGTGAAATCCAACCTAAGGGTTGTTGCTACACTCTCGAAGTTCCATTAGGTGATAAAAAGGTTGTGATTGAGATTAATTATTTCCATACATATTTGCTACACTCCTCTGATGCTTTTGGCCATTATCATTGAAGTTCAACTTTCCCCCAAATTCTTTCATATTTTGAATGAAATTTGGGGTCAACATGGTGCCTTTATTGTTTTATATAAGCAATAATGCTTTACATTCTGCTGCTAGTTGATTTCTCCCACTATGATGAGACAGAAAACATTGATTTTTAGTGAAGATGTGTACCTTCTGATAGGGTTGAATAATCATATCTGTTGCTTTTTCGTGCAGATGTTCAGTCGTCAAGTGATAAAATCGGAAACCGCCACAATTAAGGTACATTTCTTGATTACCCACTGACTGCGACATTCTTATCACTGATCTTTTGATACTATTTCACCTTGCAACATGAATTATTGTAGTACTACTTAAAGTGATGATTTATGCTGCTTATAAATGCCAAAATATAATGAGGATTGTATGTTACGTCATCGTTGGTTGTCTACTATGCTCATCTGTTGTTCTTTTGTTCAATTTCATTTTAAGACCAGTTTCCACTCTATCTTACCAAAAATATATTTATGCAGATCCCCGAACTGGACTTCGAGATACCTCCTGAGGCTCAGCGTGGGTCTTTGTCAACTGTATGTTCTTTCACATCTTCACGTTTATGTTTTTCTTTTTAAAATGTGTGGCTTTCTCAGACCATAATTGAAGTTGCTGTATATTTCTGTTTGTATAATGACCTTGTTATAATAAATATATTGAAGGAGGTAAAATGCAGGTATTAGTTTCAAAGAGCAAGGTTTAAAGAATTCATTTTTAACATCTTGCACAGTACATAGGGAGTCTGAAAGTTTTTGCAGAAATCAAGTATTGAATGTTTATTCTGTTTATTATTGAGCTACATGTGCGTCTGAAAATGTCTTAAATACCCATTTACCATGTGTTTTAACTTCTGAATTTCTTTTAGGTTGAAGGGATATTGGTAAGAGCAGTCGATGAATTAGCAACCCTTCAGGAAGAGCGAAAGGTATACTTCTATTTCATCTGATAAAGTTCACTATATATTGTTGTTTTCTCCTTGTCATGATTTTGTTTCGTTTCAGAAAGTGGATCCCCAGACTGCTGAAGCGATAGACAAGTTTTTGATAAAATTGAAAGCTTGTGCTTCTGGAGAGTCACAGTTTACGTTTATCCTGGATGATCCTGTTGGAAACAGCTTCATTGAGAATCCGTAAGTGACTGTTTTTTTATTTTTTATTTTCCCTTATCTCTTTCGAAGAAGTGTTATTTGTACAAAAAAGATGAATTGTCATTTTATGATTTGTCTCCTGGATATAGCCATATGGATTATTAGTGATATACGCATAATCATCTTGATACTACTATACTAGTTTTGAATTCTGAAACAGACTAATTTTTGTTTTTCCGCAATGAATTTTTTTTTGTATTAGGTATGCTCCATCTCCTGACCCGTCATTAACGATTAAGACCTATGAGCGAACACCTGAGCAACAAGCTGCTTTAGGCTATCTGGCTGCGCCATCTCAAGAACCAGGACAAGCAAGTGCAGAGAGGACGAATAATGTTGCACAAATGCAAGGAGAGGCACATGGCTCTGTTGGATTAAGAGCTGGTCGTCGTGCTATAGCTGAGGGTAATAGTGAAGAAATCGCAGAAGCTTTATTTCGGTATTCTGCTCCTGAAGAGGTACATCCTGGAGCAATGCCTCTTCTTGTTTAAATCTTTAATGTCTAGTTAAGGTAATCGTCTATCGACCTTGTGATTGATAGGTCATGACTTTCCCAACAACCTGTGGAGCTTGTGCTGTCAAATGCGACTGTCGGATGTTTGTCACGAGTATCCTTGTTTTTTTACTTATTTTTGTTTTGATCTTTTTTTTTCCCCACCGCCTATTTGTTTTAGTTATTGGATATGAAACCTATCTGACACTACTTCAAGTACATTGACCTTATCATGTGAATTCAATACTTTTAGGCTTTATCAGTATCGGAGTCAGTGTCGCGATAAGTGGCAGAGTAGATTTATTCTCACCCCGATGGTGATGGTGCAATTACTAATTTATATACTTCTGTAGGTTTGCATTGTTTAACACGTTTTAGGTTTTAATGGAAAGGAAAAACTTAAATACGTTTTCCGTGGTTGAAACCATTGAGCTTTGTGCTTCTCAACAGTCTTCTGGGTGCTAAACTTGGGCCTTTTGTTTTCCATGCCGTCTCCCAGGCTTTGTGGTTGTTGAATAGCATATTATTTTAGTGATGTGTCAACTCTGCAAACATAGATAAGCTTTGTTAGCTTAACTGCGTATCAGATATTCCATACTTCAAAGAAGTCATTGTTATGGCGTCCTCCTGTGATTCCTGTGGTTACCGAAGCTCTGAGGTTTGATCTTTTAACATCTTCCCTGCATTTTCTTCTTGTATTTCCCAACTATTTCTATTTCTTTTCCGCAACAAATTGATGTTTCGTGCCAAACTCTGCAGGTCAAGCCTGGTGGAAGCGTTTCTGACAAAGGAAAGAGGATAACAGTCCATGTGAAGAACATAAGGGATCTTAGCAGGGATGTGATAAAGGTATGAAAATCTAATTATTTCTTAACAGTTCGTGGATGGCCGTTTCTGTTGGCCTTACTACTTGGTGTTTGATACACTGGAGTGGTTATGACCTGTGATTATATGAACACGAAGCAGTGTTATGTTTCAATCGCTCTAATCATACAAGTCATGATGCTGCCCATTGGTTTTACTGTTGATGCATCTTGCACTGAGTTTAACCTCATATAGTTGCTGATCAAATGAATGCTCTTGATATTCGGTATGTGCTGTTGGACTTCATAAATCCGGCTTGATATCAAATAGCAGGTGATGAATTCTTAACAACAAAGAATGAAATTTGATAATTACCCCTCAATCATGCATATACAGCATAATAAAAGCCATTGCTGGACATATTGCATTGTCAGATGCACTTGGTTCTTACTAACATACTAATATTCTGTAGAAATACCTCATCTTTTGGCTCTTTTAGGGGGTCATTTGCACCCTTAGATCAACTTGTTTTGACACTTACAAATCTTTTACTGTGTTACTGGAGGAACATTCAATACAGTGTATCTTTCTTTCTTATCCTTTCCTTTCTTCTTTCTCTTTGTATTTGGCTTCTTGCTTCGCTTAGTATACTTAATTGATTTCCTTGCTCATCATGTTAGTCAGATACTGCCGGCGTGGAAATACCAGATCTTGAGTTGGAACTGGCCAGTGGCACTTTAGGTGGACTTGTGACAACAGTTGAAGGCTTGATAACCCAGATTGGTGAAAGTAAGTAGATAACACAAAACTCCCACCTGCCCCATGCGCACTATTCCAAGTCTTCGCTTGTTTCCCTTTCCTTTCATCCTTTTTTATCTTGGCATGTGCTGCTTCTTGGACTATTAAGTGTTAATGTCTTGGAGATCTTGGAAAGAAAGGAAAAATAAATCTAATAGTTATTGACGTGGTTTATGGCTCATGACCTAAAGTTGTCTTTTATGACTGGATAAAAATGTTCATTCTATTAGGGGATTAATTAATGTGGTCTCTACCTTATGTTTTCAGTTGACAGGTTACTAATGACGTTTTTTGCTAAAAATTATCTTCTTGATTATGATTGTAGTATTTTTCGTTTACCATGGTTTATTGGTCATTTCACACTGAATACTTCCGGTGATTTTCTTCAACTGTTTTCACTTGTCAATTGAAATTAGTATTATGTAACTAGTTTTCAGCATGAGTGTGATGCCGCCAGCTTTTTATAATTTACTGGTTCAGCTGGCAGTTACTTGTTTTTGCATTGTCATAGTGACTCTATGAACTCGTTTTGCAGATCTTGCCAGAGTGCATGGCTTTACTTTTGGTGATAGTATGGATGTATCTAAGAAGGGGAAGTGGGAAGAGTTTAGGACAAAGCTTGACAAGGTCTGTACTCATGGAATTATGGCAACTATCATCTATATTTTAAGAATGTAGTATTTCTTTATATCGCACTCAGTAAGGTCCAGTTTGATGCTGGTTGACATAATCGTCTTCCTTCCATTACAGTTAAAAAGCTTGGAAGAGCCTTGGACTTTGATAATTGATGACCCTGTAGACAATTCCTTTGTTGCCCCTGCGACAGATGACATCAAGGAAGACGATCAGCTGATATGTGAGTTTGTCTAGCTCTCCTTGTTATGCTTTATGGTCTCTAGCAATTATTCTTGTCTTCCGTTATTAGATCCCACGTGCCAGCATAAACTTCAGGCACAACTCTTTTGTTTGAAATTCGGGCTTTTATTTCGTTCATAGTTTCTCCTTCTCCAACTTCAGTGTCATTCTTGTACACGACGCTTACAAAAGTATTTGACATTCAGGTGAGGAATATGAGAGGTCTTGGGATCAGAACGAGGAATTGGGGCTTAATGACATGGATACCTCTTCAGCTGATGCTGCTTATACTGACAACAAAGATCAGTGATCCTTTTTGTGATAACAATTAGTAGTAACATGCAACATTATTCCGTTACAGATTAGTTGTAAAATTAATTCCCAAAACGATAGTTGCTTGTAACATTTATATTTAATCTATAGACTGGCGTGTCAAGGACAGGATAATTGGAATATTAGATGTATCAACCTAAGTTTTATCAAGCGTGTGGGCGATGATTTACGGAATTCTGATTCATGTACTCCCGTTCAAATCTCAAATTTCTATGTAAATAGATGTATGCGCCACCATCTCACTTTACAAAATATCTTAATATAAATGACTACGAAGTTAACAAAAGGCCCGGACGACTGTTTACCAAAAACACAGGTCTTCGCAAAGTCGTAAGACCATGTATGGGGGCTGACGCCTGCCCAGTGCCGGAAGGTCAAGGAAGTTGGTGACCTGATGACAGGGGAGCCGGCGACCATTTACCCTGCTGAACCCGGGGTTTTTGATGCATACAAGTATTTTTGTTGGAACGTTGATACATAACTAATGGAATTCTTAGAGTATCTTCATTCCCTGAGAAAAGGATCTTGTCATTATCTATGGAAATGATCTTCCCCCCGCCTTTGGCTTGCAAGACTTTTAATGTTGGATCAATTTTACTTACTACGTGGAATAACCTTTAAACGATAACTAAAATTAGGAGTATTAAATTTTTTCGATCTTATTAAAACATTTACCTCTATAAGTAAAAAAGTAGCTTGAGGTTAAAAGTAAAATTGGTAGACATGAAAAAGTTAAAATGAGAGTTGAAATTGGAACATTGATGTATAAGGGAGCATAGCATTTCAAAACACTACAATTGAAAAGAGCACAATTTGAAAAGGGGTACGACATCCCTCGAATTGAATAACCAAAAAACAAAGGAGGTTGATTTTCATAACATAAATAGAGTCGGTACAATTTCGAACTCTAGAATTCTTTTTGAATACTTTGAGCAGCAAATCATCATAATTCATACTAGTAATTCATAATTGGAGGTAGCAAGACGATTGACAATGGCATCTCGAATAGCGAAACGAGTCGCTGGAATAAGCCCTAGCAGCTCCTTCTTCAATCGGACCTTCTCTTCTCATAATCCGATCCGTGCCACTCTCTTTCCCGGTGACGGAATTGGCCCTGAGATTGCTCAATCCGTCAAACAGGTGCTCCATTATTATTATTATTATTCTCTTAATAATTAATCTTCATCTCTTTTGCTTTAATTGAAATACAGATTCATTGCCTTTCCAGTGTTTCTGTCACCTTATGCTTATTATTGATGTTCAATTTTGTTTCTTTTTACGATTCCATATGCTGTCATATTGGATTGGAATTTTCTGCTTACGATTTTTCTTGCTTATACATTTTAGTTAGTATTGATGCACAAGCTCCCTCCTGTCATTCATCAAGATTTTATCCAACTTGCATCAAGTATGATTGTTACTCTTGCTATATCTGTCCTAAGGAGATTTTGTTACTAAATGAAGCTTCTATAACTGAAAATCCAGGTATTCAAAGTTGCAGACGTGCCTATCGAATGGGAAGAACATTTCGTTGGGAAAGAGATAGATCCCAGGACCCAGAGTTTTCTAACATGGGAGAGTCTTGAGTCTGTGAGGCGAAACAAGGTTGGTTTGAAAGGACCTATGGCCACACCGATTGGGAAAGGACATCGTTCTCTCAACCTTACCTTGAGGAAAGAGCTCAATTTGTATGCCAATGTTAGACCTTGCTACAGCTTACCTGGATATAAGACTAAGTATGATGATGTAGATCTCATCACTATTCGTGAAAACACAGAAGGAGAATACAGTGGACTTGAACACCAAGTAATTATTCTCAAAGCAAATGGATTTTCTACAAATTTATGCTGTTAATTTGACTGATGCCTTTCTTTCGAATGTAGGTTGTGAGGGGTGTTGTTGAGAGTCTTAAGATCATTACACGAACAGCAAGTCTCAGAGTTGCAGAGTATGCTTTTTCCTATGCCAAGGCCCATGGACGTGAAAGAGTTTCCGCGATACATAAAGCCAATATCATGCAGAAAACTGATGGCCTTTTCCTGAAAGTTTGTCTTTATACATATGCTTATGCTTCCGTTAGTTTTACTTGGGCTTATACAACATGTTAATTCTTTTCTTTGTAATGCAGTGTTGTCGAGAGGTTGCGGAAAAGTATCCAGAGATACAGTATGAGGAAGTTGTGATTGATAATTGTTGTATGATGGTATGAGAAGTTGTCCTCCTTTTATATAAGTTTTATATTCATGCTGATTGCTGAAGATATCTCCTTATATATTGAAAATTGCATTAGAATAGACAGTGGCATCAGATTATGGATCAGTAGCAGTTGTTTCCATAATACTGAAGAACTTGATGTGCATTGCAACTTAAGTGTTTTTTTTTTTTTTGGTAGCTTGTGAAGAATCCCACACTCTTTGATGTGCTGGTGATGCCTAATCTTTACGGTGACATTATCAGTGACCTCTGTGCTGGTTTGATTGGAGGCCTGGGCTTAACACCGAGGTATGTGCTTGATCCACCAGAAATGTTCATTGTTTGCAATAGTTATCTATACATATCTGACCTTTCTATCTTACAGTCTCAATATTGGTGAGGGAGGCATTGCACTTGCTGAGGCCGTACATGGTTCTGCACCTGATATTGCTGGAAAAGTGAGTAGCTAATATATAGTATAATAGTGATACTAATCACTAAGTTCTCCCCGCTTAAAGTTTGGAGTTAGCTTGTTTATGTGCAAATTTCCTAATCCTAGGAACCTATGTGCTTACCAATCGTTTTTTTCTAATTTTTTTTTTTCATTTGCTCTCCTTGTATGTCTGTTCTAGTAAGCACATTAACATTCAAGTACAGCTTGGCGAATGAATTAGTTGTTCAAACACATATCTTGTAGATTAGTATCCGTGTTTTGAGTGTGCCAGTAATTGTGGTGGATCACCATGCCTTTTGTCTAGTTGTAAGCTTTTTCAGTCGCATGTCTTCTAATATCTGTTAGGTTATGCATATGAATATGTGAAAGAGTCAAAATATTACTCATCTAGCGGAGTGTTGGAACTTTTTCTGTGTATTTATCTATATATACTCCCTCATCCCCAAATTGAACTTCCCATTTTGCTTCTTGGGACTTGGGTGGTCAAGAAAACTAGTTCCCAATTGAAAATAACAAATCAAACAGTTTAAACTGACATCATTTTTCTCATAAAACAATACTCGATCACCAAAATTATGCAAGCTCATTGTCATTTTTTTTATAAATATTTTTTGAAAACACCCTGTAAATAGCAAATGGGAAGTTTAATTGGTGGGGTCATATATTCTACCACGGTATCAGTCATGTACATTCTTAGTTTCTTAACATGTCTAATATACAAGTGAGGGCAGTGTGTGTGTTTTTGTCTAAACTGAGTCAAAAGAAGCAGTTTGGTTGTCTGTTAAAGTATGCTATTGGTTTTAATGCCCTTTCTTTGATTAAGTTTGGGATATCTTGTAGATTTGACGAGTTATACATGGTATAGCATTATCTTTTTTTTTTTTTTTCTTTTTTTTTTTTAAATACTGTCTTATGGTGGTAGGCAACACAGCAAACCTTCACATCTAAAGTTTTGTGGAAGTTAGGCTTGCTGTCTTACAAATATCTATTCTTTCCATATGGCATCTGCAGTATAATTTGTTTGATCTAATCATTATTAAAACTGTGTAGAATTTGGCAAATCCAACTGCTTTGCTTCTGAGCGCGGTCAGTATGCTTCATCATTTAGAACTCCATGATAAAGCTGATAGAATCCAGGATGCTGTGTTGAAGACAATTGCCGAAGGAAAGTACAGGACTGGTGATCTTGGTGGTAAATCAACTACCACCAACTTCACCAAAGCAATCTGTGACCATCTCTAAACTGTAGTTTGCACTCTGGTAGACATATATATTTTTGCTCTTAGTCAGGAGGTTGTTTAGGCAATCATTATTTGTTGGGGAGCATAATCTGTCCGATAATTTTCGGCAAGAATCCTGCAGCACAATTGCTGGATAAAGAGAAAGTCATCAATTTTTGGATATTTTTACTTGAGATGTTCATTTATTTGAGGCACACTATATCTTGGTGAATTTGCTATATGCATTAAAATAAGATCTTCAACAGCTGTGGACCGAATATTTCACAAAGTAGAGGAAAAGAGATCAATTTTACCAATTTATATTTGTTGGAGTTCGAAATTCAACTCTACTTAATTACTTATTACATTTTCATTATATTGTTAAATACATGCAAACTATATGAAGGCCAAATGAAAACAAAAAACATGATTTAACAAGTTATATAAAGTACTTAAAAATTCTGGAAACCAGCTGCATCCTATTGCCATGATATTAATTACAATCTTGAATACAAAATTAGTTTATACAATTATACTAACAAGAACCAAAGGAAGAAGTCAGAGGTGTATTGATCGAAATATATCTATGCATTGTAGTATTATTCTTATCATACTGAATGTCCTTTTTAAAGTTAAACATGATCATACAATATCCTTACTATGTGGACAAGAAAATACGTACATTCACCCAAGGTGGAAAAATATTTCATTTGGATGTGAAATCTATTAATTTGACAACATATACCTTTGTATATTGAAAGTGTTTGAAAAGTTTCGGGATATATATATTCATACAAACCACATCTATAATTATAACTTCAAATTTAATTTAATTTAATGATTATTATGCATGCTATGAACCATCGATGTTATAATTGGTGATGAACTAAAAAGTTATCATCATGTGATGTGCACACTAACTAATGATATGATGTAAATGCACGAAAAAGTAGACGTGTTGATAAGTTAACCATGATAGATTATACTATGTCAAGAAATTTAAATAGAATTAACCAAAAGTGGAAGGGAGGATAAACAAACAGAAAAGGTACATACATACATACACTGCACTGCAAATGTCTCACACTCACTCAAACGTGTAATTAAAGAACCCACCCCCAAAACTAAAGCGCGGGAAAATTGAGAGAGATTAGGGTTGCTTCCAGCTCGAAAATGGACAGTGAAGGATCTTCAATGTCAGGCTCACCAACCACCGTGAAATTGAGCCGAGATGAGGCCACGATTCTTTCAGGGAAGGTGCACCAGCTCCCGTGCTGCATAAAATACGACGGTCCCACCTCTGTTTCTGATTACTTCAAGCCCAAATCCACTGGTACACTACTCTACACTCAATTATACTACTTGTTATCATTTATGTTCTTCTAATTGTTTGCTGGACCAATTTTTAGATATGGAGGTGGATGGGTTAAAAGTAGAGGAAGCTTACTTTAGAGGCAGGAAATTACACGGTACTACTGTTGCACTTCCACCGGGTTACTCTGGTATTCTCGAATTCCTTGTTTTCTGATTCTAGTGTTAGTTGTAGTTGAGTCTGGACTTCACGTGATTTGATATAAATAATTCAGTCTTGATGTTATCATTATCTATGTTGATAGGAACATGTGTTTTTGGTCATTGAATTAATATTCCTCCCCTAATTGTATTCTGGATTTTGTTATTTATGATTTTAAATGTTAGTGGTATTGCATTTTCCCCCTTTCACTTGTTGAATAAAAGTAACCGAGTCTTGAGGTTATGGTTATCTTTCTTGTAGTACGGTTGCTTCTACGAGTTAATAAGACCATGTCTTCTGCTACGTAGGCTTTGTTTTGGGAAAGAAGAGTACTAATGGGAAAAATCAAAAATCAAAACCTGATAATTGGGAGACAACTGCGACTTTTCAACATCTAACGGTATGGAATCATGACGTTGTGCCCTCGAAAGATGATACATTCCTGCGAGCCTTTCACTGGTTTGCAGTTGCGGACACTGTAAGTTCTCTTTTGATATTTAGGTCATTAGATTGGAGGTATTTTACGCATTCTAGTAAAATGAGAAATACTTTGGTGGTCTAAGTCTTAGAATTCATGGGTCTTTTGCTGCATGTGTTTTGATTGAATAGCATACATGCATCATCATATGCCATGTGTTTTAAAGAACTTGTAGCTGCAACATCAAATGTTGTGTGTATTAAGGAATGGTGATATTACAAGTACTGTTTCTCCATTCACACAACAAGAGTGAGACCAGTGTTTGAGCAAATTGACTGTACTTAACTGCCTACAAACTTGTTAAATAGAGTATCACATAGTTTTTTTTTTTCATATCTCTTGTTGTGGTTATGGGAAATCTTTGTCGCATGATGTTGTCCAGAGGTAGTTTAGGCTGTTTGTCAGATAAATGTTTGAATGTACAGTTTTTTTTCCTAATGCCCCTCTCATTATTTACTAGACTGTCTTATGAAGTTCTAATTGCCGCCTAATAGTTACTCGCTGAGCTCTGACCTTTGCAGGCTCACTGTATCCTGATATTACTTTGTTTACTGTTCCCATTATACTTTTACAACTTCATTTTTAGACTTGTGGAGTTTCTATCTCCATCATTTATGAATTTGTTTTTTGAACTGCAGTTGCATCAAACTGTCACTGCCAAAGATATGGAGTCTGCATCCTTTGATTAGGCCGATGTAATTAACGGGTCCTTTATCCCCCTGGGTTACCTTGTCTTTCTGCCATTCAAGTGACTTCAAGATACTGAAGATATGTCTAGCACTCCACTGCTGATTACCTAATTCACAATTCAAATGAACAACAATGGAGCTTTCCTATGAATTTCTGGCTAATGAGTTTAATCTTGAGTTGTGCCCTTTCATAATGAATTAATGTTTATGTTCTACTATTTCCTCAGTAACAGTAACTTACCTACTAATTTTGGGAAGAAGATTCATTTTAGTTGCACTTTTCAATTTGTAAACAGATTATTCCATATGCTCGATTGTGCACAACTTTATTGTATTATTTGCTTGGACCTTTGCATGTGATGTCTAAGAGAGTCAGCATATACGTCATGCATATATACATATATATTGATAGTCAGCTAGCTGCAGTTCAAATGTTGAACACGGAGAATCTGGTGTTGAGAAATTCTCAAATTTATAGCTGTTTTCTTGAACTGTGACATGATTTAGATTCTTATTTCTCTACTTTATCAGCCACCTTGAAAAGGTTTTGATATTTGTTGTGCCTGCTGAGAATTAAAAGAATTTGTTGTTGGACAGCATCTGTAAGATGCTTTCAAGCTGTGATTGGCAGGAACAGTTTCGTACCATGTTGTTTTCTGTAGATTATTACAATTGATAGCGGTGCTTCTATTTCTGTGCCACATTAACTCTTGTAAAATCCTTTGAAGAATATGAGGCAGCTGTTATGACTCGTTTGCTGTTATGCTTTATCATTTTCACATATGAAGTCAAAAATCATTTTATACTTGAGGATATACGTGTGCTCCACACTCACTCTATATATAGGCAAGTTCAGGACATTAAATCCTCAAACCAAGTTATTGATTCTTGCTAGTTGCTACTATTCTTGATAACTTTGTACTTATTTAAAACAGCAATGGGGTCATATAGAAATCCTCACCATTTGGCGGATGCAAAAGCATCCATTAAGGTTCGCACTTGTTCTAATTCTCTTCCATTATACTTTCTGCATTCATTAATATCCATGAATTGATTGTATTGTAATTAAATGTCTAGCCTGTACAATGCAACCACGGCTAAAAGTGGAACTGCACTATTTTATGTATGCATATGACAAACTCATTTTGTGCTTCTGCAGGATGGAAAGATGGTGACTATATGGCCTAAAGGTCTTAATATCGTTTGGGGTGGAGATTCAAGATACTGGAACGTACCAATCGATACGTGAGTTCATTGCCATTCTCTGTATATTTTTTTCTCTCTTTTATTTGTGTCCAGGTAAACATTTCTAATAAAACTATTCTAACTGCAGCAACAAACCAGCGTCACTACGTCAAGTGAGTTGGCTCGAGGTCACTACTTCCGTTAACATTAACAAGAGTGATCGAACAAACAAGTATGAGGTGGGATTCAGCATATCTTTCGGCCCAGATGAATTCGGCTGGGGTAGAGACTATCCTATCTACTTCATGATGAAGATTGGGAAAACAGGAAAAGCTTCATGGAAGAAAATTGTAATGGACGTGAATGATGCAAAACCTATCACAGGGGTGGTTGAAACAACACACCCATCAGACAACATAATTTACTTTGGTCTGTATGAAGCATGGAGCGGCAAGTGGAAGGGAGGCCTTAGGATACACTATGCATTCGCTAGGCCACTGGCTTGTAGATTCCCAAGTTGCAAGGAGCTGGTGCATGGCAGAGAACAATAATCGGCAAAGATAACTTGCCAAATTATGCATAATGTTTGATATAGTCTTGCTATAGGTGATGGAGTGATGAATCTGAATAATTTTTTTATGTACAATCAACTCGATATATATATTAAGTTATTGTTTTCCCAGCAAAGGCGCATAAGTTTTTCATATAAAGTTTCTCAGTGTTCTGCTATAGATGTTGTTTTGGAGAGTCAGCAGACTCGGCACATATATGTATTGAAAGTCAGCTGGACTGGAAGCAGTTTCAATAGAGAATATTAATGTACTTGTGCTTTGCAAAACCTGAAGGTGGTTTTGGGCCGTTAAATAAAAAATCAATTATGTACTTGAGATTTGAGAATCAGATTCTTACTTGGTGGTGACAATTCGCATAATACTTGATTAAGAAGTGCCTTAAACAGGCTGATAGAATCCAGCAATTTGACTGATCAGATTTTAATTTTCGTATACATCAAAGGTTTTATACCTTCAAAATTATAAATTTGAAGCTTGTGATTTGTAAATAACTGTGGTTCAATGGAGTTATTAAAGCAAAACAAAAAAGGGAACGATAAGAAATTACTGAGGACTTGATCTCACGTTCTTGAGAGTTCAATGTGGCGAGTCATAGCAAACTAATCTGTTCTTGTTAAGCAGAAAATGTTGATATTTAATCTTGACAGGTCCCCTGTGCAGCTGTGCTACTTCTCAAAATTATGTGATCATGTATAAATCGATTGCCATGAATGAATCAGTGAAACTGGTATTTTTATCTGCCTTAGGGCTTGTTCATGCTTAACTATCCAGCCAAATCTTGCAACAAATATTAGTACATAATAAGTATGGAAACAATCAGTTCTTAGTTGAGCTCTATATATGCAAGCATGTAACCTGAGATTCTACACGGCTGGTACGGCAAAGTTGTTACTTTCACGGACTCTTTTGCATGTGATGCTTTCAAGAGTCGGTGCCTTTGTAAGTCAGCTGTCTGCAATTTCAAAGTTGCACGCGCAGAATATTGAGTTGAGTTGTCAAAGGATAACCTATGTACTGATGAGTCATTCTTTACTTTGTTTATATCAGCCTGAGGAGGTTCTGATAAGCATTATAAGATTCTCAGCCTATTTGTGGAGTACAGCATCATAAAAGAGATGCTTTTCTATCTATCACAAGATTGGAAGGAATGTGCTTTGTACCATGTTGATTTGTCTGGCAGGCGACAATTTGTACCATGTATTGCCTTCACTGCTGCTGTGTCAAAATCACATTGTTCTGGTTTAAAACACGGAATCTGTATGGCTGCGCCTGCGCGTACTTAGCATAACAGATCAACGTCTCATGCTGTAACTAGTGAAGAATATGTAACAGTTGCTTGATTCCCTTGTGTTTTATCATTTTCTCATGTCAAGCTAGAAATCAAATATTCTCTAAACCACCATGACGTTTATCTTTCATTCTTTCTTCTATATATAGGCCGTCCGATATCAACAAATCAGATCCCCATCAAACCAATTCATTCATTCATTCATCCATCAATTGATTCAGTACTTCCTATTCTTCTACCTTACAGATTGAACCGGAAATGGCCGACTCCTTCATAAATCCTCACTACCTGGCGAATCCAAATGAGAAACATGAGGTATATATTTCAATTCTTGCACTACTAGTTTCATTATGATAATATATGGAACTTCATGGCTTGGTACATGACATGATTAATTTTCTTCTTGTTGATGTTGTAGGAAAACAAGACAGTGATTGTAAGGCCTAAAGCTCTTAACATCGTTTGGGGCGGAGATTCAAGATACTGGAACGTACCAGACGACAAGTGAGTTCAATCTAACTATTGATCTAGCTAGCTGTCAGTAATAAATATATGAGATTCAAGATTAAAATGTTGGTGAATTCTTGGGAAGTTAATTAAGACTTGTTTCTTTTCCATGAAAAACTGCCTAAAACCATTAGTTTTCAACTTAAAACATCTAGTATTACAAAACTATCAGTATATATGATGAATTCTAATGGAACTGCTGCTTTCACTGCAGTAACAAGCCTGCAGAACTAAGGCAAGTGTGTTGGCTTGAGGTGACTACTTCTGTTGACATCAAGAGAAGTGATCGAGCGAAGAAGTTTGATGTGGGGTTCGAAATATCTTTTGGACCAGATGCATTCGGCTGGGGAAGTGACTATCCGATCTACTTCATGACCAAGAGAGGGAAAGATGGAAAAGCGTCGTGGAAGAAGATTGTATTAGATGCGAGTGCTCCGCGAACAGAAATCACAAGGGAAGTCGAGAGAACAGTCGAATCAGACGACGTGATCTACTGGGGATTATATGAAGTATGGAGTGGCAAGTGGAAGGGAGGCCTTAGGATTCACAAGGCATTTGCAAGGCCATTGTGAAGAAAAGCTAGATGATGCTTTGATAAAATATTGTTTCTACATTGTATTGTTTAATTTTGTCAAGTTTTATTACATTTGTTCTGTCATTCAAAAGTTTAGGATGGTATTGGACTCTTACTCTCTTATTTAGGATTCTTTCACAGCTAGAGAATAGTTCACATGAAGGATTTGTTCAATCATATGAGGATATCATTTTGGAGTTATGGCAGCTCCCATCGTAGCTGCTACAGCTCCGATTGGAGCTGTATAGCAGCTCCGATTTGGAGCTGGTATCCAGCTCCAAATCGGAGCTGCAACAGTTCCAATTTCGGAAATGTAGCAGCTCCGATTTGGAGCTGTAACAGCTCCGATACATCTCCGATTTCGATTAATTGTTACGAACTTTCGATTGTGTTTTCGGATTGAAGTTGGGGATAATTTACAAATTGAAATAGAAGAAAGAGGAAGAAATTTACCGGAGAAGAAGAATAGAAGGAAGTTGAGAAGATGGAGGAAGAAGAAGTATGTTGGACTGTTGGAGAAGATGGAGGAGGAAGAAGATGTTTTTTTTTTTTTTAATTTTATTTTCTTTATTTAAAATTTCATAACGTATTGTTTGGTAACTTGTAAAATTCAATAATCTGAGAGGGACAAAATTGACTTTTCCAGGTTTTAGTTCGCCAAAAGTCAAATTCGTGGGCTAAAGTGTAATTGTTGTACATCTAATTGTAATAGTTCGACTAAGTGATACTAATCTGTAACTACGACATCTAAAAGGGGGTCTGGATGTAATTTCCCCCTCGTTTCTGTATGTTTTGACTAAACAATCATGCTCTGTTTTTCTGCTGTGTTTCCCCTGTTTTCTGTTTAATCTTTAACTGAGCTGCTTAGCCAAGAATGTTAGTTGCGTCTCCTGATAATAAATTGTTCAGTCCCCAAGTGGTCGGAATGGGCAGCTTAAAACTCTCTATATGCTCGAGATCAGTGGTTCCAAACCCAACAACCCTTTTAATTTTAAATTCCAGTTTCTGGTTTGCTGTCTGTCGTGATGTATAATTTCCGTGTGAATATGTGATAATATAATCTGTTGTCTCCAAGTGGTGTTGTTGCATGGTTTTGGATCAGTCTATTTCTTAGGTCTGGTGTTCGAATCCTCGTATGCACATAGTATTATTTTTGTTTCATGTTTCAATTATGCGCTTCTGTTTAAACATTATTTGGTGCAACCCTGTCTGTGCATGGTTATTTTTGCTTCAATGTTCCATTCTTCTTTTGTCAACTTAATCGTTAAAATTAAGTTGTTTAATATTTGGTTTGGTGATTATTATCTTCGTTATAATTAAAGTTCTTCACTTGAGTTATTTCATTCCAATTTATGTGATTGTACCTGGTTTTAGACTCGAGAGTCGTGGGTTTAAAGGGGTAGTTTTTATAGTCATAGTTTGGCTTCTTATTTGTTGGTACCCTTTTACTCAGGAACTCCGTACCCTGAGATTTCTCGAGAAACTTTCTACGGTGAGTGTTCTTAAACCGATTGCGAAAACCAAGGAAGTACTTGTTTTTATTGCTATATATACGTATTGCATCAAAGTAGTTTCCAACTCATGTTGTTTCAAAAATTACATCGAAGCAACTTTCAAATGCTTTCGCTAAACCTGATTTTTGCACGAAAGATTGATTCGATATAAATATGTATTATGATTTTCGATTTATTGATTGATATTGATTGTTTTGGCCAAATTTTCGGTTAGGGTATACTCATTGCATTTTCGGGCAGTGGTGACTGTCGATATGTTTGTGGGTTGTTCTGGCTTACTTCCCTTTGATGCGAGGCAGAAGTCGCCGAGGTCCTAGGGGTAGTAGTGTACCACCCCACACCATGGCGGGTATTGATTGATTGAGTGGAGAGATAAGGGCTCGGATTGGGATATAAGGTGACTGCACCAATGACCGATTGATTGCATTGTTACGATTGATTGTTATTTTTGGATTTACGATATGATTTTCCTATTGTTATGTCATTGCCACTATCACACACGAACATCACTGAGATTTTTGCCTCACACTCTTTTGTTTTCCTTCCTTGTAGATTCCGAGAAAGTTGGAGTACCGAGTCGGGTAGACGTTCAGGAACTAGAGTGAGAGTGGGTTTTAAATGGGATTTTTGTAACATTTAGCCGCTGCTTTTGAAAATAGTGTTCTTCGCAAGTTTTCGTTAGAATTTCAGCTTCTTGTAGCTTTTAGATTGTCTCTTCATTATTGTTTTAATGCCCTTGTTCTTGTAAAAATTAGTGTAATTTTCGGGGTGTTACAGATATTTTTATAGATAACCCATATTCAGATTCCAAAATCCGACCCACCAGAAGGATCCGCGAGAAAAATGGCCAGAATTAAACCTAGACAATTTTAATTGAAACATAGGGATCTCTTTAGACTCTCCAAATGTAGTAGGACTTTTATGAGACTTAGTAATTTATAAAATATTAAAACCATAATTCTACCATGCAACCCTGTTAGCATGTTATGGAAAACATAATTTCATAATTTCTAGTAAACTTTGACACCCTATCCTCAATTTAAGAAAAACTACGCGATGACATATTATTGAGAAGTTCTACCTAATCTAGTTCCCCATCCCATCCTAACCACACTCAACGGACGCATTTATATATAGTGAAACGCACGGTGAGAAGTGTTTTGGCCAGACAGAGGCCGGCGAAAACTTGATCTTTATAACTATCAACAACGGGGGACGTACTTTCTTGGGCTTTTGTATTTTCAGGTCGCCTTGGTACCTACCTGAACGTAATAGACTCCAGATTTACTAACCAACGAGAACATTCTAAAAAAAATGAGAGAAATGTGCAAACAGTAGTAAACTTGGAGGGAGAAAAGTACATAGCAAAATTAAAGAAATTCTATGGCTTGATTTTTAAGCTTGGCTGAGAATGATAGAAAAGATTCTTCACTGAAGTGATATTCTTTACTTCTTTTTAGGCCTGAGAAAGGTTCTTCTGGTAGTACAGAAGTTCCTTACATGTATATACTCCAGTTGCGTCCATATTATCTACTTTCAGAGCGAGCTAGCTTGTTGAGAAGCTTTCGCCATCTATCTTGCGCCATATTGATTCGCGTAGCCAGTAGCATGTAAAATCACGCGAAATAGGCCAATGTAGAACACGAATTTCACATGCATGTATATATGTTGCCTGCCCTGCTGTGTAGTATCAACTTTTGTCTTTCACTTGTGGAAGAAGAATATCAAGTACTGGTTGGTTGCTTCATTTTCACCCTTAATGTCATTGTGAGATCTTTATGCTTTTCACACACTCACTACTCTATATATTGTCCAAGATCAACAAGAACTCAAATCCTCAAATTAATGTAACCTATTCATACATATAATACTGCAGTCATGACCGATTCATTCAGAAATCCTCACTATTTGGCAGATGCAAAAGAATCCATCAAGGTATTTAATCACTCTTTAAGACATCCATTCATTCAATATATGCTGTAGTAATAGTTTTGACACAATTCTGTGCTGGTGCAGGATGGAAACATCACTATATTGCCACATAAGCTTAATATTGTTTGGGGAGGCGATCCCAGATACTGGAACATACCCGTAGATGAACAGTGAGTCCACTAATTTATTACAAGATACCCCTCCCTTGAGTATAGATCCAATTACATATAAACTGTACAAGTCTGATAAGAGTGGTTTAATGCAGTGATGAAAAGCCTGCAGAACTACGTCAAGTATGTTGGCTTGAGGTAACTACAACTGTTGAGAATATTGATCCGAGTAGTAAGTATGAAGTCGGGTTCAACATATCATTCACCCCAGATGCTTTCGGCTGGGGTGCTGACTATCCCGTCTACTTCATGACCAAGAGAGGGAAAAACGGAAAAGCTTCGTGGAAGAAGATTGTGTTGGATGTGAGCGATCAAGCAAAGGATATCAGCAGGCTGGTTGGTGTAGGAGCTGAAAAATCAGACAATGACATGGTTTACTTCGGATTCTATGAAGTTTGGAGTGGCAAGTGGAAAGGAGGTCTTAGAATCTACCATGCTTTTGTGAAGGAGGTAAAAATGTAGGTTTACTTGTAAACCTGCATTTGAAGAATATGGATATGTTTCTACTTTGTGAGGTTTTGGACTTGTCTTCTAAATGTGTTGATTGATATGTGTGCGTGTGTGTACCACATAAATATAATAATTTCCTTTATGCATATTATCATGTAATGCTAATGATATGAATACACAACAGATCTTCACTGTGATGTTATATGATACTAAAATAAAATTGTTGTTTGTGACACAAACTTTTTTTTAATTATTATTGTTATTATTATTCAGTACTATTCTATTAATTTTATTTCTGAGTTTTAAGATGAACTACACAACACACAAGAATGAGATTTCCCTGAGAAAGTAAAAAGAAGGGACTGAAGGCCAGAAATTGCTAGACATAGAATCTGCTTTACTTAATAGTTGAAAATTGGAAAAGGAATGATTCTTCTCTTTATATATACATATAGATTTGTTTATCAGAATTCAGATCAGAAGCAAAGAATAGAAAAACCAATCCTATGAATGATCACTATTATTATGCAGAAAAGCAGAGGATATGATCACAAAATTGGTTGCAGCTTAACATGTAAAACCCTTTCCTGGTAATTAATCATTTCCAAGCCTCACAAGAAGAGGATAAACAAACCTTATAAATTATAATGCATGGAAATATGTAAACCGAGCAAAGTGTTAAAGCTACTATTCTGCAGAATCAGATTCCAGAAAGAGAGGTATGGTTCTTATCTGCGTACGAACTTTATAAGAAGGTAGGAACACGTTCGCAACCTAACTAGAGAGCCCATAGTTTATGTATGACTATATTATATATGCCGATGCCCCAAACACTTGTCATTTACCAGAACCACACAGTGCTAAGAACATTTTCCAATTGATGCCAAAGGCAAATTGTGCAAGAAAAAGTACATGTTCCAATGCTGCAATTGTCTATATAACTAGACAAAGAAATACCATTCTAACATAAGGAGATCATTTTCTGTCTCATCAAAACATGGGAGCAGGGCAATCACAGGACAGTGTTCAAGAAGTAAAGTACGAAGAACCAACTAACACCTTACCACAGCACAGTAACACTGATGTGAAAGCTAATCAGACTACTTCAGGAGCTCCAGCAAAAGCTAATCCGATTGCAACACAAGCTCCAGCTAGAGCTAATCAGACAAAAGCAGAAGCTCCACTACCTCACAATTGTGAAGAAATACTGAAACATGCCGATTCACCTGTAGACAGGACGTCAAGAGAGAAGCTATACGATCAACTTTACGCTGGGGTGTACTTGAACCAGAAAAAAAGGGCAAGTGCTAAAAACATTTGAAATTACATATAGTCCCACATATTATGTGGCATGCTCTTTACCGTACTGTTTACAGAAGACATGCATATAACACTCTTCAAAGTTTAAAGCTTCAATTTAAACTTTATACTGGTGCAGATTCAAGTTTCAGAATTCGTGTTGTGTTCGGTATATATGTCATGCATTTAGGCTTTTAACTTATTGTTGCAGGAGGTAGATGTAACACTTACCCATTTCTTTAGTAAAAAGATAAATTTTTTGCTCGTTCTTGACGTAAGGATTTGAGGATCATATGCCATTATATCTTGAAATTACTATAAGTCTCCAAACCTCAGGTAGTACGACAGTTATTCTTGTTATTGTTCTTAAAGAGAAATTTGTGGTTTGCAGAAGTTTTGGGTTGAGAAAGAGTCAAAAAGAAACTGTTTCACACTGTTTGCTCCAGATCTCTTGATAACTTGGGCAGAAGACCCTCGCTTCTGGCACTGGCCCTTGTTGAAAGACTCCAGGTAATGACAAATGACAATAATAGACTGGCTATGTGTCAAAGAAATATATGGAAATATCATAATTCATGTTATCATTGATTTCACTGGTTCATATTTTACAGTAATGAAAGCCATACAGCTGCAGAGCTTGTAAATGTTTGCTGGCTAGAGGTACACGGAAGATTCGAGATAGCTATTCTATCACCAGAAACAGTGTATCAAGTTGTATTTGTTGTTAAGCTGAGGGATCCTGCTTATGGTTGGGATGTTCCGGTGAACCTGAGGCTTACCTTACCAGATGGAAGCAAAAAAGAACGCAAAGAGAACTTTATAGAAAAGCAAAGAGAACGATGGATAGAAATCCCAGTGGGCGAACTCAAAACAACGGTTTCTGGTGTTGGAGAGATGGAGATTTCTATGTACGAGTACGAGGGTGGAAAATGGAAGCGAGGGCTGCTGATTAAAGGAATCATCATCAGACCAAAAGCCTCTTAACTTGATCGAATAAGTCTCTCCTGTCAAAAAACTTCCTGCAAGGCTACAAGTTGAAGTTCATAATAAGGGCCTTATACAAAACACATTTCAGATACATTTCCGTCTAAAGTTATGGAGTGACTAAGGCATCCCTTTCGAAAATTATCTATTATCATATTATAAATTTATAATTATAAATGTATGATGAAATTCCCTGTAAGACTTTGGCTATTATGTTAACAAGGTTGTGTAACTAAGCTTATCTGTAGCAGAGCTTTGGTTCAAAAGTGTCATCTACTATGTAACTTATGTCACTAAAGCTAGGCTATGCAAACAGAGTGTATCTGTCTATAACTTGTTCAACAGATGGATATTCATGCCGAGCAGAGAGCGCAACTTTCCTTCTTTATTACTTGATCAAAACAAAACCAAGTCGTTCCAAACAGAGAGAGTCAACTGTGAAACGAAATCGTGGCGTATTTATGACTTATCTGGCCAGAAAAAGAAAAAAAAAATCCCTCTAGTGCCAGCAAACATGAATAAGTTTCATTCTAAATTTACGCGTCTCGTAAGATGGTAAGAAAGGGATAAAATTAAAGTATCTCGATGGTGTATCAAGGAACATTAACCATATCATAAACTAATATTTATGAAAATTCCAGTGGCAAGAAGATAGAATTACTTGATTCCAGTGTGTTGGTTAACTGCCTTGCAGAGCCATCGAAGATGAGTAACATCAGAATTCTGTGCGATAGTTTTCTGGCTTATACCACAGTGAGAAATCAATCCCTTTGCCCTTCAAATTCTCTGTTGCAGGACCAATTCTCTCCAGAAGCTGCATAAAATGTGAAGTTAGTATTTCATGATTGAAATTTGGTTGGATAAATTGGAAAATTTGTTATAAAGATGACCCCCACAAGTTGCCAAAAACTATAGCATATACCGGACTATAGAATCACCATGGCCGTTCAGAAGAATTATAAACCACACTTCGTGATTTCTATTTTAGATGTGATGAGTTCAAATGCACTCAGACGTGAGAAATCAGGTTCAAAACGAGTCTAACCTTAGCATGAACCACTCCATTGGACACCAAGACAGACCTATCAAAGACGCAAAATTTGCCTCCGTCCATGCACGATACCACTCCACCGGCCTCTTCCACTATCTAATCAAAAGCATGTACCATCAGATGACTGCAAAAACAAATATAGCTAGGGCCTAGGGGAAACAAATTAAGACCAAATTCATATCAAATGAAGCAAACATAGTAAATAGACAGGCCATTGATAACAAATAGATAATTACCAAAACTCCAGCAGCCATATCCCATGGTTTCAGACGATACTCCCAATAAGCTTCTACAATCCCCAGAGCTACATGGCACATGTCAACTGCTGCTGCCCCAAGCCTTCTTACACCCTTGAAAATAAAGGCGAAACATTAGAGAGTAGAAATTTGACCACAAATATCACAGTTACTAGATAAATATGATAAACAGCAGCAGGTGCAGAGAAGGAACTTAATTTTACCCGACTAACGTGAGTGAATTCCTTGAACAGCTCTATATTGGTTGCCCATGCATCATCGTGTTCGTATCCAAACCCAGTAACCAGAAGTGACTGTTCTACCTAGTATTGATTGCAATTAACATGCACTTCTCAGAACACCCAAGAAATAATTAAATTGAAATTCTCGTAATTATCAGTCTGACTCGTATTGTATTGCACAATAAGTTACCTTATCAGTCTGACTTGCGTGAATTATATCTCCATTGCAGAATGCACCTTTACCTGGACGTTATGAATAATACATTACAGAAGATGTGCAGAAAAGTTAGACAGCAAAGTGCTCTGAACAATCTTCTACCAGCAGCTGCAGAAAAGGTTCGAGTATTCCAACATTTAGGTCCACCAACAAACTCTACCTACAAATAGAGAAAAATTATCAATCTGATGCTCATGAAAAAGAATCAATTGTTTTGTCACTCAAAATACGCACCACTGTAGCAGCAGCTGGCTTCCCTTTATATAGGACGCCAACAGAAACAGCGAAGCTGGGATAACCATGAGCAAAATTTGTGGTACCATCTACAGGGAAAAATAAGGAAAAATGTGATCAAGACACAGCTTTTAAAAGTAGCATATTGTAAATCAAAATTACAAAAGTAGCAACTACAAATTCCTAAAAACTCCGTATAATATAACATAGCACTGATTCATGGAAATTTCTAAATGGAACATTTTTTAAGTATTGAATCATGTTGGCAGCTCGCTTTCAAAATAGTTATACTATGTGATTTCATAATGTAGACACCATGTTATACAATTTTCCACAAACCAAATGTGACAGTTTCACGGGCAATGTAAAATAAATCCACATCAAACAAAGTTCATCTAAAAGCAAACATGAAATATGTATCCCAGAAGAATTTACAAGCACAAACTGAAAGTTTAGTGTTGCCAACCTAAGGGATCAATGCACCAAAGATAATCAGAAGACGAATCTCCAATGATACCTCCCTCCTCCCCAAGAATTAGGTGGTCGGGAAAATTCTTCCGTACGACATTCAGAATAGCTGCCTCACTCATTTTATCTGTGCTGCAGAATATGTTTTCAAATGGCATAAGATGAACATGCAATGAGCAACTTTTTTAAATTCTGCAGAGAAACATGAAATAGTAAGAAGCCAGAAAGATACATTTTACATTATAATAAAAATGTTCCGCAATCGGATTATCCAGATAGGAGGATGCTGAAGAAAGTTTTAAGGTGATGAGGATATACTTTTCTATTCCAAAACAGGACCTTAACACATGGTTAGATGTTGCCCAATATATTACATTTGATATTCAGCATGATTAAAACTTCAGACAATACGCCCCACTTATAGGACTTCTAACAATCATCCATACCTCATCCATTCAATTTAATATGAACACTCATGACTCATATGCATATTCTATGGATCCATGCATAAGAAATCTTTGACCGACATCAATTCAATGGATGGATTGATCTTGATTCTTCTAGGAAGTGTATAGATTAAGGCTGTCCGTTTTTCCAATTCTTGTGAATAAATTATTTGCATATTAGTTTCCAACAAATACAACTAATCTAGTTAAAGCCAGAGATTATCATGAAGCTATTACTTACAAGATGTGCAGCATCACTTTCAAAGACTGGAGTTCCATAATTTACCCATTTTTCCGATAAAAAGATGCACACGACTAATCTAGTTGAAGTCAAAGATCATCATGAAGCTCCTATATTTAAAAAATGTCAACATCATGACTCAAGAAAATTTACTCTAGACTCTAGTAAGCCCTTCATGCCTACAGAACTTTTGAGCTACAACAAACAGCTCTCCAAACTATCTAAATTCCCAGAACCATAAATGTGAAGTTGTGAACTCAGGAAGGTCTTACTCAGTGACCAGATCAGTAAGTCCCTTGTAGACGATATTTCGAGGTTTATTCACTGCCTCCATCACTACCTACAAATTGAAATGATAATCAGCATCCATCAGTCATCACCATTAATCACAGCAGCAGCAAAGCTAAACAATAAAATCGAAACCGCTCGAATTCGAAAAACTACCTGAGCGCCTGTCTCAGCAGCAGATTGAACCACCTCAAGAAGCTGATCGGAGGAAAGTGGACCAGTCGACTCAGCCCCAACTTTAGAGAAGTGTTTCTGATACAGAACAGCATGTGTTGTTGGTGTGCAAGATAATGACTTTCTGTTGAATGTTGATTTCAAATATCCCGAAGGAACCGCATTTAAGCTTTTCAATGGATGAATTGGAAAGGGTCGGTGAGAAATTCTGGAAAGATTGAGGAATGAGGAAGATGTTGCTAATACAGAGCAGCACCGCACCATTTTCTTGAAAAGAGGTTTCTTTTTCAAATAACTTTGATGTCTTCTTGTTCTTTCTGTGAATTGAAGTAGAGTTCAGCTCAGTGTTTGGTTTGATTGTGTGGTAATGAACTGGAAAGAGATGAGCTTTTCGCAATTGACTTCAATTTTGGGAAATTGTAGCTCTGCAATTGGAAAAGATTCTTGAGACGTTTGTTTGTCCTGCTCTGTGAGGAGAGAAAAACTGATGGGCTAGCATTTTGGAGAAAAGAGCATTAGATTATACCCCCTTAACTCTTGTTGATTTGTGATTTACCCCCAGTAGATTCAAAACATGCAATTTGCCCCTCAACTTTGGAATATTGTTGATTATGACCCATAATGTACTAGCATCTTGGTTTGAAATTTGTAATCTCAATTGCAGGAGTCGGTTGGATACCCTATGTACAACTAGATAAAACCATTCATGTGCAATCGTTGGATGTACTCATTTGCATTTTTTCTCACATTAGGAAAAGAAGCAGTATGTTTTGGATTCAATTTTAAACTAAAATTGAGTTGAGTTTTTTAGTTCGTTGAATGGTACCTGAATGAATGTTGGATTTTGAAATTTTATGTTTGGTATTAATTTGTGATATTGATTTGGTTTAGTAGTATGTGTAAATTTTAAGGTTTTAAATTTTGCAGTTGATAAATTATAATTTAATTCGAGTATCATCGTGTTGTGGAAAGAAAGGAAAGAA
The DNA here is from genome assembly GCA_026545765.1 of Plantago major. NCBI lineage: Eukaryota > Viridiplantae > Streptophyta > Magnoliopsida > Lamiales > Plantaginaceae > Plantago > Plantago major. Next base: position 6,636,988 of record CM048840.1, read on the forward strand.
AAGAAGACAAGGATGAGCAACGTAAGCAAAAAAGAAAATGGTAAAACTCAACTCAAATAGAATTTCATGCACTTCATTTTTTTTACAAGTCCTTCATTAGATAATATAGCATTTTACATTAGTTTTTCATATCGTATGAGGTCTAACATCATGGAAAGGTAGTTTCGAGCAAGTTACTTTTAAAAGTACCATCTGACGTCTTCTCAACTTAAATTGATATTCAAACATACTGAAGTAATTTATCATTTTGAAATGAGATGCTCCAACTTGAAGTCAATATTTTAAGCTGAACGGCACATTTCTAACATATAATTTGTTTGTTGGTGTTATGTAAGCACTTCAATGGCAATCATAATTCATTCATTTCTTCCGCATTCTATAATCGACGGTAAAATTAGCTTAGTTTTGGTTGCATCTCTCTTATATTTAAAGAGATAATTGTGAGCATGCGTCATGCGTGGCAACTTATTATCGACTAAAATATTGCCCTATTTCAAGCCATTATTTTTTCTATCTAAGCCTTATTGTCAACTCCGACTCCTTAATAGGGAAGACAAGTGGTTGTATTGGAACTTGTATGTAAATATGAAAATGGAATATGAGATATTGAGATACATGTTTTGGGAGGGAGTAAACATTTGTTTTGTATATAATTATTTTCATATTTGATAATATATGAAGTTTTGACCTAATAATAGAAAATGTATTGCGAAAATGAGGAACTAGGAATAGCTCACTATTTCACAAGCTCAATTGTGTACTGAGAATAGGCAGCTATTGCAGGTTTGTAATTACACCATTTTTTAACAAATAATTTGCAATTCGACCCATGAATTTTGATTTAGTATAGGTAATGTTTTAGGTGAATTCCGTCTTGGGTCCAGATAGTTCGTCTAAGTTCCACGGTACCTGCAAAGGCTAAAAAAAGGGAGGGTAAAATCCTTTTTAGCAGGTTTGCCTGGGACAAATTGGAATAAACCGGTTAGTGATTCAACTTAGTTACGAGCCTTGAGACTCTTCAAATAATGTTGTCGAGATGCAACATGTGCTTTACCTTGAGAAGGAGATAAATGAAGCATATGTATAGATATTGTCCAGACCAATCTCCTTTTATACGTGCCCAATGTAGTTAGCCAGGCTAGGAGAATCGCTAAGGGGTCTGGCTCGGGCCTGCCTAGGGGATTGGTGGTCAAGGTCGGGAATTACCTTCGAGGGACTTCCTATGGTAAATTTAGGTTACAGGCTCATAATGTACGTTAAGGGTCGAACCGTAATAATTTCGAGGTGCAAGACATAAAACGGTTTAATGAGTTCAATTTGATTAATTCCTCCTAGATCGCATGATTCGTTCATTAAAGGAGTAAGGGTTTAGACATGACTTAATGTATATACTCGGCGGGTAATTTTTATATTGTTTTAAACGTTTTTAGTTTTGTTATAACATGTGGTATATCATGAGATATAACTATTTTCATTACCACCCCTATTTGTCATCATAAACGATAGGAGTGGCTAGTAGCGTAAAATACCGATGTAAGTATTTTTTTTTTTTTATTTTTTGAAACGATACCGGTGTAAGTAGTATACATCCTCAACCATGAGAAGTGCAAATAAAAGTAAGCATCCGTATTTAGGCTTAAAAAAATAAACATTATGATTATAATTAAAAATAATAATCTAGGAGTAGGAGTTTTAACCAAGAACATCCATGTCATGTCACCACACATAACATATAAAATAACACTCGATGACAAGATAATAGAATGTTAAATTATGAAACAATTAATATCGATATTATTTAATACTATATTATAATTACAACTAAGAACATCATTACGTTCTTAAGATCTATAGTGATACACCCTTTCAATACTCTGGAATAAAAGTAGAACCAGAAAAAAAGAATAACCAAATATGTAAGTTGTAACTACACAACCATTAATAGATCAAGTTTAAACCCTTTTGTGTCTATGATATTGTAAACTAGTTTACGTATTTGCATTGTAATCACCCAATATGCTCCATATCATGGTTCTGTTCATTCGAATCTTAATGTAATATAATAATCGAATCAATCAATTATAGATAAAATATAACTAAATGTAATCGAATCATTGAATCAATGAATTGAATGAGTTTGCAAACGAAAATAACAGAGCCTATGTGAGAGTGAGAATCACTAAAATTATTATGGTATCATTTATCTATTTGATTTGAACCGGTGTGGATTATGGCAATAGCAAAATATATAATACTAATTGATGAACGATTTATTTTATAATAATAAAATGCGCAACTTTTGGGGAGCAAATTATCCGTGGGGTCTCTTATTAACCCCACCAAAACCTATTTCCAATCTCGCCCCACTCCTTTTATTTTTTAATTTTTCTTGTCCCAGATTTTCATGTCTTTGGGCAAATGTCTAATCAAATAATATAGAAAGGGACGTGTGACTCCAATTGATCACCAAATATCATGGGCAAATGTCTTATCAATTGTTTCTTTACATTTAATTACACATTAATTTATAATTAAACTTGTTTGAGATTTTTACTTTTCAAAGATAATTAAAAAGTTATTTCGTATAACAATCAAAATTGTTTTACTAGTTGAGAAGTTACATGGTGTATATATAAAAGTTAGGCGCCAAATTATAATGCTAATCAGTACTAGTAACTTTTAAGAGTCCAATCTCCATTCAAAGCATAAACATTTTACTTTTAACACAACCATGGTTCCCTCAAGACTCTAGGGACTAGGATCAAATTTCAACACTTAATTATCAACTTCATAATTAGATTAGTACGAAGTAAGTACTTAACAATTATAAGTAGTTTTAGGATAGCTAGATGCTAGTTTAGCAAATATAAAAACACCTCTATTAGTAGCATAACTTTTTTTTATACCTCTCTGAGAATAGTAGGAGGCCTTTCTAAATATAGTTACTTGATCATTTTCGTCTTCTTTCTTCTCTCTCACAGACACGAGCAGAAATGATAATTTCAGTCTCAGTCCCACACATTGACTGACCTTTCTCTCTTGATTTTCCCTGTAGAATGGGATATAATTACTTTTTGGGTTCACAGATTTTTTCCCAATACCAATGAATCACCTTCAAGATTGCTCTTTTGGGGGTGGAAATCTCTGTTAGGGCATGAATAGCAGCTTTCTGCTTCTTCAAAGGTCAGCCCATCATTAAAGCTTCCACCTTTTCTTTCTTAAACCTTCAGATTGGATATTTCTTGCTCGTATTTATTGGGTTTTCAGCTCAATGTTCGTAGATTCTCACTTTTTATTGAAAACATTATAATCCCATCGATGCCTTTTTATTCACTCTCTTTTTTTTTAGTGATTTGCCTTTTCATTTGTTGCTATCCCAGTTTACTTTTTCTTGGTTCTCTAGGTAAAGTGTTGACTTAGTTATCCCTGTTGCTTCTTTGATAGAATTTTAACCATTAGATTAATTTGGTTTACAGTTATTATTAACTTAAGCATGTGCTTGTTAGCTGCCAGTTGTCACTTGTTTTTTGTGTAGCATTGCTAGTAAAAGTATCTAAATGACTTTATAATATTGCATTTAGTGTTGTAGTAGTAATATTTAGCTGCATTGCTTGCTAATGGTTGGATACAGTTTATCTGGATTTCCAGTAAGATTTTCGTAATTGTATGTATCAGTGTGCGTGTCTTTCTCAAGGTACTTAATGGCCTTGACAGATTGTATTACTTTGTGGATTGAAGTAAACGTCTAATGTCGAAATCTGCTTACCATTTTGTCTTCTATTGATTTCTATTTGTGATCATCGCTGCAACTAGTTATCTTTGTGTCTCCAGTTTAATGGGACCGTGGTATACTTATTATTGTTACTGGAGAAGATACTCGTTTTTCTTCTTGATTCTAGTTTATTGGTTTTCCTGACGTATAATGAATGTTATCCTGCTCAAATGTGGTTCCTGCAGGAAAGCTGACACATGGATAAGGCTAGAATGGATGCAAGAGCCCATCACTCTGGTTCAGCACAGTCTGGGGAATCGGCATTGGATTTAGAAAGGAATTACTGCAATGGCCTTGATATTCCAGAACCAAGTCCACCACCATTACAAGCCTTTGCATCAGGTGGTCAGCTCTCGGAGAGCAGTGCAGCTTTCTTGTCATGGCCTTGCCGGATAGCTGATGCAGCAGAAGATAGGGCACATTATTTCGGGAATCTTCAGAAAAGGGTTTTACCTGAAATTCGGGGCAGTAGGCCAACAGGTTTTCAGGCTTCTACATTGCTTGAGTTGATGACCATTAGGGCATTTCACAGCAAGCTATTAAAGCGATTTAGTCTTGGCACCGCCATTGGTTTCCGCATCAAGAAGGGTGTCTTGACAGATATACCAGCTATACTTGTCTTTGTAGCAAGAAAAGTTCACAGACAATGGCTCAGGCCTTCTCACTGTCTACCAGATGCTCTTGAGGTTTATTTACTTTTGTCTCTGTCTTAACTATTAATGTTTATTACTTCTCACCTTTTATAAAACAAATTCAATATGTGAGAAGGGTTTTCTCATGGTAGTGTCTTCAAATGTAATTTTATCCTTTACAATTGGCGACATATTCTAATTGTAAATAGACTTCTTTTTTAACAAGAATATGGTAATTGGATATTTCCTGAAATTTGGACTTCTTATTAGTGTATCTCACATGACTTGACTCCTTTCCTTTATTGTTTATGCAGGCACCTGGAGGTGTTTGGTGTGATCTTGATGTCGTTGAATTTGCTTACTATGGGGCACCTGCAGCCACTCCAAAAGAACAACTATATACAGAACTTATAGATGGCTTTGGTGGGAGTGATGCCTGCATTGGATCTGGTTCGCAGGTTGTTATCTTTTGTAGTTAAGAAAACTAAATGCATTTTAAACTGACTATGTGTCCTCAAGTCTGTGATGTATGTCACCGAAGGAAATTATAATTTTCCATTTTTCTGTAAGAAAAGAATCTCTTTGGTGCTAGCTGGTTAACTTGTTCATTTTTAAATAGCAAGTCACTAATTCAAGATGTTTGTGTTGTGATGGGTTGCCTCTCTTTGTGCGGCCCAATTCAAGATGGACAGTTATAAATAGGCACAATGGAAAAGGGTGCAGTGTTGTATATATAACAAATTCTAAAGATGCATACAAGATAATCTTGCCAACAAGAAATCTGTCTATCTATCGTTTTCATGATTTACCATTTGCTTTCACATACCTGACTACTCTTTGTATCTCGTAGGTTGCGAGCCAAGAAACTTATGGAACCTTGGGTGCTATTGTTAAAAGCAGGACAGGCAATAGGCAGGTTGGGTTTGTCACTAACAGGCACGTGGCAGTCGATCTTGACTACCCAAGTCAGAAGATGTTTCACCCATTGCCCCCAAGTCTTGGACCAGGTGTCTATTTGGGTGCAGTGGAGAGGGCCACTTCATTCGTAACGGATAATCTATGGTATGGTATTTTTGCTGGAACAAATCCAGGTAAAGTTTACCCTAGTATATTCTACAAGTTTTTTTTTTCTTCTTTTTTCTTTTTCTGAGAACTTGAGAGTCTATCCTTTTTTTTCATGTTTTATTTTCAAAGGAGAAGGTTTTGAATTTTGTTTGAGCCTTGACCATTTGATTATATTGTGTTCATGCAGAAACATTTGTCCGAGCTGATGGTGCTTTCATTCCTTTCGCTGAAGATTTTAACATGGCTAATGTGACAACACTAGTTAAAGGTGTAGGTGAAATAGGCGATGTCAATACAATCGACTTGCAGTCCCCTATTGGAAGTGTCGTTGGAAGGCAAGTTGTAAAAGTCGGAAGAAGCTCCGGCTTGACAACTGGGACCATAATGGCCTACTCGCTTGAGTACAATGATGAAAAGGGGATTTGCTTATTTACCGATTTTCTTGTTGTTGGAGAGAATCAGCAGACTTTTGATCTTGAAGGTGACAGTGGAAGTCTCATTCTGTTGACGGATCAGAATGGGGGTAAGCCCCGTCCAGTAGGAATCATTTGGGGTGGGACAGCTAACCGAGGGCGATTAAAACTGAAAGCCGGTCAGCCTCCAGAGAATTGGACCAGTGGAGTTGATTTAGGGCGCCTTCTTGATGTCCTTGAGCTTGATCTTATAGCATCTACTGAAGCACTTCAAGGTTTGCCCTTTTTAGCGAATTTACTGTTTCCTGGCTTCAGCAAGATTTTTTCCCTGTTTGGTTTTCCCAGATTCCTGCATTTCTTCTCATTTCAATTTCACAATCTCAACATGCTTTAGGGGAAGTTTTGGGAATTAATTGTGGAACTAATAAGCTTATAAGCCATTTTTAGTGCAAAATAAGGCGAATGGTTTTTCTTAGGTTCCATTTGTTTCCCCCTCATGTCCTTTTAAAAGCCTGCATGCCCTTGTAATATAATTAGTTTATTAAAAAAAACGCTGCATTGTAATTTCCCATCTTTCTTTTCTCTTCTTTCCTTCTGCCATGTCAAAATATGCTTCATGATTTGTCCTGATTGCCTTCGCTTTAATCTCTGATTCCAATATAGGTGCATTGCAAGAATATAGAAATGCATCATTAGCGCGAACTGATTCCACTGTTGCGGAATCTTCACCACAAGAGCAGGTCATTATAAAAGATAGATCCGATGAGCCACTTGCGGTAAGCATTCTCCAAGTTTCTACCAGCAGAGATTCTCAGTTAGTTCATATCCAGAATGATGAATTTCGTATAGAAACTGGTCCTGAAACGGCTCCGACTGTAGAGCACCAATTCATACCGAGCTTTTCATGCAAATCTCCAGTAAACAATCCATGTCAAGAAGAAAGCGATGGCATGGAAAACCTGGCAGTATTGCGAAATGAGTCTGAAGATGAGATATCTGTTTCTTTGCAGTTGGGAGGTGAACATTCACCAGAACCTAAAAGAAGAAAGCTATCCGACTTCCTTGAATAATGACGAGTGGATCCCTTTCCATTTTTGTTTGTAAAGTTATCTATTGGTTATTGATTACGGAACAAACCATTCGGCTAAGGCTTAAGGCTACTATTGTTGTCTAGTAGACGTGGATAAAGACGAATGATGCGGAGAAATACTCTCATTTTGTTGCATCATTTTTGCCATTGCCCTGTAAAAGCTCATGAAGCATATGATGAAACTGTAGATATGCTAGAAATGTATATGATCAAGAATCATCAAAATATTTCATTGTTTAATGGAAGTGGATTCTGTGTTAGTTTCAACTTGAATTTTTAGGCCATGTTTAATATACTACTCTTCAGGCACAGTTGTTAAACATAGTAAATTTAGTACAGATTGTATTAATGTGAAGCACCAAATTGTAACCGGTGATTCCTTTTGTTTTTACAATTTTCAGATTATATACAGCCAACAGGTGTTTATTCTCCTTAGAATACAGCAACTTTTATTACAGTGGTACAGTGATGATAAACCGCAGGTCATTACTAATATTTACATAGAATAATAGGAGCATTACAGTACTTGTACCAGGTAATAATAGCACACGAATTCTTTCAGAGGTTTTATGTACAGACAGCACAAGAGAAGCAAATAGCAATGCTTTTTTAGGCACTTGTTGAGATTGACATAGCATTAAGCTCCACATGCGTTTTACCATGATTCTGGGGCTGAACTGTGACAGTGGCATGAGCCTCTTCCTGCAAAGCTTTGTCCCCTCCAACACGAGACACGGTAATCAAACCGACCAAAGGCTTCTTGTTAACTGTATCTTCTTCACTCTCTTGGTCTTCACCAACAACTTCCCATTCTTCTTTGAGAGAAGTAACTTGCAGACCATTTGTTTTAAATGTTTCCATGTCGAAAGCTGTAGGTAGAATCACATAATCATTTACAGGATTGTAGAAAGGATCATGATCCGCCTTCAGCCAGTGCTTGAGGATTCTGAACACATGACGATCACAAAGGATCCCACGGTGATCTCCCGGGACTCCAACTCTTGCTTCCGCACGAAGCCCATCAGCCTGAAAGAGATGACAGGAAACACCAACTTCAGATCCAAATTGCAACTCAGGTTCATGCAGAATTTATGAAAAATGCATAATGGGAAAAGCTATGACAACGAGGAGCCACTGAGCCAGATTTGTTGGAAAAGATTCCAAGGATAATGACTCACCAATCCAGCAGCTTTCTCATAAGATTCGTAAAATTAATAACAGCAACTCAAGATGCAGTTCAAGCAGTTAATAGCCATTTAACCGAAGTTCCAGATCTAACATGCAAGCAAAAGGCTGAGACAGTTTACCTTAGCAGATTCCATTGGCACAGTTCCATCACCATCGACACGTATGTACTTGGCCTGCAGTTGGAAAAAAATTGCAACTCAGTGTGACTCCATGTTAGGTAAATGATCTCAAACAATGAAATAGAACAGAAAGATAGTCATGGCAGATTAGTGCAACAGTCATCATTTTTTTTACCAGGAGGGTAGGCACTTCTCGCAAATCAGAAATAGGGGCAGCTTCACTTCCATAACTGCAACGACGGCCCAGGAGAAAAGTTGTAACCACAAAGTTCAGTACATTTGAGATGCAGACAAAAATATGCTATGAGATTCTAACAGGCTATAATTACCATAGACTATGAGGTGTCTCGTTATTTGTGCCATATATATTGTAGAATTTAATTTGATCAGGGACCTTAGCAGAGCTCATCAACTTGCGTGTCTCATTAGCCCATTTCAATATCTCCAGATTAAATGGAACATGAAGATCAGCACCAGCATAATTGACCTGCATATATGATCTAAAACATGTAATCTGATCTAAACTCATTAAACGAGCCCTATGATTGAATTCGAGAACAAGCCAGTTACATAGACGCCAAACGTGTTAAATCGACAAAAGATTGTCTACTAAATGCTTGTATGCTTGTCAGTTGTCAATTGTCATTGTGTTCCTTGGTAGCAATCAACCTTTTTTCCCACCGAAGCTATAAACCCGATCTTAATTTTGGTAATAATCATTTCCATATTAATATTACTTCCATTCAAAATTAACTTCAATTTATAAGATACTGCCAAATATATATTTCAACATTCACATAGTACACATGTTACGTGGACATCACCAATTTTCCTAAAATCTGTATCATTCAGCAAGCAAGGACAGCACTCAAACTATAGCAAGGAATAAATAAGAAAGGTGCGAGAAAAAATTGCTGCTACACATTCATACTCACTCCTAAAGACAGATTTTAACTCATTAATATTAAATGAATTATGTAATAAACTAAGGTTCGTAACTTCAAACACCGTTCTTGCATCAAAATAACAGAGACATCAAACCTTATTGATCGAAAGAGCTTCCATCATGATTGGTATAGCTTCTACAGGATCATAAGACTCCAGCATTACAGAGGAATTCTCATCACTGTCATTTTTCTTTCTCCAGATTTCAAGAAGCGGAGTGTGTTCCCATTTAAAATCTAAACATGCCATCAGCTCATAAATCGAAGGGCATTCAAGAAGCTGAAAATAGAACAATATTTATTCATGTCAGAAGAAAATAGAAATCTAGAAGATATATCATGAATGAAGTCTATCCTTCAATATAAATGCAGATGCTGAGAAATAAAGTCACAACTAAAATCCAACCCATGCAAACACATAGAGTTTCAAGTATTGATGGTGATTGACCATATATAATTGTATTGAAGCTCAAGCGTCCAGTGCATGAGAGCAACCAAACAAAGTAAAAAAGAAGTTTTTCCTCGTACAAACAAAAAACAAACAGATATAGCAACATACAAATCAGCTGCTTCAGTTAAGGTAACATGACCAGCGTAAAAATCACTCGGACAAAATTAATATGGAGAGATGGATGGCATGATTGAGAGTAAAGGCTGGGAACTCGAAGGGAAAAGGCAAAGCAGTAAATAGAGCTGAATATAGTAACATACCAGTTGCTGCATGCTCCATTTCGAAATAAAAAAGTTCTGTTCCCACCCGTCAACAAAGGAACATCCATTCAAGAATGCGGAAGTTATATATCCAGGTGCACCTTATATAAACAATTTGAAACGTGATAATCATCAGTCGAAACATTGAAGTAAAGGTATACTATTACTCTAACACATGACCAAAGAAAGGTTCAAAGATATACCCCGAAATGGAGCAGCTATTGCTATCCAACTTTTCACGTATTTCTCAAAGAGCTGTAAAACAAGACGGCCGTTATTAAACGACAAATTGTTCCACAAAATAGTACTCCCTCCGTCCCATAACTAATGTCACGTTTGTTTTTTGGCACGGAGATTAATGTAGAGTGAATAAAGTGTGGGAATTAATATAGTGCACATAGGTTGAGTTGCCAAAGAAGGAAAGGTAACATTTGTCCTGTGATGGATATGAATAAGAATATCTGAGGATGGAAGGAGTAGTAGCATAGGTCAACCAAACTATGAAGCAAAATTTATCAAGCAGCTGAGGAAAAGAAATTATTACATCAGTGTGCAGGCTCATGAAGCATTTTGTCAAAAGACCACCCATAGAATGACTTATTATGGTTATTTTTCTTCCACCTGATGCATTATATACAGTCTCAAGCTTTGCTGCCAGGCGGTCCAGAGTTTCTTGAAACCTGAAAACAGTAGCAGAGCTATAAGCCTGAAACATCATAGCCACAGACCTATAAAAGAAATATAAATCCTGTACTAATCGCAACGAAAATCCATCTCGATCTGCAAAATACATTGCAAAGTGCAAACCTATTCCTATCAAGGAAAATCTTAGAGCCCAATTCATAATGTTTAAATGTCAGACAGTTACCGATTACTCTGACGGAAATCATATCCGAAACCAAAGAGCGTAGTTCCCTCTTTGTACCCCCATTTCTGAAGTTCGACAATCATGTCATGGAAATAATATACACAATCACTACCAATGATCTGCAAAGGACCACAAAGACAGAGTTCAAGTTCACAATAGATGAACAAGCACAAAGACAGTCCACTGAAGCATTGCTACGTTAAAATGTCAAAATTTATAAAAAAGAACAGAATAGAGGTAAAGTAATATTCACCATATCAGGATCCAACATATCAATTGCATAGAGTCCATGTCTGTCCTCGGGAACCTCTATATGCGTGTCGGCATCTAAGGACAATGTACTACCTGTTCCAATCATTGTTTGAGTAATCCGAACTAGTACTTCTCTTTACAATTACTGGAAGCTCAATAATCCAATAAAAACACTTGAGTTGTTGAGTAAATGGAATACCAACTAGTAAAATCTAATCTAAAAATTGATACTATCAGCAACATTTGAGTTGGATGAATATTCAATAGCAATTAAAGACAAGTTAAGCAATCAAAATTGGTAAAAGCATGGACCTGTTTCGGGATCAAAGCGAGACCAAAGCTTCTGGCGAAACTCATGATCAGCACCAAGGATCCGGACCCAGATCCGCTCCTTGTTGCCCGTTTTCTGATCAACAGCGTTGAGAATGGAACCGGCAATACCAGGAACAAGGAGAACCGGGTCAAGGGTCGGGTCAACGAAAGCCTGCTCATCAGTCTTGTTCCTTAGGAGGTTGAGAAGCTGCTCGACAGACTTGACTATGTCCTCCAATAACACCGCCATGATTTTGAATTATGATAATTGTTTCCTTCCCCCAAGCCAACTCGATTGGCCGGTGATGAATGAGAAAAAGGAATTGTTAGGTAGGTAGCTGGTTGGTTAGCTAGAAATAGAATTCTTCTTCTAATCACCGATGCGATTACTTCTTAATTACTATGTTATTGTGAATTGTGATTGTATGTACAGATTTTGGTTAATGAATACGCATTTTGGTTGATTGATTAATTAATTAATTTCTGGACCTAGCCGGTGGCTCAGGAGGGAGAGACGTCAAGGAATGGGATGGATAGATAAGATAAGATAAGAAAAACGTAATCCAAAACACATTTATTTATTAAACCCAACCCCCAAGAGTTTGACAAAATGAGCATTTTAACTCATAAGTTTTTATTCTTGCATTTTTGCCCTTCAAGCTAACATGCACCCGAACAAAATAATCAATTAATTTTGTATACAATATGGTTAGAAATACTTTACAATGTAAAATAATCAATATGTGTTGTGGATGAAAGGTATATAAAAAAGTCATAGACCGGTCTAAGCAATTATTTTCCAACACAAATACTTATCACAAGCGGATTCAAAATTCAAACTTTTCTTAAACTTATTTTTTTGATGATTTGAGTAGATCAAGAAAAGTAGCCATGTAAGATTTTCATGTGATATTTAATAACTTAATAGTCACAGTTTGTTTTGTGTATCGAAATACAAATAAGGGCTTCGTGCTTATCTTCCAAGTTGGAGGCCAAATATATGACAGTTTGGGAAGTCATCATATAACAATAGTTTGAAGCAGGAAGAAAGAGTGTCCATTTCTTCTTATGAATGCGAAATGGGTTAGGCGGATGGGGACAATGCCTAGTCCTGTCAAGCTGCATGGTGATTGAATTTTAGCAACCCACCTCTGAACCTGTTTTTAGCAATTTTAGCTGATTCTTCTTCTTAAACCTATAACAATACCGAGGGAAACGGGGCTTCAGTCACACTGATCGTAGGAGCCAAAATTCCGCCAGTTTAATAAAAATGGAGATAACCCCATAGTGTGTAGTCATGTGTACCCAAGCATGTAGTGTTAACAGAGATGTTTCTTTCATCTGGGAATGTTTCTTTTTACAAATGGGCAAGTCCAGAAGAAAAGGACTTTCCAGGATGCTGTCTTGGTTCTAAAACTCTACCAGTGACAACACCCATCCATATAAAGTGACTAGAACATCAATGGCTCAATCAAGAAAAAACTATACTGGTTTCATAAATTAATTAATCATCTAACAATGAAGTATTGTACTGTACAGATTCATTCGATACTCCTTTTCATAATTGAGAAAAGACGTACCAGACCAATAAACATCTCTGCAAGTTATCTATTTTGCCGAATTATAAACAATTAATAACAAAATTGGTAGACTTTACCAGTGCATATTACAGAAGATCAGAGCAACGGATACAATATCGATTCAGAAGCTTAAAAACAACACTCTCAGGCTCTGGAATCAGGGCAGATGTTAATCTGTTCCATAAATGAACAGTGGCCGAATGTTTCAAGATTTTGGTGAAGAGAGCATCATGTTCAAGTTTTTCAGCCTCTGTTCCAGGTGCAGAGAAGTATCTGTGACATATTTTATGAAATCAGGTATGACACATGTATAGTAAACTAGAAATTGTGCTTGGCGTAGCACCAAATAATCTAGTAGAAGTAATAAAGTATGCAAATAATAGAACTGAAATTGAGATCACAGCCGTACTGCAGAATGAGATGGTTGGCGAAATTCTAGGATTAGTAGGCTTGGAAGAAAAACTGGTCGGAAGGGGATTTTTCCTCGATTAGAAAACAGTATGGCATGGCATTCAGATATTATAAAGCTACAAAGTCTACATTAATGGGAAACATACCTTGAAATGTTATTATGACCAAGTGGGAAAAAGACAATAGATGGTTGCAACACGAGCGCTGTATTTGTATCAGAATTTTCTTCATTACCCAAAAAGTTGTTGGCTACTCTGGTCACAAGGTCAGCTCCATTCCACCGCAGTTGATTGTCATCATATGATGCATAAAACTCCTCCAAACATCTCAAAATAAAAGAACTGCACCCACCAAATGAGAAAAAAATCACCTATTAGAGTATTATTATGACAATCAATCACCCTAAGGGTGGAGTGCTTGGGTTTTGTGTGAGAGGTAAGGGGTTCAATTAAACCCCATTGGATTTGGAATTACTCCTTTAGAGAGTGGTGTGATGTGTGTTGCACGCATGGCGTTTTGGCCCAAAATTGTTGAAGAAATAGGTAAAGGAAGATTCAAAATTTCACATAACTCCAACATTTTTCATAACTCAAAATGATGAATTTCAAATATATACATAACATTTGATAATAGCAATGCCAAATTGGATAAATCAAGAAAGACATTCTCATGTGATGTAAAAAAGAAAATCACCTAAAGAGCATATGACATCTGATTAGATATTCATCAACACCTACTCTTCATTAATAAGACACAAAATTATTTACATGCGACATGAAGAAGGAACATAGAATTACCTGTGCTTTCTAAATACCATCACAGCACCATTCAAAGTTTTTCCAGCAACCCCATCCTCAAACCCAGCGGTATTGTTGAGATTAGATAATGGTTTCAACACTATCACGTCAGAATCAAGATAAGTTCCCCCATATCTATAATTTACCAGTTCAAGAAGGATCAGTGGTGCATTCATAGTGAAACTAATTGTCCCAGCATAAATAGACACAAGGACTCTGAAATTCTTCATTTTGCGTTTACGACTTCAAGTTCTAACACAGAATTATCCAAACATCTCAAAGAATACTTTATCTTTAGTAGCATGGCAATTAGTAACAGACTGTCCACAAATATAAAATGGCACACTATAGCACATGCCTCAAAATTATAAAGCAACTTAAAGATCTAACAATATGCTACTCTATGTTGGAAAGGAATGGTATCTAATGTCCACTTAGAATTGAGGATTGCTGGAACAACATGATCCATAGTTCTGGCACTGTATTCATCAGTTACAGAAGAAAACTTGAACTGAGAATTCCAGAGAACATTTGTATCATATCATGCTATTTAACTTCAATTTCTTACTTGTAGAGAGCGGCTAGCCTGATTAGTTCGCTGTAGTGAGTTGGATAATGCTTTGTCTTCTTCCAATCATGCCAGACTGAAGCAAATATATGTACCGGCGTATCTTTCAGTAGATCATCAAGATTTGGCATTGCAACAGCAACCTTATATCTGGACAAGACAAAAAGCGCATCTTCACTCCTAGTAATCCAAATTAGACTTCATAACAACTAGACTAGACTAAGAACAAAAGTGCATGCAAACCAAAATTTACATACTCAAGAAAATTACCCGTCTTTCACAAACCCACTGAAGAAATTAAGCTCTATTGTTTCAGAGAACACCACCACACACGCATCCGGATGATGATATAACAGGCTTTCCAGCCCCCTCTGCTGTCGAACACCAAACATCCATGCTGGCGAATTCCAAACCATAAACACTCGCATACTACACTTCCCTCTCCTAAAAAAAGCGTCCATAAAATTCCCAAACGACAACCTCCCATCCAACCCCGGATAGTATCCCCACCTCTTCCCGTCCGCGTAATACAATCTCTCATAACCATTTCCTAAAGTCCTCCTCTCAGCCCCCTTAGTTGCACTAATCCTCTTCTTCTCAACATCCCCCTCACCATCAGGAACCGACAACGTCTTCTTAACCATAAACGGTGTGTTCTTAAATCCATTCAAAACACCCTTAAGATAAATCCTATCACCTCTAGTCAACCCAGTCACACCAGCTCCATCAGGATCCTGCAAAATCGGATTACTCAACGGATTCAACACCTCCACATTAGACTTAAACATCTTATCCTTCCTCAAAAAATCCCCCTTCTTCTCAAACCAATCCCCCCACCCCTCCCTCAACACCGACCCCTTCAACAACAAAACATCCTCAAACCTCCTCACATCACTCAACCTGTTCCTCAACTTCTCATCAACCAAAACATCATCCGAACCGAACGCAACCTCGCCACGACCAGCAAGCCCCAAATCAGACGACAACTTGGAGCTGAAAGGCACGTAGTCCTCCCACTCCTCAATCGACCTCCGATTGAACGATCTCCGCACCGCACCTGTCACAGGGTCAAAAAAGTAATTAGACGAAGAGGAAATTAGGTTTTGGTTATTCTGCGAAGCGGCATCTTCGTCTTCCTCTTCGGCGAGGGTTTCCTCGTTGTTAGAGTTGGTGTTGAGGACGACGTCGTCGAGCTCGTCGATGCGATCTTCGGTGGATTTGGAAGTGGAGAGGGGATCGGAGTCGAGATCGTCGAGGAGAGGGTCGTAGGAGGAGTCGTGGTGAGGGTGTTGTGGAGGGGAGGTGAAGAATGAGAGGCGGCTGTGGAGGAGACCGACGGAGACCAGGAGTAGAACCGCCGCGAGTAGGGCGCAGATGTGCGCGCCGTAACGGGGGCGCCGCCGTGTGCGGAGGTTCCGGAGCATTTCTGTCTGTGTCACGCACTCAGGTTTCAGCTAACTGCTCTCAGATCTTTTTGGCGCAAGATCTGTTAGGCTTGTCAAAAGACTCTTTTGCCCATGCTAGTCTAAACGGTCATAAACTTGTTTTCTTATCACATATGATTTGTGATGTGGGTAATAATAATAAAATATATGATCAAAAATGGTCAAAGTGAATTGGAAGCTTTGATCGGGTATAGGAAATTATAATAGATTAAGTTCACCTTTTAAATGAATACGAAATCGCCTTAATTTGATTGAATGTAAATAAAACCTTCTAAATTGCGGATTAATAGTTTCACACTTTACTTTGTCATTCTAAAAACGTAACTCCTTTTTTTTATATATATATATAAACTATTAATCGGTAAGTTAGAAGGTTTTATTTACCATTCAATCAAATTAAGAAAAATGTGAGGCATGATTACTTTGATATTATATTACGAATTTACGAGTAGAAAGCCTGGTATATCGTTCAATTCTAAGAACGTGTATTTTTTTTTTAATTGATGGCTCTGTTTAGCTGATAAGCTAGCTGGTAGCTGATTGGGTAGTTGATAAGTTAGTTGGTTTTTATAAAAGTATTTCGTAAATCAATTAGCTGATTTGTTATATATGATTTGTAAAAACAAACCAGCTAGCTTATTTTTTTTGATAAACTTCATGCTGAAACTTATCGGATCAATTTAAATTATCATTCTGACGTTCAATGAATTTATTACGAAAATAAGTTTATCGAGCTGATAAACTAACCGATAAGCTTGTTCTAAACAGAGCCGATGTGTCATACATGACCTATCTTTTATCTTTATTGAAGGCGCCTAGCGATTATTTTTAAATAAAACAATATTAAAATTCTCTTTGAATAATGGCAACATACTGCTTGCATATACTTAAATTTACTAAAACTTCAAATTTGAGTGTTTGGAAAGGTTAAATTCAAAGGGACTTCTTTAAGATGATCAATGAGAGGTCATATACTAACCAATTAGGTCGACTCAACCAGCAAACCCATCCTAACAAATGGAACCTTTCTGGTATAGTCTAGCATCTATTTCTATGCCAATAAAACTAAGATCATATCCCATCGTCAACTTCGAACATGGCCTTGACATTCCCATGTACATAACAATCCAACGGGAGAAAATAAAATACTGTACAAATATACCAATGCATATTCAGTTACCAGCAAGTTTCAGTTGCTACACCGTTACCTACATGTTACATATAATGAGCATGATGGGTAACTAAACTATATCCAAAATTTAACCAATTAACTCTCTTTTCTTGTTGGACCATAAATATTTATCCACTGAAAGTTGGAGAACGCTTTACAATTATATATACCCATCTCGCCTTTGTAATAATGTAACACTACACACAAGAATAATTAGCACAGAGCTTGAGAGCCTAAAGCAGCTTAGCATTTAGCTAATTATTAGTAGATCCTAAACATTGATTGGGTAGAGACAGTAAGTCAGTTATTGTGGTCAAAGTTGTATACTACAATTCTCTCATTTAGTGGAATCCTGGCTTGGTAGTGTCCCCAGACGTAATCAAAGCTATTGACGAACTGGGTAACCAATTTTGTGTCTTTCTCGTCCTTGGTTTTCTTATTTTATCCGTGATCCTATTGCAGTTTATTTCCTAACAATAGCAGCAACCAAAGAAGCAATGAAGGTAGAAAGGAAACATCGCAGAAGAGGATGACGGTATTCACTGATATCTAGGCTATATTGTACTCCAGATCTCCAGAACAAAATGAGATGTTGTAGTAGCGCCCGAGCAAAAAAGAAGTAATAAACTAAAAAAGAAAGAAAACTAGGAGGCTAGTTGACGGAATGCACAAAACGTGCCTCATGAAATGCAACTATTCCTCGGTGACAAGTTCCAACATGCCTTCAATGATCCATAAGTTTCTTTCTCCAGTTCTCCTTATCACGCTCATGATCTTTTACCTGACCTGCCTTGCGAGTTTCCGCAGTTTCTGCCCGTTCTACAAATTCATGTCTGTGCAAAGCTACTTACTGCTTAAAAAGGCATTATCATTTTTTGCCTCATCCTTACAAATGGAAATGCTTTTTCTCACAATTTTGTCTATCAGCGTCACTGACCTGTGTTGGTTCTGAAAGCTCTGAAGCACAATTACTGCTTGCAACTTCAATAGCTGGTTCAATTTTCTCAAACACAGGTCTGATCAACCTTTTGCGTTTCAAGGTCTTTTCTGGGGGCCTTTCAACCTTGTCTGCAGGAAAAGTAATATCAGTATCTTTTACTGGATCAGTTTTGGTGCCCACCAAGCTTTTGTTTTTCACACTACGACGCCTAAAATCCACAATCCTCATCTCTTCCGGCACATTGCCAGTACTCTCTGGTTCTGCAATCTCCAGATACGAGTCCTCCAGTTTTTTGTTCTTAATTGTGGAGTGGGCCGGGTCAATGTGGCTCAGGATCTTATATTTAATCGACGCACTGATGAAGTGCTTAGGCTGCACAGTGGATGTTGAATCCTTTAGCCTCCGAAGTGAGAGAATATTATGCTGGTGCACCATCTCCATGATTTCATCAGCTGATGCATCCATGTACTGGTCATCAGAATCAAACTTTGCAACATTTCCATGTTCACTTACCTGAACATCTTGACCAGGAGTCAAACGAGTAAAGACACTTCTCCTGATAGTATTGCGGCCAGATTGTGGAGCTTCTAAAATTCTACGGTGCTCATTCATGTTATCATCACCAGATGTTCGGAGATTCTCATTACTGAAACTTGATAAATCTCTAGCAGGCTGAGGAGAACCTTTGGCAAAATCTTCATTGTCCTGATTGCAGGAAACATGCTCAGGAACATAGTGTGATGCCATTTGAAGATGGCCACTGGATGCAAAAGGATTTTCAGTTGATTTGGAAGGGTAATCATGCAGCATTTTTCCTCCATCAATTTTTTCATGACCAGTGTGAGGTTGGGGATGTGAATGCATCCGCGACAGCACAGAATTGTCAAACTCGACAGTACTGATATTCGGAGCTACTTGCATAGGCAAGTTTGAGTTATGAAAATAAAGTGTGGTTCTACAAGGTAATGAACTTTGGAGAGTTGATAAACTTGATGGTGAACTATTATTTCCATCAGCAAGTTCACAATCAATGAATCTTTTAGATTTCTGGGAGAATGACAGTGGCAGTGATGAACCGATAGACAAAGAGTATGATTTTGGCAAGGTACCATTGTGAAGATGAGTTTTTTTCTCTACGCTCAACTTATTATCAACAGGTGCAAATGCAGAGCATCCATGAGAAGCATAGGGAAGTTCAGGAACATAAGGGGCATCTCTCGAAATAGATGAATCATCATATCCTGGATGAGAGGGGTCATAACTCTCATCAACAGGCAAGCTAGAGCTCCATGTTACTGGTAAAGGATTGTCAGAAGATGAAGAAAGGAACTGTTTTGGATTAGAAGACAATGAGTACTTAGACATGGCAGGTCCAGCAAAGCCATGATTCACCTCAACATCTTCCACTCTGTCGCTGTTTTTAAAGCTTCCATACCTATCAAATCTACTACCAGTAGAGCAAATATATACAGCATCCTTGTTGGAGGTGGTTGAGCATAGAATACTGTCCGGTGCATCGTCACTAATTCTTGCTTTGGCAAAACTTAACTTCCTATCACAGAGTGTCCTTTCATGGTCTAACTGAGGTAGAAATTTTTTGGATGAAGAACCAATTACTGAAGCAACAAAGTTGTATCGATCATCCATTATATCGGTATTTGGGAGCATACCACCAGCAGTTGTTCTTGATCCATGCAATAGATTGCTACGTGGTTCAGAGGAGCTGACAGGGACACCTTCAAATTTATCTTTCATAAAAAACTGGTGATTGCCAGACCTGCTCATAGCTTGTGGAACTATTTTTGAGCTGTGGTCACTGGGGACCATAGGCCTGACACTGTCATTGAATTCCCCATGCAGAGGATAATCACTCATGAAAGTGTTATCATCAATCACATGCCTGTCTTTGCCCAAGTCCAAATCGTAATCAGGGTTAGAGCCATTCAACAACTTGTCTCCTTGCATGCATTGAGAAACTCTTGCTTCACGTGGATCGATTGGATATTTGTCAATGGCATGATTTGACATATAATCCATTTGATTTTCATCATGGACCTTGCCACTAATGAATGACTGCTTGGTGCCCACTGTTATTCTCACTTCCAGGGGATCAACTGAAGAATCAGTGCGTGTGGATCTCCAGATACCATGATCGTTGTCCTTTTCACATTCTGCCTTGTCATTCTTTATTAAAACATCATCACGATCTAATCGCCTTCTCTTTGACAAAAAATCATCATGGCAGTTAATCAAGTCCTGATCCGTACGATAGACTTTACCTTCACCATTAACCACATCATACGCATTATGTTCATCTTCGTTGAGTCTAATTGGTGAGGCCATTTGGCACTCAGATAATGAAGAAGGGTTATGGTCATTATCCTCCTTGTAAGCATTTTGGCCCAACTCAGAGTTGTCACTGGCAAATACTTTGTCTGTGATTTTTTTGGGTACACGAGGGGACAATTTCATTATTTTTCTTGAACTGAATAAAGATAGGAGCCTACGGACCTGCTCAGTAAAAGTAAATGAGATCAGAAATTTCAGGCATATTCATTTCAGGCAAAAATATCACTGCGTCATGAAAAACTCCTCAGACCTGATCTCCTGTCAGACCAAACTTGAATTTATACTGAGCAAAGTAATTCTCTTCGATAGAATCTCTGAACTCTTTCTCATTAAGTGGGTGACAATTCCATACTGGTTTAAAATGAACCTGTACGAGAAAATAGGAAACTGAAAACAAGAGGAAAGTATAATATTTGCTCGTCGAGTAATATCAAACTCCACACACCCATCACAACAAAATAAACGGCATACCTGAGCAGGGAAACGCCCCTGAAACGCATCCGGAACAATATCCACCGCGCCATCGGTGGTAGCCTGAAAAACACCATAAAGCTGCTTCTTCCCGTATTCAAACAAAAACAAGAGCATTCCAGCTTTTATATGTTTCACAAAGTGAGCCTTTGCTGATGGTAGGGCTAGAAGACGACGCTCAAGGCACTCTTTCTTGGTGAAGATACTTGCCATAAAAATAGCACCACACTCTGGAATGTCCTCGTGAGCATTATCTTCCTCGCGAAACTTCATATGGATTCCAGGGAAGCCTTCCTCACTAGCCAGTTATGAATATGCCAATGTATGTTCTTAATTCATACTCATAGTACCCAAAAGTCAATACACGGTCACCACTATTTGTTTGTTTGAAACACATTTTCAGAAACACAAACATAATTCTTTAACTGAGACAACTGCCATGCGAAAATTAGGTGCAATCAACTAGCCCAGACAACCATTAGTCCATTACCATCCTCAGCCAGTATATCATTACTGGTACTACTCTCGCGTCTCACCACATAATACTCACATAGCTCTATGACAACTGACAAGCCAACCAATCCATGTAAGTACTTAAGGTAACTAAATGCAGTCTAATAAAATAATATAACAAAACATGAAATCCATTATGCGAAAAAGAAAAAAAGGAGACACGAATCATCGAATGCGAAAATCAGCCGGCCTGCTATAGAACCATTAGCATACTCAATCAAACCAACAATTTGCAAAATCCTAAACAGAGCTACTAGTGAGTAGACTGAACTAGACATAGCCAGTGCATAATTTTGGCGGAAAAAACACATAGCAATCTAGTAAGACAAACATAAGTTTCGGCACATAAATGCTAAAACAGACACGTAACTATCCAGGTTAGAAAAGTGAGATGAAAAAAATTGACAAGTAAATAATATGGACAGCCATAACCATCCTCAAAGAAATTACCAAGTAAAATAAGCAATTACTGGAGTAGATGCTAAGAGAAGAGTAATGTTACCGGAGGCAAAGGGTTACAAAATCTGGTAAAACTCCGAACAACAAAAGGTTTCTGGTGAGAAGACGAAACAGTAAACCGGTGTTTATACAATGGTTTCTCTACAAGCCTCTGATAAGTTTGCGATTTGAATATTGAATTGAATCTCTGATAGGGTTCCGATTGCCATACGAAGAGGTGCTGCTATCAGCTATTTGGGTGGTTGTAAACATACCTTTCGCGCGGCGGTAGGGAGCGTAATAGTCGGCCCTACTAAATCTAGCATTTCAATTTTATCTTCCATTATATTCTTTTTATTTTATTCTTAATTCATATTGTAACATCCAAAAAATTCATAATTTGAATTAGTACGTTTTAGCACACGAATAAGGTGCACATTCTTTTCTGAAATCCATCTATAAGAACTTCAGAGTTAAGCGTGCTTGCTCTGGAACAATCTTAGGATAGGTGACCAACTGGAAAGTCTCTCGATTAAGCGTGGCGAGGGAGTCTTGGGAAAGTACATGTGTTGCATACGTGCAAGATATCACCCGAGATCTGTCTACGAAGAATGGCCATTAAATTGGCCATTATTAGTGGTCCAGGTCGTTACACATATTGTCTTATTTTTCGGTGGGGAAAAATCCATATTTTGTACCTTAAGTTGTGCAATTATTTATTTGGTACATTAAGTTGTGAACGTCCAATTTTGGTACCTTAAGTTGCGTATTCGTTCAATTTTGGTACTCCGTTAGTCAAACTTAACGGAACCGTTAACTTTGACCGAATTAGTATGAATTAGTCGATTTTCCGTCAAGTCGGTGCGTGAATTAAATGCGCTCCTAATAAAATATTAATAAATTTTAATTAAAAAATAATTCATGATCAATAAAATCGACTAATATTAATAAAAAGTTATAAATTTTAAAAAAATAATTCATGATTAATGGAAAATCGACTAATATAAAAAAATTAATTCATGATCGATGAAAAATCGACTAATATAAATAAAAAATATTAATATTAATAAATTTTAATTTAAAAAATTAAATCATGATCAATGGAAAATCGACTAATATTAATAAAAAAATTAATAATATTAATAAATTTTAATAAAAAAGTTAATTCATCATCAATGAAAATCGACTAATATAAAAAAAAATTGAGATTAATAAATTTTAATTAAAAAAAATAATTCATTAATGGAAAATCGACTAATATTAATAAAAAAGTTTCATGATCAATGTAAAATTGAATAATTTAAATAAAAAAATATTACTATTAATAGAATATTAATAATTTTTTTAATTTAAATTTATTAATATTTTATCAGGAGCGTGTGTAGTTCATGCACCGACTTGACGGAAAATCGACTAATTCACGCTAATTCTTACTAATTCGGTCAAAGTTAACGGTTCCGTTAAGTTTGCACTACAAGAAATCCATGGAATAGTAACGCTATTTAGCAACATGCATACTATCCGTCGTAATTTATGTTGACCAATGAATTTAAAAAAAAAACAAAATAGTAATTTAACGACGGATAGCATATCCGTCGTTAAAAAGTAATTAAAAAAGAAATAAAAAAATTTAACAACGGATAGCCTATCCGTCGTTAGATAGCGACGGGTAGGCTATCCGTCGCTAAATAAAATTAATAGCGGGCAGTAGCCTTCTTCTTCCTCATTTCTATTTTGTTTCTTCCTCTCTTCTCAAACTCGCGAATTTCCCCTAATTGCCAACTCCGATCAAAACTCCACCATTTCGGCCAATCTTGTACTCTTTTCGAAGCTCGTGGAACAAGGAACTAGGGTGGCCATTCAATTTCATATTTCTTCGGCTATTTTTCTCGTAATTGAAGGTATTAGTCTAAAACCCTTACTTTGTTAAATTTGGAATTTTTGCTAATTTCGAGCAATTGTATGTCTTTAGAAGTTTCTACTAGATAGTTTAACTTATATTAAGTAGTGGGTTAAGCTTGAGGTTGTTCAATTGATAGATTTAGGTCAATTTGAATTGTTAGTATCACGTTAGGATGTTTGTAAGTATGTATGGTATTTAATTTGATATTTTCGTATATGTAGTAGGATTAGTGAGATTTGGTCGAGTGTTTTGAGACCATTTAGTGATTTTGTTGGTTGTAGTATAATTGGCTCGTATTAACTAGGAAATAATTATTACTATTTTAATCTAATAAATTCATAACTTTAATATTTAACTGGAAATTTAAAATTCATAAGATAAATTTTAAACGTAAAATGCATGTAATTCATAAGAAAAATCTTAACGTATTATATTCAACAATGTATTTATAGACTAGGAATTGGAATTGTAATGAAATTCAATACGTAATGCGTATAGTTATAAATCTAATAAATTCAGACGTGTCAGGTTAATCATCGAATGAATCCCCGATCGTACATGGATGTACTGTCGTAATGTTAATGGCAGAGTTCATTCTAGTTTTGTGGAAGGGGTTGAAGCCTTCATCACCTTTGCTCATACACATACTGCTTGTGTAAGTAGGGGATGATAAAGTGCCACTGCAAATTGTACAAATGTAGGAACAAGCAGTATTTTCCTCCTACAACGGTAGTCGAGCACTTGAAACGTAATGGGTTCGTGCCTCAGTATGAGGTATGGAATCATCATGGTGAGACAACAACATTCACGTCATATGGGCATACTACGAAGCGTCGAAGAAAGAAGCAAAATGAGATTTATAGCGGTCAAAGTATGGCTAAATCTGATGCTTTTCATGACCGGGTCGAAGAAATGGTGTTTGATGTTGCGGGCCCAGAGTTTATGGACACTAGTACCACTGAAACATTGGGTGATGTGGAGGAGCCAGCGAAAATGTATATATGTTTTACATGTAGTTGTATACTAACACATTTTTCCCGTATTTGTTGCATGTTTTTGCAGATGCCGCGACAAAGGAAACCCAGCTACGTTCCTCCCTCATGCAGTAGGTTGCCTGGTGGTAGCCAGTTGGAGGGTAGTCGAGCAGGAGCTTCAGAGTCAGAGGAGTTTGAGGGTCAAAGTCAGAGCAGCCGGTCTGCGGTTCCTGAGATCCCACCGAGTTCAAGCAGGGGCTCGACATCGGTCTGGGATAACTTACCAGGTGACGGGTGTCCCTTCACCGAGTATGTGCCCGGAGCTACGTGGGAGGGGAAGCCTATGTTGTTCCCGAACGGTAAACTGAGGTAAGTATTATGCATTTGTATATATAACATAATTTAAGATAATTTATGTCACATCATTGTTGTACTATACTAATTAATTTTCATTTTTTGTATCTTATACATTGATAACGGGTTTTGGCCTTCTCAAGCTTCATCAAAACTCGGTGATATCATCAGGGCCAGGAGGGAGATCCCGAGGGCGAGAAGTGGTCGAGGATCTCGAACCGGCTGAAGGATGGTACTTTAATGAGTTGCGGGTAAGTTTAAATCTGACATTCTTTTATTTGTTGTTATATTCATTGTTTCAATGTGAGTGGTATGTTAGCCACTGTATATGAGTGGTATGATAGCCACTGAACTTGGGTGATATGTTAGTCACCACTGTGTTAGTAAATTTTAGGACAATGTGAGTGGTATGTTAGCCGCTGAACTTGGGTAATATGTTAGTCACCATTGAATCTGTTATGTTGTGTTATCTTATTAAATTGATGTCTCGGTTTACGTTATGTAATTTGGATGTTGTGTGGAATTGGGAATGTAGAAAGAATTCTTCATTCCCAAAGCCTTGCTCCCCCATATATGGCCTACTTTCGAGACGCTGGGGTCAGATTTGTATAGGAAGATGGTTAGCGATGCTAAAAGAAAAGGCGTTATGCCAGCTTGGTGTGGACCGGAGGAGTGGGAGCATTGGGAGAAGTATTGGAGACTTCCCGCTGTCCAGCAAGTTGCGGACCAGAACAAGGAGAACCGTCTCTAAAAGGGCAACACATTATCCGTCGTTAAATTCGTTACTATTTAGCGACGGATATGTTATTCGTGGTTAGAATTTTAGAGATGAAGCCCATTGCGACGGGCTTATTATTCGTCGCTAAATCCGCAGTTAAAAATGAATCGATCATGTTTAATAACGGATCTATCCATTACTAAATGACTGTTTTCTTGTAGTGTTGACTAACGGAGTACCAAAATTGGACGAATATACAACTTAAAGTACCAAAGTTGGACTGTCACAACTTAAGGTACCAAAATGATAACTGTCACAACTTAAGGTACTAAAAATGATTTTTTTTCCTTTTTTCGGTGAAATGGGTGAGAGTTCTAGAGTTGGACATGATTGCTTTGAATGATTGATAAAATTTTCGGTATGCACACGAGCTGAAGAAAATGTATCGGAAATGACATAGTTTGGTGTTTGAGTCTGATGGGACACGACTTTTCGGTTCATCACGTTAGAGCATACGAATTCGATTAGGGCATTAGTTGGATTTGATATGGTTCGACGGTTTAATTGGGAATTAGGTTAGCTACCATATTCGTACGAACTGTCCATGGTGCAGATATGTCTGGAGCGTCTAGGTTCGTAGAGAATCCACGAGAAGATATTGAAAGATCATTTATGATATCTACTATATTCTCTACTATTCTTATCCTTAATTAGTATAGATCTTTACCGGGTAAATTCAAAAAACATATTTTATGTTGTACATGTAAAAAAAGGTATTGAATAATGACACGGAACTTAAAAATTGTTACTATGTGTTACTTAAGCATCTTTTTTAGCTCTAAGGAAACAGAGCAGATGCCGAAGCCCTAAGTGAAATTATAAAGAATAAAAACAAAAAAAGTCTCAGGAAATCTAATGTTTACTTATTGGATAACTAGATAACTTTAAAGAATAACTGTTAAAGACTCTAGGGGTATATATATAATTGGAATGGTATTGGAGTTGTGTACTTTAGTACTTAATTAAAATTAAATTACACTCATTTATAATATCGGAATGTAAGAACACGCTACGCGTGTTATTATTGTATTTAGTTACAGATAATTACTATCGTTGTTTCTAATAATAAATTGTCTTTATTCGAGTTGAAATAGGTTTGGGGTAGTGCGAATTTATGTGTTTCAATTTAATTAAAGAAGATGGAGGAGAAATATTGGTTATCGTTATCGTTGTTTTCTTTTTATGATAAATTTATTTTGTTGAGGTTGAATTAGGACTTTTAATTTAATTTGAGAAGACAGATTGAGTTTGTTTATTGATGAACTGATTTTGTATGGGCTAATTTAGAGCTTAAAATTTAATTGGAGAAGTTAAATTGAGTTTTTTTTTAATGATAAATTGATTTTGTTGACGTTGCGTTAGGGCTTAGAATTAGAATGAATAAGACATATTGATTTTTTGTAATTAAAGTATAATATTACAAATTGGTCCAATTTAACTTAAAATTGAATATTTAATTGTATAATTCCAATAGTTGTCCACTTATATATACACTGTAATATATGTGAATTTAAGTTAAACACTCATGGATGGTGTTTTGTCATTTTTAGTATTATTTTGTCATTTTCATCTTTAGTGTCAATTAATCAAATAGTGAGTGGCAATTTTAAGTTTAACTTTCTCTTTATTTTAAGGTTAAAATTGACATATCAATAAGCTAAAACATCAATTAACCAATCTCAAACCACAATACGAACCACCAATATTGATTGGTGAGGTATACACCACCAAGACCATTCCCAATGAGTCGTGCTTACGACCGTGAATAGTTGCGGTCTGCAGAAAAAAAATTGTCCAGTAGGTCGTCGTCGACAATCGTGAATAGTGCTTTTTATTATTTTTTTGTATTTTTTGTATTTTTTTAACTTTCTTAACATATGTTTAGAAGTTAAAATTAATGAAATTGAATTTATAAAAATATATTTTTAATTACGAGTTTAAAAGTCGTAAAATTTAAAATAATCGAAATATAGTCAATTATGGTCTCCATTTGTAGATAACGAAAAACCATGAAAATCGGTGTAACTTTTATATTTTTATATTTTATGAATTATAATTAAATAAAAATGAAAAAGTAAAAAAAAAAATATAAAGAAGTGGGCCAGCTTGTGCTGGCCCACATGAATAAGATGTGTTTGAGCAAGAAATCACCGTGGGAAGGTGATTTCTTGCTTGATCACTCACTACCTTGGTGCTTCATTGAGCGACTACCGTGAGGCACGATCAACCACCACTCCATTGGGAGTGGTCTAATCTCCATCACCATTTGCTTTTTTCCCCACCAAATATCAAATTGGTGATATTCTGCTTAGAATATTGTGTTTCACCATAACATACCTCCTACCAAACATAAGAGTACTAACTGTAGGAAGCCTATATATTTTTCTCTAAAATATATCTCAAATAAGCCCCCATGTCATTTCTAGGAGATCTTACTCTTCTACAGTTCTATAAGAGATCTACTTTTAATAAAAACCATCCAAGAAGTTTTAGGGTCCATTAATTACTCCTTTAAAAGAGCTTATGAAATGCTCAAATGAAAAATGAGATTTACAACATTGTAAATTAATGCCACAATATTGATACTCTTCTTCTAGTTTTATCAAACATTCTATAACCCTAGCTACAACTAGTGGTATAATCAAATGCCAGGCCACCAACTTGATGTTGTATTTGCTTTGCTGACACATAAACCCACCACACACCACCTCCCTCATTTTCCTTCGTTCACCAAAGTTTTTTGCCATGCTTTTAGCCTTTAGGTGGGCTATCGACTGTGATCAGCCTTTTCCAATCGTATAATTGCACAGCTGCCCCTAGTTATGACAAAATTTTACATCGAGTTGTTTAAGATTCCAATTTCCAACCACAACAATTTTTGTTTTATTCCCCTGTCATGTGCTAATTCTCTCAATGGTGATGGCTCAATGATAAATGTTAAACAAATTAGAGCAAGATCAATTCCAGTAGAAGGATTTAAGGGTTTTTATCACCTAAAAATCCTGAAAAGATCAAAAAATGAGTCTTCCTATGGACAATGGGGAAATGGGAAATTTATGTGTATAGGTACCGTGTTAATTAGTAGTCCTTGAATAAGCTTGACTACTAACATGTCATATTGATTAGGTCTCTTGTATTACTTACATTTTAAACTTCTACCATTGTAAGTGTGAAGTTAACAAGGCTCATACGTTTAATATGCTTACAATGTAATTATACAATCTACCCAAAAAAATAATTTGTATACGTGGAGAAAGAAAAGGATACAAACTGCAATATTAGTCTATTTGCATTGTCAACACTTTTATCATTCAATAATAATACTTTAGTGGGAGCCAACATATCAATCAACCAGAAGAAATAACAATTACTACTAAACTCCATTGTATAAATTTTCCGGACAGGGTAAATATATAACAACTTAATGGAATGCAATTAAAAGTCCAAGAAAGGGGTAGTCCGTCCCATGAGATTTTGGAAAATAGATGGGCTTACAAGTAAAGCCCTCTCAGCAGTCAGTAGCAGTAGTAGGTTTACTTTACCCTACCAACCTCGTTAATTAATTTTTGAAGTATTTTCCTACTTGATTAACGCACGCTTTACAATTAGTAGTGTGTATACAATACAGACAGCAAAAACACAGAGAGAGAGAGAGAGACCAATATTTGGCAGAACAAGAGACTCGCCACCTTCACTTGAGAGAGCAAAGCGGCGGTGCAACCATGGCATCCAAATTATGGGCAATCAGAACAGCTTCCTATCTTAAGATCTCTGTTCCTTTCCGTGGTTTCGCCACTGGTAATTACTTTCATCAAATCAAATGAGAACCTTTTATATTCCACCGATTGTATATTGCTGGTTTTACATTATTACTGTCTTCTCTCGTCCCAAATCTTCGTGATCTACGTTTTATTTCGATAAAGATCTGTCTTTTTTAAATACTTTTTTTTAGTAAGATTCTATTCCTTTTCTTTCTGGAGCTGATCTGACTTTTATCTTGTACTGTTGAGTGTTGTCATTTCATTGCTGTGTCGGTTCACGTTTTGGGATTTGAATGTGTGTAGATTGGATTTCAATGGCTACCTAGTTCATTCGTAATACTGGAATGAATCACTCAGTGATGGAATTTGGATTTTATAGGCTTTAATAGGTGCGTACTGTTTGTGGCTCTTGAAAAATTCCAACCTTTCCACATTTACCCAAAATACCTTTTTTTATTTCAAAGTAGAAAGTCTAGATAATGTTGTGCGGACTTATTTGATGTGTGGAGGTTGGATTCGACTGGATAGTTAGTCCATTCAAAATGTTGGAATGAATGGGTGATCTTATTGTTCGAGTTTCGTAAGGTGGAAACTCTAAAAATTGTGTTCTAGTTTTCTGTTAATTTGGTGGAAGGAAAACCGGAACCTTTTCTGGGGATTTCAGTAGAACTGTATCTATATTAATCCATATCTTTGTATAAAGTATTACGACATGGTGATGGATTATTCACTTATCACGTCACGTGATTTTCTTCCGTAGACTTACTCTATGAGTAAATTGTAGACCTTGTGGCTTGAAATCAACACCACTTTGGGGTGTTAATAAATTTAAAACTGTTCTTTCAAAACATGTGAACCATTCCCAACCAAGGGGTCAAATAAACGTGGCCTATAAGCTCACGTATTTCTTCTTAATCATTGTTGATGTTGGTTTAAGCTAGGATGATTGCAGCTTGTACGCATTGCTACCTGTGGCGTTTATACTGATAATGATCTTTTTCTAAGAGAATGCTTGAGTTTCTGATTAGTGTGTTACTAAGTGCTTGAACTCCATATGGTTCGTTATTAACTTTAAGTTAGTGGAATAATTCAAAATTTTAAATTGATTTCCACTGGTTTCAAGACATCAATTTTCATTAATGCTTCATTTCAAACATGCAGTTCTCAAGGATCTAAAGTATGCAGACTCTCACGAATGGGTGAAAGTTGAAGGCAATTGCGCGACTGTAGGTATCACTGATCACGCCCAAGATCACTTGGGTGATGTTGTATATGTTGAGTTGCCTGAAGCTGGGTCTGAAGTGACTCAAGGTGAAAGTTTTGGAGCTGTTGAAAGTGTCAAGGCGACAAGCGACATTAACTCTCCGATTTCAGGGAAAGTGGTTGAAGTCAATGAAAAACTCAATGGCGAACCTGGTCTGGTGAGTCTTCTACAGTCAAACCATGTAAACGGATCTCTTTTTTATAAATAAAATTTCCTTTATTTTCACACCTAAAAGTAAGAGCGTAAAACAAAAATGAGTTGCAGAGTGAGAAATCCAATCAATAAAAACAGTGGAGTTTCACCTAAGAAATTGCATATTACTGATACTGAGACATTGAAATTTCATATAATATATTTAGTGGACTATAAAATTCACCATTTGCACAGAGCTAATGGTCAGACATCTCTATCCTTTTGTGCTGCATCATTGCTCATATTAAGACAAATCTTGTACGTAGAACCGAAGTAGTGGGCTCGTGCAAGTCATCTGTTCGTGCTTCTAACCTGTATGATGCCCTTTCTTGGATATGTTTTAACTTTGAAGATTTTATTGTAATTTCGGTTTCTCCCTGTACTAAATTTTTAGTTTTCTTTCTTTCTTTCTTATATCTGTTCTTCGAAGAATATGTAGTCCCTTCTCACCAGTAAGCAAGCTGGAATATTCTATGCTCTAGATTCTAGAGTTGCTGTAGTATTGGTTGTTTTCTACATGCTTTCCTTGATATTGTCAATATCCATTATGTCTTTCATGCATCAATCATCATAACTGCCTCTCCACTGAATGAGCATATGAACAGTTTGATGCTGGTTAAAAGTTATAACACGGGCTATGTTTCTCTAGCTGATTTTTTTTTTCTTGTGAAAAATTCCCATTCAGGTTAATGGAAGTCCGTATGAGAACGGATGGATCATAAAGGTAGAGTTGAACAAAGTTGATGAAGTGAACAACTTAATGGGCCCTGATCAATACACCAAGTTCTGTGAAGAAGAAGATGGTCACTAATAGAAGACACCTAACAATTTCATGAAGTCAGTTGGAGTGGATTCATTTGAACCTCAAGGCAATTGAATTCCACCTGGAAGTTTTTGTTTTTGTGATCAATTCATTTCAGTCCAATGTTTAGCAATTCACAGTCATTTTGGTTATCTTCTGGCAAATAATTGATGTATTTGTGAGACTCGTTATCTTTGAGGAATATCCTTCATGCGTTTATGTTACTTGTCGGTTTTAGCTGGTGAACTTTTGGTTTTGTCATATGTTTCAGCGGCGTAACATTCACTCATTCAGAAGATTTCATGCAGCTTTAAGCAATGATACTCATTAAATTTTTACAAGTGATTGAAGAAATTCAAAGGGTGTGCAAGTCCTTTCTGCTTGATGAAACCTTTTTAGTTGTTTGAGGTAGTCTAGTAAACTGTAAACGGGTGGAACCTGCTCCAACCGGCTCACACAAGTGAAGTGTGGGTGTGTGTGGTGCGGGTCGGGTTATGGTTGGGTGCTGGTGCAAGACATCCCGTTTATATGAATATGATGTGATCTTTCTTGGGATCCGATCTTTCTCTACTATTTTTATCGAAACTTATCTGTAAAAAAAAGAGTTGTGATTGCCAAAAATTATAGAGCAAATGATAGAAGAAATAAAGTAAAATAATTGGTTCTCAAATTCACTTTTATAAATTTGAAAATATTTAAGATATTTGGGTACTTAAAATTACAAAACTATGTTAATCAACATCCACCCAAAGTTTTTGCAAGCATTTCTTGTGCAACTTATTTTATTTTACACACTTTTACAAACAAAACTTAATAATCTATGAACTTGCTTATCTATTTTAATTTATTTTATTTTAATATTGTAGTAATACTTTAATAACGCTATTGTAACGCCTCATCCCTTTGCGGGCTGAGGTCCGATCATTTAAACTGACACGGTTGCTTATCCTCTCCGGCGAAATGTTGATTTCACTGTATAAAATCCTGATGATATAATGACTACACTGTACTCGTACAAATTCTCTCTCATACCGAAGACTCCCGAGTTGGTCACAATGTGATGGTAGAGTAACTAACTAGAGTTTAGTTTGGCAAAGTTAAAACACAGGTTATGGCCCTGTTTAGCACAACTAGCTAGAAAGCTAGCTGGTAGCTGGTTAGCTAACTGAAAAGCTAGCTGGTATTTTGTAAAATGACATAAAATGGCATTACTCTTATTTTTCTTTTCTTTAACCTTTCTTATCGTATTATTAGTCTATAGTTTTTTAAATAATAATATATCATATTTTGTCCAATAATTATAATATATATTTAATGTACTTTACATCGCCACTTTAATAACATCATCAAAATTATCAGAAGTTGAAAGAAATAATTATTGAGCATTTTAACTTAGTAATGAAAAAAATCAGTAATTGATGTGTAATACATGTATGCATTTTAAAGAGGTGCGTATACATTAATCCTTATGCTAGTTGCAAAAAAATACACAAAATGTATAACAAAGGATCCTTATGCTTATAACAATGGCTTCAACACCTAAATTAAAACTAGATGTCATAACTTGTTGCGTGCTTGCAAAATGAATCTCAGGCTTATAATGTTGGGTGCATGATGTATAGAATTCGTTGCTTGGTAATATGTTTGTTTTTACTTCTTATTTTATTTAGTATAATTTAGGTTAATTTGGGTAAGGATATTTTCAGAATAAAAATATAAGATTTCTTTCTTTTCAAAAAGTTTATTGAAGTTTTTTTCCAAATTAAAAGAAGTTCGCTGCTCACGAATTCTTTTTTATTATTTTTTATTAGTCAATGGTAAAAAAAAACTAATGAAACCGGAAATCTAGCTGGAAAAATGCTTATGTTTTGATTTTATCTTCAATCTTTCCTCTTCAATCCAAAAACCCAGCTCTAAAACCCTACACTGCCAAAATGTCCATTCCATTTTGCTCACCTTCTTCATTTGGTTCAAAATCACCGTTCCCAGTAAGTATACTTTCCTTCTACAGATTCAATATTTGCAGTAATTGTTTCGTCTCTAACTTGCTCTGGATTTTGCAGGAAACCAGTAGCGTGAAATTAAATTCTGCTTATGCGTTTTGCACTGGAAGAAACCGTGTGAAGAAGAAATCAGTGTTGGTGGTGAGAGCTGGCTCTAAGAGAATAGAGTTTGACAGAAAGTGTAGAGATGCCTTGCTTTCTGGAATTAATAAACTCGCTGATGCGGTTTCTGTCACTCTTGGACCTAAAGGTCTGTTATTCCACTGCAACCTTTAGTTATGATATACCTAGTTTAATTTGGGCCTGCTAAAAAACTAGGAAAAGTTTGGATTTCTTTTGAAATGTTACCAAATGTGCATAAACTTTTTGGAAGTTGCAGACACAATGAGTCCATGAGAATTTTGTGCTTTTTTTTTTTGGTTTATTGAAAAATGAAGTGCCTGCTTGTGAAAAAAATGGGTTTATTTTGGAGTATTAAATGAAGCAGAATCAGGTAAAGGTTTGTTTTAAGGAATCTGCCAATCTGGTAGTGTCTGCACTTTGCAGAAGGTGCTGAAAAAATAATTTCTAGTGTATGTTTAGAAGTTTGAGCTCACTTTTAGTTTCTTGAGAATTGAAGTGTGCCTGTTTGCAAAGTTTATGATTATTGTGAAGTGATTAAAACCAAAATCAGGTAGAACTTATGTAGAAGTTAATTTGGTATGTGTTTCAGAAGGTGCTGAAGCATAGAGATTCTAACTGATTTCGTGAGAATTACCTACGCAAGTTCTTCAAAATCAGATTATTTTAAGCTGGAGATTATGAGAATCTGGTTTTGTAATTACTTTTTCTAGTGATTATGCTACAAATAAGCAATAATCTATTTCAAGTAAGCCTTTGTAAAGAAGCATTGAGAAATATATGTCAACTTGGAAGGCGTATACATGTCTGGTTTATGTCGCTGCAGTCTGCAGTGTGATGAATGCATCCTAGATGCGAAAACTTGCACTGGATGGCTTATTGGTTCTCTGTTGAACTGTGCAGGAAGAAATGTTGTACTTTCGGAGTCTGATAAACTCAGAGTGATAAATGATGGTGTTTCCATTGCCAAAGTTATAGAGCTTTCGGACACAATTGAGAATACAGGGGTGCAGCTAGTTCTAGAGGTCTAAGTATAAATCAATTTTATAAATGAGCCCATGCATTTATGTTGATTGTGTGTTTTGATATATCATGTGTTGTAATGTTGCAGGTTGCAACCAAGACAAACAAAGCGGCTGGTGATGGTACTACAACTGCAATTATATTGGCTCGAGAAATGATTAAATCGGGACTCTTGGCCATCACATATGGGGCTAATCCTGTTTCCTTGAAAAAAGGAATGGGAAAAGCAGTAGAACACTTGATTAAAATTTTGAAGGAGAATAGCTATGAAGTGAAAGGAAGGGATGACATTAAAGGTACGGGTAGTTTTATCCATGTTTGCAGATGAGGGATTTTTCTTGGTTCAGCTATAAATTTATGCACATATCCCTTCTTGCAGCTGTAGCCACTATATCTGCTGGAAACGATGAGTTTCTTGGGAACTTGATTGCTGACGCTATTGATAGAATTGGTCCAGATGGATTCATATCGGTTGAAAATTCTCAAACATCTGAAACTTCTGTGATTGTTGAAGAAGGAATGAAGGTAATCCATGCAAGTGCAATAGATTCTTTTAGAAAAAGGATTTTCCATTGAGATGTCACTTTTTCTTGATTTCTCCAGGAAATCTTTCTTTGCAGATAGACAAAGGCTATATCTCAGATTATTTTATCACAAACAAGGAAAGATCTACTGTGGAATTTGAAAATCTCCGAATTCTTGTGACTGATCAAACGATATCTACCTTGAGAGAGATTGTTCCTCTGCTGGAAAAGGTTACACAACTGAGTGTCCCCCTTCTGATTATTGCTCAGGATATTTCTGGTGAGGTGTTGGATACACTAGTGACGAATAAGACACGAGGTATTCTTAGTGTTGCTATGATTCAGTGCCCAGGGCAATTAGAGGGGAAAAAAGTTTTACTGCAAGATATTGCACTAATGACAGGTGAACTTATGTGCCAATTTCAATCCTAGTAGTTTGAATTTCAGAAAAAATTCAAAGAGGGAAAAATTCAGAAGTAAATGTGCAATGCACTGGATGTTATCATTCCGGCTCCTATTTTGTAATCTCCAGCATTATAATTTCAGGAATGAAATAAGCATCATTCTGGCTTTATCATCATGTTCACGAGTGTAATGTTATTTTCCTTCTTTCTGAATGATGACTCTGTTATTATTAGGAGCTGATTTTATTTGTGGAGCGTTGGGAATGACTCTCGATATGGCAACTTCTGATCAGCTTGGTATAGCACGAAAAGCAACCATAACAAGCAAACATACAACTATAGTTGCTGACCCTTCAACTAAACCTGAAATAAAGGCAAGAATTAAGCAGATAAAGAAGGGTCTTGCTGAGACCGACAACCCAGTTTTGGCAGAAAGGCTGAAGAAAAGAATTGCAAAGCTCTGTGGTGGTGCGGCTGTAATCAAAGTTGGAGCTCATACAGAAATCGAGCTTGAAGATCGCAAATTAAGGCTGGACGATGCAATAAGTGCCACTTTTGCTGCAATGGCTGAAGGTGTGGTGCCTGGTGGTGGAGCCACTTACGTGCATCTCTCGAAGCAAATACCTGCAATAAAGGATGTCTTTCAAGATGCAGATGAACAAATTGGAGCCGACATTGTTGGGATGGTAAGTTACTTGCTTGAATTTGGTTTGTCTGTTCAATATTTTAGAGAAGTACTGTTGCGTAAAAAACAGGATTCTGCGCCTGGCTTTTGAGCTGATATAGGTTCCTTGTCATGGTAGAATTGTTAAAGAATGAAGACAATCTCCCCAGTTCAATCTTCCCCGGGATATTGATTTTGAATTTTTGGTTTGGGTTGTAAATTCCTGACTTGCTGACATTGACTTTCAGGCACTTCTTGCTCCTGCAAAGTTGATTGCTGCTAATGCAGGGATCGACGGTGACGTAGTTGTGGAAAAAATAAAAGCTTGTGATTCGAGAATTGGGTTTAATGCAATGAGTGGTAGATATGAAGATCTAATGGCAGCCGGAGTTATTGATCCCTGCCGGGTTTCAAGATGTGCACTTCAAAATGCCGTCTCTGTCGCGGGTATGATCCTAACTACTCAAGCCATCATGGTGGAGAAAGTTATTAAGCCTAAGCCAGCCGTACCTCATGTTCCTGGCATAACTCCTTACGAAATTCCAGGTTAGAAATGAGTCCCAAATCAGAAGTACCAAAGGCCTGCTCATATACTCGCTTAGTGCTATACCGGCAATACTTGGAAATATCAACAGTTCAAAAATCCTAACAATGTTAACCTTAGTGTTGTTAAAAGCATGGTGGTTTTCTCACTTGGAGAAGTCGAGATCTGCTACTTTACTGGCCATGGTAGACTATTATTTGGACAAGCGTGTACAATTTAATGCTTTAGACTGTAACGTGTTCATGAGAGGATCGCCATGCACGAGTAGTGAATTTTGACATTAATTCTTTGAGCCATGGCATGTTATGGTCTTTGGTGGGATTATCTGGAAACTATTATTTTCCTGTGGCAGGACTATTTGGAAACTGCTTTATACCAACTACTCCTATTTGGAAGTTGGGAAGGTGCTATTTACCAAGTCTACACAAGTTTACAATGATGGAATTGTGGATTTGTACTGAAACAGGTAAAACTAAACAATCTACCCAAGAAGAAACTGTGTTATTGGTTTAGTTTGATGTGTTAAAATGGATCATCTATTTAACTTTTATAGCTATGAGCTTTTGTCCCAAGCTAATTTGATATTGGTCTACAATGATTGGTCTGTGTTGTTTGCTGCCATCTTTTTCATTGTGAAGTCACTAGTAAAAAATTGTGGGAAGTGATTATTGGCGCCGGTTTCACACTGATTAGGCCTATATGCTACAGTTCAATAGTGGAAAGAAGACAATGATGCAGGCTTGATGTCAAAGCTAAGTATGCTGTCCAATTTCGATTTGGGACTTGGTTGATACGCATAAAATCCATAACCATCGCCACTAATGATGGTATTAGATCATGCTTAGGTCATTATCCTTGTTCTTTTTGGAATTTATGTTATGGCTATGCTATGTGCGTGCATATTCTAGTTGTGAGCATGATGTTATAATACGTCTTTCAGTTGAGGTGACTATGTCTGCTACCATTTGCAAATGACAACTGGAATTAGGGTTTTTATGTGAGTAGAATTGAGTAGGGCTCGAGCTTCATTTTGGGTCCGTGTATGGTGTACCTAACGAGTTTAGCCTAAATCAGCTCGATAAGGTAAATTATTATTGTTAATTTTATATTTTCTTATTTTTATTATACTACATATTTTTTACCGAAAGCTCGCTAATGCAGTCAAACTCGAGTGCAATTTTAAGCTCGTTTATGTAACAAGTCGAGCCCCGCTCAATAAAGCTCGACTCATTAGACAACGGTATATTGGGGTCAAGCGTCAACATGTGTCATCTCGTCGAGGTGATCATGTCTAATATCATCTGCCACTTGCAATCAGGATCAAGTGTTTATTATGTGTTAATTTGTTGATATGATTTCCGAGTAGCGATTGGTATCAATTAGTATCAAATTCAATTGCTCATTGTGTGAATATGTGATAGAGGACAATTTTAAATGAATTTAGAAAAAAATGTGTCTTTTTCAGAGGGAGGTTTTCTTCATCACCTCTCCCATCATAATTCTAGTTTTTAAGAATCCGTCACGTTTATCCTTAGTTGAGTCTTTTTTTCTTCCGATCATCCTTTTTTCTCCTTAATGGAGTTTTTATTTTTGTTTTTTAGTTTCACTATGTTCAGATTCAGGGAAAACCGGTTTCTTGTTGGACAACATCTACATAACGACTTTACAGCAATTCTAGTCATAAATTTCACCGTGGATGATTATCGGATGGTTCAATTATATATGGAACTTCAATAGATTTAGCATATGAGTTTAATTTGATGTTGGTATTGAATCAAAATTGCCGATAGTGTGATTTAATATATTTATTGGGTTGTGCTCAAGTGATACTTTTAATGATAAAATGAAATTTATAGTCACTCTTAATAAAAAGGTCCTTGAGGTGCCTGGATTCTGAAATTTAAGATCAGAATATGATGATTTATGTTTCATTGATTAGATATGATCACAGTGCTTAGATATGCAATGAGAATGAACTTTAAAAATGATTAGCAAAATGATCTATTGAAATGAATAGTTGTTTTATATAAGTATTAAGTTTGTAACCAACCATTAACTATTGTCCCATTGTGTGATAGCCAGCTAGGATGTTAAATGGCCATTATGACATGGTGTGGTGAGGTTTAACAAAACTAGCAAAATCCATGACTGTTTGGGATTTGCTAATAGAGGGTATTAAGTATGTTTCATTCTGTTTTATGTAGCCATAATCATTATATCTATCACTTTACATTTACAAAATGAGTTCACCTACCACGTATAAAATGTGTATTTGGGCTTCAAAGTTCTCTAAGAATGCAATGTAAATTGATGCTAGTTACATTTATAAGTGGTTATTCTGCCTATCAAATTCAATATATAATTAATACTCAGAGGAAAAATGGTTAATAATATTATGTAATACTCCGTATGTATGTCTTACATAAAAAATAGTTAAACGCCAGATCATATTCAAATTCAAGTGGCTATATTGAAATACGCAAGCAGCTATACAAAAACCTAAGCGTTTGAATTAACCTCGTTTACCTTTTTAAATCATGAAAAATTAATTTTACAATAAGTTTTATCAGTCACATGTAACACTTAAGTTGAATTTATCATTTACACTTGTATTCATAATTTTACATTTGGAATAGTTAGTAAGTAATACCTTACTTTTTTAATAATAATTTGACATACATTAAATAGTAGCAAAGGTAAGTCTTATGAAGGATCGTGTAATACAAGACTAAATTGGGGACCGACACCAACCGATTCTGTAGATCTCTCACTAGTTACTTATACATGTAATTTTTGAAATGTTGTGATTATAACAAAAATTGTTGTGTGAAAATAAATTTAATCACTTATTATTATAATAATGATAATTAAGTAAAAAGTCCAATATAAAAGCGTCATTTGATTTCAGCTTACAAATCAGTACATCGTGCAAACTGGTTTCTCGACTTCTTCTTCCTCTTCACTTGGCTTTCTCTCTCTTCACACTCTGTCTCTCAGACAGAAAAGCGAAAAGAAAGGCAGCAAAAGGCACAAACATATATATATATATACTCCAAACCCATTAATGAAAAGTCGAAAGCTGAAATCTTGTCATTGTCAAAAACCGGAAAATCACTTCTCTGCAAAAGCTAACTGGATTTTCCTGACTCATAACATCAGCTTCAGCAGCAGCAAGCAGATCTGAAGTCCAACTAGTTCATCTTCTTCCATTTCGTTCCTATGGTACTTTTCATTTCCAAGAATCCCATTTCTCGTCAACTTTATTTTATTTTATGTGTTGAATTCCCCAAAAGCTTCTGACTGCTTGATTGATGCTCAATTGGAGCTGAATTTCAGAAGTTAGTAAATTGTTGGTGAATTGTGCAAAGTGTTCAATTTGATATGTTTGTTGCTGGGAGTTTTAACAATGTGATGTGGAAGCAGTTTATTTTAGCTAGGATTAAATCTCTGAGCTCTAACTTACCTTCTCTTGTTTTGAATTTCTCAAATGCTCCCAATTTCGAAAGTCTGTTTGTTTGTGGAAATGTAATGGGAAGGACTGGTAAATTCTTAGCTGGAATGTTTGTTGATAAAACTGTGTGCTAAGTTGGAGTTTTAGGGAAAGCCGAAGTTTTTAGTCTTTAAAATATAATGTTATGCAGGAGTAGTTCAGGGGTTAACACTAGTGTTTAAGAAAGAAGGAAATGGCTAAATCGAGGCCACATTTCCCTACACAAGACTTCTTATCATCCGCCCAAGCAGCAGTGAGGTCGAGGGAATGGGAGGGGCCAACTAGGTGGACTGAGTATCTCGGTCCAGATGTAGCATCGAACGAGAATGGTGGAGGTGAGGGTATGGCGAATCAAAGCTCGTCACAAAAGGGTTTGAACATGCAGTGGGTGTACCAGCTAACTCATGTAGCTGAAGGGCTGATGGCAAAGATGTATAGACTGAACCAGATTCTGGATTATCCTGATTTGGTTAATCATGTCTACTCTGATGCATTTTGGAAAGCAGGGGTGTTTCCGAACCATCCCAGGATATGTATTTTGCTCGAGAAGAAATTTCCTGAACACCATAGCAAATTGCTGCTTGAACGGGTAGCCCTTTCGGATCCTTTTTTTTTTTTTTTCCCCAGGAGTTTATGATCAGTCCAATTGTTGCCTTTCTGGGTTGGGTCTGAAGTGTGTTATTGATTCATCAAAGTGTGTGGCAGGTTGATAAGTTTGCTCTGGATGGTATGAACGACAATGCAGAGGTTCACTTGCAGAGCTTGGAACCATGGATTCAGGTAAGCTGTTAATGCTGGAAACTCATGGTCTTGTAAAATAGTTTTTAAAATCCGTGCTGTTAGTTTAACTGCTAAAGCATGGACTTGCTGCCATTCTGTTTCAATTGTACACGAGCACACCTTTTATGGCTAGTAATGATTGCTTCGAAGCTGCTTGTTCTGTTTGGACAATATATAGTCTCTTGATTGAGTCAAATCTGATATTGATTTAGGGTTGAAATTTACATAGTTAGTATTGAAACAGTTGACAGCCACATTCACTCTCACAAAAAACAATAATAGTATAGTATAGGAATTTATCTCTAGGTGACGCACTGACAAGTTATTGCATTTTATGGCTGGTTATATCATATGTTTTGAATAAATACTACGAACTTTCATTTTTTTAATTGGTCCATATTGTGTTGATCAGTTGCTTCTTGACCTCATGGCATTTCGAGAACAAGCATTGCGGCTCATACTGGATCTAAGCAGTACTGTTATTACCTTGCTGGTAAGAAATTTAGTTCGTTGATAAAATTGGGAGAAGCTAAGTTTTTATAATCTTGACATATTCCCTTCTGAGATCCATTTTCATTGATATATACTGCTATACGTTTCTTGAAACATTATGTAAGAATGTAAAGGAAAACTTGCATGATGAACAGTCCTCCGAATGAGGATTGAGGAGGCCCTATCAAATTACACATTTGTAATGGTTTTACAAATTTCCTTGCAGCCTCACCAGAACTCTCTCATACTACATGCCTTTATGGATCTCTTTTGCTCATTTGTCCGTGTCAATCTGTTTACTGAGAAGGCAAGTTGACCAAATGAAATAGCGGAGCCATTTCCCATTGTATGTTTTTTATTGTCTTGCTCTAACACTGATGAATACTTTGAACTGAAGATTCCTTGGAAAATGATGCTGCAAACATACAATCTCTTGCACGCTATGGCACGGGGTGACCGAGATTGTGATTTTTACCACCGGTGAGAATGCAGCTGCTTTTTATTTTTATGATCCTCTTTAGACATGTCACTAGTCAAAACTTAAAATTTCTGATTTGTTATGCACAATCATTCCCCGACGCTGAAGCATGACGTTAACTATATATGGTTCTTTGTGGACATGATCTTGACATCAACATGTTGTCGAATCTATTGTAACAGCATATGAAGCCTGCTTGCAGCCGCATCCTATTATACTATATGCGGTTTTTAACTTCCCTTCTTCCTCAGCATGTCACCTTCTAAATTGTAATGAAAACAAGTTTTGTCCCCTAGCAATTAGCATGGCCTTTTTTGTGGTTATTGAGAGGGCAGTAGCTTCAAAAATTCTCTCTAGATAATAACTCAAGGTGCACTATTTATTGTTGTTTCTGTTATTAATATGTTACCTATAGATATGGGCTCGGATTATATCGTATAAAGTTTTTAACCTTTATAATTACTTTCATATGTGGAGATGCATAAGTAATCGTATAACTAAAACCGCAGCTGACCCAATTTATTTTGTTGAATACCAGATTAATTCAGTACGTTGATTCATACGACCCACCATTGAAGGGGCTGCATGAAGATCTTAACTTTGTCAGTCCACGTATTGGAGAGGTTATTTCTTATCTCCTTTAAGCTTGTATGAGCAAATTCTGAACTTTAGTTTTGTACACAATCCCTTGTTCCAGATCAACAGCTTTTTTAGACGCGAGCTTCCTTTCTATTCAGTGAAACCTAATTTCAGAATTTATGCTTGCTAACTTTATACTCTCTCCATCCCATTTGAAACGTTAGGTACAAGTTTGCATGT
Organism: Plantago major; assembly: GCA_026545765.1. Classification (NCBI taxonomy): domain Eukaryota; kingdom Viridiplantae; phylum Streptophyta; class Magnoliopsida; order Lamiales; family Plantaginaceae; genus Plantago; species Plantago major. The sequence continues at coordinate 6,680,406 of CM048840.1, forward strand.
CATCACCACAAATTACTCCTACGTTATGTTGTGATATGTTTTTAATAATACATTGTGAAAGTAAATTTCATGGTCTTCTTCATTTTTTTTTATCAGAATAGTTTAGAAGTAATATCGTGGCCAACAGATAAAGATGCGCACAGAAACTTGTAGTATTGAGTAAAAATCTTTGTTGCTTTAAAACCAGCGATGCTATGTACCAAGCCGTTCAGAAGTAAAATTTTCCGCTGCATAAATGCAGCTCCTTGTTTTTAATTTTGTGCTGGTAATGATGATTTACTGTTACAATCACTTTTTTTATCAAAAGCTTTATCGTTGATTACCGTAGTTAGTTCTTGGTTCAACAGAGTTATTCTGTTTACTTTGTAAGCCAGAACCTAGAATATAAACAGTTTTAGTGATGCCTTCTTCTCACCAGGTTTTGGAGGCTGTTGGTCCCATTATCTTTTTATCGACGGATACGAGGAAGCTGAGAAATGAGGGCTTCCTTAGTCCATTTCATCCGAGATATCCTGACATACTTACTAACTCTGCCCATCCAATGGTAACTAGAGCCATTTCGTTCTGTGTTTTTACAACCCGGCATGCCCATCTTCTGTGGTAGTATATGAGAAGATGAGCATGAAGCTTTTTCTCAAAGCTATGCATTCTACAAAAGATGATTTTTAAATCCCTTTTGCACGTATCTTCCCATTGACCTTTTTATTGTATGCAGAGAGCTCAAGACTTGGCAAATGTGACCTCTTACCGGGAGTGGGTGTTGTTGGGATACCTCGTTTGTCCAGATGAACTGCTTAGAGTCACGAGCATCGACATCGCTTTGGTACCTTACAGGACTCTTACCCTCTATTTATTAAATAAAGTTTTATAATTTACCAACCAGATTTTGTTCAGATTAATGCATATAAGTTCTTGAATCTTAACGCTATGTTGATGTTCTCCCTGTACTCTGAAAAGTGGCTCTAAATATTTCCTTCGAATGGTTCTTTTAGGTTGTGCTCAAGGAAAACCTAGTCTTGACCTTATTCAGGGATGAGGTGAGTTTAATTGGACATTCAATACAACAGACCCTTCCGTTTCCCTATTCCCCTTTATTTTTAATATAAATTACATACGATGCTGGAAATTTGTCCCAATCTTAAGAAGGATAAGTTTGTGCCATGTAGCTTTCTTTTGCCAGAGCCTTCAGTATGGCAGTTACATTATCATTTCCTGGAGGACTCTATTATATTAAATGACATCCCTTCTCCATATCAATTTCTAGGAATGAGTGGCTTGTGTGCGCTGCATCTTTTTCTAGTTACAGTTATTCTATTTGCGTGTAAAATTTGCATCTGAGAACATTCTTTCATCCTACGAGTTCTAGTTGGTAATATTAATAGATCTCTTTAAATGAATAATTGTGGTCCTATCTGTCCTGTGCAGTATATATTATTGCACGAGGACTATCAACTATATGTTTTACCAAGGATACTGGAATCAAAAAAGATGGCAAAGTCTGGACGAACAAAGCAAAAGGAAGCAGATTTAGAATATAGTGTTGCAAAGCAGGTAGAGAAAATGATAAGGTATTGACAATTTCCTACGGATGGCACATTTAATTGTGCATTTGCATCTATCTCAGAATTTCTACATTGCACGACTACTATGAGCAGATTCCAGTAATGATATTACTGCCAAATCTCCATAACAGTTCTAAATTTTAATTTGATGTCTAATAATATAACAGTGACGTCCACGAGCAAGCATTGTACTCTTGTGATGCTACACACCGTGAGAGGAGAATATTGTTGAAGCAGGAGATCGGAAGGATGGTTCTCTTCTTCACTGATCAGCCAAGTTTGTTGGCTCCTAACATTCAGGTAAAAGGCTGTATGTGTACACGTGATACTGCTATAATTCTATATATGATCACGATCTTACAGATTTAGTAAAGGAGATTTATAGTCTTTTATGCATGGATATGTTCTATATCCAGGCTTACTATTCAATGTGCTTACTATTAAACTATTGTTTGAATCATGCTTGGTCCTGTATGCACGTTATAGCCTACTAGTTAACTGTTTTGAGGTGCATGAAGGTTTAAAGGCTTGGAATAGTTGCTTAGATTTTGCAATCCTTGCTTGTAGTATTGTTTTATTTCATTTTGGCTACATGGTAAAGTATATTCTCTGGTGTTTGTACAGATGGTATTTTCTGCTTTGGCCTTTGCACAGAGTGAGGTACTTTGGTACTTTCAACACGTGGGAGTAGCATCTTCAAAATCAAGAACATCTCGTGTTGTACCAGTAGAAACGGTAAGCATTTATTTCGATATGATTTTGTGTACCTATTATTTCTTCGATAGATGTGGTTTTCTGACTTGAGGTACATGTTAAAATAAACGGAGAAAAAATGTCTCCTGGCACTAGTTGATTAGTCTGAACAGTTTGTTTGATTTCATTTACATTCTTGATTGAAGGATCCAAATGATCCAACTATTGGTTTCTTATTGGATGGAATGGAGCGCCTGTGCTGTCTAGTTCGCAAGTACATAGCAGGTTAGTATGAAAAATTCAGGTTTTATGGATCACATGTTGCCTGTTTATTTACTCGTATACCCCTTAGTCTGAAACTTGTGACAATATGCATGGGCTTCTAACATAGTGAGTAAATGGCTTGATCTTTCTCCCATGGAAAATTGTCAAGTGACTTATTCTCTGATCTGTTTATCAGGTCTTGTAACTTGTAACTACATGGTAGATAATTCTGGTAATTTGATATTTCTAGCTGCAAAATAAAATGGAATTTTGTAAAGCAAGCTTCAGTTTGGAATCTATATGCGACACAGTACTGCCTGATAGTAATAATAACTCGAGAGAGCAGCTTAATCAATTTAGATACAATCAACCGATTTGTTATCTCTACTAAAATACCAAGTTTTTGTTCTTTCTCAGCCATTAGAGGCTATGCATTATCATATCTCTCATCCTGTGCTGGTAGAATGCGATTTCTGCTGGGTACGCCAGGAATGGTGGCTCTTGACTTAGATTCAACCTTGAAGGGACTTTTCCAGAGAATTGTTCAGCATCTAGAAACTATACCCAAGCCTCATGGAGAAAATATATCCGCAATCACATGTGATTTATCCGTAAGCAATTTATCTGATCTTTTTCCTCTTATTTTCCTCATCAAGACAGTACCTCTTTTAAAGTTCCTTTTTCCGGCTTTGTTCTTTTAGGAATTACGTAAGGATTGGTTATCAGTATTGATGATCGTCACGTCCGCTCGATCATCTATTAACATTAGACATTTGGAAAAGGCTACCGTATCCACAGGAAAAGAGGGTTTACTGTCAGAAGGAAACGCTGCATATAATTGGTCGAGGTGCTTGCTTTTACTTTAACCGGAGACGTGATATTAGTCTTTTGATATGCTGATTAATCTGAAAGAGTCGATAAAACAATTTTTGGTGCTGTTGTGGACTATGCACAGAGTACTAAACATTAATTTAAGGAAGTCGTTAGATAAAAGTCATAAAGTTTTGGTGCTGTTGTGGACTGTGCAGATGTGTTGATGAGCTTGAGACTCAATTGTCAAAATATGGTAGTTTGAAGAAGCTTTACTTCTATCACCAACATCTTACTACTGTAAGTTCTGCACATTTAAGAAGTACTTTTACTGTAACCAAAAAGAAAAAAAAGAAAATAAAGAGTATCATAAGACCAGTTGAGCTTATGGTCTCAATGTATGATGTAGGTTTTCCGTAACACCATGTTTGGGCCTGAAGGTCGTCCACAACATTGCTGTGCTTGGCTCGGTGTTGCTAGTAGTTTTCCGGAATGTGCTTCACCAATTGTTCCAGAAGAGGTATTGATAAACCTTCAACCATATTGTTGCTTGCATTTGCTCAAACACAGTCTGAAATAGTTGCTGTGTTGTTTGTATAAGAACAACCAATGTCGTCCATAATCTTCTCATCTTTTTTAATTAGGTGACTAAAATTGGTCGTGACGCCGTGTTATATGTCGAGTCTCTTATTGAATCTATCATGGGAGGATTGGAAGGTCTAATAAATATTCTTGACTCAGAAGGAGGATTTGGCTCACTTGAGATGCAGGTTGTTCTCTTCAGCATGCTTTCAAGATTTATTGACATGAATGGTCTGTTTTGTGGATTAATTATATGAAAATTTCAGCTTCTCCCAGAACAAGCAGCAAATCTCATGAACTTGACATCCAGAGCCTCCGTTCTTTCAAAATCTCCAAAATCTTCATACGGTTTTCACTTGCCAGGCTATGAGAGTTATCCAGAGAATAATAGTTCAATCAAAATGTGAGTTTTTCTTACTATGAACTCTTAGTTTCTTTGTCTGCTTCAAATTCATTTTTTTTCCTCTCTTTCAACCACAGGTTAGAAGCTGCAATGCAGAGGTTGACAAATCTATGTTCAGTCTTGAATGACATGGAGCCTATATGTGTACTAAACCATGTCTTTGTTCTCAGAGAGGTAAAGTTAGTGTCTCAAGTCTCTAAACTGCACTGGGCATGAATGCCAAAGCTGCTGCAACTTTATCCAAAATTTGAACCCATAATATAGGCAAGTAGGCAACGCGATAGACTGAACCTATGTAAACTTTTTTGAGCTTATGCAACACAAATAAGAGTCTTGAGTTTACCTCCACTGGTTTGGATGGATAAAATCCTGCACTGATCCTTAAAACTTGCTTGATTGGCCAATACCATGGTTTATATTCTCGAGGAAACCATCAAAGAATTCCCAACATGTCTCAGTTTTCTGCTCACAAAGATGAAATCAACTTGGAATTGTGGGACACTTGAAACATTTTTCATTTTTATAAACTTAACATTTTTATTATAGATGTTACAATATATTCCAAAATGTTTCAGTTTTTCAAGAATTTAAAAGACATCATAAGATTCAGATTTTATGTTGGACTACTTAATTTTTTCAATGTTGTGATGCAGTACATGAGAGAATGCATTCTTGGGAATTTCAAACGGAGACTACTAACTGTGCTGAAGACAGATTCTGATCTACAACGACCCTCTGTGCTAGAATCACTTATACATAGGCATACTTCAATAATCCACTTGGCCGAGCAACATGTCAGCATGGACCTCACTCAGGGAATTCGTGAAATTCTCCTTACTGAGACATACTCCAGTCCAGTTTCTTCACTACACTTGTTTGAAAAACCTGCAGATCAGCAGACTGGCTTAGCTACTGAAGCCGTCTGCAATTGGTACATTGAGAATATCGTAAAGGACGCTTCTGGTGCTGGCATCCTCTTTGCACCACTTCATAAATGCTTCAAGAGCACAAGGCCCGTTGGTGGTTATTTCGCCGAGTCAGTTACGGATCTTAGGGAATTAAAAGCTTTTGTTCGCACTTTTGGCAGTTACGGAGTGGACAGGTTAGACAGGCTGCTTAAGGAGCATACGGCTGCACTTCTAAATTGCATTGATACAACATTGCGTGCAAATCGTGAGAATTTGGAGGCAGTTGCTGGGAGTATGCATTTAGGTGACAAAATGGAAACGGATGTAAATATAAAGCAGGTGGTCGATATGGATACGATGGTCAGGTTCTGTATTCAGGCAGGACAGGCCATTGCTTTCGATTCCCTCTTAGCTGAAGCTTCTGGCGATGTGCTCAAAGAAGGAGCACCTCTTATATATTCACTACTGGTTGGCGTTTCTAAACATTTACCAGATGAAGTACCTGAGAAGAAAGAGATTAGGCGGATGAGAAGAGTAGCAAACTCGGTTAATGTGGCTGAGGATCATGATTCCGAGTGGATTAGGTCGATATTGGAAGAGGTTGGTGGTGCTACGGATGGTTCGTGGAGCTTGTTGCCATATTTATTTGCATCTCTTATGACATCTACGATATGGAATACCACTGCCTTTAATGTAGACACTGGAGGCTTCAGCAACAACATTCATTGTCTGGGGAGGTATATAAGAATACTTAATTGGCATATAAATGTCATGGCAATATGGCTCACAATTTCCTTTAGTTTGCTGCTGAAACTTAGAAAGCTGCAATTTTTATAATGTGTGACACTCTCAGTTAAAAACCACAGTGCAGCTTGTGTACTTTAGCTGCAACTTTAGAATGAATTTCACTAATAATTTTCTGTCATCAGGTGTATTTGTTCGGTGATTGCAGGAAGTGAATTTGTCAGACTTGAAAGAGAATACCAACAGAAACAGATTCTATCAAATGGCAGCATTGGAGAAACATTGGATCCAGAGGCACATAATTATTCATCAACAGAGGCCAGTATAAAATCCATAATGCAGCTGTTCATCAGATTCTCTGCAGGAATTGTTCTCGATGCTTGGAATGAAAGCAACCGGTGAGTTAAAATATGGCATGCCTTGACACAGAAAATGGACTTCATTTCATCTCAGCTGTTTGATAAATGAACAGACTAGCTTTAAAAATTGAATGAAACAAAATCAGGTAAAAATTGGAGAATAATAAGCAGTGTTGGCACTTAATGGTGTTAAAAAACGGTGCAAACATAATAAGCAGGAAAAATCTCCCCGGCAAAAATCTATTCTTGCAGATTTATAGGTTGTAAGAAGCTATAATCTATATTTGCAAACAGAATTTCAGTGATTCTTAAGCTATACTACGGTCGCAAAAATCACTTGCAAACACTCACTAACTTGATTATGTATGTTCAGGTCATGAGCATAATACTGTCTTTGTTTTTTGTTTGATAAGATTCTTTCTCCCTTGTTACAGTTCTCACCTTGTCGCAAAGCTGATCTTTCTCGACCAAGTATGTGAAATCTCCCCGTACCTGCCAAGGAGCACATTGGAGGCACATGTACCTTATGCAATTCTACGCTCTGTATACAGCCAATACTACTCAAATTCTTCAACCCCACTTGCATTGGCAACTGCTTCCCCGCGCCATTCACCTGCCATGTCACTGGCTCATGCTTCTCCTTCATTGAGGCAGCCACGTGGTAGTGGAAGCCCACACTCGAACGACTCAGGTTATTTCAAGCCTGCTTCAGCTCATGGCCAGGATCAATATGATGTAGAAAGTGCTGCTGGCACTAAGACAAGAAGCGTTGACTATAAACAACGGAATCCCAGGCGAATGTCTGGTCCTTTAGACTACAGCTTGAGTCGAAAATCGAAATTTGCAGAAGGCTCAACATCTGGCAGCACTGGTCCTAGTCCCTTGCCTAGATTTGCAGTCTCTAGGTCTGGTCCGATATCGTATAAATAAGACATGAACAGCAGTAAACTTGTGAAGAAATTTTGTACATTTGCTTCTTTCCAAGTTGACAATGCAATCATAATGTTAATGTATTTAGCTAAGCTTTACGTAGTACTTTGTCAATTCATTTCTGCTGCTTAATTTATCTGTTCTACGCATACTACCAGGTTCTGTTATTAATGACCTTGAAAGGAACAGTGACAGGCCTTATAATTTACGTTCAAGATGATATTACAGTCTATTTCAGCCATTGCTAATATAAATACAAGCTTTATGACTTTTCACTAGATCTTCAGCTCATGAAGCTTGGCGACGCAGGGAATTCAGGCATGGCTCAACGAAGGTGATGCCTACAACATAAAAAAACAAGCGTGCTGATAGAGCGAACCAAGCGTGTAAGGTTAAATTGAGGAGAATGGGATGAGCAAAACCTCAGAGTTGCCTTTGTGCCACGACGAATCTTGCAACGTATAGTTGGGAGCCCCAGTCGCTGGTGAGCTTCATACCGATGGCAACCCGAAAAGCCTAAAGAGGATATAAAGATAGAAAGCGCCATGTTCAAGTTAAAAAGTAAATATTGGTTAATCCCAAGAACATAAGCTATTGTGTTATGTTATGATGATATGATCTACCTACCATAATATTCCCCTTCGACTTCCAGTACATCAATCTGCATACAAGTACGCATAAGCTTAGTTAGAGATAATAAGATCTCCATATCATCATCAAATCACATCTGCCATAACCATAATCTGCAATGGTTTAAAAAGAAGAGGTAAATCAGCTTACAGGAACTTGGAGTCCAATCTCACTAATACTGTCCATGAGTTCCTTAACTTTGACTGGATCGTTGGCTCGAGTGCGCATGAGAGGTCTCCGAATTCGATCAAGCGGAAGCTCAAGAATCACAGGTCCTCCTCCCAGTTTAGGAGCAGTAGGAGGAGATCCTGCAGGAATATAACATACTGTATTAAACATCACATACAACATGAAAAGTAGTGTAATAGTAATTAATATTCATGAGAAGTTGAGGCTAATAGTGGTATACCATTGGAGGAAGTAGAAGCAGAAACAGTCAAGTTTCTGAAATTGTTTGGAAGTTGTAGAAGAAAATTTGCCATTGTTTCTCTACCTCATATGTGAATAGTACCAACAAATGAATGAGTGGAGTATATGATAGTATATGCTTACGGGACATGAAATATGAAACATGAGGTTCATATCATTATATGGTCCTGTTTTTTTTTTTACTTGCGTGTAGAATTAGTGCAAGATTATTGACTCCGTACTTTAGGATCCATCAAAGTCATTTTCCATTGTTAATTTGTTATCCAGTTCAGTAGACAGTCAAGTGATGGGAGTGAAATTGTAACGATCCAACCACTAATCATGGGATATTTTACGGGTGATATGTTAATCTCACTTACCAACACAAATATTCAACTCTAAAGTTATTATGGATGAAATTCCAAAAAGAAAGATACACCCTGTTGATAGGTAGCTTTATCGATCCATTTAAAAATTTCTGAAACTTTGGGCCTTTGGACAAATTTACCAGAAACATCACAACAGGGAAAAGAAAAAAAAACGAATAAAGAGAAGGTAGCAGCAAGTTCACTAAGAGTACATTAAAATGAGTAGCTGTGGCCTGCTTTTTATGTGGTAAATATACACCTGTATCTGCATGTAATTTAGTAGAGTTACATCATCAAATCAAATAATTAAATTTTGGCTTCACCCTTCAGCACAGACAGACATTACAACCACCTACATCTACAAGTAAATACTCTAATTAATGTAACACTATATATCTTCCGAAAATGCAACTCGGTCCCCCTATGCAAGACCCCGCAAAAAAAAAAAAAAATTTATAAGCATAAATGTGGCCTCGTTAACCTCTCATCAATGAACTGGAATAAGCGACTTCCTGACGTGGGGTATTGAGCAGAATTGGGCATGATCTCCTCCCAGGCTGAGGCAGAACTCTCAGATTCTAGACAATAAAATATCACAGTATTGTGTGTTTTCCTGACTGGTTTGAGCAAAGACATGAACAGTCTGGCTCTGTCAACTCTCGTCGAACAATCCGTTTGTCCCGATTACTCATTAGTTTGACGAGTGGCAACTTTGAAGAAACTTGTCGCCAAACTTCTTTGACTGTCCCATTTGGATCCTCATATTCAAAGTACCTCTTCACCTGATAAAGTGATAATACATAAAGAAATTTAGAAACATGAGATTAGAATCATTAGATTACATTCAGGAACATATCAAGTGAGTAACTTTCAGATCTTAAGTCAGTCATCAAATTACATTATTGATCTTATACTATCATTTACTTTTTATATTATTATTTTAGAACCAAATGCAAGGGAAACGACGTCTGCAGAGAATATATGCCACCCACCCCCATCCCCGCATAACATGTGGTTTACCCTTTACTATTATATTTAGATATAAAAAAAAGGCCAAAATTAAGAGCATAAATCAACACCTAACTTATGAAACCTCAAGCCATAACAGACTTACGAAACCTCAGGCCATAACAAACTTACGAAACCTTGAGCCAGAACGAGACAGAGATGCCTTCTTTATTGTGATGAGAAATGCTCATAAATTTCCTGCATATTTACTTAAAACTAATTTACATATACCCACCGTGAAGTTTGTGGGTAATTACTCATACCCCTGAAAATTCAAAAATTTATATATGTACCCCCATCCAAGCCCTCCTCAGGGAGGTAGAAGCACATGATTTATAGCAATTAGGGGTATGTAACTTTATTGCAAACTTCAGTGATTCTATCAGTAATTTTCCAAGTTTGAAGGGGGTGAAAGGCAAATTAGCCAAGCTTCATGGGTACTATATGCAAATGAGCCTAACCAATAGGCAAGCAATGACATGTGTAGTGTAGTGTGATTAATAAACAAACCAACAAAGTTACCTTTTCCAATTCCTTTTGAAACTCCAAAATCCTATCTGAACGGACTTTCCTGAGGAGCTTTACCAAGTGCCCAGGTTTGACAGCAGTGTTGGTATCAACAAAAATGGCAATCTTTCTGTAGTCTATGACATCCTCAAAAGGCAACTCAATATAGTCGCTCACAATGACAGGAACACAGAGACTCACTATTGCATCAAAAAGTCGACACGCGGATGGAGTATCACCAGCAGGATGTAAACAAAACTTTGATGTATGCATTCCTTGTGATGCCATACGACGACTCTCCCTCGACTGCGCCCCATGTTTGATAATAACGTCCCTCTCCTTCTCAAGCACTTGGAAAAGCAAATCTCGGATCTTACCCCCCTACATGTAAGCCATGAAATGTTTAGTTTCATAAGCAGACAGACTAATAAACACAGAATGCAAGAAAGATCTGAGCTTTAACAATCTTTAAAGGTACACCCGAGTTTGTTTATAGCAATCTTGTCATGTATAACTAGTAACAAGAAAGAAAGAACATTATCACCTCTTTCCGATAACGATTTCCCATAAAGAACAGCAGCGATTTGCGGTTCTCAATTCCTACATCTCCTTTGTAAGTATTAATTCGATGTGAATATGGAAGAATTACATCCTTCACTAGTGATGCCTGATCACGGCCCAATCTTCCAAAATCCGAAACCAATAGCACTCCGTTCTTCACCCTGTCAATGACTTTGAAGAGGGCATTGGGATCCTGACATATAAATACATGATCCCATCCATTATTCCGCTTCCAATACACCTGTTCTTCCAACCATTCCATCAAAGCCTCCTACATCATCCAACCAAATATATGAGCACATGATGAGCTTATCCATTTCATTACAGAGCACAACTTGCACTCGACCCAAACATGCCGATCCAACTGTAGGTTTCATAAGATAAAAATGCATCCAGAACTAATTGACCTAAATACCACAACTCATTTGACTTCAAGCTCGATTTTCAAGTAAAATATGGAAACTTCATAAAGGACTTTATTTGATAAAAAATTAAACTACATTAAATATGTGCGCCCTTCTGGCTCCATTCTCTTATAGTAATACACAGCTTGCGTATCAACTCCCTTCTTATCGATTAAAACCAATGCATATAGAAATAACAACCAATAACATATCCAGCTCAGTTAAGCTAAACAGTGTAAATCTTCTCTATACTACTCATAAATACAGAAAACAATCTGCACTCACCAATCTTAACCTGACCCAAACATACTGATCCAATTGTAGGATGCCAAAATTCAATCTTGTCCTATTATCAATAAATGAAACAATACAAACATTACCCTAAACGTCACCATTTATGAGCTATCAAGCCGGATTTTAAGCAACAGTGGGAATTCATAAAGAATTTTGCTTGATATACATTATAGATGCAGGATAAGTAAACCATTGTAATTTCCTTCTCTACTACACACAGCTTGTATATCCATTTCATTATTTCTCAATTAACAAACTCACTGATCATAGAACAAATGCATATAGAACTAACAGTCAATGACATATCCAGCTGAAAAAATGTAGTAAAATGTAAAAAGATTTAAACTTTTCTACCTGAGTCTCCTCATCATCATACACAAGCTTATCGGAACTCCCCGCGACCGGTCGAATCGGATTGACAACAAGGCTCAAAGAAGAGAAAAACGGAACATAGAAAAGGTCAGCCTCCTCCGGATCATGAACCCTAACAACTGATGAATCAAACCGGTCTTTCCGATTCAAATCGGAGAACAAGTACCACTCAGCCGGATGCTGATTACCGGGATACTTCAACAGCGAATCGTCGGACACCGATTCACCGCCACGCGCCGCCGCGTAGCTCTCGATCACACCGTATGTGAACCTCCGAGGCAAATCGTACATGTAGACAGTGACCTTGTTGGTGTTGAGAGTGTAATTGGTGAGCTTGTTGTCGAAGCGGATGAAATCGGTGGCGACTGGAGGTGAGTGGAAGAGAGAGTAGATGGCGAAGAGAGAGATGAGAAGGGCGATTGTGAGAGTGGGTTTAAGGAAGGATTTACGGTGAGCCATAGCTGTTCTACTTTGCCGGAGGTCCGGTGGCGGCGATCTCACTTGCTTTGGCCGGAGATTCATTTAGGGACGAAACGAAACGAATCGAATCGAATCATCACTTCATACTCACTCCACCAAATCAATTTATTACCAAATTTGTCATCTCATCTCATGGTTTAAACATCATTTTTACTCGTATTCACTGTATTCCAGTCACTAACTCGCTATAATTTTGTATTAGAATTGCAAAGTTGAAGTCGTACTTTTAAACCTTTTGATGGGACATTATTATTATTATTATTATTATTATTATTATTATTATTATTATTATTATGTAAATAAGGTCACTGTGTGTAACATAACACGTTAAAAGTCAGAGTAAAATGTTTATTACGAACGTTGTACGTTTGGCAAGTTGGACGGTTTAGGGAAGGATTTTAGTTAACTATGTTTGGGGGAAGTTTATTCCGTGTGGAAGTCTATAGATACTTGGCTAATAGCCCCTTCGTCGATCTTTTTCGTTTTTTGACCAAAGAGTATTTAGATATTTTAACGTTTTTATTAGTGTAATCATCAAATCGAACAAAAAGAATAGTATTCCTATCCCATATGGAGAAATAACAATTTCATTGGGGAAAACACTCCAATGGCAGCCGTACCTTGCACCTACTATCTACCCCCTCTAGCATCCTTGACAGTTGACATCACATGTTTCATGCTCTACATACATGTAAAAGTTGTTTTCACAACTGCAACTATCACAGAGGAAATCTGCTGTAGTGTATAACACTACAAAAATCCCGCGAAATAGCGACGGTCATATCCACGAATTTGGCCGAACTAGAACTTCGTCTCATGCCGGTTGACCGAGATTTTACCTCCGCTTGTCCGTCGCTGGGTAGCGACGGACTTGATCCTTCGCTAATTTTAGTATCTAATTCCAGGAATTCTAAAGAAAAGAAAAAAAAAACTTGCTAAGTGCTAACCATTTGAATCAAAGAATCTAGTCTTTGAGAAATCAATCTTCAAACGCAAATGGAGTATGCTTCAACAAATCTTGAAATCGCTCCATAATCCATATATTACTAGTATACACATTAGTATACATATTCACAAGAATCTCGATCACAAAAATAACACAAGCTCTGTAGATAATATCAATCTCACAGTCTGAACGCTCATTCATGCTATACAATGTATGCAATGTACAGCAGCCACTTTCATTTAAAAGTGGTGATAAAAAGCAAGTAATATGTATATATAAATTGGAAAATGATGGATCCATGGCCTCATTTGGGTAAGTGAATATTATTATGTGGTTGGGGCTTATTGAGTTTCGCGGCAGCAGCAGCAGACGAAGACATTGTACGTAAGCGTCTAGCAATCTGAGTGAATGATGGTCGAACGGATGGATCAGGAGCCCAGCATTGTTCCATCAGTAATCTCCATTCTGGATCGCAGGAGCTTGGCACATGCGGCCTCAATGTATTATTCACTATACCACCTGCATATCATATCATATGTAAGGACAGATGAATTTTAGTTTTCGACTTGGATACACAAGGAGTGTAAGTTCGTACCAATGATAGCTCCATAATGCATAGTGGCATAAGGTTCTTCACCTGTCAGAATTTCCCACAGTACGATCCCAAACGAGAATACATCAACCTGCATATCGTGTAACACACAACAAAAATACATTACACCTTAATTGCAGATAATAATGTGTGTGGAGAAGATTTATTAGCAGATAATAATCATAGAAATTCTCCAATTAGACCAAATGTGAGGTTACCTTCTCTGAGACCTTGCTACTGCTACCATTTAATAACTCTGGAGCCATCCACGGAAGCGTTCCCCTAACCCCACCAGTAACCAACGTATTTCTTTTGATTTTTGACAACCCAAAGTCCCCTACCTGCACAACAATTTTACACATTCAACTCAGACATAGGTAGGTTAGATATATATCTCAACTTTTAGGTAAATGTGACCTAATGTCATGAGACACGCATCCAAACTTAAATTCGACTGTGCAAAAAGCACAGAATCAAAACTCAATTGAGCTACAGGTTCTTCAATTGTTGACTTCTTGTAGCAATAATCCGAGAAAATAAAGCATTCATCAGGTCCATCAAAGCCATTAGACTACTAGTACAACAGCATGGTTCTAGATGAACCTTTAAAAGCAAAGAGTTATATGAGTTGGTTACCTTGCATATTGGTCGGGAAGGGTCTTTCAAGTTGACAAGGAGGTTGTCACATTTTAAATCAAAGTGTACGATGTTCCTTGAGTGCAGATATTCCATTCCAAAAGCTGCATCCATTGCTATCGTGAGCCGTTTGGCACGATCAAGATTCCTGAAGGTTTAATACACAATATAAAAACAGGCTGTCCGGACTCCGGAGGCATCAGATACACGTAAACCACTACGGTACCTATTTTTCGAAATTAAAGCATGTCTTAGGGACCCATTCACCATGTACTCTGTCACGGTTGCAAGTGTTCCGCCAGGTCCATCTTTTACCACACCGTAGAACGCCACCACGTTGGGATGATGAAGATTTGAAAGAATGGAGGCCTCATGCCAGAAATCAGCTGTCTATAGAATATCATAAATACACCGCCTGAGAACATATTACTTCCCACAAATACTAAACAAAAAAAAAATTGAAACTGAAAATCTAATAGTTTAATGTCCAAGACTCATTTGGTATATTAACTGAAAAAGGCATAATTATATGTAATTTGGTTCAACGAAACTCACCAGTTTCTCTTGCTCGGATGAGCGGCCAGAAAAACAACTCTTTTTTATTCGTTTGATAGCAACATCACTTCCTCTCCATTTTCCATGGTAGACAGTTCCATACGTTCCAGATCCCAACTCCCTCAACTCCTCAAGATCACTGTTCCTTATAATCTGCAATTACCAAAAGAATAAAAACGAAGGGAATGATATCATTAGATATACAAAAAGAAACTGAATTTCAATATAACTTTTCAGGAACAGCTTGGCTCAAACAGACGGGGCAATAGAAAGTTTGATTACTTTTAAAAATGAGAGAGAGATAATCGATACATTCCAATTGTATTCTCGTGGCATAATTCTTTGAAAATTAAATTAAATCTAGTCAAGCGCAAGAGAAGACTGATAACATCAGTACAATTTCCTTGGTGCACAAATTAATTTTTCATTTGTTTTACATCAAGAACATTTTCAATAGGCGTAACAGGTCATGTTTGATAATATATCCATACCTGCAGGGCACTGAGATCAAAATCTCCCAGAGAGACATCAAACGCAGGAAAATGGGATGGAATTGCAGCCGTATTTGCATCCTTTCAGGGGGAAAAAGAAGAATGATCAGATAGAGTCATCAAACAAGTCAAAAGTTCGGAAACTGACCTAACAAAATACTACTACCTCATAATCTGATCCAGCAGCCGTTGAGGTTGCAAGGAAAATATGCTGCTTACTTTGAGTCATCTGAGCAACATCATGATCTGGAGGCAAGGTTATCGTGTCAGGAGATACAGCATTAGACACCTGTCTTTTTGAATCAGCACCTGTATTTTTACTCGAATCTAAGATATCAGCTGCAATTTTTTCACCAGCCTCATGAGGCAGATAGCCATAATCTTTGCCTGCATCTCCTTCAGCTTTTGCAACTGAGGATGAGTCAGTAGGATGATCCTGATCCATAAGGGAAACATCTTTCTTAGAATCACCCTGCGCTAACTTCTGGAAGAATGACCAGTGTGTAGGCTCATGATTAGTAATGTTAACACTGAAACCAGGCGCAGCAGCATGGAGTTGTGTATCAGGAGCAGAACTCTCTTTTCTAGCCTTGGAAAATATATCTGACAAAAAATCATGAGGAAAGTGGTCATTGATATCGATAAGGATATCCCCAGGCTGAGTGGCAGCACCAATTGCAGGCACACTTTGTGAAGTGTTTGCTTTCTCACTCGTGTTGTTCCGATGGACATTTTCAGAATTTGCTTGTCCTTCGACATGAGAGATAGACCGGGAAGTAGCTGTATTCTGAGTTACGTCAGCCCTCAGCTGAGCGCTGTGATTTGACTCGGGACTCCTGTCACAATCAGCTTTTGTTAAGTCCATTGACTCTTTTGGTTTTTCATCAGTAGCAAATGAATCCCTGCCTGGTCTTGTGGGAGGATTAACATTATCAAAACCAGCAATTACATTGCGAACAATCATCTTTTCAATAGATTCACTGATCTTCTGAGAAGCATCTGACTTGGAATGAGTGAACATGATCTTTGGACCAGAAGAATCTTCAGATTTGGATGAAGAGTTAACATCTGCTTGCGCTCTGTGTATTATTTCTGAACGGTATATCCGTTGAGGAAGTATATGTTGTTCATAGCTGACATCTATAGAGGATGCATCATGATCACTTTGGTCAAGAGAATCATGTTTGTTTACATTTTCATCGGGAACAATATTAACAGTTGCATCTTCCTGGTTCTTCATACTGGTTATTGTTTGACCGTACTTGTTGGGAACACCAGAAGAGACAGCTGCTCCCTCAGATGCAATGCTATTCGAAGAAGGAACATGCATAATGGTACGCCCACTTTCAATCGGCTGCACTTTAGTAGAGTCGCCAAGTTTCTGTTCCGAATCCTCCGTCTTCATCTGCGCATGCATCAGAACATTCACTCGTGGTGAGTGATCTGCATCAAATTCAGCCTTCTTGGGAACTACAGTTATTTTGTCGGGTACTTGTTGCACATTATCAAATGAGCTGACATATGGCTGTCCAGCAGCCAAGGCCATGCGGCGGCCCATATGCCCACTAGGATTCGGAACCAAAGTTTCAGCAGATGGTGCATGGTTTAATGGATGAGAACGAAAATCATATTGAGATACAAGGGATGTCGGAACTGTGGGTTTCTGATCTGCAGCGGGGAAGACATTCATCTGCTGGCTAGCACGTGACGAGTGCCATTCAGGTTGATCATAAATACTTTGGACAGGGTAACCAATCGAAGTGGACTCTACTGCACGTGATGAACTGGTAACCGCCACCTGAGAAATTTTATTCGGATGGGTTGTCATTACTTCTGGATTTGCATTAGCAGATTGAGACGTCTCTCTCTGGACATTTAAACCAAGTAATTCATCCAAGTTGCTCCGTGTATGGCTCACTGCAGAAAGTGAGTTTCTTCTGGATCCGAAGTCCATACCATTTACAGCGACAATGTATTCAATCTCAGAACCACCTTCAATACTCTCGGGGTCAAGCTCATCCAAGTCATTGTTCGAACTAAGAAAGATCCTGAACTTCTGTGCTCCACCATCACCAAGATCATTACATTCCTCTATCATATTCTGCAAGTCCTCATCACAAGTTACTGACACCAATGCATCGAGATCCTCACCAGGAAGCTGATACTTAATAGAATGAGGTTGATTATACATCATTGATGTCTTCTGCTTAAGTTCCGCCCAAGAAATATCTTTGCTTATGCGGATTACTCGTGTCTCACCGCCAGCATATCGAAATTTCCCATCACTTGGACGGGGCAAAATCTTCCCACCGAAACTGCACAGTAACTTCAACATTCTAGAGGAGCCTGCTGAGGAGCGCAATGAAGAATTACCATGAAACCCACGGCCGCTTGCACTTCTGGATGAGGTTCCAGATATCGGCTGAATCATGCTGCTACTAGCTTTTTCTTCAACAAGAGAACCATCACTTGCAGAAGCCGGAAGTTTGTTCTTTTCAACAGATGGCAAGTGAGATGGTCCAAGTGTTCCCTGCGGATCAACATGCACAAATCTGTTATTAGCCTCGACTGGAGGATTTTGAATATGCTGCTGCCTTGGTATCACCCTTTCACGCATAAATTCAAGGGAAAATTCCTCGCCAGTCTGAATGGAAAAGTTGAGAACAGGCCTTGTACCAACTGCCATGTTAACATCAGCTGGTCTGACCATGTTTGCAGGATCCAAAGGGAACCTCTGAATGACAGAACCTAGGCCCTGAGTCCTATTATCCACAGCAACATAACTATATTGTTCAGAATTATTCTGATGGCCGATTAGGCCATTCCCAATATTTTGTTCCATCTCTTCTATACTCTGCCTAATTGCAACAAGCAACTTCCGCTCTCAATCAGGTTCAAAACTGAGAGCTAAGCCTGTACTCATGTCTGATTTAGCTTTGCTAGCTGGTAATTCCTTCACCCAAAGCGGTTATCGAGTCAAGAAACACAACCATTGTACAGATGTGATGCTGAAAGAATTACCTGCAAGAGTTCCAAACTCTATAAGATTAAAAAAAAATGAAAAAAATTAAGAAAGCACAATCACTCTTATTAAGGGATAAAAAGATCAGCCATAGGCCTGGTCTTGGAAACTAAAATTACAGTTTCAATCAAGGAGAAAAGAAAGTAGCACATATATACTCTGTCATATATTCTAGCCATGATTGGAAGCTACGGTTAAATACATCATCGGCATTTCAAGCTCCCACGTGTCTAGGACTTGATTAAACTTCTCTTTTCGACTTCTCAGACATCGTTTAAGATCTCAGTGAAACTGGCGAAATGATCACGAAAAGCACATGCTTTCCGCTCATCCAGAACATTATAAAGCCACAAACTTTATTTCCTCAAAACAAAGTTCACATTTTGATATCCAAATTTGAAAAAAGAACACGAAAACATCTCGGTTTTTCAAAAATCCAAACAAATCTCGAACCGAGATTTTGATCCATGTTCTACAATAGCATTATCTAGCATTAAACATCAGCAGAAGCAGAATCATCCAGCAAGTAAACGTCAAAACGCCAACATCTGATCAGAATCATCAGATAAAGTAATAACAGAACATGCTATAGTCAACTCATACAAATCAAGAAGCAACTGAAATCAACATCAGATTAAACTCAATTCCCATTCTCAAATCTCACCTAACAATGAATCAAACCAAGGCAAACAATGATCGGATCATATTCACCGAGTAAAAACTGAAACTTTACACCTTGAATCAACTATCAGACAAGAAATCAAGAAAATGAAACAGTAGTACCTTGTGTATCGTGAATCGTGATTGTCTTCTGATGAATTGAGTCGATCGTACGACCAGACAAGTGTTTTTCTTCTTTCTAGTTTCTACTCCTAGTCTTGATTTTTCTCAGGCTAATCAGTGACAGTATAAGGCGCGTCTTTTAACTTCTTTCTACCCATAAAAATCGCATCTTTTTGAACATAGCGGTTTCAGGTGAAATGGCATCACTGTAAGTAACTGGAGGGAAGGGAACTGGAGAGAGTTGAGGATCATGATTATTTAAATCTATGGAAGAATAATATTTTAAGCTGCTTGTGATCAGAATGTCTGATCGGGCAGGTGAAATATATCAGATTGAATTTCACGCTTTCTATTGGCGCGTTGATCACACGAAGAGTTTTTATTGGATTAAATGTTGCGCGTGTGGAACAAACGCAGTGAACTTGCGAGGTAAGCTACAGTTTGACTGGGGTGTGGTCTTTTTTTAACCGGTGTTTGTGGACTTGTGGTAGTTACTAGTAGTTGGCATTTTTTTAAACCTATAGATAGATGTGGACTTGCTATTGTGCCTTTTGTTTTTCACTCATGGATCACATCAAAAAATTTATAAGATATATATATATATTACAAGGGTGTAAATATCACTAAATTAATTCAGTCCTACGTGAAATTTTTTATAATTAGTTGTATTTTGATCAGTATATATCTAACTGTTATTTTTTGTATGTTTATTATATATATAGTTTTTATTAAATCTCATATAACTTTATTTACAAAATTTCAAAAAATATTTTGAACATATATTTGAATTCGCTGTGACAAGACGAATCCATAAACACCAATTTTGAATAATATTATTAAGTAAAGAATTTTTTAATTCATTAAAATAAAATAAAAATTTATTAAATAAGATAAAATGAAATAATGAAATTTTAGAAATAGAGAATTTATTAAATTCAATCCTGCGTGGAGTTTTGTGGAATTAATTGCATTTTCAACGATTATATCTTTCGCTGCATATATAGTTGTTACTAAATCTCATATAAATTTATCTACAAAATTCCGGAAAATATTTTGAACATACAGTAAAAACCCCCTAAAAGAATACTCTATAAAGGAATAAACTCTCTATAATAATAAAAACTTACGGTCCCAATTTATGTATAAGCACTTTAAAAAAACTCTATTTAGGAATAAACTTATCTTCCCATTTCTATTTATTATTACACGTAAACTATATCGTGGCATCGCCACATAAATTTTATGGAATTAGTTGCATTTTCAACCAGTATATCTTTCACTGTTTATTTTCTGTATATTGGCTGCATTATATAGTTTTTATTAAATCTCATATAAATCTATATACAAAACTCCGGAAATATTTTGAACATATATTTAAATTTATCGTGCCAAGACAAATTCATCTAAAACTTTTCGACTTTATGACTCGCATGTTTTCACAGAGTCGGCTAACAACAATATCTACTATAATTGTGTACTTAAATGCAACTCTATGCATATTCTTCTTGAGTTGTTTATTTATTTATTTATTTATTTATTTGATATAGATCAAGATAAATTTGATGTTTCTATTTTTTAAGAATAGGCTCCATCATATAGGGTTGGAATAGTTGTAAAATATTATTCGGGACATATTTGACTTGGATATGAAAGAAATACCATTTATTTGTGATTCTTAATAGGTAGAGTTTGATGCGAAAAAATGCAGAGTCAACACTACACGACTTGGATAAGGAAGAATAACCTTGAGCACATGTTCGTTCTCCACCATCATGTAAATTAGCTGAGTTAGTGTATCACTGACGAAATGTGGTTAAAGTACCTTGCGACTTAGTAGTAAATAAAATACAGATGAGTAAGTTGATGATGTATACGAGCTTTGATTATAATTTAAATGTTTATAACGATCTCTAAGGTTTAACACTTATTCCCATTTTATGCTTTTATTTTCACTATATGATTTTTAAATTATTTTCTCCTATACGTGCTCTTTTCAGTTCCAGAAGATATAATAGATACACGTGAGTTAATTGGTGGTGTGTTGATCTCTACATGTCTATCAACAACATTTTGCATGTGAAAACCTTCAATTTCCTCTTCTTTATGTATAAGATCCAATCGGTAGGATGAGGTATAAGGGTACTCTTCTCTATTGTTTATGTCTGGAAGGACTGGTTCTGTCCAACCTGAATTCAACCTCGTTCGAAATAATGATGTTCAGGTCCGGTCTGGCATATACTCGAATCCGTTCCAAACCTTTGTTACAAGACTCGACCGCAACAGTTTATGATCAAGTTAGTAAAAATTACATTTTTTCGGCATGGGGGGGAAGCCTACATATACTCTCTAGGCAGTAAAACTCTCTTCGATCTTCTCTCTACTTTCTTGATCCATAACGAGCCTGGGAGATCTGATACTCTCTAGGTGGGGAAACTCTCTCGATCTTCTCTCTACTTTCTTAATCTCCATAACGAGCCCCGGGAAGGGGGGTGGGGGACAACAGTACCATGTGAAGTTATGTTTGTAGAATAATTATTTTTGTGTCTTTGGTGGGGTGATGCATACCACCGCGGGTTGTTAGGAACCGGTGGGTTGGAAAAAATAATCGTAACATGTGAAATTATATTTGTATTTTTTTTTGTGTGTGTGTGGTGGAGTGACCACATACCACCGCGGGATTGTATGAAACAACCCTATTGATTATGGTGTATACTTTTGTATTTTATTTTGGTTCGGTTTGAGGGATACAATTTTTTTCAAAAGACATTTACCTGTTACTAATTAACAAGTCGGGTACGGTAGGACCCTATTTTTATATTTCATATAGTTAGCATAAACACTCAATTATATAATATTGGATGAAGAAGGACTACGTACCGACACCGCGACCAATGTTGTTCACATAAATTTGACTACCTTATTTTTTCGATTAATTTATTTTATCATCCCCTTTTAATTTATTATCAAAAGTAAGCTATACCGTGGCATCGTCACGAGTTAGTACTAGTATCTTTAAATAAAGAATAAAGAGCAATCTTCTTCAGTTTAAATGTGACGTAAACAATCGTATGACGTGCAAGTATCATTTGAAATAAACGTATGATCTCACGAATATACGAATTTTATGTGAGTTTTTTTAACAATAATCGTTTGGAACGCAAATATCATTTGAAATGTACGCATAATCATTACAATCTTTTAGAGCCACCCACAATGTTTACAATCACATAGCTTTCGATCAAGTGTTTAAATTATAGTAAGGTTTATGAACCTCACACATTATTAACGTACATTATGGAAATACCTACCTCGTGTACCTTACGGCCCTAAATAATGCATCTCTATGTGATTTCTCCAGATTCGCGTTAGAACTAACAAGATGTGTGTATGTGTCATTGATATATCCCGATAAATTATTTGGGCGTATCCTTTTCCACCTAAATCAAATGATGGATAATCACTCGTGATATTGTATTGGGGTTTACCCATGCCGCTACTGCAAAAACCGCTAATTATATAAAAACTTCTACGGCTGGATTAAGTAAGTATTGTGAAATACTTGATCTTTCTGTGATATGAAATTCGCACAACATTAGTAAAAATTTAAGTGAGTGTGACGGGTACTTAGTCAGAAAGCACGTGACTATTACCTATATTAAGGAAAATCAACATTTTACAAGAATTCTACGATTATATTTGAAGAATAGCGATCCTCGTAGAGAGTATTCAAATGGTGACATTAGCATAGGATTAGACAATGGGTCGATCTCAAACTTGTGCCACCGAATCAAAACTGTCTCTTCCTGAAACCAAATGTGGTTCATGCACTAGCCTGTATGCTTCACAACTAAGCAAGCCACAAGTCTGGTATATGACATCATGAGCCACCATAATTTCCTCGGCAGAGTTGGGGCGAAATAAGTATGAAGAACCATCTTGCTTGAAGTCTTCACCCTCATTTAGATTTTGTTGATTCCTTCGGAGGATTTTAAGGGCCTTACTCATCTAACAAGAAAGATTTTGATCTTGATGTGTTCGATGATACGAGAATGCATAAAGTGAGTTAACAGGTGAGATTACATATATACTAGTAATTTTAGAGGTATTCGAGTTAAATGAATGGGTTAAAGCATTACAAAACTTATCGAACAAGGACAATGTTGCTTAGTATAATGTACTGTTCAATTGCAGATGACCGACATACCGGGGGTAGTCACCTAAAATACTTATTCCAGACAATGCTTAGCATAAACTTATACGTCACGTAATGAGTAAAATGAGTGTTTGATCATCCGTCCATAAGGAGGATGATACATTGACGGTACTATCAGATCCATAACACACACGTGCCATAACATTATTTATGAAAAGTTGGGGGATAAAATCGACATTTCACACTTATCTCATACCACGTGAGGGGTTTATGAATTTCAAGATAACTTAACGATATATATGTGCCGCCGTCCAGTTTACTAATACCAAAAGCTGCATACATGACATTTTGTTGTTGTTCCAAAGGTAAATGGCCATATGGTTAACCAACTGCATATTAGTATACCATATCACATAAGTTACTGATTGGGTTCAAAGTGTACAAGGGAGTGGTCAATGGTTTGAAAATTCCACATGGTCCGTCTCCACTATTAAGTTGAGGATGTGCAATTTGACCGATATATACAATGCTTGACAGCTGTTTCAGGTATGCATTTTGGCGTATCAATTCTTATACGAAATACATATTCACGAGCCATTTTAAAATGTACATGCAGGAATGCAGGAGACCACAACTAAAAAAAACGTACGGACTAAGTGAAATCCATTTAAATCGGAACACACTCTACCGATCATTATAAGAATCACAATGAACCATCAAATTTCATCCAGATTCACACACACCAATCAGAACCTAAGTGGAAATATAAACATTATTAGTGGAATAAGAAGTAATACAAATCACTACTCAGATTAGATTAAAGTCGAGAACAAATCCTATAGCCCTACTAGGTACACATTTTTGCCCCAATTGAACTCTTTCCCATCCTGCCACAAAAAACCCACCTGGTAAATTTTAGATTTTTGACATTAATAGAAACAATACATTTCCATCAGATATTCATAGTAAAAATGACTATGAATGTTTATTTACAGTACCAGCACATTTCCAGTAAAGAATCGAATCAAATCAAATCAAAATCCACTAGAAATTGAACTTCGATTTTATCAAGACGGGCTAAATCAATCATCTTTTACAATCTGGAGCTAAATCAACCATCTTTTCCCAAAAACAAAACCAAAGCTCAAATCTTTCTCAGCTTCCTGTCACATACATGGAGCTGCAAACAGGGATATGCATCATCATCATCATCATCATCATCTTCATCAGAAAGCAATGGAAAATATCACACCATGGATTGGATTTGAAGACAACAAAGAGTGGAAGAAAGGAGGAAATTTGAGAAGGAATGAAATGAAGAAAGCGTGATGAGACGGCGACATGCGTCCAGATGAGCCACGTGGAAGAGTCTGACTGGACAAGAGCTATGGCTCGATTGTCGAAACTGTATGTATATGCGTGTGTGTATGTATAGGTGATAGTTGAATCCTGCGAATTTTCCGTATTTCTATCTCTAATTTATATAACTTTTGGTCAGTAGACTGAATTGTGTTAATCTCTCAAGAACACATTTTTACCTTTTCTCTCTCTCTCTCTCTCTATCTCTATCTATTTAGTACTTATATCGGTGTGTTGTGTTGTCCTGTTTCTCTCTCTATATTCCTACTTTCTCTCTCTTCACCTCCTCGTTTCTCTCATACCCCTCAATACCCTAATTCATTCCCCTTTATCTGCCCTTGCTCAATCTATCGGTTTGGTTATCAAAGATTTGATTTTTATTACTTCTTGATCTGTTTCAGTGTTTGGTGAGTGGCTCTTATGTTACGGGATATACTGTTGGTTTCTAATTTTGTTGAATTCCAGCTGAATCCTTTGTGTTTTTGTACTCATTTTGATTTCCGTGTGTTTCTTGCATGGTGTGGGTTTAAGTGTTGATGGAGTCATGGATATGATCGTTGAGAGTTTTTTGGAGGTCATGTTTTGTTTGTGTTGCGGTGGTTTGGGATTTTTGTCCGGATTCTGAGTTTTATGGGATGATGTTCTTGAAGTTGTTTCAGATTGTTAAGCAGTTTCAGTTCAAATGTTGTCTATATTGAGCATAAATGTTATGCATTCTTAATATGTTTGAGTGATTCTGATTCGGATCATCCGAGTTGTTTTCGCGGTTTTTAGTTTGCAAAAGTTGATGTTCTCGTTTATTTAAAGCAACTCGATTGGTGAATGTACACGTGCACGAGAGATAGAAATGGAGAGAGATTGTCTAGAAATTCTAAACTGAATGGCTAGAGTTGAGGAGTATCTAGGTGAGATTATGTAGGTTCCTCTTAACAGTCCAATAAGGGAAATGGCAATGTGATTAAAGTGAATGTATATCCTTATGCGGTAAATCAGATTTTAGTGGTGTTATAGATTATAGATAATTGTATTGTGCTTTAGAAATTATCGGAGAGGGATGTTATAAGGAATTAGGAAGGCATGTGAATCTTTTTCCTGTGAAATATGATACGTTAGAGGGGTAGGATATGGATGTATCATTCTCTGGATATTATTCCACAAAACGACAATTTGCGTCATGCAGGAATTGAGATTTATCTTACACGTGACATCCTGAAAATGCTCTACAATTTGTCGTTTTCAAAATGGTTCGTAGCATGTGTGCTCAAACCCGTCAATGCATTCACTTTTACTGCTTGCGACATAGTAAGACAAAGTCAAAATAAAGTACATTTACTTACTAATTGTACGAATTGCATCTCATAAGCTTGTCGGAAGATTATATAACCACTTTAGTTCGAAAGCACTTACTTTGGAAGTTCTCCTAGTCATAACGTGCAACTGATTTTCTGACGTGTCTTGCTTACGAACAATGTTTTTCTATGATCTTCATTGTTATAGGGACGTTTTAAACGAGAATGAATTCTCTTTACACACACATTTTTCACATTGTTTTGTCTGTTCCGATATTTATTTCTACATATGAATGTTTCAGTCATTCGAGGATTCCGATCCATACCCAACACACTTAAACCAGCTGTTTTTATACTTAAAATGCAGTTCATGTCATAGTCATGTAAACATTTATGCTGTATTTCTCATAATATGTCTATCATAACCTCCATGCATTCTGGAGTTCCCTATTGCAGTAACTTTCATCTGTTATTCCAAAAAAACCGTGATCTGATATATATATTACTTTTTGATTTTTTCTGAAGCTTTTCTTTTGAAGTATAAAATAAACTATTATATCCTGAAAAAATGAAGTTTTTCTCGATCATACGAGTACATGGTGTATCCCCGAAGTTTTGTCTATAGCTGCGCATAGTTGCTCTTGGCTTGCTTGTACTTAAAATATTGGTTGGGGTATATACTTCAACTTATTGGATTACCCAAAGATAGGGCATGGCGTGTCTTGACCGCGACTGCGGTTCACTGTCATTATTTTCATTTATACATGCTTAAATGTTCGTTGTAGCAGTCCACATCACTGAGGTTTGACAGATGATATTCTAGTGCTATATTTAATGTTAACTCTCCCGCTAAACTTCTTTTCTGAAGTACTACTTCTTTCATTCCAAACTTGTCCGCGCTACAGTTTTTTTTCCCTTTCCATTTAATAGTAAATTTTTTTTCCCTGATGTGAACTTTACATTTCGTATGCAGTCCACAACTGTATGGGCAATGAGAGAGAAGGGTGTAGAGACGGGAGCCATGCTCAGCAGAGATTGGTTGTTGAAAAGAAAGCGAGGAAAGGTTCCAACTGGTGCTGACAAGTCGAGTGGCAAAGAAAAAAGCTTAAAATCTGTAAACTTTCCATCTGCACCATCATCTGAACATAGTTCAAATGATAATAGTTTAAACAGATTTTCTGCCAAGATAAAAGGAGATGACGGGGTAAGTTATCTTTCCTTTTCATGCTTGTGCCTTATCTTGTGCACATGAAGATGAGGTTAAAGTTCAGTATGGTCTTATGATATGGATATGAAGGTATACTGAAGAAGCTGGGTGTGCATATTCACGAGCCCACTTAATTTAATTGGTGTATTTTCCTATGATTTTAAGAAATGTAACTTCATAACTTAAAAACGAGTGATAAAACAGTGATCTAACCAATCATGAGCAGCGTTTAATGATTTGTAGCTGCGTATTTGCCCTCTTTCAGTATTTCTACGAATGCGTGGTCTGTGAACTGGGTGGAAAGTTACTCTGTTGTGATTACTGTCCCCGTACATATCATCTTGAGTGTGTGGACCCTGCTTTGGAGGTACGGTTGATGTGTTAGTGCTACTGTGAATGTGTTTCTTAATGTCTTGATTATCTTGGTTACATGTAATTAAAAATTCATTTTACCTTCTCAAGCGTATTCCAAAGGGAAAGTGGGAATGTCCAAGCTGCCGCAGTCAAAGGTGTCAGGTTTGTGACCTTGGTGGAAAATTGCTGTCAAGTACTTCGTGTCATCATGCCTATCATTTTGAATGTGTAGATCCTGATTGGCAGGTATGTCTTGTTTGTAGACATAATTGAAAAAGTTGCCTGTTGTTATGCTTAATTTCAATGAGAAAAAAAAAATAATTTATTGCCTTTTCAGAAGCGTGTTTCAAAGGAGAAGTGGGAATGCCCTATCTGCTCTCTTCAAAGTGCTGATCTAGAGAAGGTGAATCACCCCGACCCCATTGCAAAACGAGCACGGACAAAAATTGTAATTCGAAAGTCTAAAACTGATGCTGAATTATCTGCACCTGAAAGTACAACCCCGGGGACTGAACATAAGAATGTTCGAAAGAAAAGGTCTTCAAGCAAAGAGACTTCATCTTTGCCTCGTCATGTGAATAAAGCTGAAGAGTCGGATTGTTCTCCGGATAAGGAACATGACAGTGAACAATGTCATCCAGTTCAAGATCATCTGGCAGATGGTGTAGATAAGAGGATTGATGCTGCTCAGAAAACATTGTCTTCTAAGAAACAGAATTTGAAGTTCAGTGAACAGCCTAATGAGAAAGTACCTGAGGCATCATCTGAGAATAATTCACAGGGCGATAAACCAGTCGTAACATTGGAAGCATCGAAACGTGCAGAAAGGAAAAGAAAGCCTAAGGTTCATTTTGATGATACGGCGAAGAAGCAGAAGACTGACAAGGATAAATCTGGCTCAAAAAGTAATCCTAAAGCAAATGCTGTACGTACGGGAACTTCCAAATCACATGGAAAAAATAAGGTGGTTGTTCCAAAAACTCGCTCAAATCAGGCAGACCAGGATGTTATGGAGGACAGTGTTGATATGAAACCTAATAGCAAGGTCTGTACCCTTCCATTTATTTTGTTTAGTTTTGGTTCTACAAGTTCTATACTATTCTTATGTATTACTGCCTTTCTAGGCATTGAAATGAGTGCATAATATTCTATATAGCTCTACTAGACTAATCAAAAGTGAGTTCTGCCAACTTGTTAGGGTTTTGGACATATTATGACATTAATATATTTTTCATTTGGATATCACCTGAGTATGTCATGTCATATGCACTCGTATAATTCTAAATACACATGTATATTCGTGACTCCTTGGCCAGTTACTTTCTTGTTTTCTTTTCATTTTTTTCCTCTCCAAAGCCTTACATTTGAGCTAAGAACTGTGTTTTTTCAGTAATATGTAGCTTGTGAACTGCAAGCCTTTCTAAGCCCTTAATAGCAAGGCCTCTCTGTGTTAATCTTGCTGAAGTACAGTGTATAACTAGCAGTATGATATGTCCCAGTCTGACACACAAGTTGTTTCTCTTTTTTTTGTTTTTGATTTGTTTTGTTTTCCATCAAAATATTTTTGACATGGTTGTATGGTACACATTGTCTCCCCATTCTCCCTATTTCTTTTAACCCCTGATGATAACTCTGTGGGTGCAGATGGTTTCTAAGGAAGTAGCTCATGAATTCTTGACACCTGATGAAATTTTCCCTGAAACTCAGCAGGTACGGTTTGTCTCAGAAGTCTTGTTATAAATAAGACGAAGTTCCTTAGCCCCTAGTTTGTTGCTGTAGTTTACCAGTGTTTGACTCCAATGATGATTATTATCCTACTCAAAGCAGGTTGACAAGGTTGTTGGTTGTCGCGTTCAAGGTGATAAAACAACATCTGGTTGTAATACTATGCGGATCAGTGCAAATAGCCAGTCTTTAGTGGATTCATTGGTTGCAGAAGATCCAAGTAAGGTACCTGGGGAAAATCCTGGTTCTGAGATGGCTTTGGATACTGTTGGTGGGGTAAACTTAACCAAGGACAATGACGAACTTGACAGCTCTTTTGATGGAGGAATTGACTTGAAGAATCATATAAACGATGAGAAGGTACAAGTGCACACAAGTTGTGTGCCCAATGAATGCAAAGAAAAGCAAACTATCGATTCTTCCTCAGGAGACATCGAAGGTTCTGAAGCATCAATTTTTGAGAAGCATCCGGATGTTGAAATGAGCCAGACAGTTGTGGAGACTTGCATTAATAAGGATAATTCGAAGGACTCTCAAGCTCATGCATCCAATGAGAATGGATTAATAACGGATGTTAAAGAAGACACAAACATTAGCATTGCTCCTAAAAAGAAATCCAAAGGGTCTTCATTTATTGAGTCTGCACCATCTACCGTTTCATATGAGTTTTTGGTAAAGTGGGTTGGAAGATCTCATCTCCACAACACATGGATTCCTGAATCTGAACTCAAAGTTCTGGCCAAAAGGAAATTGGATAATTACAAGTGGAAGTATGGGACAGCTACAATGAATCTGTGCCAGGAACAGTGGAAGATGCCACAGCGAGTCATTGCTACTCGGTCATCCACAGATGGTTCGATTGAAGCATATGTGAAATGGACAGGTCTTCCTTATGACGAGTGCACTTGGGAAAAAATTGACGAACCTGCTATTCCAAAGTTGCCTCAGTTGGTAGATTTATTCAATAGGTTTGAACGGCAGACACTGGATAATGAGACTTCTGAGCAGCATGCACCAATGCAAAGAAAGGGTCTCGTCCAACGAAGTGAAATAACAGCGCTCACAGAACAGCCCAAGGAGCTAGCTGGTGGTTCTCTGTTTCCCCATCAGATGGAAGCACTAAATTGGCTTAGAAAAAGTTGGCATAAATCGAGAAATGTAATACTTGCTGATGAAATGGGGCTCGGGAAAACAGTATCAGCTGCTGCTTTCATTTCCTCTTTATACTTTGAGTTTAAAGCTACACTTCCTTGCCTGGTTCTGGTTCCTTTATCCACGATGCCAAACTGGATGTCAGAGTTTGCATTGTGGGCTCCAGATATCAATGTTGTTGAGTATCATGGTAATACAAAAGCCCGGGCTGTAATTCGCCAATATGAATGGCATGCTTCTGACACTCGAAGATCGAAGAAAACATCTGCACACAAATTCAATGTTCTCTTGACAACATATGAGATGGTTCTCTGTGATTCCTCCCATTTACGTGGAGTCCCATGGGAAGTTCTTGTGGTTGATGAGGGTCACCGCCTAAAAAATTCCAGCAGTAAGCTTTTCAGCATGTTGAATTCATTCTCGTTCCAACATCGAGTACTGTTGACTGGTACTCCTCTTCAGAACAACATCGGTGAGATGTACAATCTCCTAAACTTTTTGCAGCCAACTTCATTTCCTTCTCTTTCTTCGTTCGAGGAAAATTTTAATGACCTAACAACTGCGGAAAAGGTGGAGGAATTGAAGAAACTTGTTGCTCCACATATGCTTCGTAGGCTTAAAAAAGATGCCATGCAGAATATCCCCCCCAAGACTGAAAGAGTGGTTCCAGTTGAGTTGTCATCTATACAAGCGGAATATTATCGGGCCATGCTCACAAAAAATTATCAGATATTGCGCAATGTGGCAAAAGGTGTTCCCCAGCAATCAATGCTAAATATTGTGATGCAGTTAAGGAAGGTCTGCAATCATCCGTACCTTATACCTGGAACTGAGCCTGAATCAGGCTCCGTGGAATTTCTTCATGAGATGAGGATCAAAGCTTCAGCCAAACTAACTCTGCTTCATTCTATGCTTAGGGTGTTGCACAGGGAAGGGCACAGAGTCTTGATCTTTTCCCAGATGACCAAGTTACTAGACATCCTTGAGGATTACATGTCTATTGAGTTTGGTCCAAAGACTTATGAGAGGGTGGATGGTTCAGTCTCCGTGACAGATCGACAAGCAGCAATCTCAAGATTCAATCAAGACAAGAGCCGATTTGTCTTCCTATTATCAACTCGTTCATGTGGTCTTGGCATCAATTTAGCAACTGCTGATACAGTGATTATATATGATTCCGATTTTAACCCTCATGCTGATATCCAAGCGATGAACCGAGCCCATCGCATTGGTCAATCAAAGAGACTTCTAGTGTACAGGCTTGTGGTTCGTGCTAGTGTCGAAGAGCGTATATTGCAGCTTGCAAAGAAAAAATTGATGCTTGATCAGCTGTTTGTGAATAAGACTGGATCAGCAAAGGAGGTGGAAGATATCCTAAAATGGGGAACTGAGGAACTGTTTAGTGACTCACAGACTGGTAAAGATGGTGAAAACATGAACAAAGATGAAGAAGTTACAGAAACAGAACCTACTAGTAAGCGGAGAACTGGTGGGCTTGGAGATGTATACGAGGATAAATGTGCAGATAGTAGTAACAAAATCTTGTGGGATGAAGGTGCCGTTATGAAATTGCTGGATCGCACCAACCTCCAGAGTTCACCTGAAAATGCTGAATCAGAAATAGAGAATGACATGCTCGGTTCTGTAAAGGTTGCTACTTTATTATCATAATTATTTTTTTCCTCATGTTTTGACCACCCTTTACTGTTTTTCTTTTCTCAACCCCCTTAGATTTTGCCTGTACATTTTCGTGTCTCTTGGATTTGCTTTGATGGAGGGAGAGCTTTTCATAAAATTACCTTTAGTGTCTGAATACGGCCAGTTACTTTTATGGTATTTGTTTTGTTAAAGACAGGTTGTACTATAAGTGAACTTTCAAATCAAACAGTGAAGTGATGAATCTGTTCTCATTTCACTGGGTTATTTCTCCTGAATCCTGATACTTCAAACCTGCGTTTTGTAGCTTTCATCTTCTTCTACATTCTGTTTCTTCCCAATCATTCTTTTTACCTAACATTCGTGAGTAATGATTGGTGTCTAACATTGCCTATTTCTCTTGAATCATCATGCTTTTCTGGACATTTAGTCTTAAAATATATATACATGCAAATGGGTTGCTGTTTTATCCATTTGATACAGTTTCAGTTTGATAGACAATTTGCCGTCTAACTTGTTATATCTTAAATTTTTTGTCAGTCGTTGGAGTGGAATGATGAACCTACAGAAGAACAAACTGGAGTTGTGCCCATTGCTATGGCAGCTGATGACACAAGTGGGCAAACCTGTGAAAAGAAAGATGAGAATGGAATTACTGAAGAAAACGAATGGGACAGGCTTCTACGAGTTAGGTGGGGGAGTTTAATCTTGTCCTTAACTTTATCATTCAGCATTATGGTGCGCATGAGTGTTTATTGTAAACGTGTGATATATCTTATTTGCACTTTTGCAGCACTTCTAAATCTTATGTTGGAAATTAGGATAAAGTTTCATGTGTTGGAAGAACTTGATGAGTTCTCTGATTCATGCTACTTGACATGCAAATAGCTTTCAAAAATAAAACCAGTCACTGAGATATGTTTATTCCCTTTTTTGGGTGCCTTTTACGTTTTATTGAGTCTCTGGAAAATGTTGGGACATCCTTAACTTATCGCAATCAGTGGATAAATATTGAATAGAAATCTGCAAGTAAAGTAAGTACCAAGTATAATCAATAAAGTTCAATTCCCTGGACTTCGTAGCAGCTTCAAAAATAACTCAAAGATTAGTAACACAAGTTAGTTCTCCGGAGAACTAAAATTGTTCCGTGAGTATGGTATTTTGTTGGTTTACCTTTCGTAACCTGAATGCTCTGTTCGGGCTGCACTGCAGAAGATGTGGGGTTTGATTCCTAGTAAAGTGCATAGTATATTCTGTTCTGCAATTTCAAATGCTGCATTACAATACTTAATCAATTATGCTAGCTTCGAAATAAGTACTTGAGAATTATTAAAATCCGAGAACTCAAAGAATTGTGCAAAAAATGAATGATTTGCCTAATTATCTGGAGCGGACTTTGTTTTCATTGGTAATCTGTGGACTCAACTTAGATTGCTAATGGCTCATGTAGATGGGAGAGGTTTCAAACTGAAGAGGAAGCTGCTCTTGGTCGTGGCAAACGCCAAAGAAAATCCATTTCTTATCGGGAAGCATATGTTGCTCTTCCTAGTGAAGCACTGCTTGAAGTAAGTCACGTCTGTCTTGATCCCTTATTTCTACACCAGTCCAGTTCCCCTATATGACAACCTGATATGAAGATACATTTTCTGAGTTGATATTTGCTTAATGTGGTATGACAGAGTGGTCCTCAAGAGGAACTGGAGCGTGAGCCGGAGCCTGTCCGTGAGTACACCCCAGCTGGACGAGCTCTCAAAGAAAAATAGTTAGTCTCTCTCTCTCTCTCTCTCTCTCTGCATTCCTGTCAAGTTTCTGATACCTCATAGCAATGTTTTTCACTATTTTGTTTTATCTATATAGGCAATGTGTTTTATCTCTTGATTATATTGAGTATACAACATGGAATAAACGTAGGCAGTATGTATATGTTATTCTTGATTTATTTCCCCTTTTGTTTTTCTTTTCCCCATAAAGTTGGTAAATTTTTTAATAATACCAGGTCATCATAGTTGGTAGAATAACAGTACTTTTGGTGTGACTGCTTAGGAATTGCACAGGTTCGGTTCTGAAATGAATGCTTCTCCTCCCTCAATGCCCAATCTTAAAAATGTCATAGATCGAATAGACAAGTATTCAAAATGTTCTCTTAAATACATGAGAAATGTTATTTTGTCAGTCCTACTTGTGTTGAATTCCATGTTAAAAATCTTAAGGTAGTGAGGGCCACCACCTGAAGAACTCAAGCAGTAAACTATTTATCATTCTCAGTTTTATCTTGACAGATACACGTTTGCGTAAGAACATTTTTAGGTGGATAAGTAAATGTGAAAATTAATAGAGTTAATTATATGGGATGTGCCTCCATGGATAAGTAAATGCGGAAATTAGTTACAAATTACAATGAACTGGATAACTGTACTCCTTGTGATTGGTGTAGTAGTCGTTATTTCTGTTTAATGATTGATGATTAACATGCTGACTGCTAATTATTGATTCATTTCCCTGGTCCACTGATCTTTATTAACATGTTTATTTGTTCTACAGTGGTAAACTTCGTGCCAGACAAAAAGAGAGATTATCTAACCGGGGAAATGAATCTATATCCCCTCTCCCTCCGCCTCGTGCCCTGAAAGACCTTGGAAAGGCTACTTCAACTCATCCTGTTGAAGAACCTGCCGCTGATAATTTGGGACACAATCATAATGGTCAAATAGCAGGACCAAGTAGCACCACTGGTCCCACCATGATGCTGGGACAGACGTTGAAGCAGAAATCTGGTTTTCATGCTGATATACCTCTTATATCTAGTGGACAACAGATTCCCGAAGTTGCCTGGCCGAGTGAACAGTTGCCAGACATGAGCTCTATGGATGCTGAGCGCAATAACTTGCTGCCAGTTCTAGGCTTGTGTGCGCCCAATGCTCCTAAAAACACGGACCGATTGCGACGGAAAGGCTCAAGACCCTCCCAAAGACAGTTAGGTATAGGGCTGGAATTCCCTTTGCCTGCTGCTACTTCTAGTTCTTTTGTGTCAAATGAGATGGCAATGGGTGGTCATGAGCCATTTTCAGCGAGATATCACTTTCCTGATTCTTTGACTGGAACATCTCAATTGCACCCACAGGGTCAGGTCTCTGATAAATATTTGCCCTTTAACCCAGTAAGTTTTCCCATTTACCCTCGTATGTTCTGTTAATTCTTTATCATGTCCAGAGTTAATTTGATTGTTTAATTCTTTGCAGCACTCGTTCAACAACTTCTTGAAGGGTAAAATGCCTGTGGAGCAGGGGAACTCTGGTGCTAGTTTTTCTGATTTTCAGGAGAAGATGTTATTGCCCAAACTACCATTTGATGAGAAGTTTTTGCCCAGATATGCATTTCACAGTGCAAGTTTGCCAAGTACAGCCCCTGATTTGTTCCCAGGCCTATCACTTGGATCCAGAGTTGCAGAGCCGAGTGGTACCAGTCATGAGGTGCCCATGATGCCATTGTTGCCGAATCTAAGATTTCCTCAGGATCTCTCCAAATACGATCAAGCAGGACTGGACATGCCAATGCCATCTTCTTTTTCATCATTTCCTGAAAAACACAGGAAGGTTCTCGAAAATATCCTTTTGAGAACTGGAACAGGATCTAGTATGATGAAAAAGAAGGCAAAAATAGATATTTGGTCTGAGGACGAGCTTGATTATCTGTGGATAGGCATCCGTAGGCATGGGCGAGGCAATTGGGAGGCCATGTTACAAGATCCGAGGTTAAAGTTTTCAAAGTACAAAACACCCGAGGATTTGTCAGCCAGATGGGAGGAGGAGCAGCTCAAGATACTTGATGGCCCAGGATTTCCAGCACTGAAATCTATTAGGCCTCCGAAGCCACCTACAAATCCTGCGTTTACTGGGATTTCTGATGCAATGATGGCACGGGCATTGCACGGAACTGGCTCTGAGGGAACTATGCCTCGGTCATTGCACGGATTGAAATATAATAATGGGCCTGTGAACTTTCAATCACATTTGACAGACATGAGGCTTGGCCTTGGTGGTCTACTACCGTCTGGTGCGCCCAACTTGGAAGCACCTGATCGGCCTCTCCCAAATTGGACTCCAGATACATCATTCCAGGCTCGGTTTTCTCGAGAATTTTTTGCAGGAAGAAACGATGGTTCAGCTGCTTCCTCGAGCAATCCTCCCGAGTCTCCATTTTTGCTGAATTCTCTCGG
This sequence comes from Plantago major, assembly GCA_026545765.1. NCBI lineage: Eukaryota > Viridiplantae > Streptophyta > Magnoliopsida > Lamiales > Plantaginaceae > Plantago > Plantago major. Next base: position 6,716,829 of record CM048840.1, read on the forward strand.
AAGTAGTTACTTGGATTCTTTTAGGGGTAAGCGGGATGATGTGCCTACGTTTGGAAATTTGCCAGGCCATAATAAAGTTGGAAGGAGTGATGTTCCTGATCCTGCCCCAGTTTCTGATTCAAGAGGAAAAGAGGAGGCAACAGCATCTCCGAAAGGAAAGCTGCCTCATTGGCTTCGAGAAGCGGTGAATGCGCCTAGTAAAACCACTGAACCTGGGCTCCCTCCTATTGTGTCGGCAATAGAACGATCTGTTCGTGTTCTTTATGGAGAAAGGTCATCAAAGATTCCTCCATTTGTCATCCCTGGACCACCTCCACAGAGGCCCAAAGATCCACTGCGTGATTTGAAGATTAAGAAGAAGAAAAAGAAGAGGTCTAGTGGACTTGCTAAGCTCCCAGAGAACAAAGATCATGCAGAACATGGTTCATCATCAACTGCCCAAGTGCCTGAATTCACTCCGACAGGAATATCAACTTCACCTGAAGTCTTGGAATTGGTTCCTTGTGTAGAGCCTAGTCCAATTAGTGTTGATGAGCAGAAAGTGGAGCCAGCGTCATTGCCTGGTGTAGAAGATCAAGAAGCAAATCAAGAAGCAACTGCTGCTTCGGGTAAGACTGTTTCCGATCCTTTAAATGTGGTTCTGCCAGATGGTGAGGAAATATCTTCAGAAGGAACGGTATCAGATGATCCTGCTAGCGAGCGTGAATCCTAGATAGATGATAGAAAGCGAAAGTAGGCTTCGCTTTTCAAACTTGTGGGCTCGATTTTGTAGTTGGGATTGTTGAGTGGTGTAAGTATAGGAGAATCTTAGATATATTGTTTGTTAACCTGTAGGATTTTGTACAATATGATAAACTGTAGAATCTTGCTGTTACATATGATTTTATATCTATACCAGTATCAGTTTGCCAGTGAATATACACTTTTGCACTTATTTTGCACAGATATTGCACAGAACCTCCATTCTTGATCACCTATCTCATGTTAGCACCAGCTGGTGTTTGGTCTTTCTGTGTCTGTCCAAGTGGTGTTTGATCTTTCTGTGTCTAAGTGCATGTTAATCTGAAAGTGGTAGTTATGCTAACAGTGCCAAATAGTCCTACCAGTTCTACTTCAAACTCATATGTATGTAGTAGTATATTAATTTCCGTACCATATAACTTCATACATTAAAAAAAAAAAAAAAGCAGCTACACCCACCCAATAAATGCAGTAATAAACAATTCTAACTTTATACATATAAATTACTTACATATTTTGTCACTAAAAAAATACATTTCCTCACATTCTTTTATGTTTATCAAACTTTTCATCTAAATCTAAGCGTCGAGGGAGTAATTTTAGCTTACTTTCTTCGTTTAACTTTGTTTTTTTTTTTTTCATTTGCCAAACTTACTACCTGGATCCAATTGGAATTAAACAACATAATCGAGTACTATTTTGGGATAGAATTGACAAAGAAATCAATGGAACTTCATTTTTCAAAGAAAAATAAATTATGTTTACAGGCTAGAACTTCCCCCATGGGAACTTTTTCTTATCATTATATATCATGAAAGATACCACGCAGAATGTCATTCGTACCTTCCCTTTTGATTTGTTAGATCATAGTCCCACACTCACCGTAGCATATGGACTCCATTGCTACTGAGAGATGGTGACACCATTAGAAGTGATATCATCATCCCAATCTGGGTTGTCTCAAGTGTCAACCAGCCCAGTCAACCAGTAGCTCCATGTGTCATCCCTATAGATACCCATCGGATTCATATATATTTCAGATCAAGTGTACCCGAAAATTCACCTGACCATTAAACTTTTTGTCATCTTTGATCAAAGTCGTGCATTTTATATATCAGATTGCTCGTTACGAATATAAGCCAGGACGAGCCTTCTTGATTTTGGTTGGATACCTCTTCGTCATACAAAACTCTAAACTCTCAATCCAAACAGGTGCATAACTAACTTCATGATTTGGTGTCGCGAACATCTCTAAACCTAAACAGGGCAGTTTTCGAAGTAATATCCAACACTAGATAATGAAAAACCAAATTGCAAACCAATAGTAGTTGGAAAGTGTACCGTGAAAAATAGCATCAGACGATACAGTCATACAACACGACGTCCGAACTTATTTTTTTTCACTTAACAAACCTTCAAGCAGGTGATTCACAAACCAAATAGACCCACAAGTATAGGGAAACATAGTACAGAGCAGAATACATACATATAGTTCAAAATTGTGGTGGGATCGATTATATGATTATCAATTCTTCCAACGTGCAGAATCTATATATGCAGCAGCAGCAACAATCCCATAAGTTTTAAGCAGTATTGAAATAAATCAACATCTCTTCCTCGTTTTTCTGCCAGCTTACATTTGCTTTCACCTGTTAGGCCACAACTAGTGTAAGGCCGCTTGGGTGAGATCATACAATGGCTTTGTGCCATAGTGCATCCTCCTCATCAAGGAAAACTTTACAAGCCACAAACAAAAGCGAAATTCAAAGCATGTTATGTTCAGCTAAAATGGTAGGATTCGCCCCAACATGCCTATCTAATAATGTGGGCATCCCAGGAAAGCCGAAGAAAACTGCAAACCATAACTGCCATATTCAAGATTTTGATCTATTACCCACTGACTCCAAAAACAGACATAAAAATCACAATAAGACAGGTACTAAGATTATCGCAGGTACACAATGCATTTCATTCCTTAAAATCGAATTATTGGAATTCAACAATATTATGGGAATATCCTCTTTAAGATCGTGCTACAACGATTTTTTTCCTAAACATAACCAAATGGAACTGATTGTGAAGAAGAGAAAAAACCACATACCATATGCAGTTATTCCATAATTACTTTGGCCCCAACTGCTTTCATCTTCTCAATAATCTTTTCACCTTCTTCCTTCGTCACTCCCTTCTTAATGACCACAGGCACCTTCTCCACCATTTCCTTGGCTTCTTTCAATCCTAATTCAGTAAAACTTCGAATTTCCTTAATCACCTTGAGCTTGGAGGCTGCATCAAAAGACTCAATCTTGAGCTCAAAGGCTGTCTTTTCTGGTTTAACTTCCTCCTTAGCTGCTGGACCACCCGTTGCCCCACCCGCTACAGGGACTCCACCAACCCCCGGCTTCATGACTCCCACGACTGGTGGTTCCTTCATGCCTAACTTTTTCATCACAATCGATCCAAGCTGAGAAGCTTCCACAATTGTGAGACTAGATATTTCATCAACAAGTCTCCACACCCTTTCAGTGGGAGGACTACGATGCTCAGAAGGATCGAAAGTTGCAGGATCGTAATCAGCTGGGAGCCTTCTTTGGTCTACCTCAACTTCTTCCTCGTCTTCAACCTGTCTTGCAGGTTGACCAAAGTGTCTATACAGTCCAGTTGATTTAACCAAGCAAGACCGAGTAAGAGGAGAGTACAATCCACATGTCAACCTAGGCCTAACTCTAGTAATAAAACTCATCTCCGACTAGCGTAGGCGTATATAACCAGTCTGTTAACTCAAAATTAAATGTATACCATCAGAGCCTACCCTGTAAAATCCAAAAGATAGTAACTCAGTTAATAAAAAGATGTGATAACAGCAGAATACAAGACATAACAAGCAATATGAACAGAGAAATGTATACAATTTCATCTTTTTTTAATTGGTTCACCAAGAATACATCGTTTTGCTTGTCATCAATAATCAGCTTCTAAAGCTGATTGCCCTAAGTTCTAACGAGTTTTAAAACCCCGTGATGCGTATATTTTTCCATTCAATAAAATCAGAGCTTAGGCTTTTTTACTTAAAGAAAAAGAACAGTACGGGGCACGAAATGCAGCACTTGTGTTAGGTAAGAAGCAGTGAAATCAGAAGCAAACAAAACAAAGAAAGTGATAGATTTAACAATCTAAAGAAATTCCAGCTGCACATTACCAGTTGAACCAAGATAATTATCCCAAAATTCTAAAATAAGGCAAAACAGATGAGCAAATAGAATCATTTCCTAAAATTATATGATTCACACAAAACAATTAAAATCCAAAGGAAAAAAAAAACCCAGCTTTGAACAAAATCTAGTGAATAGGTTAAAAATTTGCATCTAGCTGAAACCAAGACAATGTCGAGAAATACATAATCAATGAAAAGAATAAAAGAAAGTAGGAAGAAAATGAAAAACCTGTGAATTAATCTAGAAGCGAATCGGCACGAGAAAAGTTGAAGATCGACGGAGAGTGGCAGTAGGCGACTGTGGAGAAGAGACGGTGATGAATCGAGAATTAGGGTTCTATAGTTTATTTGAGTGTCACAATGAGAACGACCGGTTGAGTTCTTTTCGGTTCTGAAAGAGTGAAAGCTATTGACCGGTTCAATGCTGCTTCACCGATTTTTATAAAATAAAATAAGGGTTAATTACATCTCCTCCCGTCCCAAATAAGTTGTTCAGCTTTACGGTCCACAAACTTCAACGAATTAACTTAATACCAATGCTTGTTAAATTAAACTGTAATTGTAAAATGTTCAATTCAATTATATAATAAAGCTTATCCATCTGAACAATTCATTACATAAAAATGTATGGTGTAGCTGTATAGGATTTAAAAATCCGAGTTAATTCCACTTTACACTGTTTAGTCTTACAAAATAACATTGCATGTATGATTGAAGCATTATGGAAGCACGAGAGAGAAACTTTAGCTTCATCTTATTAAATTAAACATACTTTGGAACGTGTTTAATTTATAGGTAGGTTATAATATTACATATTTTCTTACATTTCAACCATATATTTTTTGAGTTTTTAACAATGTGATAGTGGGTTCTATTATCCTATTGTACATGTCTCACATCAATTAACACGGAGTTAATTTGCCATCTTTAATGATTCCTGACTTTGTATCATAATTTGTAATTACAGCAAGGTTAAACTACAAACTTCGTGAACTGTTATGTGTTTTATGCTATTTGCATTTGTAGTTTTTGCCTATATGCTAAAGGAGCTTTAAGCAAATATAAGAAATACATCATTTTAAAAGCACACGCGAAAACTCAGTTAATTAACTTGAGATGATAGTTCACCATTTATAAATCCCATACATGAAATACATTGTAATGAAACCGCGTTTGGTAGGTTACCTTTTTGCTCAACTGAGGTGCATATACCATTTTAGGTGGTAACAACTAATCAGGATTAAGGGACAGTAAACCTTGCTTTTCTGATTGTCTAAACAATTAAAGAAGAAAAGAAAATGCAACCAAATGTCATCACTCGAGCACTATTAATGCTAATGAATTAATTACTCCAATTCTCAAACCATTCAAATCTCTATTTCCCATGTCCCCTTTGAACTCACAACCATGAACCAACTCAAAGACATAGACACTGTAATGAGAAAGAACTTGTCATCAACAATGTTACTGACAATTCTCATTCTCTTTCTTCTATCAGAAAAAACTCGTTCTTCTTTAAGTAAGTTGAAGCTAATGGAATTCCAAGAAAAACTACAACAAAAGACAACTTTCAACATCACTTTTTCATCTCCACTGTCAAACTCATCTTCTCCAAAGGTGACAATCATTTTTGCTCTAGTAGCTAATTCCTCATTTCTTGCCAATTCATGTTCATTTCTTGGTAGATTAGTAGATTCTTGGTGTTATAGTTGCAAAACCTTTTATGACCTGTATTAGCTCCAGCATCCCTATACTCGTGTAAACTTTGTGGTTGATCTATAATATTTTTACCGTTTCAATAAAAAGAAGTAAATTTTTTGGTTTTTTTTTCATATACAGAGCAATGGCAGAGTATTTTATCCCATTGGCTACGGAGCGGACCCTACCGGCACGCAAGATAGCGCGGCAGCTATACTGGCAGCCTTAAACGACGCAAAGGAACTGCAAAACGGGTTCAACTTGCTACCCGGGATCAACGATTTAGGTGGTGTTGTAATCGATTTGGAAGGTGGGAGTTTCAAAATCAGCAGTCCTGTTAGGTTCCCGCCTGGCATTGGCAACATTGTGGTACGTTGAAACTCTTACGTCCTATTAGGTTGTGTTTGCAAATGATTATCGAAAAAATTAACATCGCAACACTTTTATGAAAATGTAGATTGAATATGGTTTCTTTATCTGATTAAATGTCATCGATTCATGTACATGTAACACTAGAAACTAGCAACTGCATTGGGGTTGCAGATGTCAACAAATTAGAATGGTCGGGAAGCTAAGTTTCTCTTTATTCACGTTATAAATTGCTTTTCTAACTAGAAACAACAGTTTTGAGTCTAAAGATTTTGCCTTTTGTTAAAGTTGGTAAACACGCTTTTAATGCATGGTCATCTTCATCTTTTGACAATAGTACTATTAAAAGTTGTATAGTCTCGAGACAATGCAGAGCTCGCAGTTTACAATGGTTTAGAAGATATTTTTAGGTTGCATTTATGATGCTCTGTTTCGGGAAAACAAATAGACTAAATATTATACTAGTATGTTTAATTTTCGCCCCTGCCTATTCAGACTAAAATGAACTATTAGTAGTAGTGTGGATTTAAGTTTCGTGCACTTAAATAGTCATGTAATGGACTAATGGTAAAGCATTTGAATTGTTGTATGCTGATGCTACTCATAATTAAGGTACAAGGAGGAACTCTCCGAGCATCAAGTTCATTTCCAGGAGACAGGCATTTGATCGAGCTATGGTCACCAAATTCACAAAAAGTGTCGCAATCATACGTTGCACCCGGTACTGGTGTCGAATTAGACCATAACAACGGAATGCAGTACGAAGATATCACTTTTCGTGACGTACTCTTTGATTCCAACCTCCGGGGCGGAAATCTCCTAGTCATTGACTCTGCTCGGATTCGCATAGTCAACTGCTTCTTCTTGCATTTCACTACACAAGGCATCCTCATCGTTAGAGGCCACGAGACTTTCATATCAGGTCAGGTCCAGCTTAAATTTCAATGTGTTTCATGTTTAGAAGTGGGGGCAGGAATACAATTCAAGAGTGCAATGTAAGCATACTAAGAAAGTTTTAAAAACTTAGCCCAAAAGTTGCACTGGTATAGCATATCAAACAAATGGTACAATACTATAAACTTTGAAGCAGAGGTAACCAAGAAAAATCTGTTCAATGTGTAGTACTAGACCAGGTCTATGAATTTTTCATAGACCTTGTGGTTGGTAATCATCTGCAACACAACAAATGTATTTGCCGGTGTGGAGCATTGTTAGCAACACCGTCTACAAAATTAGTTGTACACCCGGTACGTACAAGTAAGTAGTTTCCTAGTGATGATACTTTGACATATGCAGGTTGCTTCTTGGGGCAGCACCCTACAGTTGGGGGAGACAGAACAGAAAGAGATTACAGTGGCACGGCAATAGATATTGCCAGCACAGATAACGCGGTCACTGATGTGGCAATTTTCTCAGCAGCAACAGGCATTATACTCCGAGGCCGTGCTAACATAGTAACCAGTGTACATTGCTATAACAAGGCCACTTACTTTGGCGGTGTTGGTATATATGTAAAATCGGCACAGAACAGGATTGTGAGTCCTTACTTGGATTACAACAGTATAGTCATTGAGGATCCTGATCAAATCCATGTCTTGAATGGATTCTTCTTGGGGGATGGAAATGTTGTGTTGAAGTCGGTTCAGGGTCGAATTATGGGCCTGAACATAGTTAACAACGTGTTCTCTGGCAATCCTAAAAAAATGTTTCCATCCGTGAAACTTGATGGCCAGTTCAGGAATATTGATCAGGTGGTGGTTGACCAGAATGTTGTAGATGGGATGAGTTTGAAATCGACAGTAGCAAAATTGACAGTGGCAGGAAATGGAACCAAGTGGATTGCTGATTTTGGTTCCATCTTGTTGTTTCCTAATAAAATTGATAATTTGCAGTATTCGTTTTACGCAAGAGATGGTGTTGTAGATGGATTTCCAGTGCACGCTGTGACGAATGTGTCTAATAATGTGGTGGTGATTGAGAGCCAAGTGCCTACAAATGCAGTTGTTTCGGTTTCTGTTGATCAGCATAACTTGGCAGGAGAGGGAAGTTTGTGAACTGTCCTGTTCTTGTTCAATGTCTTAATTTTTAGACTACAACTTTAATTAAAGAAAAAAATCAATGTAACCATTTTATTCTCTTCATTTTTTGTTTCTTGCAGAAATTGCATAGACCATGATTCATAAAAGCATCCATACATGTGAAAACTGTTGAATATATCTATCCAATTCATGGATGACACGAAAAAATCGTTAAAATGGAGATGCAGATACTAATATTTACATACGATTGCGGTAGTAACTATATTTGTTCTCTAGCTAGCAATAATACGTTGACCGCAATATTTTAACAGATTCTAGCTAGATGATTTAAGATCATGAAGAACACAAAAAATTGATCATCTATGAGCACACTTACTTCAATCTTGATCTATCACCAAAAATCGTCGGTGCTGTTGCTAGATCCTGCAGGATAAATTCCAGGCTCTGACAGTTCTTGCAACATGATGGCGAGATCTTCGTCTATAGTCAACTGCTCAGGTCTGGAGTTTGCAGCTTCACCAGATGGAACAATAGCAGATGCAGCGAACGGTTCCACCATATAGTTGCTGTTGATTGAGTAACTACAGTAGTCTGCGTTCGGATGCTCATGCTGGTGCAGAAGGCTTGTTTGTTGATCAGTAACACTATTGTTGTAGTTATTGTACTGAGCAAAGTTTAAGGTGATTGGTCCTTTACGTGCCCCTAATAAGTTACTTGAACTGTTGCAGCCAGTAAATTTCTGCACGAGGGATCGGAAATTGTCAGGATTTGCGTTGAGGAGAGTCGTAGGCGATTTCTTGGAAGCTCTTGAGCGCCTTCTGACTGGCTTCGCAATGCTGCCAGTAGGCGTTAAACTGGACACGGGTGAGACTCTCGGGCTCAAAGTGGGGTCATCAGGGCTGATCACGCTGCTAGCAGCATCGAACGGAACACTCAAGGCGGGTGATTCGAACATGTGATCATCTTGTAGGTACAAGCTGTGGCTCCATTCTTGGAAGTTGTTCATGTTCATCAAGGCGTTCATATGTGCCAACTCTTTACTTTTACTGAGTATGTATGTTTTGTGAAGAGTCTGATTAAATATCGAGTGTTAGCTTGAACGGATTTATATAGCCATTGATTGATTGGTCTAATGATGGAGATTAATTAAAGGCTCCTTAATTAAATTATGATGTTGAATGTTGACCTGTCACATTTTATGATGTCAGGTTAAGAATTCTATTTTTCTCATGGATTGGAGTTGCTGCAAGGAAGCATTATGGATAATTGGATATGTCTAAATTTCATGAAATATACTGTATGGTCTAATTACAAACTTGTTCTACAATCTGCATATTTATTTATAAGTCCAAAATCAAAATCAAGGGTTCACTTACTGAATTTCAATTATAATTAAATAAAAATAATAATGATTAAATTGTGATGTACATATGTTACACAATTGCGATAAATATTCAGGTTATCATAAGATCCACATAATATTTTGAAATAATCTCACTGACTTTTTTTACCTTTCAAATTAAATTATACTCTAAAGTTAAAAAAGTAAATAAAATGAAAGCATTAGAGATTCCATGAAACTGTTCGTATAATTAAGAGTGAGTGTGTATATATAATATGGAAAAGTAAATTAAAAGATAAAAATAATATAAAATTTTTATTAGTTTTATTTTGAGTGAGTGTGTATAGTTGAGAAATTTGTATAATTAAGTGGACATATATGTAAATATTTAACTTGTGTAGGGGTGGTAGATGGATATATAATGGTCTGGTTGGGTATTTTGATGATGAGATATACAAGCTTACATATGCCATTACATCATTCATACTTTGCTTTCACATTACTAATTAGGGAAAATTACATAAAGAACCCAGGTTTATGTAAAATTACTTTTAGACCCCAACTATTAAAAGTTTACATTAAAATGTGGAATGACTATTATATCCTAATTTTCTAAAATAAAAATTCTATAAAAGGAAATGATGACAATACAACATATATAAAGCACGAAAAAAATTAATAAATAGAAAAGAGAAAAAAATAAAAAAATTAGCTATTGTAGCTAACTATAGTTGAGGCGGAGTTGTTACATCTCCGTAGCGTAGCTTAACAAATGTGGCGGGGCTACAAGCCTACAACAGCTCCATAATGCTTCATCATGGACATAGGTCGGAGCAGCTCCGCCCAAATTCATATCATGGACATAGGTTGGAGTAGCTCTTTTTTATTTTTTAATAAGATTTTAAGTTTATTGATTTTATTTTTACTCAGTTTATATCTTACTTTTTATCATTTTATTGACAAAACCTAGCTATTTTTTATAAGTTGGGGGATATAATAGTCATTTCACACTTTTTTAACGTTGTCTTTTACCGGTGAGGTTAAAAATTCATTTTTAGCAGAATCCAGGTTTATATGTAATTTATCATATACTGGGATTTTTATGTAATTTCTCTTACTAATTAATTATCCCTAGTTCAGTCACTAAGAAAACTAGACTACCATGTAAAATGGTAGATCGAACTAATGTGTGCAGCAATCCATCGAACAATCTCACATGTTCAAAATTAATTCCAAGAAACAGTCAATTAAGAGGAGGATTCTGCAATTTTTCAAACGTTATGGAATGATTCAAAATACTTGATGAATATGTACTATAGAACAATATATCATGCATATACAAATTTAAAAATCATAAGACGTTATCGTACGATATGTTCGAGTAAACCAGAATTTGTATCTGCACTAGTAAGTTGCAGCCCTAGATTATTAGGCAGAAACATAGAAGAATTTTATCCTTATTATTTACTTGTATTAAAAATAATCCAAAATAATAATAAGTTTTCCTATATTCTTGATCGGTCAAGTATGTTGTTTAACTGTAGCTTAGACCGAGTCTGTACGACAATACTTGTACATGTAACATGTTGATTTGAATTATGTACAACATGTTGATTTGAATTCTAAAACCATAGATGCATACATAAAATCCAATTTGCTCAACTTGCACATAACAACCACTATACATATCTGTCCCATAATAGGTTAATTGCACATTTGACTTTTAAGTCAAATTGAATCACAAATTAATCTTACATTATATGGAGAAAATATATAATTAAATTATATTATTAAATTGCACTTCATGAACTTTCAAATTTTATTACATATTTTTCACATATAATTTAAGAGTAATATATGGTCAAACTCGATTAAAAAGATAATGCAGAGTCAATGTAGTTTGTTATAGGATAGATCGAGTAATGTTTATTAATGATCTCCAAAATGAGTCTATGAATTGGTCCAAACACCGTACTGGTAGCTGCTCTGCAATGATCTATGATGATCATGGGAATTGTGAAATAGTACTAATCAACAAATCTTTAATTTCATAACAAAACTAATCTGGTAATTAAAGAAAAAAGATTAATGAGTTCCTTAGCGGTTACGAATGGGCAAAACTACACGAGAGGTTGACATCTGGAGTTAAATAGATGTGAACGAAATCAGGGGAACAATAAACAAATTGATCACCAGGTATGTCACAAGTTGACCAGATTAATGATATATACTAATTCCTCCGTCCTTTCCATTTTAACTTTTTACAGTTAAATTTTTTCAATTTTAACTACGAATTAATCTTAAACCGAAAATGTAAAATGTTCACTTTTTTATATAATGAAACTTTAGGGACTAAATTTTCATTATATCATTTAATTGAATATTTGATATTTGCAGTTTAAGATTAATTAAATGAAAATAAAAAAGTTATTAAAAAAATCAGTGAAAGTTTATTCCGAGGCAAGAAGTAACTCCTGCCAAGCCAGTATATGTGACTGATCCATATGACCTATTCTCATGCAATTATTAAGTACAAAATTAGCGCCAATTAAGTTGATGTAAGTATAATAAACGATTAGGATTTGAACAATGAACAGTACAAGATACAACTTCCAAGCAAATACACTTGCGTGAATATTCTGTTACTTGTAGTCTAGATTTTGATTAATTGCTGTCTTCGTACGGATTACATAACATTAACTTGGTCACCAAGCACATTATTCAAACTAATTATTAACAAAGATGGAACCTTCACGTTCACCAACTCATGCATCAACGATCTTGCATTGGGTGACGCGTCATGAGGCGTAATCGGCTGATGACGAAATCTGTGACGAGATTATGCTGCATTGTTGACGCGTCGTCACGCCGTCATGGAATTAAAAAAAAATTAATTTTTAAATTTTTTTACATGTTTACCGTATTATGAGAGTGTTTAGAAGTTGAAATTAATGAAATTGTATTTATAAAAGTGGAGGGGTGTTTTGAGGTGAAGAAAGTTTTTTAAGTTTAAATAAGAAAGAAAAATGAGCTGGAGATGGGATGATCCAAACATAGTCAAAAGTGGTATATTTATAGATCTCGGAAAAATAAAGTGTTGGTGATTTTTATTTACTTTTTGCATTTTTATTTTGAAAGTTATATCCATTTAAAAGTGCACAAAACATAAATATTAAAAAAAAAAGGTACTGCCCAGAGGGCGAAAATGAATCCTGCCTCGTTAGGTGATGCGGGATTTGGACGGGGCGCGCATGGCGCGTGCCGTTTCGGGATGAGGGCGGATTGCAGGCCGTCTAACGTTGTAAGATTACTTACGGACATGGCGTTAAATTCCTTGACTGATCAACTAAGATTTAATCCTGGTGTTTGGATTATAGTTTTCACATTATAAACTTTGACTCAATTTTTTATATGCTAAAAAGAATCATTTATCTTTTTTTTGGAACCAATAGATTTACTTTCTCATTATCAAAAATAAATAAGTACAACCAATCTAAAAATATCCAGGTAAGACAATCTAAATCAACTAAAAGAAACTAGATTTCTAACCACTACACAATGCTAACAGTAGCATAATTCATATGAGTACTCAAGTTCTTTCTCATCAAGCATCTAGTCACATGACAATATGTTGAATATCAGCCAGCAACTTTGTACTCCAACTTCCTTTTGCGAAGAGAATCTCATTGCGTTTCCTCTAAATAACATAAACCGTTTCTACTATGGCTATCTTCAAAATTTTCCTCGCGCTTCCTAACTTCACTAACCATCCATGCCATCTCCATGTTCCATTCCATCCCAACGGTGTATGTTGAAAACCCATCCAAGTAATCAACTGAGCCCATACTCGAGCAGTAGCAGGACACGCAAAAAAAATATGCTCTAAAGATTCGTTTCCTGGACATAACACACATACTCCATCAGTAATTATCCTTAGTATTTTTCTATCTTTACATTTTCAATTAAACTATATAATATTAAAATCCATCTCATCTCATCTTTTTTTATATATAAACATAAATTCACTTTTATACATCATATATATAACAGCCCTATAATATATCTAAGACTTTAACTATATACCAAATATGGACCATAGTATTTGGCATTCAACTTCAAACTCAACTTGAGAGTTTTCAAGTTGGTGAATAGTACTAGACTTAGATTGATTTTTAAAGTTTTGTATTTGATAATAAATCGTGTTATTTATAGGGTTCAGTAGAATGTTTAAGTTTTGAAGTTTTGAGTTTTTCAGTTGATTAATAGTAATAACACAACTCGAATAGTGTATAGTGTAGAGTATAGAAACAAATAAAAAAAAGTTGGTAGAATTCAACTCAAGTTAAGAGACAACACACCGACTTTTTCTAACTCAATTAAAACTCTGAATACTATTTATATGCTACCTCTCTGCTATAATCCGCCCCCAATAACTTTGATCCTGGACACCCTGTAAGACTAAGGGGAAAGTGAGACATGTAGGGGGGGCGGCAAAGGAAATCAAACTTGTCTATGAATGGATGATAATTATTGATAAGCATAACAGTAGATTGCGCTAAGCTAGTACTATAATGGGATGAAATAGTGGTCAAGCCTTAAATCCAAGACCAGATCATAATCGAACCCCGCACGAAGTTTCGAAGATTGACCTTTTTATAAACTGTATATTAAATCAATTTAAGTGTAGCACTGTAGAAGTACCAAGTAAGTGAAGTAATGACCAATAATAAGTTAAGTGTGACTAAAAGTCTAAAACGGACAGTGACTTCAGAACGACCAATTCTCTGTACCTGCCTCAGTCATATAAACATAAAAAATCAGAACTGATTCATGGGTATTCCAGATAAATTATCATGCTTACGCTTTTACTTTCATTTAAGTTAAAGTATATATTTAGCTAGTGTAATTGATGTTTTAAAAAGAATAGATATGGAGTACAATTATGGATTAAGCTACATCCTTAAGAGAAATTTAACCATTGCATTTACAATGTGCCTGAGCCTATATAAATTGTAAATGTAAGTGTTTTTACAGTGATAGTGGTGTGCCGAAAACACCCATGTTATATAATAAATAAAAACAGTATTCTCAGTGTTTTCTTTGGTATTTCGGGAACACTAGATTTGTATTGTGAGGGAAAATACCGTTGTACATGAGATTTATTATTGAATTTTGCCTTTATTCACTTTCTTAATTGGTTCTTTGTTAGTGTTGCGCAGATATATTTAGATTGAACGAGTTTGGAAAAGTCAAGTGATCTTGATTGATTTGTTGGGAAGTAATAACTTATCCAACAAGTTAATTAAGAGATAAACAAGGATCTGGATGTTTATGGACTGATGGGCTTTGAAGAAAACATGGTGTTGAGAGTTTTGCAACATAAGGGAAGCAACAAACAAGATCTTGGATCGATTCAAGAAGACATGAAGTTGTAGAAGTCGACTAGGACTTGGAATCCTAGTGCATATATATACAAACTGTGAGATCACAACAAATCTGATATGCTCTGTCGTTGGAAGTAATTGGTAGTATATATACAACAAGAGCTCATCTAGACAGACACGCACGCAAGACACAAGAAACCAAGGTTTTCGTATATACATTGCATACATTATATGTAGTAACATACATTTCGAAATGATTGTTGGAGGACCTTATTTCACTTATCACTTTTTATGGGTTTTATCTAACTTCTCTGTGTGACTCAGAGTTAAGATAGTTAGATGGCTTTTTCTACGGTCAGACAGGCTTTCACCCTGCTTGACAGGCGTACAGTTACAAATTTACACATATGTTCCAATTAAATGTAAAAATATAGAAATTATCCACACGACTAAGCTAATACTCACATGTCCCATTTTATCTACAGGTCCATACTTGTATTGGTGACGGTTTAACCTCTTGGAATGTAATTGGAGTGGAATTTAGAATTTGTAACAGGTTTAACCCTCTTTGGAATCTGTTGTGGCGTGATTCAAACCCATGTATGATTGCGATTTGTGAACCAAATGACTTAATATCATGATCGATAGAATTCCATTGCATTTTAAAACTTGAATTATTCAAAGTAGTTTGATAATTCACAAAATTTAACTAATTTTGTAATTCAAGTTAAATCTTATCCGTCCATATATTATACCTATTTAATTTGAATCTAGTATTTCATTCATGACAACTTCCATTCCTTGCACCGTTGCATGAACACAGAAATATATTTACATGCCGTTATGATTGCATGAAATGAAACATAGTAATATAAATATTTGAGAGAGATTTTACATTTTTGCACTATCTTGCTCTCTTGTTGCAATGTTGCTAGCTAGCTATATATAAAGCCTGAAATGAAATGAACAAAAATAAAACTAGTAGCTAGCTAGCTACTAAACTATGCTAGCTATAACTAGCTATATGTTCAGTAACGATACTGATCATGATCATATGATCTAAACTCATGGTAATCAGGACCAGCTGCAGGTTGATTATGATTTGGAGGATTAACTGCAGGGTAACTAGAGGCCTCGTGGAAGCACAACGTAATCGGGCCTTTCTTGTTTGGATTTGATCCAGATCCTGTGTGTTGTTGCACCAACGCTCTGAAGTTTGTAACATTCGCATTCAGAAAAGTCGTCGCAGCCCTAGTTGAAGCTGCTTTGTTGGAACGCCTCCGTTTCTGTTTACCATTAACCGGACTGGTCTCTGCAGGGATCGAACAACCGTTTTGGGGAGCCGGAATTGTTTCGTTTGCCGCATTGAAATCAAATTCTTGGTAATTTGACTGCAGCTGGTAATAGTCTAGTTCCCATGCTTCAGAATTAGGAGGTGAAGCTAGTATTTGGTTATTGTTAGGGAAATTCTGCATGGTATATGGATTTTGCTCAAGTCCTTTTTTCAGGTTGGTTTCTTATGCTGCTATTGGAAGTGAAGAATTCCTAAGTCGCTAGCTACTTTGATCGATATTGATACACACATTTTATATACAAGAGTCATAGAGACGGAGAGAGATAGATAGTCATTAGTCAAAAGTCAATAACTGATAAGGAAATATGCATCCACAAGTCCACTACTTGCGTGCTGACTGTCCAAGAAGAGAACAGATTTTGCTGCTTCCTGGAACCTTCATTGTTCAAACACATACTTACATATGTGCACCAGTCATCATCAACATGCAATGCATTACCACCAATGCTTACTCACTCGACTACGTTCCGTACAATTTCATATATTTTTACTTTTATGTTATACTATTTTCATATTGCGAATGCATGGAATATTTCTTTGACAACATAATTCATTTGTAAATAAGTTATTTAAAATATCATCTTTCGGTACTCTTAGGAGGGGAGATAACAGTATTCTAAATCACTTACTCGTAGGAAATTAAAATGATTTAGGGGATGACTCAATAATTAAAGGAAGTTGTTAACAGTACAAAGACAGGTGACCTAACCGGAGCGCCAATAGTGTGCTTCTCAAGGAATTTCATTGACCAAGCTATATAGCCAGCCAGCCAGTCATTATCCACACGACTAAGATTTTGGGTAAACCTTTTGTTTTATTTTATGTCATTCTTATGATGGAGTACGAATTAAAAGGGTTAATTTGTGTCATGAACCTTTCACAGTTAATGTAACGAAAAAAAGACTCAAATCATAATAATGAGTTAAAGGAGAGACCCTTGACAACTTTGCACTAAAGTATAGGTTATTCTTTGCTTCTCATTTCAAGACAGTTTAAATTTGCCTTAATCTTAATCATATATACACTCAATCGTTATCGTTATATATTTTGCTCCATCATAACAAGGTTGCACTTCAGTACAATAAACTGCACTCCAGTACAATAAGCTGCACTTCAGTACAAAATGGCTGCACTTCAGTCCAGCATAGTATATCTACCACTAATCACACACTTAATCAATCCTAATCAAGTACTTAGGATTGATTAAGCTGCACTTCAGTACAAAATAGTGAGTCCATAGTCAGATCTGGAGCTAAAGAAAATATAAAGAAAAAAAAGGGGGAAAAAGTTTGGGGAATTTGCTCGGACGGAGATGGTGGTGGAAGCGAGTGCAGTGTTGTAGGTGACTTGAGAAGGAGGATACTTATGCTGTGACAGAACCGAAAAAACAATCCTTATGTAATAATATGATACTTGATGAATGTACATTCAACTTCTCCATTTTTGCCATGTTCTCTTATTGATTATGGTTTATCCACAATTTATATCCTCTTGTACCTATTGTATTTACAACACCAATCACCCCACTACTTTGTATACTTTATAATGAGATTAAATCTCCTCCTACTTGTAGCCTATAAATAGTGTCTCATGGTGTATGTTGTGTACACTTGAATCATTTGATAAGCTAAATGGATATATATATTCTTCTACTCTACTTTCTACTTTTTATTGTTCTTCTTTCTTTCCTATCACATTAATTCTAATTTATAACACTTTATCAGCACGATAGATCGTGCTCAAGAGTCCAAAGCCATCCCTCCATAAAATAAAAAAAAAAACCTTTTCTTCCGCCCAGATCCAAATTCATACATGTTATGACTTACATACATGTACTCTAGAAGTAATGAAGAAAATAGGCAAGTTGGAGAAATCAAGATGGCATGGCAACGGACTGGCAAATGGAAGCAGCATGCAAATGCAATCTGGGATGATGAATCATAAACTACATATTAATCCACTTGCTTCACCCATCTCTTAATTTAACTACTTAAAATTATGAGTTCTGTTTTATCACTTTATGTATGTTTGTACTAATTGTACTGTCTATTTTTGTTGCATGATGGAACATCGTAATTATTGATCAATTCGGAGTAACTACCGATCAAGCTATGTGTGTTTGGAATCAAAGGTATTGATGAGGATAAATTTTATTTTGTTTATTGAATTCTTTATTCTTATTGTATGTTGTTATATTGAAGACAATTTATCATATTCCCTGAAGTGAATATGTTATATAAGTATAAAGTCAAGATAAGGTAAAGGGCAATATATTTCTTCACCATCATCGATGAAAGGTTAAAAGGTTGAATACTTTACTATCAAAGATCCGCAGATCTTAATTCTTATAATATAACCACCAAAAGTGGTACAATAATTGTGGTTGTTAAAATATATGTCCGCAGACATATCATGGATCATAATAAATCCATCAACATATGGATCAAATATTCTAGATTTGATTAGCTAGTCAAAGATGGAATGCCCACCTATATTGAGGAAAAAAAAACATTATTGATGGTGATGCAACTATAGTGTAAAATAACCAACGGGCATAGTTGGAAGATGGTGATGCAAAGAAAGTGTGGAATAACTACTATTTGATCTATACAAGTGCATCCATGATCACACCACAAAAGGTGTTTGGAAAAATAATAAAGTTTTAAACTTTAATTGAAAGATTATGATCAATTTCTAAAAATTGATTATTTTCATTCCCTGAAGTGAATGTGAACATTTTGCTTGTTTATTCATGTATCAAAGCTTCCCCAGAAGCAAGTATAAAATAGAACTCATCAACCTCAAGTTGAGAGAAATATACGAGTGATCAAATATACCTCACCAACTTGAAGTTGGGAGAATGAGAATTAAGCATTTTATTCTCAGAAAGGTTTTATATAATATGCTAAATTATGTTTTCCGAGCGTTTGGGTGAAAACCTGACATGTCCTTTATACTCTCGGAATGGAGTGTTGGGGCTAAGTAGGTGTAACAATTCCCACAGCAAAGACTTCTAAAAACATAAATGAAAAATTTTATACGCATATAATTATTGTTCGTGACAAGTATAGATATTATAAGAAATATGTTCATAACAGGCATATCATAATGCATGTTTACAAGCAAACTTTGTGGCCCAGAAGAGCACATATTAAACTTACTCATTGAATGAGTACTTGTAAGTCTTGCCAAATAGAAAAAGACAAAGATTTATATCTTTTTGTCGCATCATTCTGGCCAATTTTAAAAAATATAGTTTTGAATACATGTCAAAAGTGATAATATATATACGTGTATTGACATATGCAAATTTGATGTGACAAATTAGGCCATCCGATTTTAACTTAACTGTTGTTGTGAAACCTAAAGTTTCCATATGATTATGTGCTGAAAGCTATTTCATGTTGTAATTATTTATATGGTAATGGCAAGACAAAACACTGAGATGAAGCATGGAAATGGAGATCTTGAAATGAGCAAAAGTCACACTTTTAAAGTTGGCAATGAATACATTATAAGTGGACGGCAACCCACAAATATGATCTTCAATTTGAGGGCAAATTTTATTTTCAGCATAAGAAATCCAACTGTGCAAATATAGAGACTTCCTATCATATTGTGCTCCGCAACCAATGCTTGAAGCATACAAAAGTTGTATGCATATATCAATTTCTAAGCTGGGCATTATAATATCATGAGCCCTCGTTTTTCCCAGCTTAGGGGAGGAAGAACATGAGTAAGCTGATCAAAAAAAAATTCATAGAGTGAATTGATCCCCACATATATTTGAAAGTTCAAACTTGAACTAAAGATTTACTCTCCAGCTCCATGCATGTTACTATATCAAGATATGCTCAAACATGAAATTTTATGATTTGAATGTTAACCCGCTACGACCCTATTTTGAGGCATACATAGTTACATATCGATTATAGAATGACATGTGTTGTAGATTGAGATATCTTGCCCGTTGTACTAATAATGATTCATTCACCTCAATGAAATACGGTTCCAGTGCTAAGTACAATACAAGAAAATGACAAGATAAGGCAGTTGGTACTCCTGAAGAGTGATGTATGCCATAAAAGGCAGATATCTGAACTATAATAGATGGCCTATATGAAATTAAATGGTACCTCCAAAAGGTATTCAGATATCAATATCAGTACTGAGTTAAAAAAAAAAAAAATTAGCAGAGAGATTTGATACCGATATACATGGAACCGATATATTTTATATGCATATGCAAAATCGATGGTCATAAATTATTGGACATGTAAATGGGGATCTTACATGTAAGTCCATTCGATGACATCATGATGATGATAGAAAATGAGCTCATGTACCTGAAGTCCTTTTGAATAACGAATTCGAAATATGTACGGTACCGTTGCATTATCGAGTCAAATTCCATGTGCATTTAGATACTAAGTAATGCATCCTAATATGTTTATTTAGTTTTTTCTAGTATCCTTAGGTATCATGTTGCATACTCACATGTTTATTCTTATATTGTGAATGTTATCACCCATACACAACCCTCAGGTTGTGCACATGAAAGTGACTGGCTTGACTTACAAGTCATATGATTTGAGAAAGTTCAATGAAGGGAGATATCATCCCCGACACTTAGTCCCAAAAGGAGACTAAAAGTATCATGTTAACAAACATGGATTGAATGAGGAAAGTTCTTGAAGAACTAATTTTTTTATCACTACACTCATTCTATAATCAACTTCACGTTGACGACATGAAAATGTATTTTCAACACATTGAACAAGTGAAGTATGAGATAAGATTATCAAGATTCGTGAAGAGTAGTATTGATTACATCAATGATAGCTTAAACCTGAAGTTTGAGCATGTAAATGAATATTTACAACGATTACTCTTGTTAACCTTGAGATTGACATGGTTCAAAAATACCTTAATCGAGCATATGTCAAATAAGAATTCAAATTTCTAACCCTTGAGTTAGAAGGAATTTTATTAGTCCTTACTATACCTCCTGAAGAAGGTATGTATATTGCTAAGTAAATGGAGATTACGATTGCAAAACAATGAGTACGTTTGCGCATTCCATGAGCAATTGTTGCACTCTTTTTCCCTCCGACTCGGGTTTTTTTTTTTTTTATCCCATTGAATTTTTCCTAGCAAGGTTTTTAACGAGGCAACATTATAAGCACGTATATGGTTATCTCCATATCTCCATGACTGTGAGTATTTTGTAAAGACAAGGTTATATAACTTGATAGTTATATTTACATTTACAAATATGATGGAGATTTTGAACTCATTTCCTTGTGACAAGATCTTTTGCAAAGTTTTCAAAGTGATCACATATCCTATTGAAGAAAACTTAAAATGTAGTTTGAAGAAATTTAATTCTCCAAGTGCTCGAGACGTTCTTCTCATGAAGATAAACGTATATATCGACAATTTTTGTGTGTTGTTATTCTAACAATGCAGAAACACTCAAGGACTTATGTGACAAACAATATATGGAGGGACATTCGCTGCATATTGAAGATAATTCAGATACATGATGGATGGAGTTCGTAATGAAGTAGTTTACGTTCAACATATATAATGTTGATGTTGTCGATGAACAAATTGTCCAGAAGACAATATGAATATGGTGAATATAAATGAAATGATATGAGGGGGAGCAAATACACACTATACTCTTTTCCTTGACTAAGGTTTTTCCCACTAGGTTTTTCTTAGCAAGGTTTTTAACAAGGCAGTATTACCGAAGCGTATTTTCTTTTAATAAGGATTATGTACTCCTTTTCCTTCACTAGACTTTTTCCCACTCGGTTTTTGCTAGTAAGGTTTTAACGAGGCACATTCTCAAGTCAATGGACATTCAAGGGGGAGTGTTATGTAATAATATGTGGACATTCAAGGGGGAGTGTTATGTAATAATATGATACTTGATGAATGTACATTCACCTCCTCCACTTCTCCATGTTCCCTTATTGATTATGGGTTAAATGACACAATTTATATCATCTTGTAACTCTTGTATTTACAACACCAATCACCCCGCTACTTTGTATACTTTATGATAAGATTAAATCTCCTCCTACTTGTAGCCTATAAATAGTGGTTCATGATGTATGTTGTGTACAATTGAATCCTTTGATAAGATGAATGGATATATTCTTCTACTCTACTCTCTCCTCTCTTACTTTTCTTCTTTCTTTCCTATCACATTAGTTTTATAATTTATAATACCCACACAATTGTTTTGAATTTAGTTGAAAAAGGATTTCATGTATGCTTATTTGCCCAGCTTTTGGGCCAATATGTGATTCCAATCACGGCCCATTCTTTGCGGACCTGGGGCTTCTTTCGAGTAGACCGAATTGCCCAGCTCTTCCCGTAAAAGATTTTTTTTGGGTATAACACAAAAAAGTACTAATTCAATTATTTATCCATTTCATTTTTATTTTTAGTTTTATAGTTTTGTCCAAAAAATGTTTTAAGGATACCTAGTACTTCAAACAGATCTATATATTAGGAATTTTTGTGAGTAATTCAATATAGGAAAATTATAACTTATTTAATGAGTTAAAATTATTTACTTATAAAATATGGAAGAAACCTACCTCAAACACAATCATGGTGGCATTTTGGTCTATTTTTAATTTCATTATAAATATATAAATGATATATCGTGTTAAACATCAAATGTATATATAAATTTCTTGAAATTAACTTGGCACGAGCGCGTGGAGATAGCTTCGACATTGTGCAAGGTTGAATATATGCAAATGTAATGTTTGACAACCGATTCGAGTTGAGTTATACCAAACTTTGTGTTTGTTTCCATACTCAAACTATATTACTCAAGTTGAGTTACTAATCATTAACTTTAAAACTCGATCAGAACTAATATCTACCCAACCTTATTAAAATCACAATTTAATACTCCCTCTATTTCACAGAAAGTGTTACAACTTTCCGTTTCCAGCGTTTCAATAAAAGTGTTACAATTTCCATTTATGGAAACTAGTTAAATAATAAAACTCCCTACCTTTCACTTTTATTACAATATGCCACTCAGTTAATCTCTAATAATCAGGGAGCCACTTGTACTTTCTACTTTTTCTTAAAATTTGTGCAAATTCAAATTGTAACACTTTCTCTGAAGTGGAGGGAGTATATATCAAACACAACACTTTGAAAAAAAAATTAAACTACTATCCATTTACTCCAAATTTAAACTCAAGTTAAGTCTTGAATCGAAAATCAAATTAAATTGAGAAATTGATTTGATTAGATAGATGTAAGTACAAAAGAGTAACATGCATTATGGGTGACATGCATGTGATATAGGAGGAGTCCGTATCACAGGCCATCAGCAGGCAATCTCTGGGAATTGAATAAGTTAGCATGCATGCATGCATGATGCAGCAGCTTTAATTTTTATTTTGTAGATCGATACAATACAAGCCAAGCCAGCCTTCTAGCTGCTGCGCCCGGGTAATCAAGTAGTAGACTAGTAGTAGTAAATAGTAATCATGGACTTCACTTGTGATCGATCAAAATTGAAGTGAGAAACCGACATACTATATATACAACGTAACAATACAGTACATGACCATATGAGCCGCCAGATTAGAACCTCAAAGCCCGATCGAGAGAATGTAATTAAGTGATCAGTTTTGACGGAAATGTAGGAAGCTTCTAATAGAAAGAACGTTAAATAATGAAATGTAGGAGTAGGAGATGATTTTTTAATTGAACGGGATCGAGGTCCTAATCTAACATTTATGTTTTATTTATATATACATATAGATCATGAATTATATATCATATACTAGTATATATATAGCATACTCCATTTATTTTGGATGGATCAATTAGGAACAAGTATATCGAATGGCCGGCTTAATTAGCTAGCTTAATTTACTTTTTGTTGAATCTAAATCATCGACACAAACCTTCATAAACTCTTAAACCAATTAAAATCTAGCTGATGGGAGTCGAGTATCATTTTTTAATGATGATTTCATTGGCATAATAATTTAAGTAGGAATTAACAAGTCTAATATAGTTATACCAGAATCTTTATGTAGATTACAACAAGAAATCCCGCGTCAAATATGTCAAATAAATTAAGTGAAATCATAAATTACTAGCTAGTTCTATTACATGAGCGATTTTTTTACCAAAAATCTAACCGACCTGTCATACGCGGGTGGCACTAATACTAAACTATGGCGTGTGTATATTTTGTCAAACTGTGGTGGGTCGGGTGACACTTAAGGTGGGTGTGTGGCGGGCTGTTTGACAGTTCTCACACGCACACGCACAAGGGGAAACAAAATTGCAAGAAGAGATGAAATCAACAATATAATCAATCTTAATGGTTCATGTATATAGGAGACAATAAGCCATTTATGCATTTCACGTAAGATGCAATACAAAAACTATCAAAAGACATGTTTATTATAGTAAACTAACATTTAGACATGAAAAAACTTTAGTTATGCTACTAGGCACATTGAGATGTGAGGATGTGATAGTAAAAATTAGTAACTATATTTAACATAAACCTAATGTTATTACTTATTTGCATTATATTTAATAATACCAATAATAAATAACATATTATTAGCGGGCGGGGCGGGCGGGTGTACATCCCTAAAACTGCCACCCACCCGTTAGTGGCGGGTTAACATATTTTCAAACCATGACGGGTTTGATAAAAAAATTAACCGACGGTTACAATTATGTAGGGGGCGTTTTTTTTTTTAATTTACACCCCTACATCAAATCAAATCAAATGTATTCAGGAGTCTTTTGTCCAAAAGTTGGACTACTTGCTTAGTTAGCTAGATGATCCGCATCTGTGTTTCCATCCCGGGAGTGAGTATGTACCTATTGCATGTGCGAGAGTGTTTGAGCTTAACAGCATGCAATAGTATTTGATAAATTTGATTAGACTAATCAATGGTATAGACCGTACAAGGTAGTCAGGTTGGGATGGGTCATATTGCCCCCAAATGGGAGAGCCGTTTTTCGTTTGACCGCAGGAGATAGACCACCATATTATTGTCCCAATCCAACCAGCTAGCAAATTCAGAATTTATTCTCATCATCAAAAACTCAAGACAACAACTAGCCTATCTAGCTACCTGTTAAAATAGTACAATACTATTGAGCTAATGTTATTTGGGGCGGGATCACATATATAAATAAATTACAGTTCGATCTATTTTTTCACCTAACCAACCAACAATATATTCTGGTTTTACAAACCAACTATATGTACATAAAAAAATGTTGAGATGTCAGAAATTAACCTTGTTAAAAATGGCCCCTTCTTCCTAATTTTTTTTTCCCAAAATTTTGCTTCCTCTTTTCTGGCCGTCCACCACCATAATCTCCAACCGAAAAGCTCTTCACCTCTCAAAACATCCAGATTCACTATGCCCATATATATCCAGAAACACTGCCCAATTCACATGCCACGAAACGCTGCCCGACTCCATCGATGTAAGGTGAAAATCTATTGTTGGTAAGTAGTAAACAGAACGGAGGAAATGTACCTCATGGTAAAAGGGCCAATGTTTTTTGCATGACATTACTATTGACCTTATGTTTTTTAATAGAGCATGAAAACACTTCTAACAACTTTACAATAATGCCCTTCTTTATCCTTTTTTCGTATATAACACACAAGTTTTAATAAAAAATTAAATAAAATATGAGAGATGATAATAAAGTAGGAAATAGATTGAATAAAATATGAGAGATGATAATAAAGTATGAAATATATTGAATAAAATATGATAAATAGTGAATAAAGTAGGAGAGTACATTTAAGGGATTTAAGGGATGGGAAGTTTAAATTGAGATGTTTCAAAATGAAATGCGTGAATTTAAATTCGGGACGGAGGGAGTATTTTATTACTTTGATTAAAAGTTCGAAATGTTAATCTATTATGTTTTGGGGTTGTTTCGAATAATGTCAGAAGTTCAGGGACTGGTTTGTTATTATTTGAAGTTGGTTTGTTGAAAGGCGGCAGAAGAAACGTATTTCATATGGGTTAATGATAATGCGACTTTGTGCCATCCGTTGGATTGAAAGTGTTTGTTATGATCTAACGGTTACTGCTACTCGAGCGGTTATTCTTCTTCTTCATCAGATAAAAACAGAGTAAGAGAGCTTAGCTTGCAGTTCAGATCAATTTCAAGTTCCAGATTTCAGTTTTTCGTGTTCTCTGTGATTGAGAGCGTTTTGTGAGCTGTTGTTGTGAGTATTGTATAGCGAGTTCAGACTGTATTTCGTTTCAATTCTATGTAACAAGCTTGTAGTTGAGATACCAAAAGGATCAATAAAATCACCGATTCTCCGTGGATGTAGATTGAAGCGATTCAATCGAACCACGTAAATTCTTTGTGTGATTGCTTATTGGTGTTTGATTGGTAGTTGGTCGATTGTGCGTTCGAGATTGGATACTTAACAAGTGGCGCCGTCTGTGGGAAGATCGGAGGTGATCAGAGAAGTATTCGATTGTTTCATCGCCGTGTGAAGATCAACTATGGGTTCTGCAAAGTTTGATATCGACAAGTTTGTTGGTACGAATGATTTTGCACTATGGCAGGTCAAGATGGAGTCGATTCTGTTGCAACAAGGGGTAGAGAAGGCACTTCTGCCTCAAAGTGAACTTCCGACAACTGTTACTGAATTGGAATACAAAACTCTGTCAGCCAAAGCCAGAAGTACAATTCTATTGAGTCTGGGAGATGAGCAACTACGAGAAGTTGCCAAGGAGAAGACTCTGCGATTTGGGAGAAGCTTGATTCGTTGTATCAGACACGATCATTGGCCAGAAGATTATATATGAAGTCTCAATTGTACTCTTATAAGATGAATGAAGATCGGAGCATTCTTGAACAGCTTGCCTCATTCAACAAAACCTTGAATGATTTGGATAATATTGAAGAAACTCCACTGCCTGATGAAGATAAGGCTATAATTCTGCTTAACTCCCTTCCAAAGTCATATGAGAGTATAAGAGATGCTATAGCTTTTACAGGTCAGAAGAAACTGACATTGGAAGAAGTTCAATGTCTGATAAGGCAAAAAGAAATGCAGAGAAGTCAAGCAAATGGTGGAAATGCATCTGGTGAAGGTCTAATGATTAGGAGCAACTTCCACAAGTCAAAGCCTCAGCAACAGTTTCAGAAAAGTAAATTCAACAAGGATGTGAGAAATAGAGCCCCTGCATCTGCTGCAAATGTGAATAAAGAGACAAGAATTTGTCATCACTGTAAGAAACAAGGGCATCTGAAGAAGAACTGTTTTCTATTAAAGAAACAGAAGCTCAACAATCAAGGAAACAACACTATTCATGAATATACCAGCAATGCAGTGTTTGATGGAGAGGTTTTGAATGTTACTGATGAACAAGCTAGTGATGAGTGGATTTTGGATTCTGGATGTTCTTTTCACATTTGTCCATACAAGGAATGGTTCTCAAGGTTAGATACAAGTTATGGAGGCACTGTAATGCTGGGAAATGACATGATCTGCGGATACTGAACAGGTGACATTAAGCTGCAGATGAGTGATAATTCTGTGAAGCTACTCACAGATGTCAGGTATATACCTGAACTCAGAAGAAATTTAATTTCTCTTGGTACTTTAGAGAGCAAAGGCTTCATGTTTAGTTCTGAAAATGGTATGCTTACAGTGTTCAATAAAAATGCTTCTGCTGTCATGAGTGGTGTTAGGAGAAATAAACTATACTACATGAGGTGTAAAGTGATCACAGGTGATGTACATGTAACTAGTGTGGATGACACTGAACTGTGGCATAAGAGAATGGCTCATGTTAGTGAGAAAGGCCTGCTTGAATTACATAAGAAACAAGTGTTTGACACCAGCAAAGTTGACAAACTAAAGCCCTGTGAGCAATGCATTCTGAGTAAAGCAAAGAGACAACCTTTTTCAACTGGTAGCCATACAAGTGAAGCACCCTGAGTACATTCATTAAAACAAATGGAGGTCATAGATATTTCATGTCTATTATAGATGACTATACTAGGAGAGTGTGGGTATATGTCTTTGAAACATAAAAGTGATGCATTCTCTAAGTTTAAGAGGAGTGTGTGAAGTTGAGAATGGGAAGAATCTTAAAGTCAAAATATTGAGGACTGATAATGGCTTAGAGTTTCTATCAAGAGATTTCAACAATTTCTGCAGTGAAAAGGGCATAAAGAGGCACAGAACCACACCTGGCACACCACAGCAAAATGGTCTTGTTGAAAGGATGAATAGAACACTTTTGGAGAGAACAAGGTGTATAATGTTTCAGTCTGGTGTACCAAAGTCATTTTGGGGAGAAGCTGTTTCTACAGTATGCTATTTAGTTAACAAAACTCCTTCATCTGCTATTCAAATGAAAACACCAGATGAGCTGTGGTATGGTTGCTTAAAGGATTACTCACACCTTAGAGTGTTTGGTTGCCTGGCATATGTGCATATCAGGCAGGACAAGCTTGACCCCAGGGCACTGAAATGCATCTTTATTGGTTATCCTAAAGGTGTGAAAGGATATAAGTTGTGGTGTATTGAGAAGAAGTCTCAGAAAGTTATAATTAGCAGAGATGTAATGTTTGAGGAATCTGTGTTTCCTTATAAGAATAATGATCAACCTCTCACTCCGATATGCATAGCTTCAAGGATTCTGAGATTGAGGTGGAGCTCATGAAAGTTAATGATCAAATAAGGGAAAATCATGAAGTTGTTAGTGACTTTGATATACCACAAGGTTTCAGTGGTACTGAATTGCCAGTAAATTCAACTAGTAATGATTCAACTCAGAATTCACCTGTGAGAATTAGCACATCCCTGAGATCACCTGTTATGAACAATGCACCACAGAGCACAAATAGCACAGCAAGTGCATCTGCAACACATAATCAAGCAGCTGAAGTCTCTCAACCTGTGGTGGTAAAAAGGAACTACTCAAGAAGGAAGGTAGCTCCTGTGGTTACTGATGAAATAAGAAATTTTCAGTTGGCTAGAGATAGAGAGAAGAGACAGCACAAGCCAACAAACATGTATGGTTTCAGTAACATGGTAGCTTTCTCTCTAAGCACATGTCATGACATTGAATTTCAAGAGCCTCAAGATTTTAAAGAAGCTAGTACATGTGCTCAGAAGCAAGAGGTTAATTGCTATGCAGGAAGAGCTACTATCTCTTGAGAAGAACAAGACTTGGGAATTAGTTGATAAACCAGCTAACAAGAGAATAGTAAGTTGTAAATGGATATATAAGAGGAAAATTGAGGTCAATACCACAGAACAAGTGAGATATAAGGCCAGATTGGTGGCTAGAGGTTTCACTCAGAAAGAGGGTGTAGATTACAATGATATATTCTCACCAGTGGTCAAACATACTTCAATAAGGCTGTTACTGAGTATAGTAACTCAATTTGATCTGGAGCTACAGCAATTAGATGTTAAAACACTTTTCTGCATGGTGATCTTGAAGAAACCATTTATATGGCTCAGCCTGAGGGATTTATTCTACCAGAGAATGAAGGTAAGGT
Source organism: Plantago major (assembly GCA_026545765.1). NCBI lineage: Eukaryota > Viridiplantae > Streptophyta > Magnoliopsida > Lamiales > Plantaginaceae > Plantago > Plantago major. Next base: position 6,746,548 of record CM048840.1, read on the forward strand.
ATGCCTGCTGAAGAAATCACTATATGGACTTAAACAAAGTCCTAGACAGTGGTACAGAAAATTCAGTGATTATATGGATGAAATTGGTTTTATCAAATCAATGTTTGGCAATTTGTGTATCTTAAAAGGAATGAATCTCAAGTCATTACATATCTACTGTTGTATGTAGATGACATGTTGATTGCCAGCAGTAGTGTTGAAGAGTTACAGCAGGTCAAGAAGCAACTGAGCAATAGATTTGAGATGAAAGATTTGGGAAATGCAAGAAGAATTCTTGGTATGGATATTCTCAGGGATAGAAAAGCTGGTACACTTAAGCTGAATCAAGGTGATTACTTGAAGAAGGTATTGCAGATTTTTCAAATGAAAGAATGCAAGTCAAGTAGCATTCCTTTAGCTCGAGATTTCGTGCTCTCCTTTGGAAAATAGCCCTGAAACACCTGAGCAGGTGGAGCATATGAGTAAAATCCCTTATGCAAATGCTATTGGAAGTATAATGTATGCAATGGTATGCAGCAGACCAGATGTTGCTTATGCAATTAGTGTTACCAGCAGATATATGTTCAGTCCTGGAGAATACCACTGGGATGCAGTAAAGTGTATATTGAGATATCTTAAGGGATCTTTAGATATTGGAATCAAGTTCTGCAGAGATGATAAGTGGTTTACAGATCCTATATTGGGCTATGTTGATGCAGATTATGCTGCAAATCTTGATAATAGAAGATCTCAGTCAGGTTATCTCTTCTCTTTGTTTGGATCAGCTGTTAGTTGGAAATCAAACTTACAGAATGTAGTTGCCTTGTCAACAACTGAGTCAGAATACATGGCTATTACTGAGGCTGTGAAAGAAGCACTATGGTTGAAAGGCATTATAAATGAGTTTGGATTAAGTCAAGGAGCTGTTACTATCTTGAGTGATAGTCAGAGTGCCATATATCTGTCAAAACATGAAATGTTTCATGAAAGGTCCAAGCACATTGATGTAAGATTGCATTTTGTCAGAGATATCATAGAGAAGAATGAAGTAAAGATAGCAAAGGTGTCAACTGTGGATAATGCAGCAGATATGATGACCAAGCCTCTGATTCCAGCTAAATTCAATCATTGTTTGAGTTTAGTTGGGATTAGAAATGATTGAAGATCAAAGTACAGAGTACTGTTACCACTGCCAGGTGATTAGGTGGTGGTGAATAAGAGAAAATGAGGTGTGTTGTTGTTTCTGAAGGTTATTCTCAACAAGGTGGAGATTTGTTATGTTTTGGGGTTGTTTCGAATAATGTCAGAAGTTCAGGGACTGGTTTGTTATTATTTGAAGTTGGTTTGTTGAAAGGCGGCAGAAGAAACGTATTTCATATGGGTTAATGATAATGCGACTTTGTGCCATCCGTTGGATTGAAAGTGTTTGTTATGATCTAACGGTTACTGCTACTCGAGCGGTTATTCTTCTTCTTCATCAGATAAAAACAGAGTAAGAGAGCTTAGCTTGCAGTTCAGATCAATTCCAAGTTCCAGATTTCAGTTTTTCGTGTTCTCTGTGATTGAGAGCGTTTTGTGAGCTATTGTTGTGAGTATTGTATAGCGAGTTCAGACTGTATTTCGTTTCAATTCTATGTAACAAGCTTGTAGTTGAGATACCAAAAGGATCAATAAAATCACCGATTCTCCGTGGATGTAGATTGAAGCGATTCAATCGAACCACGTAAATTCTTTGTGTGATTGCTTATTGGTGTTTGATTGGTAGTTGGTCGATTGTGCGTTCAAGATTGGATACTTAACATAATCTACCAAACAAAAATATTTCTAAAAAGATCGGTTCTAGCCTCTTGGTATCAAGGATTCGGAACCCAACTTTGGGTGCCTCTTTTGAGCAACCGAAATCCGGTTGGCTCAAATAATCCACCCAATGGGCCACCCAAATCATAAAAATTGTAGTAGTTTAGATTGAAACATGTCTCATTTAATTTGTTATTCTTCTTCAATAATCGATTAGACCACGATCACATTCAAATTGTGGTATTTCTCGAAGTAAGGTTGTTACATATAACGCATCTTTGGTTTCTCCATTTACCATAGAAAGGTGGGGAGGTCTCACTCTCACCCAGACCAACACCCGCCTCTGATAAGATCATAAAATATTTTCTAAATGACATGATTTTTTCTTTATAATATATATATTATGCTTTTTATTCCATAGATTCAATTAAATGCCAAGTAATAAAATTTATTATTTTGTAACATGTCTCACTACATAAATTAACTATACTAAAACGCTCCAAAACATTAAAAAAAAAAAAAAAAAAAGTCTAAAATGGACGGGGCGTTAAAACTACCATCCATAATTAAATGATATCAATTTCACAGTACTACTACACGTTAAATAATTGAAGGAAAAACAAAAATCGAACTACCTCAAATTTAGGTGGCTCAATTGTGACTCCCAAATTTTGGATGGCTCAAAATAAGCTCCAGTGGACTGCCCAATAGCTTGAACATTTTTCATATTATTTGATTGTTTACTTATGTACAAGTTTGTACATATATTGATCAAAATGTGTCATGACTTTTATGATAAGTTTAATTAGTGTGTTTTGGTGTTATATTACAAATGATCACTAATACTCCCTCCATTTCGTCCCAAGCTTTTCGTTTCTGAATGTGAAAATAACATTACTGTCTTGATTAACATGCACCAACCAACATGATCAAACTTCAAGACAAATCCTATTCAACCTCACTGATCAGACATGAAGACCAATTTCAACCTATTACAAATCTCAACCAAAACTGTTGGAATGGAAAAGGAGAAAAAAGATTGAACTGTGTGTACAAGCCAGGTGATATGAACATGACATACATTACAACACAAGAACATTACTAACTTATTAGGTGTATCATAATTAAAATTGCGCGATATATGTTTACTACTAATAGTAATTTGTTCTTGTTTTCAAGCGAGAGGAGACCTCTGCGGAGCTCCTTTTCTCCTGTTTCCCATAGAGTTGAACATATTCTGGAGGAATCTTCTATCACTCTTTTTCTTCGAACTTCGCCTTATCACCTCTGGTGGTTCTTCGTAATTTTCTGAGCAATTGGGAGTGTTTTCGCCTTCTTCGGCTAGGGGGTCCGGAGCATCAACCCGGAGCCCCACAAACCCGAAATCAAATTCATCCAATTGGTGCAGGATGTTGGACAAATCTCCTCCTTGATATACAAAGTGATTCACCTGACATAAACATTCATGGATTAATTCTCTAATTACTAAAGCTACCCAATAACTAACTAAAATACCAAAATTATTACTATAGATTAGAGATAGACCTTGCAAGAAAGGGAACAAAAGTTGAAAGGTTGTTGAAGAACTCTGTGACATGTGAAACAAGCATTGTCTGAATTGGATCCTGCTGCAGCCAACTTGCTGTGACATCTTGATTGTGTCGTCCTCTCGTTTAAAAATATCACTTTCGCACCATTTATCGTGTAAGGCTACATATACAATTTCATTTTACCATGAACAATTGTTATGTAACTTCCAATTTCATACAAATTCAATTCTGAAATAACTACGATATAATTTACGGTGCGTGTGCAGAATTACCTGAATGAAGGAACAGTCGATTACCATTTCGAGGTCATCCAACCTAATCACATTTTGGTACACATATCTTCTCACCTAAATATTGTTAATAACCATTAACACATGTTGATATCGATTTAACAATACTAGTTAATAAAAAAAAACATATACTCCATCAATTTACACTACTAGTTATTTATTGATGATACAAATAGACTAAATACGCTTATAAAGTACGATGGGTAATTAAACTCGGGTAAATCTATCTCTGATACTCTAGTGTGAGCATTCCATTTTTTGTATTTTAGAGTAGAGGCGTCCAAGTGATGTACACGTGCTTGATTGGCAAGCGATTAAAACCAACAAAATCTGGTTAAAAACACCTAATTTAACGTGGTCTTCTTCATTTTAATCGCTAATTATAATAACGGTTTACAATTGAGGTACAAATTGCACTAGCAGGTGGGTCATGCCATTCACGAGCAAAGGAATGCTAATCGCTAGAAGATATACATGGATAAATTGGTCGTTCACAAGACATAATGGACTTTCCCTCTCACACGCTACATATTCTTCTTTGTCTGATTCGTTTTCATAGGCTTCTTCGTCAGCTTGTCTCAATTGACCTTCAATTAATCGAATTGACGTGCAATTGTAGTTAGATTAATTGTAATTTGGTATAGATTGGCGCGCCACACTTTTTAATTTATAATTAGTACCTTAATTGTAATTAGTTTAATGATAATTAGTACCTTAATCACTCTAGAGTACCAAATTGGAAAACGTCTAACACTATAATACAAAAAATGAATTTTACTCAAATTAAACTTGATACTTGTCAATATGAGGGTAGTGCACTATTGATTAGTCCATGTTCGAGTCGGGTTGTCCTGGACAAACTGAATTTACTTAATGACCGGATATTGTTGACTAGATTTTCGAAGTTTTGTAATTTGAAAGATGATCTTATGATATACTTTTAAGCTCTATTATCTTCGTTAGAACTGAACTGAATTTATTTGTAGTGTATAATAAATAACTAAATAGAATTGAAATGAAATTCAGATGGAGATAACAATTCCTTGCTCATTCTAGGAAGCAAGCAACCATATAATTTGAGGATCGGAGAAGTAGATAAAGAAGAATTTTGAGTGGTGGTATGTAGGAGAGACAAAATGGGTAAACAGTCAAAGAAACTACAGGAGTATATGCTGCAGGTGGCTTAATTGAATCAGAATGAAAGCAACTACTGATGATCATGAGATCTAACTACTGATCGACTCATGACATTGACGACACAAAATTCAATCTGATTTTCTCATACGAATTATTGGCTATTTGGCTTGATCAACTTTTGTTTTCCCTTTTCCCTTACCTTACCATATATAGTTATAAATATATCAATAACAAATGTATAATATTCAATTTATACTTGGTACAATAGTACAATATAAGTGTATTCAATTTATACTTGGTACAATAGTACAATATAAGTGTAAACCTTCTGTTCAACTATTGGTGTATCAATTTCCTTTTATGCATGTACGTTTAATAGTATTACTCATATCCAAAAATAGCAAAAAATTAATTCTTTGTATCATTTACATTTTTAGTATTTCAATTTACCACTCACTTATGTAGACTTTTTGGCACAATCTTCCTTCAATAATAATATTCAAAATTAAATAGTATGACATTTGTTATGTGATTGAATAAGCAACACTTGCCTCATTCCACCATTGATGTGGGAGTATCCACTTGGATTAATTTCCAAAGTGATTTAGGGATTATAAATCTATGATATGTCTCGTGAATTCTAAAATAATGAATCCCTCCATTAAAAAACTTTATACTTATCTATTCCCCGAGTCAAATCAAACGTTATGTATTCCATTTATATTTTTTTTACAAATGTCATATTTTCATTTTATGCATATATTTCATTTAGTTAAAAAATAATATAAGGTGAATGAAGGTAAAAGAAAAAATGATCATTGAGATAAGAAAAAAAAATACTTTGAGGTGAATTTATCACTGATGGTTTAATTTGTAAAAAGTGAACTTTATTTTCTAGAGATAAACGAAATTACATCTATACGTGCCATCGATTTAAAACTATCTATAAAAGTATATGTGAATATGTGTATACAATAAAATCCTACGTCTAAGTACCGACGGATTTGGAAGGGGTCAATTTGGATGTTGTAGCTGAGTGGAACGTTAGTATAATGTTTGTGATGCAGCTAAAACTAAGTGTGCCTATTTTTTGCTTCCTTGTTTATTCATACTTTAATGAAGTAGGAGTAGCATTTTCATCCACCATGTATCATAAATTAATTATTCAAATGTATAGTTTCAATCATGCATCTAAAATTTGCGAATACATGTATAATTCCGACCACTTAAAATTTATTTCTAGATTCGCTACTTGCTCTAAACCAAAATTTGTATACGTAAGCAAAGATCGAATTACTACTATTGAGAGGATGACCGATTGGATATTTGTAATTGTAACTACTTCTAAGTTGCAACTTACAACTTAATTTTAATACTAACATATTAGATTGTGTATATTTGCAAGATCTTATAAGTTAGACAAATTCTATATAGTTGAAGTTGGAGAATTGTTTGGAACCTCCTTAAACTTCTAATTTATGCTTTGAAAAAAATGATTATTAATTAATTGTTCATGAAGAAGGCTAGATAGACTAAATCAGTGACGATAATGAATACACAATACAAGAGAAAATTGAAAGAAAATGAGATATATACATAGAAACGTACCTGGAGAAGAGAATGTTGAGGATGATGAGAAGGAACACAGTGAGGGCAAAAGCTTTGACAACAATGGAGGCAGAAAATATTCTTTTCATTCTTTCTGAAATTGTGATGAATTTCACAACTTACAAAGTATGTTTCACCCATTAACCCTTCAATCCATGCAGGTAATACTATACTCTTATTCATCTCTTCTACTGTTACTCTCTTTTTTTTTTTTTTTTTTTCCTTTCTAGTAGTAGTATGTTAAACAAAGAAAGAAGTAAATAAGAAAGTAGGCCAGCTAGCTCGGTTAGTACTAGTCAGTCTCACTCTGCAGCACCCTGCCACCCCAAATTATATGATAGTACGTGTTTCTATGACCCCGCGGCCCTGCCTAGATGCCCACCTCAAAGATATTCCCGTTATCATATTCTTTTATGGTCGACAATTCGGTGTTCATATATATAATTTGGATAGTAATTAATGTAAGCTCGTTGGATAACTTAATTTGTGATGAGGGGTATTATTGCCATTACATTTTGAATATTTTAATATTATAATTGAAGGAAGATTGTGCCAAAAACGGAAACTCGATCCTTTGTTTTGTACACGATAATGACAAAATGGGAACTTTGCTTTGGGACAGAGTACTTTTTACTTTACCAATTACATTAACGGTTACTTACACATAGTTTCTCATAGCGTTAACCTCCAATGTTCATCAGTTAAAGTGAGATTTAGTTCGTTATGAAGTTAATAAAATGTAGTGCTATATTGTCATTTTTAACCCACCTACGTATAATTCCATTAAATAGTTATCTTTATAAATACTGGAGTAACAATTTTGGACCCTAGAAATATTTGATTCTGTATCAAACCATTTTTTCAAACTCAATTATAAATTAATTACTATTCATAAGGTATGCCACTATTATAATTCAACACGTCGAATTCTACACCATTTTTTCAAACTCAATTATAAATTAATTACTATTAACAATTATTTTTTGTTAAATCTATAAATTCAAGTACTTCCGTTCATAAGCTTAATTACTATGTCTTCAATCTAACTTCTTTTAATGATGTTTGGAACCTGCCGCATCACATAAAAGGTGAACACCATGCAAGTCGAACTGCACCTAATGCAACATAAAACGTGGAGCAAGAAATGCTAAGTGGTTGTTTGGCTGCTTGATTTAAAATAACAAAATCTGGTTAAAAACATTTATTTTAATCTGATTTTTTTAAATTTAATCGCTATCTAAACAAAAGTTTTAATAGTTGAAGAGTAAAATATGTGAATTACTGGAAAAAGAAACAATAATAGAAGGTATGGGGTAGGAATGGTGGTATTGCAGGTTGTAGCTAGCGGCCATGACCAAACATAGTATTCTGACTTGAATTTTACGCGAAGTTGATGAATTTGACATCCCAACATTCGGACATTTCTATAATTCAATATTCAGAAATTATTATTTTTTCTTCTCGAGAAATGAAGACAGAGAGATGACAAATTGTACGTCCTCTAGTATTTTATTTAGTTCTAGACTTGGTCACCGTGGCCAATTTTATTGTTTATACATAAGCTGCTGTTTTCAAAAACTCGGTCGAAAACTCCCAAATGTATCCATTTGTCCTTTAATATCGTGATGTGTGTCTACGTAGCTTATACTCTTATACTCCATACATCCGATTAATCTTGTCCCACTTCTTTTTTAGGATTTATTTTAATAAATACAAATAAATAAAGATAAAATTGTTTGGTAAATGTCCAAGTTAAAGATGGAATTGATTAAAAAAATGAAAAAAATAAAGATATCAGATTGTCGAGTGAGAAGGACAATAGTTAGTGCAGCTTACCTTTTCATTAGTTTTTATATGATTAAGTATTCAATGGACGTATAATAAAGGAAAGTGATACAGTAATAGGCGGACGAATGGAGTACATAGGAAAAGTTCTACTCGAAGACCAGTTTCACCCATGAGTCATTAAAAAATAAAGGAGAGAGAGATAGTAAAACTAAACCAAACCAAAAAAAAAAAAAAAGGGCCAACCTGTATCTAGAATGAAAATAAATCGTATTAAATGTATATCTAGTGTGAAGAAATACTGTAAAAGTAGGTGGCCTTTTTTCATAAAAGTTTCTAATTATGTCCCGACCTGCTCTCTTCCCGAGTATATATTACTCCCCATGTCCCGAAAAACTCCATACATTATGGTTCGCGTGTAATGTTAGGTGAAAAATAAAAATAAATGATAAAAGTTTGTAACAGGGTACTTTTTATAGTAAGATATGTATTTTGTTTGAAAAATGTGTAATTCATTTTAAGAGTAACATTTTTCAATTATTTGTTGGATGTTGGGGATTCGTTTCTTTTGAAATATATGTAGTTATTTAGAACGGTTAAAAATAACAAATGCAAAACGAATTGTTAAAAATATGAGTGTATGATATGTATAATATGAGCCCTAAAGTGGGCGTATATACCCAAGGACCCTGGCCCATGACCCTGGCTCACAGGCCCAGTAAGGTCGATCCCTGTCCAAGCCCAATCCATACACTGACTCGTTTTGACCGTCTACAGCTGAGCTAAGTCCACACGGCCCAGTACAGGGCAGGCCCAACAACCAACTAGGCCCTGGACACGTATGATCGATCGAATCCCGGAAAAAGCCGTCTAGTACTACTAGTATATAATTTCAAGGGTTATATGCAAAATACCCTATAAGTTATTGTAAATGTGCGCGAAACCCATTTGAGTTAACAAATTAGTACCAAACCCTCCTGAGTTATTAAAAAATGTGCGTGAAACCCCCCTGAGTTAATAAAACATGTGCGTGTAACCCCCTCAGTCTTTTTTTTATGGCGTGCTCATGTTAGATGCGACAATGGATATTCTTTTAGGTTTTCTTACTCAAAATTAACGCGACTGGGTGGACTGGATATTCATAGTTTCAGTTTATTATCTTTTGCACTCACTTTTTTTCCGTTTACACTAATAATGAATTGGTATATGTTGTTGATATGATCTTAATTAGTGTTATCTATGGTTGTTATTTATATATTTCAGTGCTATATAACCAATAGTGTGTGATCGATTTTTGTTGTTCATTTAATCGGGAAAAAAGTAGAGTTTTACTATTTTTAATAGCTCAAATTTAAGTCATTTTAATATTTTCGAAAATTTGGACTAACGAATCAAACTGCACACAATACGAATTGATCATGTATATTTAATATTTATGTAAAAGGGGTATTGCAATGATTTTATAAGAATTCCATGGGATTTTGCGCATATTTTTAATAACTATGGTCTTTTTTTTTTTTTTGCTGATTTGATGTAAGATAACATAAACAAACATATATAGTCGCACCTAATAAGAGTGTACCTTGTACACTTTAAAAATAAAGGGTGGGGGGTTTTGTGTCCATTTTTAATAATTCAAGGGGGTTTGGTACTAATTCGTTAAGTCAGGTGAGTTTCGCGCACATTATTAATAACTCAAGGGATGGTATGCGTTTAAGAGTTTATTTTCAGTTTTTTCACAATAAGCTTGCTACTACGTCAAGCTCTAGTCGTTAGCTTATACACTAACGTCCCACCGTCCCAAGCTTAATTGTTCAAGAAATGATGCTTATATGTATTGTCCTATATATAATCTGAAAATGAAACTAATACCTGCACAGACTTTTTTCATTAATCTCTTGGTCCATGCTAATAGTAGCTAGAGAAGAAATTGTGCATTTCTGCTACTATGAATTTCAATGATACAAATGTCATGATGTTACACATGAATATTTGACAATGGTCAGGTTGGCCAGGTTCTATTCTATTCAACAATACCTGCTAATTAAGTTGAGGAGAAATAATGTCTCTTTAATCACTTCCAACCTGTTCAACTGTCACATAAACACTAGCCGGAACCGGCACATCTGTTTGAATCAAGACCTTATTCCCCGAAACATTCCTCAGTGCGTGGACCGGAAATGATCCACCTTCCGCCAGCAACGTGTAGTGAACTTGCCTGATAAGGTCAGGAAACACGAGGATGTGGTTGAAATCCGCTGTCCATGAGCTTCCATTGCCTTGAGCACTTCCTCTAGCAGTAGTCGCCTTTAGATTCATACCATTTACGCTGTTTTTATCTATAACCACCTGATCAACCTTGTTGAAAGCCCCGTTTGATTGATCCAACTGAACGATATCAACGCCCTTATTTGATCCAGAGAACATGTTCTCCACGATAGTCACTCCATTTGCTACGCCCTTGACAGATTTCAACAAAATGTAAGCGTCTCCTAGGAAAAAACTATTGGAAATCGTGAGCTGCACTGGATCCTCCGCTACTATCCCAGTGTAATCCATATAAGAGTTAACAATGCGTGTCTGTGTTAAACCTGGAGTCTTCAAGTATATCCCGGTACCACCAAAACCAGTGGCCTTGTTATAGCAATGTACATTCGAAAACAAATTAGCCTGACCGGAAACTATGATTCCAGTAGCAGCGGAAAATATGACCACGTTTGAAACAGAATTATCGTTTCCTGCCAAGTCTATTGCAGTACCAGTGAATCTCCTCTCGTCATGATCGCCACCAGCTGTGATCTTTTGGCCTAGATAAGTGTATCTGATGTAGGTCTCATGGCCACCACGGACTGAGATCCCGGTCGTGTTGAAATGAGTAATGTAACAGTTATCGATATTAGTTCTTAACGAATTAATAACCTGAATTCCACCGCCCCGAAGATTAGAATCCAAATACAAGTCTCTTAATGTGATGAATTCATAGTTGTATCCAGAGCCATTGTTTGAGGCAGGGGATAAGTCTATCAGATATCCGTCGTTTGGGAAGCTATCGGATGCCTTTAGCGAGCCTCCGTGTATCTGTCATCATCAGGAAACATATAGAGATTAAACTCATATGAACTCTGGTGAAGCCATAAGTTCCACAGTAAACAATAAGCAGAGGAAAAAAAGCTGACTTTTGAATATCTATACCAAATTTACCAAGTCATACATGAGCCAAGGGTATTACATTGCAGGCTTGTATCTGTAGCAGGTAAATTTAGGTAAACAATTAACTAAAAGTAGTTCTTCATTTGACAATTTATGGTTGAATAGATCAATTAACAGACCAATGAAATTACTACATGATATGGACATTTCAAGACAGATTATGTAGGCTAGAACTTCATATGATTGTCAATTAACATAACAGACTAATAAATTACTACATTTAGAAGTTGCAAATTTGCAATTGGACATACATACATACCACAAGGTTTCCTTTTCCAGGAAGAGGGAATTGAATTGGACGAGAGATCAAGTAAAAGCCACCATCAAGATCAACTCTTGCACCACCAAGATTGTCAATCCCTTGAATCAAGAAACCGTTCACCGGGCCTTTAAGAGCGTCTGTTATCGCCTCAAGAATCGCATCCGTGCTGTCATTTTTCCCAGTCGGGTCTGCGCCATAAGACGTTACATGGTACACTAGTGCACTTGTCTCACTTACCTGCATTCACTAGTCTCATCATCATCATAAACCACAAAAATTATATAAGAATCCACATACTCTAATTAGTCCAATTACTCAATTTCTTACAGATGATGCAAGACTAGTAGATGACATCTCTGCCTTGAAAGAGTGCAGTTCATGTAAATGTTCCCTAGAAAAACGAACATCACGATCGGTAGGCGAGGCATTTACGCAGACATGACGGATCACGATGAAACCGGCCACCGTGAACAAGAATGTAGCTAGTCTTGAGGCCTCCATTTTTGTCTGTAACCTCAGCTAGCAACTTGCCTGTTGATATGGTTTGTTAGCTACTATTGATGATGATGATGATGGTACAAGTTGAAATAGGTGGTTATAGAAATGTTATCTTGAATCATGTAAAAGACACCTGAAATTGTTGCAAGGAGCAATCTTTGTAAGTTTGTTTGTTTATGTTGTAATAGTAATTAGCTGCCTGCACATATATATATAGGCAGGCAGTACAAGTAGCATTTGCACCTTATATGTCATCTCTCACAGGTAGGATGATCAAATAAATTAACCAACATAAAAATGACGCATCATGTTATAAAATTTAACATGCTGTAAATAATTACACAATTCACACCGTACCTCAAATTTGATTGACAATTAACAAATTTATGATCGTGTGACGTATAACAGCGTGTTGTACCATAGAAAAGACCGACTATAAAGATGGGAGACAGCGTTTTAATTTGTTAGCTAAGGGAATCGTTAGAAAGGTTTGACAAGTGTGGAAGGTATATATATTTGCCTGATTGAGTGAAACTGTGTATTAATTTCCTTGAAGAAACTAACTTAGAGTTATGGCATGACTTGCCGTATTCATTGAAATTAGATTCCTTACCTTTTCTAGTAATTCAATAATGTAATCTTTGATATGTTATAAGTTTAGAACCACTCTTGCTTCAAGTAAAATTAGTCTTTAAATGGATTCAGATTAGTGCACTTTGTGTTGTTAAAACTCAAACGTAATTAAAATCTCATCAATATAATTGCTTGTAGTAAATTGTTGATAGAGTAGGTTTATGGCTATCCTAATTCCTAACACTACATGTTCTCATCAACTGGTCTGATCATACTTTTCTTTTTCTTTCATGATGACAAAAATCAGAGAGGTGAATGGAATTGGAAGCAAAAGGGTAAAGACTTTAATGAGAGTGGGTTCAACTTTCAACTGCCAGTAAAGATTTGATATTAGTGTGAATGAATGAAACAACAATAAAGCAATCAAAAGATCCAACTACCGGTTGGTTTTGTCTACAAAAGCAAAGGACAACATTGAAAGGTATGCAAGTCTTGATTCAATTTGACAAGTTTTATGTGGAAACTCAATCAATTTTGTATACGATACATGTTGCGGCAACTCACGGTGTCTGGAGTGTGTTGTATCATATTTATATCAAGTGTTTTAAGTGTTGCAATGTACAACACATAAACATCATGATGCTCTACATTATAATGTAAGCGCAGACTAATATCATGGAAGATCATTACATACACCGAATCAAATCAAAGACATGGTCGAACTTACGGGTAGCTAGGCTGACTTCTATGCCTGAGTAATTAATTTCGATGTAAGGAAAAAAAAAAATGAAACATCATGTAGCATGAAGACTGAAGAAGAGTACATACATTTGCCGGAGACATAGGTGAGGAAATATATATGCAGTCTAGAAATTAGACAACTAAATGATACTACTACTTCACAAATAATTGGGACCATACTATAAAACTAAAGTAGACTGAAAAATGTTGAAAGATTTTATCTTGGTGAAAATAAGAATAATACTAACTGAGTAAGTACAAGAAACTCAGCTTTGAAAAACACTTCTGATCTAGTCCTAAATGTTAATGGACTATTAATGTTATTGGCCCACAATTTCATTAAACATAACCCATCAACCAAGATCTGGGCTTCACCATTGTGGAGCAATTGAGCTCCATCCTAGTGTGGGAACTCAAATTTCGTTCAGGACATGGGCCTCACCAAATGGATGATGTTCCACAATTTATTCTTTTATTGTGGCAGGATTTTGTAGCATTTTGGTGGTTGGCTTCTCTGACTTTTAAGGTCGAACGTCTACAGGGTGAAGTTTTTCATTGTTTGGCCATGTTTACCAAAACTAAGTTACTAACTGATAAGCTAACTGGGTCTTCACATAATTTCTCAACATTACGTATTTGAGACGAAAATTTCCAGTTTTGATTAAAGGAAGCCCACTTAGAAACGGACTATGATAACGGGCCAATCGGGTGAAGGATCCATGATTTGAATTGGACTATAATAAGCGCAAACCTTCAACTCGCCTTTGCCCGCACTTAATGTGTGGTTCTCAATTTCAAGATTTTCTATGGAAAATCATCTGAAGAATCCTGTAGCGGCAGCCAGCATGTAGCAAAGTTGTGTCTAAAAGCTTAAGCAACAGGTTTTCAAACACACAAGAATCTTAAAGTTCTCTCTCGGAATCAAATCAGACGACTCAACGACCTGATGCAATATTACTATATTATAGGGTAAATGAATAAGTAGCGGGACGGATAAAGTATATTATAACATCTGGTATAATTAATACTATAAGGTAGTCCATCAAAATTTTGTTAGAGTATAAGAATAGATAAATGAATAAGACCAGCAGAATGTTTGTTCAATTGTTTGTACTTTGTATTGACATTGATTTGTAAGCATTTATGTGACGTGAGTAAGCTAAATAGATTAGCTGAGCTGGTTTAATGAAAACACAATTAACTAGTCACAGACAGAAGTTATTTGTGGCGCCATCTTTGTTTGTTTTTATATAGTTTGTGCGGGATGACCATGAACATATAGTATAATAATGAATTGCAGGATTATAAGTTCATTAATTAAGTGATTAATTGGTGAGTATTGATTTGGAACTAGGTAAGTAAATTTAATGTGAGGTGACTATGATTCCCACATTAAGTGATGGATGATGATTCCAGTCCAGTCCAGTCAGTCCATATAATTAAAGGTTAAATCTATTCCTCCAATTGATTGGTCTGTTGCCCTCCTGAATATTCTTCTGTTTTTGTTTTGGTATATAATACTATTACAAATAATAGAGACGACTATCACTATGTTATATCTGGATGAAAATGACTTGTTATTATGAAATCTTGATGTGTGGCACCACGTTTGTACCAAGTGATTTAAATGTTAAGTTGCAGGATACAGGAATATCATAAGTCCTATAGCACATTAAAACATAGATTAGTTATTATGATATGTTGCACTGTTGCAGGTTAGACTAGAGGCGAAGGTAGTATAGTACATTAAGCAATGCATGTAACAATAGGGGAAGATGCTCTGCCATCCATTTTTTATACACAATGCAATCTGCAAAAAAACAAGCAAAATATTTTATCTTAATTATACTGCAGCCTTAAGCAACTTAGCTATCGCCAGAGTTAATAATTAAGTGGTATAGTAGTACAATACAGTAGTATTATTTAAACACTCCGTCGCCAATATGTTGCAAAATAATGGGATGGGCGGCCCCCGTTGCCTCTAAATAAAAATGCGTATATTTGGTTCACATGTTGTTACCTCTAGCTGATAGCTGATTAGTATAATTTAGTTAATTATTGTGGAGGTGTTTAATAAATAATTAATTGATTTATTAAATATAAATCTCTGACGAGCAAGTCCACTGGGAGACGGTCTCTAGATGATTTATCTAGAGACGGACCTATATTGTCAAGAAAACCATCCATGTTATTAATAAAAAAACATATGTTCTCAACATCGGTATTTTTTTTCATATTACAACAAAACTTATTTCGTTAACAACATAAACATTTTAATTAATAACATGAATGATTTTATTGATAACATCGGTTGTCTCTAGATAAGCTATGTATAGACCGTCTCTCATAAGGCTTTGTGTTATTTTAAAAATAAGTTCATCAAGGTTTAGTAGTTGATAATTCGAGATCATACGCACACACAAAAACTAGAATATCCAATAATACTACATTAAATACCCGGAGGTATTAACGTGTCTGTATCTAGTGGTGCACTGTGATATCATAAACGTCCTCCCCTAGTATCTAGTATAGAATGAAGTGTAGTTGCTACCTAAAGGAACGGAACAAGTTGGGATGATGCAATGCAAGGGTAGGGCCAGCTTGATCTAAAAGGGTCCCACCCACAGAGGCAAGTGCAAAGATAGAGAGAGTAGTCACGAGCCAATTAATCTAAGTGAGTGACGGCCAGGAAAACAAACAAACAAAACAAACCAAACCAAACCAAACCAAAATTGGTACTCCCTCCGCCCCTAATAACTTTATATATTATGGTTAACGTGTAGTTTTATGCGAAAAGTTAAATGAATAATAGAATATAGAAAAGTTAAGAAAAAGTGTAATTTTAGTGGAAAAAGTTGTAATTTTAGTGTAAAGTTGAGATTGTTTATTATTTGTTGGGTATGGGTAACTTTCTTTTTTAGTAATATATAAAGTTTTGTAGGACGATTAAAAATGACAATATGTATGAAGTTTTATGGGAGAAAGGGAGTATATTGTTGTTGTTTTGATAGAAGGCAAGGTGATAACAAATTACACGGAACTAGTGCAGTCAATTAATTGTATAATATACTACTATATATATATGGTGACTGGAGTTGCCGTAGCCTAATTTGTTGTTTATTTGCCTTCTTCGTCTCTTCTTCGTCTTCTTCTCCTCCTAACTGGTTTATCATCCTCACTACATATACAACAGAGTAGGAGGAGAAGAAGAAAACCCCAAATAGATATCACAATCAAATAAATTAATAATTAATTACCTGGTGCATAACAGGTAACAGCAGCAGCAAATTAAGCAATGGCTATGGTTCTTCAACATTGCGGCCAAATGATTGAATCATTATTCTTATCAATATTTCATCGCCGCCATCATCATCAGCCGTCATATAGTTGTGCCAATGCTGCTGCTGTGCCATTTCTGCTACTACTATTACACGTCGTTTCATCTCATCCCTTGCCATCCACCATTCCTGGTACTACTTGTAGTAGTAATTGATTAATTGCCTTCTCTTACTCTTGTATTTGCCCCATATCTATCTCTTTCTTATTCAATTCCTCTCCAACTATTTTATATATAGATTTTATCCAACAAATTATGCATAGCATTTCATTTTCACAGTTTGGGATTTTTTTTTTTTTTTAAATTCATATTGCTACTTCTGGATTATTATTATTATTATTATATTGATTAATAAAATGTTCTATGTTGATATGCTAGCTTGTATTACTGTTTTCCTTCATTTTGCATAGGTTCGATGCGGATTATTGTTCAATACCTGTCTCTTATCTTCATAATTTCGCAACCAGATCTATCCTGAGTAACCTTAGTATTCATTAGTCTAGTTACTCTAATTATTGGATTGTTGAGCCATGTATTTATTTATGTACATATGTATCCTTCCTTTTTGTTAGTTAGTTCGTTCGTTCATTCATTCATCCATTCTATTTTTACAGATCAATCAGCACAAACCACCACCAATGCTATTGATGATTTGCATTTGCAGTTACTCAAGAATGAGGCAGTGGCCAGACTTATTCAACTTTCCAAAGTATGTACCCTACCTACTTTATCACTATTCACCTTTTCTTTGCTGTTTCTGTAATACAAGTACTATATACTTACATACTGTCTACAGGATTAATCTTTTGTTACATATTCTAACCTATGTATTTATGTGTGTTACTACTTTGGCTTACGACCTTGCAGGTGAGCGATGCAGATACCTTTCTTGAGAGGACATTCCAGTCCCCAGCATCCGTCTCTGCAGGAAGCCTTATTCGTACTTGGATGGAGGATGCTGGTTTGCATACGTACGATAACACCATCTTTTTTCCAACTTGATAAATGTTTGCTTGATTGACTAACTCTATGTTTCCATCATCTAGCTGGGTCGACCAAATGGGTAACGTTCACGGGCGACATCAAGGGATGAATCCAAATGAAAAGGCTCTGCTAATGGGCTCTCATTTGGTAAATAAATCAACCATGATACAAATTCCAAATTTATTCCACAGAACATATCTTACCTGTTTTATAAGTGTCTGATGCTGTTCTCTGATTCATACAGGATACTGTCATTGATGCTGGCATGTTTGATGGTGCCTTAGGCATTGTCACTGCTATATCTGCATTGAAGATGTTGAATATCCGAGGAATGCTGCCAAAACTTACACGTCCAGTGGAGGTAATTAACTCTGCATTCAGCATGTGAAATTTTCCCAGCCCCTTTTTTTGTCAAAAATGTGTTGTCTAGGACTTGTTCAAATTATAGTACATGGTCGTCGTTCTTCATTTGATCTTGAAGTCATAATCAGGATATTTTCCCCTGCTATTTCAGGTTATTGCTTTCAGTGATGAGGAGGGAGTTAGGTTTCAGTCGACCTTCTTAGGAAGTGCAGCAATTGCTGGTGTATTGCCGGTATCAACACTGCAAGTGCATGATAAAAGGTTTACACATTTCCTGATTATTTGTTATCTTGAGATAGTTCTCAGTGCACTTATTATTGATAGATATCTCCAGTGGTGTTACAGTTCAATCAGCTTTAAGAAGGAACTCCATCGAAATTACTGAGGAGAGCCTTTTACAGCTCAAATATGATCCCAACTCTGTCTGGGGTTATATAGAGGTATCAAACATTACATATACCTTTATGGAAACTCACAATCTCGCACAACCCCCTGAGTAATTCACCTTTTCCACCATAGGTTCACATTGAACAAGGACCAGTCCTCGAAACTGTTGGGCTTCCCCTTGGTTTGGTAAAAGGCATTGCAGGGCAGACACGGTTGAGGGTATTACACCTTCTCCACATTTCTCCTATTTAAGCTATTTTATCTCTATACTGTGTATTTTAATTTCACATAACGAATCTTAAGTATGATAACTTCTAGGTGACAGTGAAAGGTTCGCAAGGACATGCTGGTACAGTTCCCATGGCAATGCGCCAAGATCCAATGGCAGCATCCGCAGAATTGATTTTATTGCTTGAAAGTCTTTGTAAACAACCAGAGGATTACCTATCCTACGACGGTGAGTGCACACCACCTTCAGTAAAGTCTCTTGCAGGATCTCTCGTGTGCACCGTTGGAGAAATATCAACCTGGCCAAGTGCAAGTAACGTAATTCCTGGTCAGGCAAGTAGTTGCCACAAGCAATGACAGTGACATGCAGAAATAGTTTAACTGTGAGACTAATTGCTATTTTTTGTTTGTTTGCAGGTAACATTCACTGTTGACATACGTGCAATGGATGACCTAGGAAGAGAAGCGATTATCTATGAAATGTCCAACAGGATGCACCGCATATGTGATAAGCGGTCTGTTTTGTGTCTTATTGAACGCAAGGTCTGTGATTTTCCTCTAGAATCCTGTGATGCTTGTTGCTGAGAAGTTATTCTGATTCTGATTTGAGTTTCTATTTTTCAGCATGATGCTGATGCAGTGGCATGTGACCCTGCGTTGAGTTCTGAGCTGAAATCCGCAGTTCAAGTTGCTCATAAACGTATAGGTGGTGAGGATGCAAATGATGTGCCTGTATTAATGAGTGGAGCAGGACATGATGCAATGGCCATGTCTCATTTAACTAAGGTGCTGTACCTGTACTCTTCTTCAACTTAGGTCAACTAAGATCAATTTTATGACTGTTTTTAATGGTCTGTGAATAATTTGATAGGTCGGGATGTTATTTGTGCGATGTCGTGGCGGTGTTAGTCACTCTCCGGCAGAGCATGTATTGGATGACGATGTCTGGGCAGCTGGATTGGCAATCTTAGAATTTCTGGAGACTCTTTTGTAATTTATTCATGTTCATTGCATTGATCCCCTGAATTGTGGTGGATCAATCAATAAACTGCTACATGTCTTAATGATCTTTAAGAAAAATGAAAATTGTAAATATAGAATATGATCTTTCACCATCTGAACTTGCCTTACCTGTATATTCAAAGTCAGGATACAGACTGAATTCATGGAAGCAACAATTAACACCCATTCATAACTGTACTCACAGGATCATGATTGTTTCAATAGTTAGTACATTCTCAACATACGATTCATGGCTATAGCTCAAAAGGCCTACACTACTAGTTCTAAACATCGGGAAGAATTATCAAGAACTACTTTCTTCCACCTCTAATGAAATAGACGTGTTTATTAATGCGACTATCACTCTTACTTGAAAGGAGGTGGCTGTGCTAACTGTTGTAGCTGGTGGACGACATGAGACATTCTAGGCCGCATTGATGGAACATGCTGCGTGCAAGAATACACGAGATCCACGACTTTCTGTATAGTACTAGCTTCTGGAATGACTGAAGATGATGAAGAAGAGGAAGAGAATGCTATAACAGGATCCAAGAGCTCAACATACTGATTTGATTGCACCAATGGAGTAGCCCACTCGAATATGCTTTCCCCACCTACAGAATCAGCGGCTTGTGCTGGTCTACGGCCAGTTACGATTTCAAGCAGAAGGACCCCAAAGCTGTATACATCACTCTTTGTCGTGAGTTCATTTCGATAGACAAACTCCGGTGCTAGATAGCCATGGGTGCCACCAGCCATTACCCTTCTCTCATGCATCACTTCCCACGGAACAAACTTTGATAGCCCAACTCCCATGAGATGGGCATCAAAATCCTCATCTAGGAGTACATTACTTGCACGAATATCACGATGTACAACTTGTGGCTTTACCTTGTCATGGAGGAACCTGTTATTGAAAGGAAATAGAAAACTAATCAAGGACAGGGAAAAAAAAAAAAGATTGTCATCTTCTCCAAGTTTTCAAGCAAGTTACTCACGCAATCCCATGAGCAAGACTGGTTGCAATTCTCATTCTTGTCCCCCAATTCAACGTCCTACCCCCGGGGCGACCATGGTGTAGCCATCTATCCAAAGGTCCATTAACAAGAAACTCATAGACAATGTAACGATCACCATGATCATAGCAACATCCCTTAATAGCCACTAGGTTTGGATGATGTAGTCTTGCAACACGTCCTATCTCAGAATAGAACTCCTTTTTCCTCTGAAAGCTAGATCTTTTTATCCGTTTAACAGCAACTCTTGATCCATCTGGCAAGATTCCACCATATGTGCCCCCAGTTTTGGCATCACCAAGAAGACGGTTTCCTTCACTGAAATTCTTAGTACTAGACTTGAGTTCTTCACGAGTAAAAACTTTCCACGATGGACAAACTAAAGCTAATTCTGCTGGATTGGATAGCTTGCGAGACCTTTTACGCCTTTTATTACGTCTGTATACAAGGAGCCATAGCACAACAGCCAGTGTGGAGCAGAATATTAAACCGCTCACAACAGCAAGAATGATCAGATATTCTCGGTGGCAGTTCATATGACGGCATCTGTTCGCTGCAATTTTGAAGAACACGAAATATTAAACAATTTTTACTCAACTTGCTAGAAGTTCAAGCTACTTTGGAAACGACCGAATAATAGGAAAATCAAAATGCTACTAGTCACGACTAGAGTTTCAGGAGATGTGACAAATTATAGAGGAGCCATATATACCTTTTAACATGCACAGATATCCGTGTGAAGAATCACAGCTCTGAATCACGAGAGTTGTAGATTCATTAATCATCAATGTGCACATATCTGTGAAATTACTGCTTATGCAGGAAGCATTGGTGCAACCTGACTGGAGGGACAAGGTAGAAACCAAAGATCTATTCCAGTAAGATCTGCCGTCGGACCAATTCCAATCTGCATTGGCTGTACCATTGTTTGATCTTCCTCCAACCCAGCATCCATCTGAACTTTCACCACACATCCTCTGAAGAACATTCAATTCTTCCGGCAAAATCACCGCTGCTAGATGTCCACCATAAGTGTTGCATTGCTTCTCGGAATCTTCCCAAGATTCATTTTTGGCAACATACTTAAAACACCTTGTGTTACTGGGATTGATACTCCAACCAGAAGGGCATGAAACTGTAGAATTAAAATTAAGGTGCAAACTGAAAACAAGTACTTTCCTGGAAAAAATGCTGCATTATGAGTAAAATATTAAAGGCAAGAGAAACATGCTTCATGAGTTTGCAAAAAGAAAAGGGATACAGATAAGGAAATTAGGAGCTTAATAAGGAACCAATTTGAAAAATGAAAGAAAAACTTAATATTAAGTAACTCAACTACTGTGAAATAAATGGAAGTCTCAATATCCAATCCAAGCTCACCTCCGGCGTGAACATCTAAATCTAGTGAGGGTGTTACTTTGCTTAGTTATAATTTCGGATAATGACAATACTCGCGCAGTTGCTTGTTAGATAATATACTTGGGGAATTCACCAACTAAAACATGCTACAGATTTTCACAGCTTGGCAAGATGATATCTTTTGTCTAGAGGTACAATACCCAAATAGGTACCCACAACCACAACACAAGACAATGGTTGCCCTGATGATTTTTGCATTATAAAATACTGCAAAGTCTCGATATTTCATACATCATAGTTCATTAGCTCATAGCCATTCCAAGAAATGCATACTTAGTCATATCACACAGTGATTATTACTTTATTAGTACTAATAAGTACAGAAGAGAGAAACATGGGTGACAAACCTTTGGGAATACTTTGATTCAGAGTAGGCGCTGTATCATTACCCTGTAAAAAAAGGATGAAACCCATAATAAATTGATTACTCAATAGAACAAATTGAAAAAAAATTGGTTCTTTAAGCAAGAATCACTCACCACTGAGCTGGAAGCTCCATGGGTAAGCAGGAGGCAATAAAATAGCAGAAAGAGGAGGGAATCCATCAGCAGAACTGGTAATTGAGCTGATGAAGAAGCTCAATCATGTTCCAAGAATTAGGGTTTTGGTAGTTTGGAATGCATTTACTAGTAGTTACAGAGGGAAATGGTAGGAATTGACTGATGCAGCTGGTGAATAATGGTGATGGGAATAGATTGTAATGACTTTATTGTTTGTCAACCCCAGTAGTTATTTTTCTTGTCCCTACAAGTTTAGATTTTTAAAGGGTTTACTTCCTGTTTGGTATACAATTAAACTAGTAATAACATGTGCATGTGACGGTATAGTTTACTTTTAATAATAAATTGAAATGTGGGGATTAAATAAATTAATCGATAAAATAAGATAGTCAAAATTCTTTGTAGACATTGGTCGTGGTGTCGGTCGGTAGTCATTCTTCATCCAATTATATCATTGAGTGTTTATCTATGTTAACTATAAAAAATGTAAAAATAGGGTCCTACCATACCCGACTTGTTAATTAGTAACAGGTACATGTTCTTTTACAAAAAAATCTATCCGTCAATCAGAACCAAAATAAAATACAAAAGTATACAACACAATCAATAGGGTTGTTCCCAACAATCTCGCGATGATATATGGCTACCCCACCACACACACACAAATATTATACAAACGCAATTTCACATGCCACGGTTGTATAGAATAGAGTTTCCCCGCCTAGAGAGTATACCAGACCCCCCCCCCCTCCCGGCCGACATGGAGATCAATAAAGTACAAAAAAGATCAAAGACAATTTCCCCGCCTAGAGAGTATCAGTTGATCTCCGCCCTCCCCTGGCTCGTTATGGAGATCAGGAAAGTAGAGAGAAAAATCTAAGAGAGTTTTCCCACCTAGAAAGTATCAGATCCCCAGGCTCATTATGGAGATCAGGAAAGTAGAGAGAAGATCTAAGAGAGTTTTCCCACCTAGAGAGTATCAGATCCCCCAGGCCGGTTATGTATCAAGAAAGTAGAGAGAAGATCGAAGAGAGTTTATATGCACCCCCTCGTAGAAAAAATGTAGTTTTTACTCAATCATAAAATGTTATGGTCGGGTCTTGTAACAAAGATATGGAACGGGTTCGAGTATATACCAGACCTGACTTGAACATCATTATTTCGAACGGGGTTGGAATTCGGGTTTGATAGAACCAGTCCTTCCAGCCAGAGATCGTAGAGAAGAAAAACCTTATACCACTTCCTACCTATCGAATCTTATACATAAAGAAAAGTAAATTGAAAGTCTTCACATGTAAAAGGTTGTTGATAGACATGTAAAGATCAACACACCACCAATTAGCTCACGTGTGTCTCTTCTATCATCTTGAACTGAAAATAGCACGTCTAGTACACGATTCATAGAACATTCTTAGAAGATTAGTTGCAGGGACTATGATCCAAAGGTCCTCCAACCTGGATTCATGCCCATTAAGAAAATTAGTGTGTGGGTGGCGATTTTGATGGAATTTTGGGATTTAGAAGATTTGATTGATTACATTTATAAATAGTTGAAAAGGTTGAATATAATTGGCAGAATTATGTAACCAAAATTAGATTAAAATTGTAGAGGTAACAGAACCAATTATGCATTAACTTGGCATCAAAAATAAATTTACCCTGATTATAATTGTTTTGTAATTTTTTAATCTAAAAAAATGAAAGAATTTCTCACATTGATTTGAGGCCAAAGTACCATAGCTAGAATTGATAATAAAAACTGGTCTTTATAATATATGAATAGATATCATTTTCACATGCATAAAAATTAAAAATTAATTTTTACTTTATTCTTTACCTTATCACCTCTTATACTTTATTCACTATCTCCTACGACTATTCATTATCTTTCATACATAAGTATTTAGAGAAAAGTCAAAACCTAAATTAAAAGAAAAAAAGAGAGTTAATACAAGTTAAAATGAATTTCTTTTTACTTTAATTTTGTATTATAAAATGTCCAAGTAATTAGAAAGGGCTCCAAGTATCATTTATGCACATGCGGATCATGTGTGCTTCAAAGTAAACTATCAACTTTAGAATATAGTAGAAAAATATACGAAAGTGTCAGAATAACCGATCGAAAGTGCGCAAATGGTATGGTTGTATGGATATATATATATATCAAAATAATAGTATATTTTAGTTTGTCCAGAATGTTTGATGCTAAACTATTTAAAATAAGTATCTTGTTGAATGTTTGATGCTACGTTAATTATTTATAATGTGTTTTAATGAGTCATTTTTAATTTTTAAAATTACATTATTTCATTTTATCTTATTCAATAAATTTATATTTTATTTTAATGAATAAAATAATTTATTTAATTAATAAATAGTATTCAAGATTGGTGTCTATAGATTCGTCTTGTCACGACGAATTTGTATGTTAAAAATATTTTTTGGATTTTTGTAAATAAAGTTATATGAGATTAATATTTTATTTTAGTGAATGAAATAATTTAATTAATTAATTAATTAATAATAATAATAATAATCATCATCATCTATTAAAAAACACTATTGCCATCCGCATTTTCAGCAACCATAAGACATAAAATTTTATCACCAAACAATAACATTGCTCACATGATCTTAGCAACAACACTATTATGTTCCCCTATTAAAACTCTGCTTAACTGTAGAATCAAAATTTCACGTAGTATGAATGGAATTTGAATGAATCTGGTGGATTTAGCTCATCAACTTTATATATAGGGAATTTTACGTCCAACAACCTTTTTAGATGCTCTTTGAACGTTTGGGTCCCTATCATTTCAAAAATTATCTTGTTTGAATATGATGTGCATATTAGCATAGCATTTTTCGAGCAGCTTGAATTCAAATCGAAAAAAAGTTCCATTTGAGCTAATATTATTACTCGATAATTTATTGAGTCAGAGTTTAAGTTTTTAATTGTTCACCTCAAATTCGACGAGTTGCCCTGCTAAGTATAAATTAATCTACAATTATATACCATGTGTCATATAGTATAGTATATAAATAGGGATATGTTTGAAGTTATTCCTCTGAAAATCTTCCATTTGCTGCCTTTTCTCTTTACCAGTTCTAAGTCACTTTAAGTCGCGAATCAGTAAAGCGCCAACGCTCGGAACTCAAATTCGTGCTCGGAAGGCGCGAATTACCTTACTAAGGTACAGAGTACAGACACAGTACTAGTGTTGAGCAAAGGTCGGAGAAAGACAAGAATCTAGTGAGAAAGAATGGCTCAGAGCTACTGCATAAACCCTCCAAAAACCTTTATGCCAAAACCATGCTCACCAATTTCTCCCATGTGCTCTGCAAAATTTTCTTCAATCAAAGTCGCTGCTGCTATGTCTTCTTCTGCTGATAAAGCCCCAAAACTGGAGGTGTCTACTAAAAACACTGACCGGAAGGATGAGTTGATGAAAGCCATCAAAGACTCGCTTTTTAACTGTCTTTCTGACACCCATCTTGATTCGGCTATTCCTTCTCTCAGCTCCAAGACAATTGGCAAGGTAAAAATCAATTCTTGATTTCTTTGCCTTTTTTGTATGTTGGATTTTTTTACTGTTCTGTTTGGCTGGATAAAGTTGAATTTTTTTGTTTGTAGTGCTATTCGATTCTTCTGTGAAACTGAAGTAGAAAGCATTTTGAGTATTTCATTGTTGAAAGAAAAAACTGTAACTTTCATTTTTTGCACAAAAAACTGTGTCTTGTGTATAGCTTCTGGAACATTGGAAGTACTGGATGCTGTATTTGAGCTCTAATTTTTATTTCTCTATGTACTTCTGAAGCATATCTAGTTCAATATAGTTCTTCTCATTCTCTGGCATGTTGTTGATTCAATAAAGTAAACATCTTTATTGAGCTCAATTTAGTAGAACATGGATAAGAGGCAGTGAGATCAAAGAATTCTACTTCTTCTAAAATTCAAGAGAATATCTATGGAAACTGTCACCCGGGATTCTACAGTCAAGTATTCCTTCTTGTACGGGTACAATTGCTCACCTTGATTTTCGATCGGCCTCCTATACTGTAGAAGTACTAAACTTGTAAGCCGTAGAATATTATAAGCTTGTTACACAGTGGTTCTTGAAAATTTTCTGATAAGTGAGGCCACTGGCTAAGGGTCTTAGGATTTGTGTTGGTGGGTGTGTAGAAACTCAATGATGTGATATTTATATCTGATGTGCTGTCAGGCCTTCATGAATGGCTGAGATGCAACTGTTAAAGAATCGGTGCATTTGGTAATGGAAATCTGCATTTTATGTTTTCTGCTTGATTTCCTTCACAACCAGAGTGTCTTGTGTTGCGCTGCTGGGACTGGATTCTGTATTTGCTTTAAAAGGTTTAGCATGGAAACTTCTGGTAGAAAAACATCGGATTGATTGGTTGATGAATTTTCAGAATTTTCCCAATTTGGAAACTTGTTGACTCTGTGCTTGGTGTAACTTAATGTGAAGGGAACAAATAAGGGTCTTGTAGGAATTCTTGTCTGAACAACCTTTAATCAATATTCAATTGTATAGTTCTAATTGGTGTATATCTTATTCAAATGTTTCCTTTGTTTCTAAATGACAACGGACTTGTGAATTTTGACCTGTTTGACAAACATTTGAGAAATAGCAATGAAAAAGTTTTTAATTCTGTTGAAGGTAAGAGATATCTATGATGGAGGGGACTACTTTGTTTTGGTGACAACTGACCGACAAAGTGCTTTCGATAGAGTTCTTGCTTCTATCCCCTTCAAAGGCCAGGTATTTGATGGTGTGTTTCAGTCTGAAAACAAGTCATTCTGTTTTAGATAGTTGACCACTCCTGTTTTCAGGTACTCAATGATACGAGTATGTGGTGGTTCAACAAAACTCAACACATTGTTCCTAATGCAGTTGTTTGTGCTCCGGATCCGAATGTAACTGTTGCAATGAAATGTTCAGTGTTTCCTGTTGAATTTGTTGGTGAGTCATTCATTATAACTCATACGGTTGTTAACTAGTTGGTGAAAGTTTGAGGTTGTGTTGATGTACTTCAGAATTGTTGATCTTAATATCTCTTCGTTTTCTTGATTTGTATCCGATGATCTTATCTTATATATATGACATAGATTTTTGCTACTTGTTCGTAGTTAGAGGATATGTGACAGGAAGTACTGATACATCACTCTGGACTGTCTACAAAAAAGGCGTACGCAATTATTGTGGAAATCCGCTTCCAGATGGTGAGATTTATAACCGAATAGGCTCTCTAGGTTTAATAGTTATTCTCACTTGCTGATAGTTTCTGGCATCTTCATTTCTAGGTTTGGTGAAAAATCAAAAGTTAATGGCAAATATACTCACACCTACTACCAAAGCTGTGGATCATGATGTTCCCATATCACCGCAAGAGGTTGCATTATTTATCTCTTATTCTTCATCCTCTGATTTCTTTGGCATTTCTTTCGTTTTAGTGGCCATTGCCTCTCCCTGCTTCATTTTGTTTCGATTTCTTTACCAATGATCATTCTTTTTCATATTCATAAGTCAGTAATACAAAATTGATTGAATTGTCCTTCTGGTATTCAATTCCAGATTGTTCAGCGTGGACTTATGACTCAAGCTGATTATGATGAAGCAAGTAGAGCAGCATTGAGCCTTTTTGAGTACGGGCAGGTACTCAAGCACGCTTGTTCATTTTTTATTTGCTTGTGAGTTCCCCCGAACGAAAAATTCTAGTCCAAGTAAAAGAGTTTAGGCACACACTACAAATAGACAAAGTCTACCAAAATTCTAGTCTTCATTGCAGAGAACAGATTTTATGCGCAGGAAGAACACTTCCACAACACATGATATCATATTCCTAGCTGCTGAAGTAGATGTCATGCCTCAAAACAAACTGAGCATTACTCTTTTCCCAAAAAGTCTTATTAATCTCCCTTTTTTATGTACGATACATCATTTAGTAGACCATCATTTAGTAGACCCTGACACATGACAGTTTTTTGTTCTTCATTGAAGCACATAGCTAAGGAACACGGCCTAATTCTGGTGGATACTAAATATGAATTTGGAAAAGGATCTGATGGCATAGTACGTTTGATCGATGAGGTTAGTTTCTTGTAGCATTTGCACGATATCCCATGCTGAATAGCTAAAGGGTACAGGTCAAGTTTGATGTTTCCACGCAATACTGTAGGTGCATACACCTGACTCTAGCAGATATTGGATAGCAAATTCCTACGAGCAACGCTTTCAAAGTGGTCTTGAACCCGAAAACATAGACAAGGTCATTATTATATCTTCATATGTTATAGCCACTCTACTTTCCATTGTCTTTGCAAGCAAGTCTTGGTATTAAATCTCTTCTATCCGTAAAATTTTTGCAGGAATTTTTGAGATTGTGGTTCAAAGATCATTGCAACCCTTACGAGGATGAGGTGGTTTCGATGAACATAATTATGTCTTTTGTTTCTTTGAATTTATGCATATAATCTAATTGGCTCTTCATAATGCCTTGATCAGGTCTTGCCTGATGCACCTGAAGAACTTGTTTGTGAATTAGCTTGGCGGTATGCTGTGTTTGATATCTGGAGCACATTTGTGTTTTTGCTTTAAACGGGTTTAGAGTTGCATTTCGTGAGTTACCAATTGTCCACCCAACGTTTGTTGTGATATCTTTCTTCTTTTCCAGGTACATCCTCTTGTATGAGACTATAACACAATCGGAATTCAAAATACCCTCAACTAAGGTAAATGCTATGATAACATCAACAGTTTCTATTGGGACATAACACACTAAATAACAATATAACCTTATTCTGCAGGAAAATATACATGACAGGATATCTAGAAATGTCAGACGGGCAATTTCAGAGTAGATGGTCTGAATTTTGATGAATCTAGAAGTTGGCATGATTCTATGTAATGCCAACTTGGTATTTTTTTTGAGTTGTGTTCAAAGAAAAATAAAACATTGAGTTTATATGACATCAGATGGTAAGTTAATGAGGTTTTCTCAAAGGAAGATGAGACTAGCCATAGCATTCGATATTGGGCAAGTCGAGAAAGTAACATGGCTCCCCTGTGGTGTTTTTGCTTCATTTCCGATTTGACTTGTACTCCTGCACTTTCACATGATCAACATTTATGTAACCTTATGTGCAGAGTATTATCTGTGTTTTTTTTTTCTCTTGATGAGCAATTATTTGTATTATCGCACTTAATTGGACGTCATCAGTTAATGTTGTCTTTCACAAAACATAGGGTTGCACAGAAACAAGGCTCTGCAGTCATGTCTAATGTTTATGTAGTTTTAGAAGGATAATTTCTGAAGAATCATAACAGTGTTACAGATTTGAATGCAGAATCACACACAAAGGAAACTCGCATTTAAATTATTTTGATTTTTTTACCTAAAACTACGCGCGTGAGCATTCACAACAGGAAAGTGTAATCTTGTTAAGATTGTTTAAACTTAGCCAACATAATGATAAAGTGATTATTAGGAACTCTTATGGTTGCACAAAAACAATATGCTGTGTGTAGTGTCTGTCAAGGACGAGGACCAGAAGCCAATCCTTCATGTGAAGTAGTGTAACTCTCGTACACGGTTAGACCGGCAATACTGACTGCAGTCAAGGCTTCCATCTCTACCCCAGTTTTCCCAGTTGAGCTGGCTTCCCCTTCTATCTCGACACTAAGATCGCTAGGATTCAAAGTCAGATGCACACGAACATTTGTCAGATTGATGTTATGGCAGAGTGGAATGAGATTGCTGGTTTGCTTCGCCCCACATACACCAGCAATTTTGGCTACAGCGAGAACGTCTCCTTTTTCCATCTGGTTGGCTGAAACCAAATCAAACACCTTCTGGCCCAAGATAACTTTGCAACTTGCAAGAGCCACTCTCTTACTTATCTCTTTTGACGAGATATCCACCATCTGCGCTTCACCTTTACTACCAATATGCGTCAAACCAGAAACAAAATCTCTTTTAGCAATATCATCAGTTGGAGTAAAGGATTCTTTAACCAAAGTTTTGTTGTCTGTAGAACCAGAAAGACCGGCTGGAGGTGGTTCTCCAAACACAGATTCCATTTCCTACAGCCAAACTAAATATTTACAAACATTAACACAACAGCAACACACCATACATAAGATCAAGTAATGCAAAGAATATAGCATCACTACTATAGAAACTGTCAATTCCGCCCGATATTTTAAATTCATCGCAACCTTTGCATAGTTTTTAGGCATCAATCATGTATACGACTAGTAATCACCTACTAAACATCAAACTTCTCCATATATATATATATATATATATATATATATATATATATATATATATATATATATATATATATATATATATATATATATATATATCGCAAACATGTCAAAATACTTAAAATGTAGATGCAAAGACTACCATTCCATCTTATGATTATAGGCAAGAATCAATCAACCATCAAGACTCAATCTTTATCGAGTAAAAAGATAGACCTGGTTGAGCTCTGCAATTGCATTCAAGAGATCTGCTGTCGCTACTACTACCAAGGAACCTGCTGCTTGTCGCCAGAGCCTTGATAAGTTTTGGCGCGGTTCGACGTAGAAGCATCATCTGTTGAGTTGAAAGCGGTGAAGGATTTTGTTGAAGTCAAGATCATATATATATATATATATATATATATATATATATATATATATATATATATATATATATATATATATATATATATATATATATATATATATATATATAGATTCATTGAGAAATTTCTACAAACAGCTGATGGCCGACAGTTTTACAAAGAGGTAACGAACGAAACTACGAAGAAACGAACCGTCAGTTGCTGCTCGCTATGTACAGCTAGTAATGAGTGAGAACTGAGAAGTGGTAGTAGTAGATACACAAGCTTACGCATAAGCTGGGCTTTTGCCAAATCCAACGTCCAGGAAAATCTTATTTTCCCCTATTTTTTTTATTTTCCCCCATTTTCCCTCAAACCAAATGAAGCCTTAGAGGAAATAAATGACACATTGGAGAGGACAAAATAGGAGAAAATACCCAAAATAATATATTTTTTTTATGCTATACCCAAAATAATTTTTAATAATTTAAGATTCAGCTCCATATTTTCTGTAATTTTTTTTGCCTATGCCTGCTTGCTCTCACAATTTTGTAATACTATAATTTTGTTTTACGTATTTAATTATTATCGTATGAGGATAATTCAAGGTTAAAATTGATGAAGGTTGACAAAAAAAAAAACACGGGGAGTTGAAATCGTATAACGGAGAGGGAGTATAACTAATAAAATTTAATAATTAGTATTTTTGAATTGCAACGCCAGTGCAATGCATTATGTGAAAGTGCAACATCTTATCAGATAAATAAAAAAAAATCAATGAACAACATTAAATCTGAAGTTGATCTAACGGTTAAGATGGATTAATAGTTGTATAATGAGATAGAAAAACTTTTTTTTGGTACTTTATTGTGGCGGTTTGCCAATGTAAGTCATTAATTTGTCACGAATCGATTTGTGTACTCTATTTTGTTATATTAGCCAATTTATATACTCATATCAAATTGGTCAATTTTATGATATTAATTTTGTCCAATTTGAATACCTCATTCAAATTCTCGATTTTTTTTTAATTTTTTGATTCAATCGATACGTTGCATGCACCGTCCGAAAAGGTCGATCATTATAATTCTTGATTCAATTAACTACAGTGCTGCTTTGAAATAAAACCAATCATGAATAAAAAAACTAAAATGCTCCCAGAAATTAAAGTCCTGCTTTATGAATAATATACTAAGTATCAGTACTACATGTCTACATTAACTCCTAGAAAGCACCATTAACAGTTAAAAATCGGTTTAACAATGGATTGAAAAAGGTAGAGAGTTACCTCGAATTTTCTATCGTCAGTCAATGAGTCGCCTTGACCATCATCAGTCAGGGTGTCGACAGTTTGTTCATCCTTAATTTAGAAAAAATAATTTTTCATAAAACTTTAATTCTTTAAAACAAAGTAAAATTTCAATTAAACAATCTTAAATTAAAATCTTAATTAAACGTATGCAAGAGGTGTCCAACCAAAACAAATTAAATGATTAAACAACTGGGTCGATCTGTTCATTGAACCTTCCCCGACCAGTAGACCACCACCGCCCATAAGCCGCTGCAACACCGGATTGCCGGAATCTTACACATCCGATAGTCACGACCGGGTCAAT
This sequence comes from Plantago major, assembly GCA_026545765.1. Lineage (NCBI taxonomy): Eukaryota > Viridiplantae > Streptophyta > Magnoliopsida > Lamiales > Plantaginaceae > Plantago > Plantago major. The sequence goes on from CM048840.1 coordinate 6,779,465, forward strand.
CGTCCCAATGTTAAAAAGATCCAGAAAATCTCGAAGCTGAGGCGGCCATTAATGGCAGCCATAGAGCTTCACGTGGCTCTTCAAGTGTCTAATCCGTTCAGATCTATTCCAACAGACGGCCAAGGTGTTGAAGTAGTCGAAACGAGAATGAGCGTCTTTCAATAAGAACGGAAGTTTAGAACCTAGATTTGATTTGGGAACGGTTTTTGGAAATTCTATTCAAGTTACAGGGACTAAATTGAGGTTGCTGGTAACTCAAAGGGCTGTCTATTGGGAATTAGGGTGACACAAGGACCAAAAATGCAATTTTCAGCTACAGAGTCGAAACTATAGGCAGACAAAGTTTAAATAATCGGATCCCTATTTTGTTATTGGATGTAATCAGCGCGGTTGGTGTGCAACTTTTATTTTAAGTACTTGGTCCCAAGTTCGGTCCTTTCCATTTGCAATTGAATATTTATTTTGGTTTTTCGACCCTTTACATATAAATTTCGTTTTCAATACGGTCCAAATGCACCCTCATTTTATGAAAAACTATTTTTTTAAAAATAAAATTACATTGCAAATTATAAATACAAAAAAAAAAATCACATAAAAACAAAAAATTAACATTAAACATTCCCCGTTCTAATATCACGTCGAAGAAGGAGATGCTCATATAACCAAAATAACTAGAATCCTATTAAGTTCACACTCCACCATCACTCCGTCTGTCCGGTCTGGACCACTGACTTGGCCGGAATTTGATTCTGTTCTTCGAAGTGCTTCGTTGCGTCCCTGTTGACTCGGTTTGAACGTATTGCCGCGAGTTGAGAGCTTTCCAAGCTCAAGCTGCCATTAATGGCGCCTGTGAAACTTTCGATTCTCTCCTTGTATTTAACTCATAAGAATTAATTCTGAAAGGCATTAGAAGAGATGGCTCTTTCGTTAATGGAAAGGAGAAAGGTCGAGTCTAGATCGCGTTTTGAATGCGAGTGGATTTCTTCGAATCCGTTACCGCCTTTGGATGATGATTGTGAACATATGGTGATTATTTATGTGAGAAATCAAGACTTCAAACCAGATTTGTTGAAGAAATGGTTAAAATCGCATTTGCAGAAGTTTGGTTGAGTTACAGGGACCCAATTGAAAATTTTCTAAACTCAAAGGACTTTGTTTTGAGAATTTGATGACATCCAGGGACTTACGATTTAAATTGCAGCCACCCTTGAAAGAGTGCGTAATAGCTCGTCTCAACGAAAATTCGAGTGGAGAGAGTGATGAAAATTACAAATCTGCCATGCACCATTTATTTTGGAAATTGCATAAAAGGCCTCAATTTTTTATAAACATCAAGTTTGACTCATGTAAATATGTAATTTATGTGGGGTTCTAATGATATGTAGTAATATTATGAAGTACATATTGACACTGTAAGGTTCTGACAAGTAAAGTACTTGGTGCAGTGGTTATTGATATGTGGCGTTCTTGGTATTGGTTCGAATCTGTTCAACGTCACCTTTTTTTTTTCCAAATATACATGTAATCAGTCTATTGGGTGGCCCGAACTACATCTAATGGGCTTGCCGCCCCAGACCATGTGTTTGAGCCAGATCGGGCCACCAGCCTAAACTAAAATGCATTTGCCATTTTTCGGGCCGGGCCTACCGGGTCCTTTAGCAGCCCGGGCTAATATTCCTACATTTATTTATTTATTTTAATTTATTATTATTTTTAATAAATGAAATGGTGAAAATGGAAAAAGTAGAAACAAGTTGCAGGTTAGAGAACCAAAGAGCAACGCCACATGGCATGCATCGACACTGTGACTGAAGTTAGTTAGAGCAACATGTCGACTGGCGATAGAAAACCTGTAGTAACCGCACTCTATCGAAACACAACTGCCAACAGGTTTCCACAAGTTTTATCCAACCAATTCAGCCTTTCCCTGAAATCTCATTCTCTCTCATGTTAGGGATGAATAAATCAAGAGAAGCCAAATTTTCTTCAGATCTGAAACAATTTGCCATTAATCACCATCAATTCAGCTAGTAATGGATCAACAACGGATATAATATCACTACAAGAATTCCTATGTTTAGCCACGGTAAGTTAGCGACGAATTTTATCCGTCGTTTGCTAGCGACGAATCGCTAGCTCTAGCGACGAATCGCTAGCTCTAGCGACGGATAGATAGTCGTATCCGTCGCTAGAATAGTTGACCAAAATTTAAAGAAACTGAAAAAAGAAATAAAAAAAAAAACATAAAAATGAAAAGCTAGCGACGGATAGGCGTATCCGTCGCTAGCTTTTCTGAACAAACGAGCAGAATGCTCGTCCTCTCCCCCATTTCTTCTTCTTCCTCCATTCTTCTTCCTTTCTTCCTCCATTTCGCCCACATCGAATCCCGTCCAAATCTCAACCATTTCGGCCATTCTTGGTGTCTATTCGAAGCTCGTGAGAGAAGGAGGTCAATTCTACCATCAATCTCAAATTTCATCCGCTATTTTCTCCGGATTCGAAGGTAAACCTTACTTTTTAAAATTTGGGGATTTTGTTACTTTGAACTAATTTGAGCAATTGCATGTAAATGGAGAGTATGTAGTAATTAGTTTAGTTTATATTAGGTATTGTTTTACATATATTGATTCTCAATTTGGATTTTTAGTAGCTAGTTAATTAACTTTTGAGATGTGCAATTGTTTGAATTATTAATTAGTATAATGTTAAGTGTGTAGTAGTTTTGATTTAAATATGTTACGTATGTAGTAGCTAGTTAATTAATTTTTGAGATGTGCAATTGTTTGATTTGATAAATTTATACATGTACTAGATTATAGATTATGAGAATTTAATGAAGTGTGTTGATACCATTTGGTGATTACATTCGTAAAATGCATGTAATTTATAATTTATAAATTTGTATTAAAGGGTTGGAATGCTTTATTTGTAATGGGAATTTTGGTAAGAGACAAAAACTTTATAACATGCAAGAAATGGGAATCGAGTTGAAAAAATACGATCTAATCAATTCAGACGTATCAGGTTATATAATCATCCAATGAACACCGATCGTTCATGGATGTACCATCATACTCTAAATGACAGAGTTCAATCGAGTTTTGTAAAAGGGGTTGAAGGAAACGCGATGACACATCCGACTTCTGTAAATGGGGGGTCGATAAAGTGTCCCTGCACATTTGAAACATGCAGAAACAAGGCAGCACCGTCCATGACATATGATCAATGGAGGGAGAGGCGGGGGTTGGGGCCGCCTATTGAAATCATAGACGGTTGTTGGAACATGTGCATGTTGTATTGGGAGGAGGATGTAGATCTGATGGAATGCTATTTCTGGGGTAGGACGCGGTTCACGTGACGAGGAGGGGGCTGCAAGAGGATAATGAGTTTTATCCGTTTTGTCTTTAGGCTTGTATAACTAGTAATTAGAAGTTGATATATAAAACCAAACATTATGCTCAAATTGAAGCTAGTATAACTTATATTATGTAAGGTCGTTGACTTGTTTTCAAGCTTGGGGTTGTGTAATTGATTAAATTATTTTGAAATTGATTTATTATCATAATGTTTGTAAGTATGAGTTTAATTAGCTTAATAAATGACAGACCTCGATCTAATCAATTCAAACGTGTCAGGTTATATAATTATTCAATGAATACCGATCGTTCATGGATGTAACAGAGGATAGTTAATGGCAGAGTTTTACCTAGTTTTATGGAAGGGGTTTATGCCTTCGTTGCTTTTGCATTGACACAGACTACTTGTTTGAGTGGGGGGATGATGAAGTGCCCTTGCACCCAGTATAAAATGTAGGAATAAGTAATTTTTGCCTCCGGAAACGGTAGTGGAACACTTGAAACGTAAGGGGTTTGTAGCTGAGTATGAGGTATGGACTTCTCATGGTGAGACATACAAGTCGTTCATGGATTATGAGAATTTGGGGAAGCGTAAAAGAAAGCAGGAAACTGTGATGGAAAGTACTCAAAATACTTCTACATCTGATGCTAATAATGATCATGAACGGGTTGAGCAAATGGTATATGATCTTGCGGGTCCAGAGTTCATGGACACCAGGGAGCCAGTAACTGAGGGGGATGGGGAGGAGCCTCCGAATCCTGAGGATCAGGTGTTCTTCGACTTGATGGAATCCGCAAAGAAGCCGGTTTATCCGGGGTGTAAGCACACCGAATTGTCATTGTTGGCTCGGCTAATGAGTTGTAAGGCTAATGGCCAGCAATCTGAATCGAGCTTCAATGAATGGGTACAAGTAATGTCTGACTTTGTCGAACCAAACCTAGTTCCCTGACTTTTACCAGGCGAATAAAAAGATGCGAGGGGTGGGGTTGCCCATGGAAACCATAGATTGTTGTGAGGATATGTGCATGATTTATTGGGAGGAGGATAAAGATCTACTGAAGTGCAAGTTTTGTGGTAAGGACCGGTACAAGCGTTACAAGGAGGGCGCCTCAAAGAAACGTCAGAAGAAAAATCTCCCACATAAGAAAATGTGGTATTTCCCTCTAGCACCTCGTTTGAAGAGGTTGTACGCTTCAAGTGCTTGTGCTGATAAAATGCGGTGGCACAAGGAGAGTAATCGGTAGAGGGTAGAATGGAGCATCCATCGACTCACCCGCATGGAAACACTTGACGAGAGCTATCCGGAGTTTGCAATGAACTAGAAATGTCTGATTGGGCCTTTATGCGGATGGTTTTAACCCTTTCGAAGTGACCTAAGTACTCTTGTTGCCGCTTATCGACACCGCATAACCCGCCCCAAAGGAGTGCATGAAGGAACCGTTCATGTTCTTGGCGCTTTGGTGCCCGTCCATATGATCCAATGAAGGTGGATGTGTTCTTGCAGCCCCTAATCAAGGAGCTGATCGAGTTGTGGGAAAAAGGTATCCCAGCATATGATGTGTCAACGAAGAAGAACTTCAACTTGAGAGCAGCACTACTGTGGACCGTGAGTGATTTTCCAGCTTACTCCATGTTATCTGGAAGGAAAACCGCGGGCTTTAATGCTTGTCCACATTGTTTGGACGACAGTAGTGCATTTAGACTGAAAGAGAGCGGAAATGAATGTTGGTTTGATCATCGTAGGTTTCTACCAAATTAAGGATCATCCGTTCAGGAAGAACAAGACTCAATTCTTGAAGGGTCGAGTAGAAATGAAAGGGCCCCCCGACAAGACTTACTGGTGCACATATACTTGCAAAGATAGATAGGCTGGGTCTTATGAAAGTAACTGAACTTGGGTCGGAGAAGCATAACGATAAAATTAGCAAAAATTGTGGATGGAAGAAGAGAAGCATCTTCTGGGACTTGCCTTATTGGAGCACTCTGCTTATCCGTCACAACTTGGATTTCATGCACATTGAGAAGAACGTGTTCGAAAACTGCTTCAACACGATTTGCAAAATTAAAGGGAAAACAAAGGATACCGTTAAATCTAGATCTGAGTTGGATACATTTTGTAATAGGCCTGAGTTGACAAAGCGGAATGATAAGGGACTGTGGCCCAAGGCAGCCTACACAATTGACATTGAAGCTAGGAACAAACTGTTTGATTGGGTGAGGGGATTGAAGTTCCCCGACGGTTATGCATCAAACTTGGGAGGGTGTGTGGATTTGAAGAAGACAAAGATGTATGGGATGAAGAGCCACGATTGCCATGTGTTCATGGAGAGGCTTCTCCCTGTTGCATTTCAAGAACTACTACCTAAGCCTATATGGAGCGATCTCACCAATCTGAGCTTGTTTTTCAAGAATTTATGCTCAAGGGTGCTTGAGGATGAAGTGTTAGCAAATCTTGAAAGCAACATACCATTGATTCTATGCAAGCTCAAGCGTATCTTTCCACCGAGCTTCTTTGATTCTATGGAGCACTTGCCGATTCACCTCCCACATGAAGCGAGACTTGCTAGACCGGTTCAGTATCGATGGATGTATCCATTCGAGAGGTGTGTAATAAAGGCATCCATTTACTTAAAATGTTCTTTTTTCCCAAGGAACATTATCTTACCTAAATATATATACCATTTACAGGTACTTGGGAAAATTGAAGAAGTACGTCAGCAACAAAGGTAAGCCTTAGGGGTCGATGGCCAATGCATGCGTGAGACAGGAAGCTGCCATCTTTTGCAGCTATTACTTTGGAGACCACGTGCCCACTAAGGCATCTAGCCACTAGAAATGCGCATATCGTATGAAGTTCAAGAGGATGATGAAGTTGCACTTTCAATATTTAGGATCTCGTGTAGACCTATGGGAGAAAGGAATACGTAATGGTCGATGATAAGGAGGTGAAGGCAGCCCACTATTATGTCCTCTCGAACTGTGCTGAAGTTGATAAATTTATGAAGATATTTGCTAGGTGAGCAGCTTACTTATTATAACACATAAATTTAAACTTCTAAATAATATCTAATCATGTCATCATGTCCACAGTGTTTTCAAAAAGCGTTGTCTGAAGATGGATCCAAATATGGCAGATGACACACTTGAAGAACTGCTTGAAGAGAAGTTGCCAATTGAATTTCCTGATTGGTTCAGGGACTATGTCCGAGATCCTGTAAACCAAGTCACATGTCCTTACTTAGAGTCTTTAGCAGAGGGGCCATTCAATCGAGTATCCGTTTTTCCATCGTATATAGTAAATGGTCTTAGATTTCACACAATGGATTCTGACACGTCCAAGTCTACTAGCAATTGTGGGGTGTGTGAGAAAGGGGCTGATCAAGATGGAGGTGATGATTTATTTGATTTCTATGGAAAACTTAAATGAATTGTGAGGCTTGAATATGTCGGTGTGCCTCTGAAAAGAACCGTTCTGTTTGATGTCGACTGGTATGATCCCGGTCAAAATGGTACGAGGGTGCACGAGCAATATCAAATGGTTGAGGTTAACCATAGGAGGAGGTACCGTACTAAGTACGAACCTTTTATCTTGGCAGCTCAGGCACGTCAAGTGATGTTCATTGAATATCCAAGCCTAAAATGCGATAAGGCGGACTGGTTGGAAGCGATACACATACAATCCCGATCCAGAGTTGAGTACGTTCATAAGGACAAATCAATTACCAACTCGTACCAAGAAGAGGTTGTCGATGAAACAGCGAGAAATCCTGTAGATGCTCGTGATGAGTACATTGACCTGCACGAAGACATATATGTAGACTTAACCATTGGTGACGAGGATCAGAGTATGTGTGTATGGTAGATTATATGTATCTTAATTGTTATATGCTTGCTTTTCCCATTACATGCCAATTCATGTCTTAATTTATACTAATAAAATTTGTTTGTGTTTGTCATATGCTTTTTTGTAGATGCCGCGCCAAAGAAAGTGCAGTTACGAGATTCCCAGGTCTAGTGGGACCCAGGGTTCACCGCATAGTGCATCGAGTAGCCCTGGTGGATTGAGCAGCTACTCTTATGTTGGTCAGACTGCCAGCGGCATGTGCATTGGGACGTCTGGTGGTGGTTATGGACCAGGACAGTACCCGCCTGACGGGTGTCCTTATACCGAGATCATCGATGGTGCTACGTGGGAGGGGAAGTTGGTGTTGTTCCTAATGGCAGTAGGAAGTAAGTATTATATATACATTTGTAGAACATATAACTTAAGATAAGTGTTTATATATATGTCACATGAATTGTCTAATAAATATATGTACTCTTCTATATCTCATTGATAACTGCAGGTTGTGGCCTCAGCAATCATCAGACGACCTGCATGAGATTTTCAAGCTTAGGAGGGAGTTGACGGGCCAGGGAGGCGAATAGTGGAGCAAACTCAAGGCTGAGACGAAGCACTTCTACTTTGATGAGCTTCGGGTAAGCTTAAATGTTACAATTTGTTGTGGTAAATGCTACAATGCTTCATTTGTTATTCTATCGATTAATGAACTAGTTTACTAATTTGTGTGGTATGTTAGCCACTTACTTGGGTGATATGTTAGTCACCATTGTGTTAGTAAATTCTAGGACAATTTGTGTGGTATGTTAGCCACTTACTTGGGTGATATGTTAGTCACCATTGTGTTAGTAAATTCTAGGATAATTTGTGTGGTATGTTAGCCACTTACTTGGGTGATATGTTAGTCACCATTGTGTTAGTAAATTCTAGGACAATTTGTGTGGTATGTCAGCCACTTACTTGGGTGAAATGCACCATTGTTTATCTTGAAATTGTAACCCTGGGGCATTAATTTTTACTTTGAATGCAATTGGAATGTAGAAAAAAATACTACATTCCGACGGGCCTTATTCCCAAGATGTGGCCTGTTTTCGAGAGTTTGGGCTCTGATCTGTATAGGCATATGGTGGTTGACATGAAAAAATACCGAGAAAAAGGAAAGCCACCACAGTATAGCCATATTGGGGACGAAGAGTGGGCTATGTGGCTAGAATATTGGAGACTTACAACCGTCGAGGATCAGTCCTTCAAGAACAGGCAGAACCGGCTGACTGAGCCGCGAGATGGTAAGGGCTCTGCCAGGCATCACTACGGGTCACGAGCTGTTGTCACTGATCGCCAGATGTCGGTAAGTATATATATGTGTTCTGACACAACATGATTTGTACACATGTATTGCTTTCATTTATACCAATTTACCACTTGTTTGCATTCCTACCAACTTATCGACTACTTGTTGCAATATAATGTTCTTTAGTGAACGTAACAAACCCAAGACTTGCCTAGAGGAAATGAAGAGGGGAAGTCAAGAACGGCATTTGGGTGGACGAGAAGTCCGAGCTTATTGCTAAGTGTCACAGTTGTATATGCATGTGTATTATAAATTAAATATGAAATTGTAGCTCATTTCGTATACACTTGACTATTACAGAGTGAGGTGGAGCGGATCATTGCGAGAGGTCGCCGAGGTGAGGAGTTGTCCGTGGAAGAACAAGACCGGATCTTTCTACAGGTCAACCCACCCGACAACAAGGGTCGAGTTTATGGTCTTGGTAGTTTGGGCGAGACACTGGTGGAGAGTAGCTTCTCCGTGTCCCAGCAATCTCAGGGACATGGTGATGTTTACACACAGGTGCAGGTCGAGCAGATGGTGAATGAAGCAGTGACTCCTCTCCAGAATGAGATTGAAACTCTCAGGGATGACTAGGCTCGAATGGATCAGAGTGTCGAAGAGCTCTGCCAGATATGAGCTGAATACCCCTACCTCGTCTTAGTTGCCTGTGTTGTTTTGGATACTATGCTACTTTTTACTTTGTTGGATATTTGGATTTCTATTCGGATATGTAGACTTTATTTTGGATAATTTATTTTTGACGAATCTTTGTTGTTAATTAATGCAATTTCCCCTTTGAGACATATCACTATTATATTGGTTGAAAAAACAGGTGAAAATTATAAAATAATTTTTAAAAAAAATTTAAAAAAAACAGTGGTTTAGCGACGGATAATTATCCGTCGCTAAACAACGAATTAGGGCGTACTAGCCCTAATTCGTTTAGAGACGGATAACTATCCGTCTCTAAAAACCCGGGGGTTTTTAGAGACGGATAATTATCCGTCTCTAAAAACCCAAATGGCGACGGAAGGGTCAACGCCCTATCCGTCGCCAATTAGCGACGGATAGCCCCTCTGGGATGTAAAATATATCCGTCGCTAATTCGCCTTAGAGACGCCCGTCATTAAGACGGGCGCCTATCCGTCGCTAAGGCCGTCGCTAAGGCCTTAGCGAGGCCTTAGCGACGGATCGGCAGGGGGTTTAGCGACGGATAAGTCCGTCGCTAAACCCCTGTTTTTTTTTTTGTAGTGTATGAGTTGTAATAGATCTATTACCTGAATCGTCTGCCAAGCCATCTGATTCTTTTAAGATCTGAATATCTACATCCGTATCGCACAAAAATCGAGCCCTAAACCCTTTCCCATTCCAAGATTGATTAGTGTGGAAATCCTCTCCAACCGTACAGTCTGACACCAAGCCTCATTCCAATGGCGTCACCGACGTGAGCACAGACGAGCTGGAGAATCATCTGAGGTTCCGAGCACCACTAATCTTGGATCTAGGTGCATGAAGAAGATGATTCGGATCTATGAATCTGGATGCTGAAGGCCGATAGAGGCATACTGAAAGGACAAAGATCCCACTACAACCAGCGATGAACTAGAGAAAGGATTGGATAAATGGAAGAGAAGACGAAGAATTTTAAGGTTTCCTAAACTTACTCCAGATAATTTTAAGGTGTTTCACTCCAACCAGCGATGAGTGTTTTGCTGAGTGAAAAGAGGTGAGGAGTTGTGGTTGGACTGAAAGAAGAAAGAGAGATGTGAAATAATGAGAAGAGAGGATAGATAGAAATCTGGAAGGAAGGAGAGAACCAAATGATATGGACTCTCCACGCGCTTGGCACTTCTTCACGCGCCCACTTGTGGATTATATACTACTTCTAAGAGATAATTACAAAACCCACCCCTCCAAGATAGTCACTTTACAGATTGATACCCGTTGTTTGAACAATTATAAAATTCCCCCTTACGTTTTCAAAGTAATTACATATAAATCCAAAAAGTCAAAGATTCCCTGTTTTTATTTTATTTTATCATTATCTTTATTTTCCTTTTCTATTTTATCATTTCTTTTTAATCATTCAAATTATTTATTTCACCAATTCACATTTTAAACCCTCAATTTTCATTCTTCTCCAAAATTTCTCCTTCTTCTCCAAAACACCTCACTTCTAATTCCACCACCATCTCCACCACGGCTTCACCCTTCTTCACCACCACCACGAACAACCCCCATGGAAGCTTGGACGGAATTGGGCTTCCTACACCATCTTCTTCTATTATTTTTTTTATATTATTTTCTCAAAAATGGAAGCTCCGCCTGGAGCTTTCATCGAAGCTCGTGTTCCAGCTTCCATGGAAGCTCCGAACAGAGCTTCCATGGAAGATGGATGTTCTGGCCGGAGCTCCGGTCAATTTTTTTTTTTCGTTTTTGTTTTCTTCCTAAATAATTAAATGTGGGAGAGTTTGTTGAATTTTCGAATTGTTTGAGGGTTGATTTCAAATATGGTGTTGGATGATAATATGAGTAAAATTTAGAATTGGGTATATTTTGTATAATTTCAAATATAAGGGACCCTACTGTAATAAAACATACAATTATAATTTTATTTTTCCATTAAGTTTTATTTTACAATTTATTTTATCTTTTATTTTTTCTGAAAAATGAAACTTTAATGTTGGTCAACGATTTTGGGTGTAAATGTAATTGTTTAAACAGTGGGCATGAATCTGCAATTGGAGCATAATGCAGGGGGTCTATATGTAATTGTCCCCTACTTCTAATTATTACTTTTATTTTTTTATCAATTTAATTAAATTTTTTAATTAGAAATTAAATGGGTACATTTGTCAATTAACTAGTACGACTACTCATTGAGTTGTCATACATAATAGGAGTAGTGGCACACAAGATCAATTGTTGAGATTAGATCTCAATGGTTGTACGACTACTATGTCATTTTAACAACTAGTACGACGTCTATCTTATCGTAGAAACCCCAACTTACTAGGGGTCTTCTACTGTCAGTCGAGGTGTCGCCCTGACTAACGTTAGTCATTTAATCTATACCATTAGATCTTAGATCCGACGGTGTAGATTGTATGACCTGCTACCTGTTACACCAAGTGTTGCAATTTGATGTTATTATAGTTGCATTAAGTGTTGTTCTTATCGCTCCATGTCGTTTTAAAATTAATTATAATTAAAAATATCGTTATACAAAAAATATTTTTTAAAAATATAAATTTAAATATTAAAGTAATATCCTTTTGTGATGAATTTGTCATTTGTCGACTATGTGAATTAGGTTTGTTGATCATTGTATAAACTAAAATCAAAACAACCATAGTCTCGATCTTCCCACTGTGCCAAGACCACTCACCGTCTCACGCTACTAATCGGGATTGGCCGGAATTGCCACCGCTCAGTCTCTCTTATCCGCTAAGATTGTCTCCGCAAACGAGAATCAGTCCCAATTGAAAGAAGACTGGCCATGCTTCATTCTGTCTCAGTTTTAAATCTCGGGTGAGTTTATTCGAGTCGAGGTGTCATGCATTTAATTTACGAACTTAGATTCGATCTTTAATATTTTTTAAGTGTTGATGTTAAGCACAGAAGTTTAGAACCCTAGACGTGATATAGGAGATTAGAACGTGACATAGGAGATTAGGAGTGGTAAAATTGTTTTTAAAAAACTTGATTGTAGTTGCAGGGATTGAATTGAGGTTTCTGAAAACTCAAAGGACTATCTTTTGGAAATTTGGGCGACCTTAGGGACCAGTGAAGCAATTTAAATATTATTTGTCTCATTCAGAAGGTACAAAATCTAGTCCTAGGATATACTAATCTCTCTAGAGTTATGAACAAGAGGCGAATTCAAGTATTAATTTGTGATATTGAGGGGTCTATTCCGTTCTCCGTCGAGTATCGATTGACCATTTACTAGTTTTATATAAAAAAAAAAAAACAATTATACTAAAACACAAGTACACAACCCTAATTCTGACATTCAACAACACACTCTCTAACTAGTCACTCCATCACTCCAGCCGCCCACTCTCCACTTGCCGTCCTCACTCCTCACCATCGCCTCTCCGCCCACTCTCCACGGCTGCCGTCCTCTCCTCTCCCAACTCCACCCTCGGCGCCTCTCTGCTGCTTCTCTGTTGCGACCTGCGACGTCGCCTCTGCTCTCCTCTCCTCTGCGGCGTCGCCTCTCCTCTCCATCGTCGCCGGATCTCCTCTGCTCTCCTCTCCTCTGGCGGGTCTCCATCGTCGCCTCTGCCTGCGGCTCTAATTCAAGGTATTATTCTATTTAGTTTGTGGAATTGAATCAGATTCGTGTTTCTCCAAATTGTGGCTTATTTTCCTACTTTCTCGGTAATTGCTGAGATTTTGCTGACTGTAGCAGTTAGTAGTGGCATGTTATTGAGGAGTAAGTTTTTGCAAAATAACTCTTAACATTGCTGGATCTTGGATAAAATAGAATTGTTATTCTTTTATGGCATTTCAGGTTAGTATTATCATGAATTTGTATGCTCCTAGGTTACTACAAGGAAAATTTACCTCACAGTTATACTCATAGCTTGTTGTATAGGTAGGTCTGAGAATCTTAAGATTCTGCCTATTCTAAAAGACTTACAGATACAATATTAAGTTCTGAGCATAAACAAACTTGAAGCAATGTGTCACAATACTTTCTGAAAAGGAATGTAACACTCTGGATTCTGGATATTAAAAAACAAAATGCTGATTCCATCCTTCTGGCTACAAGATTTCTGCACTGTCAGGCTAGAAAACCCAGGGGGATGAGTGACCTTCATATCATGTTAACAGATACACAAAAACAACGAAAAACACTTGAACACCAAGAAGACAGATTATTACACGAAAACGAAATTATACCACTCTATTAATCAATTATTTGAGATTTAAGTTGTGAGTACAGTATAACCAACTTGAAGAAGTAATGTACTGATCTCTCAAAACAACTTTAAGTGAATGTCCACATCATTTGTAATTCAGTTAAATAAACCAATAACATGACAATGAAAAACAAAAGAAATTACCAATCCCCACGTTACAAAAAAGCAATGCAACGTCTGAGCTTTTTTTTGGGGAGGGGAACATAAGGATATTGGCAAATATAATCCATCGATAATCTTAATCTAAATGCTAATAACAGATAAATAAATTCACAAACACCTTGTGTGCATCCAATCCACACATAAAATTCCAATAGAAAGCAAAGTTGCATCCATCCAATTATTATCTTCCTAAAAAACAACCTCCATATATAATGACCTACTACATTTTTTAACTCTCAAGCTTGTGCTGCATATATGGTTTTATAAACGGGTTCGATATCCAATATGAGGATGGTAGTAGAAGCTCTAGTTGGATGGTAGTAGAAGCTCTAGTCGATGTGTCATAGTAGTATATAAATAGGGATATGTTTGAAGTTATTCCATTGAAAATCTTCCATTTCGCTTTTCTTTACCAGTTCTAAGTCACTTTAAGTCGCAAATCGAGAAACATAGATCGCGAATCAAGAAGAGCCAACGCCTAATGTGAAAAAAACTTTGGGAGGCGCGAATTACCTTACTAAGGTACAGAGTACATACACAAGATTAAGTTGAGCAAAGGTCGAGAAAGACAAGAATCTAGTGAGAAAGAACGGCTCGAGCTACCGCATAAACCCTCCAAAACCTTTATGCCAAAGCCCTTTCTATGCTCACCAATTTCTCCCAAATGCTCGCAAAATTTCCTTCAATCAAAGTCATTGCTATGTCTTCTTCTGCTGATAAAGCCCCAAAACTGGAGGTGTCTACTAAACACACCGACCGGAAGGATGAGTTGATGAAAGCTATCGAAGACTCGCTTTTTAACTGTCTTTCTGACACCCATCATGAATAAAAAATTAGAATGCTCCCAGAAATTAAAGTCCTGCTTTATGAATAATATACTAAGTATCAGTACTACATGTCTACATTAACTCCTAGAAAGCACCATTATCAGTTAAAAATCGGTTTAACAATGGATTGAAAAAGGTAGAGAGTTACCTTGTGAGTACTCTTCAAAGACTCTAAATGGTTACATAATCAATTAGCTAGTTTAACAACGCTCGTTGATTACTATCGATACTAATATCCAAGAGTTTCCACATCTCCGATTGTCATGAGCTTAATTCATCACATACATTTTAATTTATGGCAAAGAACACACTCATAAGATCTAATGTTTAGAATATAGCATCACTACTATAGAAACTGTCAATTCCGCCCGATATTTTAAATTCATCGCAACCTTTGCATAGTTTTTAGGCATCAATCATGTATACGACTAGTAATCACAGATTAAAGGTGGCATTTAATTTAAGACTACTAAACATCAAACTTCTCCATATATATATCGCAAACATGTCAAAATACTTAAAATGTAGATGCAAAGACTACCATTCCATCTTATGATTATAGGCAAGAATCAATCAACCATCAAGACTCAATCTTTATCGAGTAAAAAGATAGACTGTCGAGCTCGCAATCGCATTCAAGAGATTCATTGCCGCTATTTACTAAGGAACTCGTCATGTCGCCAGCCTTGATAAGTTTCATGCCGTTCGAGAAGCATCATCTGTTGAGTTGAAAGCGGTGAAGGATTTTGTTGAAGTCAAGATCATATATATATTCATCGAGGAATTTCTACAGACATTTTTACAAAGAGGTAACGAACGGAACTACGAAGAAACGAACCGTCAGTTGCTGCTCGCTATGTACAGCTAGTAATGAGTGAGAAGTGGTAGTAGTAGATACACAAGGTTACGCATAAGCTGGGCTTTTGCCACAGTAAAATCTTTCCTGTAAGAGGAAATAAATGACACATTAATATCATAAAATTGACCAATTTGACATAAGTGTATAAATTGGCTAATATAACAAAATAGAGTACACATCGATTCGTGACAAATTAATGTACTTAAATTGGCAAACCGCCACAATAAAGTACCAGAAAAAAGTTTTTCTATCTCATTATGCAACTGTTAATCCATCTTAACCGTTAGATCAACGTCAAATTTAATGTTCATTGATTTTTTTTTATTTATCTGATAAGATGTTGCACTTTCACATAATGCATTGCACTGGCGTTGCAATTCAAAAATACTAATTATTAAATTTTATTAGTTATACTCCCTCCTATAATGATTTCAACTCCCGTGTTTTTTTTTTTTCACCGCTAATTTTTACCTTGAATTATCCTCATACGATAATAATTAAATACGTAAAAACAAAATTATAGTATTACAAAATTGTGAGAGCAAGCAGGCATAGGCAAAAAAATTACAGAAAATATGGAGCGGAATCTTAAATTATTAAAATTTATTTTGGGTATTTTCTCCTGTTTTGTCCTCTTCAATGTGTCATTTATTTCCTCTTACAGAAAAGATTTTACTGTGTGGCAAAATCCCAGCTTATGCGTAAGCTTGTGTATCTACTACTACCACTTCTCAGTTCTCACTCATTACTAGTCGACATAGCGAAAAGAATCGACGTTCGCTTCTTCAGAGTTTCGCTCATACTTTTGTAAACCGCTTACCATCAGCTGTTTGTAGAAATTTCTCAATGAATCTATATATGATATTGACTTCAACAAAATCCTTCACCGCTTTCAACTCAACAGATGATGCTTCTACGTCGAACAGCGCCGAAACTTATCAAGTCTCCCGCGACAAGCAGCAGGTTCCTTAGTAGTAGTGGTAACGACAGCCATGATCTCTTGAATTCAATTGCAGAGCTCAACCAGGTCTATCTTTTTACTCGATAAAGATTGAGTCTTGATGGTTGATTGATTCTTGCCTATCATCATAAGATGGAATGGTAGTCTTTGCATCTACATTTTAAGTATTTTGACATGTTTGCGATATATATATGGAGAAGTTTGATGTTTAGTGGTCTTAAGCTAAATGCCACCTTTAATTTGTGATTACTAGTTTTATACATGATCGCTACCTAAAAAACTATGCAAAGGTTGCGATAAATTTGAAGTATCAGACGGAATTGACAATTTCTATAGTAGTGATGCTATATTCTTTGCATCACTTGATCTTATGTATGTTGTGTTGCTGCCGTGTTATTGTTTGTGAATATTTAGTTTGGCTGTAGGAAATGGAATCTGTGTTTGGAGAACCACCTCCAGCCGGTCTTTCTGGTTCTACAGATAACAAAACTTTGGTTCAAGAATCCTTTACTCCAACTGATGATATTGCTAAAAGAGATTTTGTTTCTGGTTTGACGCATATTGGTAGTAAAGGTGAAGCGCAGATGGTGGATATCTCATCAAAAGAGATAACTAAGAGAGTGGCTCTTGCAAGTTGCAAAGTTATGTTGGGCCAGAAGGTGTTTGATTTGGTTTCAACCAACCAGATGGAAAAAGGAGACGTTCTCGCTGTAGCCAAAATAGCTGGTGTATGTGGGGCGAAGCAAACCAGCAATCTCATTCCACTCTGCCATAACATCAATCTGACAAATGTTCGTGTGCATCTGACTTTGAATCCTAGTGATCTTAGTGTCGAGATAGAAGGAGAAGCCAGCTCAACTGGGAAAACCGGGGTAGAGATGGAAGCCTCGATCGCAATAAGATTGCCGTCTAACTGCACGACATGTAAAGTCGCTCAAGGACATTGTTATTACAAATGTTCGACTCGAAAGCAAAAGTGGCGGGAAAAGTGGAGACTGGTCCAGGAAGAAATGATCATACTAGTGCACGATCGTTAAGGTCAGCACTCTTTTTCGTCACTAGAATTTAAATTTCTTGTACTGTCATCAATAGTTAACGAACCATTTATATATGGACAACATTTTGAGTTTCTCTGTAAGTTTCATAACAATAAACCCTTTCACATTGGGCTCATTATAGCTATCTATACATGTTGACACATTCTTTTTTCTGTGAAGCAATAATATTGAACTCCCTTTGATTACTTACTAGAAGGCAGTGTAATTTTGCTAGGCCAATTTACTTGTTCGAGTAGAGAAAGAGTTGGTGAAAGTTTTATATCCTTGAAAACTGGGTCTTAATTCTAGCTACAGAATAGCACACATACTTCATGTGAATGAGAAAGCTTCAGATACATGTTGAGACAATACACAATGATTTTATCAAATGAGATTCTTTAGTAGCTAACTTGGTACAAATACTTAGTAAGTAGTGAAGTAGTTCTTAATTCTTATGTCCCCATATGGCCAGCAAGGACATGCAACAGGCTCCCAGCACAAGTGTGATACTGGCTTCCAGTTGGAGCCTAAAATTAGTATCTTATTTGAGTTGATCAAATCAGCTGCTAGAAGATCAACAAGTGCCATGTAAATTAAAATGCCTGCAGATGCTGAATTAAGAACTCCGCCAACAATCAGAGAAGTGGCGCTGTGCTGGTGTTAGCTCTTGGATATTAGTAATCCCAACAGGTGTTGTTAGAGAGAAGAAGAGCACCATAGTTATGATTGTTGTAGACTTGAGTTTGGCCTGTAAGTACACCCATGTTCATGCTGTCAAGTCTCTCCAAAAATATTTAATATGCTAGTTCTGTTATCATGCAATAATTTAATTAATATTTGACACTGACATCTCAATTCGACATGATTTCCATATAGTCTGGCCAACATGCATGTCACTTCTTTATTATCTGCCTGTTTTTGAATAAAGGTAGTAGTAGTATTAGACAAAGAGACCACTCTTCGTGGGGTTTGTATTCACCAAATAAACACATACCAACAATAGGGGAATGTTTCACTTTCATCTATTCTCAACTATGTGATTTATTTGCTTTGTTTCCATATTATTTAATAATGCCACAGCATGAATTGTCTAAGTGGATGTAAAGTTTACCTGAGAGATGCATCCACCAAGCCCCATGCCCTCAAAGAACTGATGGAAGCTCAAAGCTGCTACCAGGGGCCTAATTGTTTTAGGACTTTGATTAGCACCCAGTGATATTCCTATGATCACCGAGTGAACTACGATTCCCAGCTCCAAAACCTACGTGGAAACATATAACTGATGAATATACACATTTATTTTCAATTCAACTGTAAGTAGAGTATCTAGTTTTCATTCAAAACTGAAGTGTCCATTATTCTTGGCATACTATACCTGAGAGACAATACAATACGGTGACGAATGAGGTCATTTGAGTTGGACCTCTGTAAAGCGATTTCCGCAACTTGTCTAGCATTTGCTACTATGCCATCTATACTCTCTTCATCTTCTTCCTTGATTTCAAATGGCAGAGATCTGCGTAACTGTGCTCTTTTCTGGTACCCGGTGGCAAAAGCCTCCATCATCAATGTCGCCATGCAAGACACCATGGCGATTAGTCCTGCGAAAGGAAAGCTTCACCATGATTGCTGACTGAGGCAAGGACTCGTCAAGCTTTCAAAGGCATCTGGGAGAATGTGTAGGAATCCGGTTCCTAATATAACACCAGCTGCAAAGGCCTTAACCAGGAAATGAACTGGTGACTCGGGCTGCAAGCATTTAACGTTCTTGAGCAATATAGGAATGCAGACTCCGAGTCCACTGGCGAGGATCGAGCATATGGCAGCTAGTTTATATTTGAGTGCTCCATGCTCGTCTAGACATGTAAAGCTTGATATTTTTTGTAGGAAAGGAATCATTTCAGTGAACAAAATGACACCTGGAACTCTGGAAGTCTATACTAAAACAAGAAGTGTCTCATTGGAATCTAGTATATATTGATGCTATGGACTTGGGAATAATAGTCTGTTTTTGGCATGTTATATGGAATGGTGATTGGTGATCCACTGATTCCACCTGCTCCGTGAATCAGTAATTCATCTGTGATATTTTGTGAGTGGGCTTGGTGATGAGAGTTACACTACTACACATGAAGGATTGGCTTCTGGTCCTCATCCTTGACAGACACTACACACAGCATATTGTTTTTGTGCAACCATAAGAGTTCCTAATAATCACTTTATCATTATGTTGGCCAAGTTTAAACAATCTTAACAAGATTACACTTTCTCGTCGTGAATGCTTACGCACTTAGTTTTAGGTAAAAAAATCAAAATAATTTAAATGCTGAGTTTCCTTTGTGTGTGATTCTGCATTCAAATCTGTAACACTGTTATGATTCTTCAGAAATTATCCTTCTAAAACTACATAAACATTAGACATGACTGCAGAGCCTTGTTTCTGTGCAACCCTATGTTTTGTGAAAGACAACATTAACTGATGACGTCCAATTAAGTGCGATAATACAAATAATTGCTACATCAAGAGAAAAAAAAAACACAGATAATACTCTGCACATAAGGTTAGATAAATGTTGATCATGTGAAAATGCAGGAGTACAAGTCAAATCGGAAATGAAGCAAAAACACCACAGGGGAGCCATGTTACTTTCTCGACTTGCCCAATCTCGAATGCTATGGCTAGTCTCATCTTCCTCTGAGAAAACCTCAGATGTCATATAAACTCAATGTTTTATTTTTCTTTGAACACAACTCACAAAAATACCAAGTTGGCATTACATAGAATCATGCCAACTTCTAGATTCATCAAAATTCAGACCATCTACTCTGAAATTGCCCGTCTGACATTTCTAGATATCCTGTCATGTATATTTTCCTGCAGAATAAGGTTATATTGTTATTTAGTGTGTTATGTCCCAATAGAAACTGTTGATGTTATCATAGCATTTACCTTAGTTGAGGGTATTTTGAATTCCGATTGTGTTATAGTCTCATACAAGAGGATGTACCTGGAAAAGAAGAAAGATACCACAACAAACGCTGGGTGGACAATTGGTAACTCACGAAATGCAACTTTAAACCCGTTTAAAGCAAAAACACAAATGTGCTCCAGATATCAAACACACCATACCGCCAAGCTAATTCACAAACAAGTTCTTCAGGTGCATCAGGCAAGACCTGATCAAGGCATTATGAAGAGCCAATTAGATTATATGCATAAATTCATATTTAGTATCCACCAGAATTAGGCCGTGTTCCTTAGCTATATGCTTCAATGAAGAACAAAAAACTGTCATGTGTCAGGGTCTACTAAATGATAAGGAGATTAATAAGACATTTTGGGAAAAGAGTAATGCTCAGTTTGTTTTGAGGCATGACATCTACTTCAGCAGCTAGGAATATGATATCATGTGTTGTGGAAGTGTTCTTCCTGCGCATAAAATCTGTTCTCTGCAATGAAGACTAGAATTTTGGTAGACTTTGTCTATTCGTAGTGTGTGCCTAAACTCTTTTACTTGGACTAGAATTTTTCGTTCGGGGGAACTCACAAGCAAATAAAAAAATGAACAAGCGTGCTTGAGTACCTGCCCGTACTCAAAAAGGCTCAATGCTGCTCTACTTGCTTCATCATAATCAGCTTGAGTCATAAGTCCATGCTGAACAATCTGGAATTGTATACCAAAAGGACAATTCAATCAATTTTGTATTACTGACTTATGAATATGAAAAAGAATGATCATTGGTGGTAAAGAAATCGATACAAAATGAAGCAGGAGAGGCAATGGCCACTAAAACGAAAGAAATGCCAAAGAAATCAGAGGATGAAGAATAAGAGATAAGTAATGCAACCTCTTGCGGTGATATGGGAACATCATGATCCACAGCTTTGGTAGTAGGTGTGAGTATATTTGCCGATAACTTTTGATTTTTCACCCAACCTAGAAATTAAGATGCCAGAAACTATCAGCAAGTGAGAATAACTATTAAACCTAGAGAGCCTATTCGGTTATAAATCTCACCATCTGGAAGCGGATTTCCACAATAATTGCGTACGCCTTTTTTGTAGACAGTCCAGAGTGATGTATCAGTACTTCCTGTCACATATCCTCTAACTACGAACAAGTAGCAAAAATCTATGTTGTATATATAAGATAAGATCATCGGATACAAATCAAGAAAACGAAGAGATATTAAGATCAACAATTCTGAAGTACATCAACACAACCTCAAACTTTCACCAACTAGTTAACAACCGTATGAGTAATAATGAATGACTCACCAACAAATTCAACAGGAAACACTGAACATTTCATTGCAACAGTTACATTCGGATCCGGAGCACAAACAACTGCATTAGGAACAATGTGTCGAGTTTTGTTGAACCACCACATACTCGTATCATTGAGTACCTGAAAACAGGAGTGGTCAACTATCTAAAACAGAATGACTTGTTTTCAAACTGAAACACACCATCAAATACCTGGCCTTTGAAGGGGATAGAAGCAAGAACTCTATCGAAAGCACTTTGTCGGTCAGTTGTCACCAAAACAAGGTAGTCCCCTCCATCATAGATATCTCTTACCTTCAACAGAATTAAAAACTTTTTCATTGCTATTTCTGAAATGTTTGTCAAACAGGTCAAAATTCACAAGTCCGTTGTCATTTAGAAACAAACGAAACATTTGAATAAGATATACACCAATTAGAACTATACAATTGAATATTGATTAAAGATTGTTCAGACAAGAATTCCTACAACACCCTTATTTGTTCCCTTCACATTAAGTTATACCAAGCACAGAGTCAACAAGTTTCCAAATTGGGAAAATTCTGAAAATGCATCAAGCAATCAATCCGATGTTTTTCTACCAGAAGTTTCCATGCTAAACCTTTTATAAGCAAATACAGAATCCAGTCCCAGCAGCGCAACACAAGACATTCTGGTTCTGAAGCAAATCAAGCAGAAAAACATTAAAATGCAGATTTCCATTACCAAATGCACCGATTCTTTAACAGTTGCATCTCAGCCATTCATGAGGGCCTGACAGCATATCAGATATAAATATCACATCATTGAGTTTCTACACATCCACCAACACAAATCCTAAGACCCTTAGCCAGTGGCCTCACTTATCAGAACATTTTCAAGAACCACTGTGTAACAAGCTTATAATATTCTACGGCTTACAAGTGTAGTACTTCTACAGTATAGGAGGCCGATCGAAAATCAAGGTGAGCAATTGTACCCGTACAAGAAGGAATACTTGACTGTAGAATCCCGGGTGACAGTTTCCATAGATATTCTCTTGAATTTTAGAAGAAGTAGAATTCTTTGATCTCACTGCCTCTTATCCATGTTCTACTAAATTGAGCTCAATAAAGATGTTTACTTTATTGAATCAACAACATGCCAGAGAATGAGAAGAACTATATGGAACTAGATATGCTTCAGAAGTACATAGAGAAATACAAATTAGAGCTCAAATACAGCATCCAGTACTTCCAATGTTCCAGAAGCTATACACAAGACAGTTTTTTGTGCAAAAAATGAAAGTTACAGTTTTTTCTTTCAACAATGAAATACTCAAAATGCTTTCTACTTCAGTTTTACAGAAGAATCGAATAGCAAGCACTACAAACAAAAAAATGCAACTTTATCCAGCCAAATAGAACAGTAAAAAAATCCAACATAAAAAAAGGCAAAGAAATCAAGAATTGATTTTTACCTTGCCAATTGTCTTGGAGTTGAGAGAAGGAATAGCCGAATCAAGATGGGTGTCAGAAAGACAGTTAAAAAGCGAGTCTTTGATAGCTTTCATCAACTCATCCTTCCGGTCGGTGTGTTTAGTAGACACCTCCAGTTTTGGGGCTTTATCAGCAGAAGAAGACATAGCAGCAGCGACTTTGATTGAAGGAAATTTTGCAGAGCATCTGGGAGAAATTGGTGAGCATAGAAAGGGCTTTGGCATAAAGGTTTTTGGAGGGTTTATGCAGTAGCTCTGAGCCATTCTTTCTCACTAGATTCTTGTCTTTCTCCGACCTTTGCTCAACACTAGTACTGTGTATGTACTCTGTACCTTAGTAAGGTAATTCGCGCCTCCCAAAGTTTTTTTTCACTGTTCCGAGCGTTGGCTCTTTACTGATTCGCGATCTATGTTTCTCTGATTTGCGACTTAAAGTGACTTAGAACTGGTAAAGAGAAAAGGCAGCAAATGGAAGATTTTCAATGGAATAACTTCAAACATATCCCTATTTATATACTACTATATGACACATCCAACTAGAGCTTCTACTACCATCCAACTAGAGCTTCTACTACCATCCTCATATTGGATATCGAACCCGTTTATAAAACCATATATGCAGCACAAGCTTGAGAGTTAAAAAATGTAGTAGGTCATTATATATGGAGGTTGTTTTTTAGGAAGATAATAATTGGATGGATGCAACTTTGCTTTCTATTGGAATTTTATGTGTGGATTGGATGCACACAAGGTGTTTGTGAATTTATTTATCTGTTATTAGCATTTAGATTAAGATTATCGATGGATTATATTTGCCAATATCCTTATGTTCCCCTCCCCAAAAAAAAGCTCAGACGTTGCATTGCTTTTTTGTAACGTGGGGATTGGTAATTTCTTTTGTTTTTCATTGTCATGTTATTGGTTTATTTAACTGAATTACAAATGATGTGGACATTCACTTAAAGTTGTTTTGAGAGATCAGTACATGACTTCTTCAAGTTGGTTATACTGTACTCACAGCTTAAATCTCAAATAATTGATTAATAGAGTGGTATAATTTTGTTTTCGTGTAATCTGTCTTCTTGGTGTTCAAGTGTTTTTCGTTGTTTTTGTGTATCTGTTAACATGATATGAAGGTCACTCATCCCCCTGGGTTTTCTAGCCTGGCAGTGCAGAAATCTTGGTGTACTTGTAGCCAGAAGGATATAATCAGCATTTTGTTTTTTAATATCCAGAATCCAGAGTGTTACATTCCTTTTCAGAAAGTATTGTGACACATTGCTTCAAGTTTGTTTATGCTCAGAACTTAATATTGTATCTGAATTAAGTCTTTTAGAATAGGCAGAATCTTATTTGTGATTAAAAGGAAAGAGCATAACCAATGCTCTCAATCAAGATTCAAGAGTACAAAGTTTCCAACAAGTGTCATATCTCTATCCAATTAAAATACTGTAGTAAACACCTTAAAAACTACAAAAGGGTTGTTAGAGTTGGTGTGGTTCAAGTTTTGTATTTACAAGTGTCCTGATGGCGTTCTCATGCGCTCCTACCTTATTAGCCTCACAGAAAAACTTGTGTATGAATCATTTTATGTGTGTTAACATGCTATGTAGATCACTCATGAGACATCCACACGTGTTTTCTAGCTTGACATTGTTTAGTTTCGATTTCCATGCAGTTATAACCTGGGCAAGACTTGCTATGGATCTATTGGATGATATCTTTGATGACGTTGCTGTGAAGAAGGGTAAAGTTACTCTTCATGCTTGTTTCATTAATTGTTTTCCAGCAAACTAATTTCCATGCTTTTGCAGCTAGACCAGCGGGCAAATTTCAACCAAAAGCAAAGGTTAAGCTACCAAAAATGAATTCAGCTGTAGCCTCTGTTCCTTCTTCGATTGCTGTCCGAGCTAGTGATACTGCACCTAGTGAATTAACTGAGCCACAGAAAAATGCAGAGCCGTCAGACAATAGCTTTGTGGCTTCTGATCATATACCTAGTACCATTGACTCTAATGTTGTCACAGGAGGTGTTGTCCCTCCTTCAGATTCAATATCTGTTAATATTTTTAACCCTGAGAATATAGGATTTGGGTCGAATATTGTTGTGGAAGACTCAACCCACACAAATAATGTCTCTGAACTTCCGACGCACCCAGAACTGTTGGAAGAGGGAAACCCTGGGACTGCTGCTGGATCAAGGAGTGGCAGTGGCATTTCCATGAAAAATAAAGAATGTGAAAGAGAGGTAAGACCTTGGGTTGCCAGTCTCGTTTGCTGCTTCTGAATGTTGATGGTTAGATTTGGTTTGTTAGAGACTTAATTCAGTATATTGCAGGAAATTGATGTCATGGATCCTACTGTCTTCTCTGAGTTAACAACTGCACCTGGTATGTGCAATTTTCAGATGCCTGCTTTATGAGTTTTCTAACTCCAGACTATGCTGACTCAATTCTCACTGTCCAGCACGGAGCTCCGGAAAATTTAAACCAAAGCCGAAGATACAGACCAGAAAAGGCCATCATGTAGCCAGCACAAAATCAGTCTCCAACCCACTGAACGCACCAGAAGTCAATTCGAAAGAGAAGAAGTTCCTACATGGTGATGTTCTAAATGTTTCATCAATTGGATTAACTGATTGTGCACTGATTGAAGAAACCTCTGAGCTACCTGTGAATGAAGAGTCTATGAATCCGATAGAGACAACTCAGTTGGACCGGGGCAGCAATCTGGAGGGTGTTCCTGAAATTCCTGCAAAACTTGTAAGCTACTTATTTGTCACTCTAGACTTTGACGTCTATGTTCTCCCTCAAAATCGATGATCCTTTATATAGTCTGTACATTTTTTTCCCTGACTGTGGGGCATAACTTTGCTTATTAAATAGGTTTCACGCAGAGCAAAGAAAGGAAAGCATGAAGCTCATATTGCATCCGATCTTCCTTTGCATCAGAAAATTGCTTGTGCATCCGGCCAAGAGAATGAAACTGGTAGAGTATTACGGCCTCGCAAAAGAAAAGTCAGTTTTGTGGAACTTGATGAAGCAGAGGATGTTCCTGCAATTAATGAGCTGCCAGGCGAAGTTCCTTATAGTCCTGCCATCGAGGACAATGATCATGATGACCAAATTCAACTAGAGAGTGAACCCAAAGCAAAGAAGTCAAATAGAAAAAAGTCTGGAAAACCTGATGGAGAAAAAGAAAAGCCAGCCAAAAAACAGAAGAAAGCCAAGGAAGTATCTGCTCAGGTTGCAGATTTAAAGCCAAAAAAATTCTCCCATTCTACTAAGCGAAGACACTCAAGACAGGGTATTTGTCCATAACTCCCGATAATAGAGAATTGCTGCATTTTGTCTCCAATTAGTTTTTTGATCGGAACTTTCTTAATGCAGTGGACCCGTCCCTAGTAAATATGGACCCTGAACTTATAGACATGAGAAATGTATGTTTTAGAGACGTAATTCGGCTTGGAGAACACTGGGATCGGCAAACGGTATGTTATCCCGAATTTTGTGGGATGCGTTTGTATGATGGATGCATATTGTATGGAGTACAGTTATTTTTTTATTCTTAAATTTGTGTGTATGTGGTAGCAGGGGGAGGATCTGGCATATTTTCTACAAATTGGTAATATTTTAAGATTTGTAATTTTTGTACCAATATGCTGCAGAAAAAGGAAGCAGCAGCAGTGAAACCTGCAGTAAAACCAAGGTAATAAAGTACCTTTTCCAACTTAAGTTGTTCAGTACGAGAGACTTGCTTTATCTTTTTGTTAGAACTCGAAATATGAGATGTTCAATTCTTTTAAGCCTTAAGCTCTGGATCATATTTCACACTCTGCAAGGTTATTAGCGTTCATAGAATATGCATGTCATAGTCTTTCATCTCCAGTTCTTTAGCATGAGCACTTCTTTTACCGAACAACATATTTAACCACATGCAGTGTCATATGTGTTATTTACCTATTTTATCTCTCCGTTTAAATTTTCCATTGTTGTAGGCCTGTCCATTTTGATGTTACTCCAAAGAATTACCTATTACTATGAAGAGAAAGTCTCATGAGAGACGGTTTTATGGAGAGACTAAAAGAGAAAAACATTACAGTTATATCTACAAACATTAGTGGTTTGACCGAGAACATCGGTGGCATACATATACGTTAAAAATGATATAATATGTTCATTAATAAAACATTATTGATATTGTTTAAAACATTAGACATATACTTAAGAACATCAATCCGTCTCTTAGGTCTATCATTAATACACGTCTCTTACAAGACTTTGTTTACTATGAATTGTATGCTGCATCATGCTCATGCATGTATGAATTGGCAGAGGCTACATCTGTATATTGCATATGGCATGATGACTTTTTCTTTTTTTTTTTCTAATTTAAGAGCCGAAGCTCAACTTTTTATTAATAAAGGAAAGATAAACACGGGGAATATAGGAACCCGCGGATACAAGCAAAATCATAGGAAACCACAAATCCAACAAAATCACAACGAGCAGAAGCTAGCTCATCATATGATGACTATGAATTTTATGTTCTAAAGCTTTTCACTGGGTACTTTTCCTTGTCCGGAATTTATGCTGTGCGTACTTTTTACTTTGAGAATGGTATAATGGTTATGATTATTTTTTATTTGCAGTAATGGGGATTCTTCGGCTCAATACAATGAAGAAGATGAACCCTTCACATATAGAGAAGGCGAAGAAGATAATGATGAACAAGAAAACCCTGTGATAGAAGAGAGCAGTGTCTTGGTCAATTACCATACCTACATGGACAGAACACCTACAGTAAGATGGTCTAAACAGGACACTGAATTGTTCTATAAGGTATGTCTTCATAGTACTTGTATATATCCGTACATGAATGCTTGAAGTCTGCTTGTGCTTTCTAATTGATACCAGAGGATATGGCAATTGATACATAATGTCTTCAAGTGCACCGTCCATTAGAACGAACTATACAAGGACATCTGCATGATATAATTACTATTGGGGAAACAAAAGAAAAAAGAAAATAAAATGCACATGAAATGATGGAGGCTTGAGTCTTTGTTTGCAGTAGATTATAAGTTGCAACTTAATTTAAGGAGACATTAAATTTTGAGTTTGCAAACGATGAAAAAGTAAGGTAGATTCTCTTAACTTAAGCTGCATACGGAGAAGCTATTGAAGTTAGGTTGGACGTGCTTAAGCAAATTTTAAGTAGTTTATACTGAAAAAGTGAAAAACTTGGGGTTTGTAAACTCTCTTTCCGCAACTTCTTACAAAATTGGTCGTTTACCCCCAATTAAAACCTAATACAGTACATAGCAAATTTTCAAAATTGAAGCCATTTTTCTTTGGTTTTTGGCTTGATGTGGGTCAATTGAGTTATTTCTAAACTTTTATGTTTATGTTATAATGTCTTTTGTATCATATATATAAGTTCAGTATCCCAGTCATCCCGGTAGCGCAATCCCGCTATCCTAGATTTTTTAGTTGGCGCGACGCGATTTGGGATTAACAACACTGGACTTTTTAGTAATTTTCGAGGTCGACTTTGACAACAAATTGCCATTACATTTTACCTGAAAAATATTTAACATTATACTCCCTCCGTCCGAATCTTAACTTCCCACTTTCTTTTTTTGTTCGTCCAATCTCAACTTATCATGCCTTAAAACATCCCTCCTCCTGTATTAATTCTCCCTCTTACTTTATTTTTTATCTTCCATACTTTTATTCATTCAATCACACATTTTCTACATTATTCTAATTATTTATATAGTTTACTTTTAAAACCTTTGTCCAGCTGAACGGGAAGTTGAGTCAGAGATGGATGGAGTGTTATGGAAGTACACTTCATGAACTTTTGGAATATGATTTTACTAACTATTTTCCGATATAATTTAGTAGAAGTAATTTATGGTCAAAGTCGACTTAAAAAATTACTTGAGATTGAATTGTGTTCATTTGTTTTGGAATGGAGGGACTATATATCAATACTTGTTGCCGTTTTATTGTCCGACAAGAATGGCAACAGCTATTGACATCCACATTATCACCATTTTGTTGTCCAATAGGATCTCTTCCCAGAAGATTTTGGGAATTGGTCATAAACCTTGTACTGCAGTGAGAAGTTTACCTTTTGTTTCTTTTTCAAGGGAGTAAGCCAGTTTGGGGCAGACCTTTCTATGATCCAACAACTTTTCCCTAGTCGTACCCGTCATCAAATAAAGTTGAAGTATAAGAAAGAAGAGAAGCAGCATCCATTGAGGCTCCGTGATGCTCTGACTAACCGCACAAAAGGTATGCATATCTTCCTTCCTACTATGAATCTATGATGAGATCCACTTTTTGTGAATTTATCTCCAGCTTGCTTGATGAATTGTTTTCGTAACATGTAGTAATCTCATTTTTTTTCAGATCTTTCCCATTATAAAGTTTTGATTGAACGCTTGAAGAAAATGGCAGAAGAAGAAGAACGAAACGCTGAGAAAGATGAATCCATAGATTTGACAGGCGAGGAAGTTGCAGAAGGGAATTCTCAAGCGGATGTATTGTCATCTACCTTTTGTGACTATTTTTTTTATCATTCAGTAGTGTAATTAATTACTGGCGTTCTAGTTTACGTTTTTACTATCAATAATATAGCTGACCACTCTGTGATGCTGGTTAACTTGTGTAGGATGAAGAAGCAGCTGAAAACGAGCAGATTGAGAAAGAAGAGGGCAAAGAAGATTTAACACATGGTGTAGTTCAAGAAACTGGGGATCCAGTCGAGGAGCCCTATGATAGCGAAGACGATATGCTTCAATGGAGCCAATACAAGAGCGACATATGACTTTTCCGGAAACATGATTATTTATTGTGGTTATAGAATATCCTGATCACAGTTGATTTGGAAGAAATGAAACTCTTTAATTGTATTGAACCTGAAAAATTACATTTTACGCATATGGTTATAGTTACAATTTACAAGTGGACTGAACCTTAAACGGAAGTTTTCAAGTTTATGCATGTAAGGTGACTGGTAAAACAGATGCTACACTATTATTGAACTGTAGTGCTTCGAATAAGCCAAGGATACGAAACTAAATGAAGTGACTTCTTTTCAAACTCCGGAAATTGCTACATCATTGGTACTCTATCAACCAGTAAGTCGGTAAATAAAAAACTGGAAACATTGAAGCATTTGTATAATTTATAGGACTTTTCTTAAAGAAAAAAAGAAGCACCAAAAAATGGGTGATAGCGCTATCATCTGAGTATAGAAACACCACTTTCAAACCCGCGAGGGCTTAGAGAAGGGTGGATCAACTCTAAACCTTTGTAGGGTGCATATGGTTGATCCATCAGGTGCTCAACGAGTACATTGAGCAATTTAGGGTTGGACTTGCATTCCAATTCGATTAAGTGCGATTGGAATAAATTATACTTATAGGAAGACACATAATTTGACATGGTATGAGACATCTCTTAATAAAAAAAGAATTATATGAGTTAAGATTTGTCAAAATTTGGACTAGTAGTAACCTGGCATCAGATAAACCCCTAAAACCCTCGAAAAGGCCTTTCTGTTTTCTCCATAGCCTAAACCTCGTTGATTGATTGGTTTCTTCTTCACAACTGCATCTTCATCACCAGCTTTGGGAGCGAATTTTCTCTTGTTCAAGTAGCTGCAGCAAGCAAGCTACTGAAATGAAAGCTGCTGTGAGAGCACTGAGATTGAGAGCGCCTCTAACCTCCTTCTCCAATCCCTGTCAATATTCATCATTCCATCGATTCTACTCAGCTCAGCCTCAGCCTGACGAGCCACAGCCACCTCCAGACGACCACACCGCCGTATTCGACAGCTCGCACTATGATATAGATTTCAATCAAAATGACAATACAACGACGACGAATTGGGACAACAAGTACAGAGACAGAGTGAGGAGTAAAGTTTTTGGGGAAGACGTTTCCAATTTGAGGAGGATTGAGAGGGAATTGGAGAAGAAGAATAGAGCTGGTGCTCGTGCGAAGGCGTTTCTCGCTGCCGCCTTGGATGAAGGCGCTGATGAGGATAATGTGGTGGATTCAAGGGAGGTCAAGGAAGAGGATCAGAAGTCCTTGTCTGTCGGTGTTGTGGGGCCTCCGAATGCCGGCAAATCTGCTCTTACCAATTGCATTGTAATTATACAAAGCTCTTTATTTATCTTTTCGTTCTAATTTATGGATTTTCATAGTATCGTTTGGTTTACCGTATTTGAATGTAGATTGGGACCAAGGTTTCTGCTGTTTCGAGGAAGATCAATACAACTACTCAACAAGTGTTGGGTGTTTTGACTCAAGGAGCTACTCAAGTTGTATGTTTCCGTGTACCTTATCTTGCTTCCTATGTGTTACCTATGCATACATACACATGGAACATGTAGGAGCCCCCCCCCTCATTTTGAGAAAAAGATCAAGTTAGCTGTGTTTTCTTCAATCATTTGAGGCCGTGAGGTGAAGTATTTTCTTGTAAGGCATGACGCATGAAAGTCTTTTACTATGAGACCATACTTTATCGTTTAAGATGACCACAATTCTGGATTGTAGAATTGAATTGCATTTATCATGTTTAGTAATGCTTGTGAGAAGAGTTTGTAGTTGTATCGGGATAGGTGGACAGATGGAAGCCTACATGTACAGTCATACTGTATGAAATTATTTCTATAGGTGTATGATAAGTCAGACTCACAAGACTGAATTTTTAAAATAGACCTCCAACAGAAATTTGGAGGTTACTCTGACCTTTTTGTGCATAAATTCTTATGGGTCTTCCTTGGCCCTAATTTTATATGCAGAAATGTGTACACCTTTTTGTTTAACCACAAACAGCTCATATGGTAGAGCCGACTGTATTCTGTGAATGTTTCTGATTTTTTTTATATTTTTTAAATGTCCATGCAGTGTTTCTTTGATACCCCGGGAGTGATGCTAAAGAAAAATGGAATTCCTTACAGGGATATCAGAATTCGCAATCAGAATTCATGGAGTTCCATGGACCTCTATGACGTGCTTTTAGTTATTTTTGACGTTCATAGACATATTACAAGGTTTGATTTTTTTCAACTATGGATATCCTTCTACAGGAAAATGCTAGTAGCTGTCAGAAATAAAATTTATGGAGCGTTCCAGTTATCATATGTAGTGATCCTTTATGTTAATATGCCTGTAAGATCTCTGTCATTCAGTATATGTAAGAAGGAGATGTGTGTATATAGACTGGGCATGCGGTAATAAGTACCTTAATGTGTCTCCAACTAACTTTTAGCTTTTTACTAGAGTAAATGAGGAACAACTCAAAACCCCCTTAAGCTGCGCTTGAGAGTCATTACTTGATTTAGAATTACCACAGTAAGTGACAAAGAAAAAGTAAAAACTGCTGTTTCCACGTCTCCTTTCTCTTGTCATGGAATGGCCTAATCCAAAGAAATTTTCTCCATGAATACTTAAATTCCCCATTCTGTGAAGGCAAGATCTCATTTCCTTTACCGTGTCTGCTTATATGACACTGTCATTATTAGAAGATGTCATAGAAACTACCAACTGTATTTAGTAGCTACAGAATTTGTGTATTCATGTATATTCATTTGTAAATATTACATGTAGAAATAAGACATGCACGAATAGACACTACAGACCAAGAAAATGAACTGCTGAAATAATTTCTATGCTTTTGTTATGGCAGAGTTACAAGTTATGATAGTGATATAATTCATGGTATACGACTATTGCGTCTGTATACCTGAAATTAATTGGCCCCAAGTGACTTTGTTTCGTGTTGTTCATCTAGCCCTGATTCAAGAGTGGTAAGATTGATCCACAGATTGGGCTCAATGAAGAGCCCAAGACAGAAACGTATCTTATGCATAAACAAGGTTGACTTGGTTCCGAACAAGAAAGATCTCCTTAGGGTTGCTGAGGAATTTCGTGATCTTCCAGGATATGACAAGTATGTTTATTGTTTTCTTTTTCCACCTATTATCTGATCAATCTCTGAGGTACCTGATGCAGTTCAGCTGCTTTGCAGGCAGTTCTTAGTCTCAGGGCTGAAGGGTGCTGGGGTGAAACATCTAACTCAGTATCTAGCTAAGCAGGTACATCTATATAGTTTACAACTCCTTCTCACCACTATAAAGGCACTGTTTTCAGTGTTCTAGAGTATTAGTGTTGTATATGTATAAAAAATGTGTATACGTCAAGGAAATTTTGTGTTTTAGCTATTGTAGCTCTATATATACCTGTATTTTCTCCTAATTTTGTTCCTGGCAACTAAGTTCTTAAGATTTGTTGTATTTTGCCGTTGGGACTTGGACCCTTCCTTCAAGGTCTCACATAGCAAAGATATTCCACGTCTAAACTGAAAAATTACAGGTGCTTCTTGTTTTTCTTGTTTAGTCAGTAAAAAGACCATGGGATGAAGATCCTTTTGTCATGAGTGAAGAAGTTATGAAGAGCATATCACTAGAAATTGTGAGAGAAAAATTGCTGGACCATGTGCATCAGGTAATGCTTCTTTAGTTCTTTTTCACATTTTTATCAGTTAGAATAGGGGACTGTGAGCATTAGTTACAAAACTTAGTTGACTTGATATGACAACTTGGATGAATATAAACATTTATGCAATTAAGTTTCTGGATGCAGGAAATCCCGTATGGCATTGAACATCGGTTGATGGGCTGGATTGAGTTGGACGATGGCTCACTTCGAATTG
The DNA here is from genome assembly GCA_026545765.1 of Plantago major. Classification (NCBI taxonomy): domain Eukaryota; kingdom Viridiplantae; phylum Streptophyta; class Magnoliopsida; order Lamiales; family Plantaginaceae; genus Plantago; species Plantago major. The sequence goes on from CM048840.1 coordinate 6,813,251, forward strand.
AGCAACATTTTATCACACCCAAGATAAGCCAACGGAAAATTTTAATAGGCAGCAAGGGCTCCAAAATAGGGTCAGTATTCCTTTTCTCAAAAATTAAGCCTTCCTCCGAATATATCAAATTTATCCAATCAGCTGAGCAACTTCCCATTCCTTGTCCTATGATCTGGTGTTATCAATTTCTTGGCGAGTATCACAAAGTAATCTCTTGTCTTTCACATTGAAAACAATCTGTAATTATTTTACACCTGTGCTATCTGATGTTTAGTTTATTGTTACTGATGGTTCACGTTCTCTTATATTTGGCTGTGTTGAGTAATAATGTCTGTATGTGACAAGATGTTCTTCTTTTACCTGAAAGTGATATGCCCTTCACCCAATTTCCAGAAAGTCAAAACCTAATCACAAATCCCATTTGTTCCAACTATGCAGGAGAATTGGTATGGAAGCTAATGAGGAGCTGCGGTCCATATTCAAGAAGAAGGTTCATCTCTTCATAAAAGTTTTGGCCAAGTAAAACGATGCCATGACTTTATAGATATACCAATCCAAATAGTTTACTCGCCAGTGACGTGCTGTGTACAGAATTGGTGTCTATTACGTTATACCTTCCCTTAAAGATTCATCTTTTGAAGATTATACCTTCCCTTCAAGATTCATTTTTTGAAGAGTCAGACAGAAAATGTGCTGTGGGAAGGACAAAGCCAACCTACAAAGCTCCTGTTGTAGTTCAGCCAGTTTAGAATTTTTTTCCTTCCATTTCATCCTCTTTTTTGTTTTTTTTCCCTGGACTTTTTGTTTATGTTTCTTTTTCCTGGAGGAAACGTCTTGGAGGAATTTGTAAGCTAATATGTCATAAACTTTGTACTTTTTTTTGATTTTTATTTTACTCGAGTTTGATTTTAGTTTCTTGTTCCGAACTTAATATACAGCAAACTATAGGACACTACAGACCATCTCTTATGAAATACTACTACCAATTGCCACTGGTACTTGTCCCACCAGACATAGGCGAGGTACAAAATAAGCATCATGTTATTGCTACGAGATCAACAGCTTATGCAGTGAAGGGCTGAAAAGGAAGAGTAAGCTGTTCAAGAAGACCTGTAATAGGAACAGCCAGTCTAGGCTCGAACTCAAACCCATGCAGTTCATCTCCGCCGCAGCTGAAACCTCTGTTTATGTAGGGGCATGATGGTATCCAGACCCACCGTTTCGGCCAGAAATTGAACATCAGTGCCTTATCTGATGATCCTCTGATCAGCATCACCACAAACTCACCATGCGCAACACAGTTGAATCCACACCCACCTTCAATCTCCGCAAACTGAATGTACAGTTGCTGCGGCATCCTTTCTATCTCCAACCACACTGTCCCGCATTCTTGAAGAGACCAAAGCCTCAAGCTTTTTGGAACATTCAACTTGCTCTTTTCCACAGCCGCAACTAAGATGAGCTTTCCTCTGCTCTCGACCAAGCTCGGGGATCGGAGGAATCTTCTCATTGGAGCTTGAATCTTGCACCATGTGTTGGATGAAATGTCATAGGATAGAACACTGAATGGGCTGTAGTTCATGCAGTAGAATTTGCCACCCACATGCACCATTCTCCCCGGTTCGAGGCTGCAGAGCCTTGGGAGGGAAGAGGTGGTGCCCCAAATGGAGTAGAATCCGCTCACGTCAATGTGGAAGCTTTCAGAAGTCAGATTCTTTACTGCGTAAGGAGATATTAAATCGTCTCCTGCAAACGACAGGTCAATTGAAGAGTTTGTTATGGTCAGGCCAACTGAGGGGCAGAGCCTGGGGCGGAGAGTTGCCGGAAGCTGAAACAAAGAACCCATTAACGGGTTGCAGAGGAGAATGTTTTTGGAACCGGAGTCTTCCGAAACCCAACAGATCAGGCCGCTGGAAGAGGAAACGGGCAAAAAACCAGGAGGGATCAAGGGGAACAACAGACGGTACCATCTCAAGCTGTCAGGATCGAAAAGGTACCCTTCATAGCTTGCTGGTGATCTCTCTTGGTTTTTGAAGATTTGGTTTTTCAGGCTTTGTTGTTTGAAAAACAGGAACCACTGGAGGCAAGGCGAGCATTGGAGGTATAGTTCAAGAAATGCATTGGAGAAAATGAGACCATACCATCTTTTACAGACTGCTCGAGAACGAAAAAATGCTGGCGGTGGCAGACAGGCAATGATTCGATCGATCAATCTCTGTGGTAATCTGCACCATATTCTGCTGTCCATCCATGGACCTGTGTTAGTTAACATGCAAGTTGGTGAGCCACCAATGGTGATAGAGCTGGTAGTAGAGGTAAATCCATAGGGGAAAGGTATGTTATGCATTTGTGTTTGAAAAGCATCCATGATGAGAATTGAAGATTACTAGCTACAACTTTGAAGTAGTACTGAAACAAGGTTGGGTAGATCTTCTTTTGTGGCTCAAAAGGGAAAGAGATTACTACAGAGTTTGGGAAATTTTAAGGAAGAACTGGAACAAAAGGCAAGAAAAAGACACTCTTTCTTGAATTGGAACAAGTGAAACATCTAGTGTATGATAATATGGTAACATGTTTCTTTCTTATTTTATGTTGGGTTTCTTGTGAATTGGCTTTCGATAGGGAGGGTCAGTTGTTTATATAGGAGGAGGTAATGGATGTTCTTTTGCATTTTTCTATGTTAAGGAAGGTAAAAAGGCTCTCCAATTAATGACTTGTAGCTTGTCTGTGAAGCACTATTTGGCTGAGTGTCATTTGTTGATGGGTACATGAACTATCATCTGTGTTTTCTTGTCAATGTTAAGGAAGATATGACATGCACAGAACATATTACCTGACAGCAAATAAGAGGTTTTTATTAACTGGTATGTCAAAGTTATTTCCAACATGGAAGACTACAAGGTACAAGCTATATATTTCCTTTTGTTTCTCTTATTTATATTGCAAGAACTTGGAGTAGAATAAATGTGTATGAGCCAGTTTGTGTCAATTTGGTTTATTTCACTTTCTTATCTATGTTTTGTGCTACATCATTTCACTAGTTGTCGACTTATAACAGCGAAAATATGCAGTATGTATTATAAAGTAACCAATTTGAAATCCATGTTGTGTATCATAATTCATATGAATTGCTGTATCTGTTTGTGTCCATGCAAAATCGGTCATACCTGAAGTTAGAATCAAGGTTTACTTGTCTCTTGTTTAAAGTGTATGCATGTGTATCACCACTACTTGATCTAAATTGGTGCTAATAGCCTTTCTGCCAGCAAAAAAAAAAAAAAAAAATCAGCCTGCCTTTGAGTTAAATTAGGTAAAATGAGATACCGGTTGATGAATCTTGGTTGCTTATACGATACTACGAGTGCACCTTCTATTCGTACAAGCACTTCTGTTTATGCAGGAAGATGTAATGTCTATCCATGTACAGCTGCAATTTCATCGTCTTCTTTCCAATTACTAGGACTCACTGGATATCGCGTATCATTCTTTTGAAATTTTCGATTTCATCTGCAAGGAAGAACATACTCCCTCAGTCATGGTTAGTGAACTACACTACAAGACTACATCAAGGACTTAATTAACAATCAAATCCAATTGATGATGATGATGATGATGATTTGTTTAATTTCCATGACTCACTGCAGAGTAGAGAAAAGTGTGAACTGTAAAAGAAGATATGGAAATCTTGGTGTTCATTAATTGAGAAACAACAACTCAATACAGATGTACTACTATATTGTGAATGATTAAGTGTAACAACATTAATTAGTTTCTGTTTTGAGTGAGTAGCAAATATTCCCTTTCTTGAGGTTAGTTGGCTTTTGGCTTTGTTTTGTTAAAAGGAACTTCACTCAAAATCTAAGTCAGACTAGAGTCTCATTGCATGCCTTGTCTTTGTCATGAATCTTTTTACTTTACTAACATTGCATAACATGATTGTTCTGTGCTTTCCATAAATAGAAAAAGTATGATTGATCATATTTGGAAATTGTGTTTTCCATTCAAGAAAGCTCCAAAAAGGGTAAGAGGCTCACCTATCAAAAGTAGAAATTATATATGCATTTCTTCAAGTAATGTATGACAGTACAGTAGTAGAATGGAATGGGCGGAGTAGAAGTAAAACTGGAAGAGTCTTTTTTACTTGGCTAGTTTTTCTGTTTCTTGATTTGTCTATTAGGCTATGCATGTAGCTTGAGACTGTTCATGCAATAAGGTTGGATTTTGACAGTTTTTAAAAACTTCTTCATGCATTAAATTTGAATTTTGACAGTTTTTTCAATTTTCTAAAATACTGCAATTATCCTTTGGTTATACTTATATGATCTCGATCACTTGGTTTGTGCTATTGTTCATCAGTTTTTCATTTGCCGCCGGCAGTAGTAATTAGACCAGTACATAGTAGACTTACTTCACCACTATCAATCATATCATGTACCATTTCACTTAAATCACTGTGGCTTGATAATTGATGGTTTAACATTAATAATTAATCCATGTCGCCTCACAAATGATATTTGTTTGATTCTAGCTATGGATTAAGGTATACAAAATATCATGATTTTAACAACGAGATTAAGGTATGGTGCGAAATATAGTGAGAATAATTGTTGTGAATCACGCCAAGAAATGAATATAACGTTTGTATTTATTTGGGACGGAGCATATAAAGTGAAAGGCCAAATTAGAAATTAATACAACTTTTGAGAAAAGAATTGATTAAAAGACAATACAATTTTTTATTGTTAATCCTGGTACAACATTGTTAAATGTGTTGTTAGGATTGAATATTGATGAATATGAAGAGACAATCATACCCTTATTTAATGTCAGTTACGAAATTTATTATGAAGACATTAATTAAGCTAAAGTAAATGTAAAATGTAATTGTTGACACATATCAATATTATTCCATACATATGTTAGTGTCAATACATACATATGTCTGTATTATTAACGAACATGTTCAAAATCTGAGATTTGTAGACACATATCAGTGCCATTTCAGACATGTGTCAGTGGTGATACTAACATATGTCTACGTTAAATACTAAACTACATAGATCTTTTCCGTAGCTGACATATGTTGATATAAAAGCAGACATATATCAATACAATTAGACATTTACATTCTGTTTAAGTGAGGTCAGAAAATTTGCATTAAAACAATGTGCAATATATGCAAAATAATAAAATTGATAAAATCTATATCAATTCTACAATTTTTCCATTTAATTGAGATAATCAATTGAATGTTAAGGCATATTAAAAGGGTATGTTAATGTAATAAATTATATTTTAAATTTAAATTACTCTTTGTTTTGATAAGTTTGACTACAAAATAACATTTAAGGGTAAAGATGGAACATCAAGTTTGGATTTATACTAGAATCATCAAAATTTGTTTGAATTATCCCTCAATCAATATTCATTTACAAAGTTGCACTTCCTACAACATTCTCCATAAAGCGTGGGGCGGAGCGGAAGGGTTTTTCTTTTGCTTTTTTCTAAAAAGAAATGTGCGCGTCATAAAATGTACTGTAAACATACTAAAATTATTTTATATACATCGTTTTTTGTAATCATACTAAAATTATTTTATATATATAAAACGATAATGTAATTATGAACAAACATATATTTATAGATCAACTTTTGTGATAGACAGTTTATGAGAAAAACTGGATTAACAAGAGTACATGTTTAGTTACAAACACTGTATGTTATTGTAGCAAATAAAATTGCACAAATGAAATTTATTGATTTGATAAGTGCGGGTACAATTCTCTATTCTATCATCTGATTCTAGTCTTCTAATACGGCGAACTTGGATCTTCAAAGTCTTCACTCTAGGATTTTATGACTTCAAGGTCGGGAAAAACGATGATTCGGGGGCTTCTTGGCTTGATCTCGAATCAAATTGCGAACTTGGAAGTGTTTGGGGCGAACGATAACGAACTTCTTGAGAAATTGATGAACTTCACGAAGAACGCTTCTAGATCGTCACGGAATTTGGCCTTTGATCTTCTGTAGAGGAAGTTTGACCTTCAGGAAACGTTTCTTCAAGGGCTTCTCAGCTTGATCTTGAATCTAACGTTGATTTTAGCTTGAATTTGATGAAGAACTCCAAGAACTTTGCTCGGGCTTCATCAGGGCTTTTTAGATTTTGATCTTCCTTTGCAGCAGTCGATCTTCCAATAACGTTTCTCCAAGTGTGCGAAGACTTCTTTTGGATCAAATGTAGGTTTTTCTTCAGTTGTCGGATGAACTTCTTGAATGTTTCTTCGAACTTCAGAGGCGGATCTTGAGAGGATTTTGGGATCTTGCTCTTCACTTGTGCATCCTTCTCTTCTCCTTCTTCTTTTCTTTTTCATTTTGGTGGAGAATGGACTCTATATATATAGATGAGGAAAAGGAAGGATGGAAATCCTTATTTTAAGCTTTTTCCTTTTCTTGAATAATTGCATCACATTTATGATGTGTCGCGATCCTATTGGTCGAATTATCTTCTCCTCCATGTCTTGATTTAATTGGGAGTATGCATTTTGACATCATCCTTTTAACGTGGCGGCATTTGATCGGCTCTAAATATCCGAGTATTAACATCGTTTTTAATGTGAAGTAATCGAAAATACTCCATATTTTATACGTGGCGCAATTTGACAAGCCATAAATGGAGCGTATTAAAAGCAATTAATTTACCATACTATTCTGTAATAAAATTTGGTGAAATTCCAATTAAATACGATAAATCAAATAAAATGATTTTAATAATTTATTCGACACATTTTGCGTGTCTACAGTTACATCATATGTTTAGAAGTTATTATACAGGCTTATTGAACATGATGTTTGAATGAAAAACATTGATGTTCGTAGTTTAATGTCTAATGTTGATATGTTATTTATCTCTCGTAAAAGTTTTAATAACCTATTATGTATAAATGAATATATCTCCACTACTCCCACTACTGAAATACACCACTACACCCATTACTCCCATTATCTCCTATCATTATTGTAGTCTTTTATTTCTACCTATCTACTTTTGTGTGTGTGTGTGTGTGTGTGTGATATATTGTACTCTAGAAGGGCGTGTGAATAAAAATGACAATCTTTCTCTCATTTCTATTAGTCTTTTCTACTATTTTTGTAACACGTTATCAGCACGAAAGTGTTCAACCAACTGAAGTCGGTCCAAAAACTTTGCACGGCACATGTACGGATAACCAATTTTTTTTCCCATAATGCATGTCCCAAAGGTAATTAAAGAAATAAAATGTAAATGTGATGTATATCAGCATGTCACATGTCACTTTTGCCATTTTCAGAATACTTATAAAATTGATCAGAGCAAATTACATTTCCTCAAATTGTTGTAGCTGCTTGAAGGCCACTAATTAATTATCAACATTGCCGTGTAAATCATTATCATAATTATGTTTTCATTGCTAACGTATTGTCATCATTGTGCAAATCATCACTTAATCATCAGTAACGTTCATTGCTAACGCTAGTCATTGCCTTGGTGTTATCTGCAAATCATCATCCTTATTATTATTATTACCCTTTTCAAACATCATTATTCTTCAACCATATATATCAACCATATTATTACCATTGCATTATAATGAGTTCACACTATAAATAGCATATCATACACAATATCTTTCACTCTCATTTGCACATTACCCATCATCTTTCTTGTTTACCAATCACCTTTGTCTCTTTTAGCATCATTACCCTTTTCCAAGCAATTTGAGGTGAGTCTTTCTTATTATACCACCTAAATACATTTCTTTTATATAGTCATATGGTAAATCTTAGCAACCTCGAATTTGTGGCACTTGACATCACTAGAAAGAACTACTTGTCATGGGTTCTTGATGCTGAAATTCATCTTGATGCTAAGGGTCTAGGAGACACAATAAAAGGTGGAAATGCTACATCAAGCCAAGACAAGGCTAAGGCGATGATTTTTCTTCGCCATCATCTTGATGAAGGGCTAAAAACCGAATACCTAACTGTCAAATATCCTGCAGATTTTTGGAAAGGTATGATCACCTAAAAACAGTGATACTACCAAAAGCCCGGTGTGATTGGCTTCACTTGCGTCTGCAAGAATTTAAATGTGTGAACGATTTTAACTCGGAAATGTTCAAAATCACATAAAAATTGAAGTTGGGTGGTGAAGAAATCACCGATAATGATATGCTAGAAAATGTATACACTACTTTTCATGCTTCTGATATGCTCCTGCAGCAGCAATACCGTGAAAGAGGGTTTACGAAATACTCCGAGTTGATCTCGTGTCTCCTAGTAGCTGAACAAAAATAATGAGCTCCTAATGAAAAAACCATGAATCACGTCCAGCTGGTGCTAAACCATTCCCTAAAGCGAATGTGACATCTTTTAACATTAGATGTAATTCCAATCATGGTGGACGTAGCCGTTGCAGTGGACATGGTTGTGGTCGTGGGTATGGACATGGACGTGGATCTCGTCCAAATAATGGTTTTCAAAATACAAACCACCACAAGAAGTTGGAAAATCCCAAAGGTGGAATTGGCAAAGGGAAAAACCATGATGAAAAGTGTTATAGATGTGGTATGACTAACCATTGGTCACATACATGTCGTACTCCTAAACATCTTGTGGAACTCTACCAAGCTTCACTCAAAGAAAATAACAATAGAAAAAATGTTGAAGCTAACTTTGTTGAAGATGACATCAATGATAATGTTCATGGTCAATACGATACCACTCATTCGGATGTGTCAGATTTCTTTGTCAACCATGAAGGCACAAGTAATTTGTCTGAATTCATTGTCCATCCTACAAAAAGAGACAAGTGATGCTATGACCGGTGATGGAAGTACACAAGTTTAAGTTGTTTGTTTCTTATAGTTTATTTAAAGTATTTTAGGATTTGAATTTTCTAGTTGCTCAATAATTAATTCTTAGGATTTGCATTTCAAACGACATCCTATGTTTTGAACTTTTATCATTGGAATAAAATCTTGTCTTATCATTTTCATTTTCTATTTCTCATTATTGTTTTATTTCTTGAAGAGAATATGACAATATCCGAGGCAAACGAGGCGGAGATATGCTTGGTAGATAGTGCAACAACACATAGCATATTCAACAATGTCAAGTACTTCGATTACTTGTCAATGAAACAAGCAAGTGTTAATACAATTTCTGATAGTACAAAGTTAATCGAAGGCTCCGTAAAAGCAAATATAATACTACCACATGGGACAAAAATTGCCATAGAAGAAGCATTGTATTCTTCAAAATCTAAACGAAATCTATTAAAGATATTCGAATGAATGAATATCATGTTGAGACCATGAGTGAAAATGGCAATGAATTTCTTTACATCACAAAAGTGAAATCCGGTACCAAATGTGTTTTGGAAAATTACCGGTAATGTCCTCCGGATTGTATTGCACTAGAATAAAAGTAATTGAGATTTATGTTATGGAAAAAAAAATCGATAGCACCTTTAAAGTTTGGCATGACCGGTTGGGCCATCCCGGATCAATGATGATGCGAAAAATTATTGAAAATTCATGTTGCCATACATTGAAAAACCAGAAGATTTTTCAAAGTAATGAATTCTCGTGTGATGCCTGCTCCAAAGGTGAACTCATTATAAAACCATCATTTATAAAAGTTGGAACTGAAAATCCTTCTTTTCTAGAGAGAATTCATGGAGACATATGTGAACCAATACAACCACCATGTGGACCATTCAGATATTTTATGACCTTAATAGATGCATCTACTAGATGGTCACATGTGTGCTTATTATCTACTCGTAATCTGGCATTTGCAAGATTGCTTGCACAAATAATTCGCTTACGAGCACACTTTCCTGATTCTCCAATCAAGAGCATTCGTCTTGACAATGCCGCTAAATTTTCGTCGCAAGCATTTAACGATTATTGCATGTCTATTGGTATAAAAATTGAACATCCTGTTGCACATGTTCATACACAAAATGGAATGGCCGAATCGTTTATCAAACGCCTCCAGTTAATTGCAAGGCCATTACTAATGCAATCTAATCTCCCTACTTCAGCATGGGGACATGCAATTTTACATGTTGCGACACTTGTTCGCATTAGGCCAACAAGCTATCATCAATTCTCTCCCATGCAAATGGTATATGGTAACCAACCGAACATAGCTCATCTTAAAATCTTCGGATGTGCGGTTTATGTGCCAATTGCACCACCACAACGCACAAAGATGGGACCCCAAGGAAGAATGAGGATATATGTTGGATATGAATCTCCTTCAATAATCAAGTATTTAGAACCATCTACTGGAGATTTATTTACGGCAAGGTTTGCCGATTGCCATTTTGATGAGTCAAATTTTCTAACGATGAGGGGAGAGAAGAAGCAGTTGGAAAATTTGGAAAACAATATATCATGGAATGAATTATCATTGTCTAGTTTTGATCCTCGAACAAATCCATGTGAACAAGAAGTTCAAAAGATAATTCATTTACAAGGTCTAGCGAATCAGTTGCCATACACATTCGCAAATCCAAGAAGGGTTACCAAATCTTATATTCCAGCTGTAAATGCTCCGATTAGAATTAAAGTCCCAGAAGGAAAAATAAAAAATGCTAATGAGTCTAAGGGCGCGCATGAAGCGTGGAAGAACAGTCGGTTCCAAAGATAAAAATCCTCGAAAAAGAAAAGGAGCTAATATTGATGGTCCGTTAGAAGAAGATAAATCTCTATAAGAGATTGATAAGACTCCAGACGAATCACACGACAATAGAAAAGAGATTCAGACACCTGAAATTGTTGAAAATGAAGATATCTCGATAAATTATGTCGTGAATGGAAAGACATTGAACCGAAATGAAATCGACGTCGATGAGATATTTTCATATAATGTAGCATGTGACATTGTGGAACAAAATGAGGATCTTGAACCTACTTCTATAAAAAGAATGTAGTCGTAGAAAAGATTGGCCAAAATGGAAAGAGGCAAATACTGCAGAATTGAAAACTCTTGGAAAACGTGAAGTTTTTGGACCTGTAGTCCGTACACCAAATGGTGTAAACCCCGTTGGATACAAATGGGTATTTGATCGTAAAAGAAATGAGAAAAATGAAGTTGCAAGATATAAAGCAAGACTTGTCGCACAAGGTTTTACTCAAAGACTAGGGATTGATTATGAAGAGACGTATTCTCCTGTGATGGATGCGATTACATTTTGTTATCTAATGAGTCTGGCTACACATGAGAAACTTGAAATGCGTCTTATGGATGTAGTTACAGCCTATTTATATGGCTCACTGGATAATGACATATACATGAAAATTCCTGAAGGATTCAAAGTGCCCGCAGCACAATCCCGAGATAGTTATTCAATTAAATTGAATAAATCCTTATACGGATTAAAACAATTGGGGCGAATGTGGTTCAATCGCTTGAGCACATTTTTGAAAAAATGAAGGTTACACAAATGATCCTATATGTCCATGTGTTTTCATTAAACGATCATGATCAAAATTTGTCATTATTGCAGTCTATGTCGATGACTTGAATATTATTGGAACTCCTGAAGAGTTAGCCAAAACGGTTGAATGTTTAAAGAATGAAATTGAAATGAAAGACCTTGGAAAAACAAAGTATTGTTTGGGTCTACAAATCGAGCAGTTAGCAAATGAAACGCTTATCCACCAGTCCAATTATTTGGAAAGACTGTTGAAACGATTTTATATGGATAAAGCTCATCCAATAAATACCCCCATGGTTGTAAGGTCGCTAGATGTGAAAAGAGATCCATTTAGACCTCGTGAAGATGATGAAGAACTTCTTGGTCCCGAAGTACCATATCTTAGTGATATTTGTGCACTAATGTACCTTGCTAAACAATACACGGCCTGATATAGATTTTGCCGTTATTTACTGGCAAGATATAGTTCTTCTCCAACTCGAAGACATTGGAATGGTGTTAAACAAGTAATGCGATACTTACGAGGAATTGGATATGGGCTTGTATTGTCCAAAATCTAGCAATTCGGAATTAATTGGATATGCCGATGCGGGATATTTATCTGATCCACACAAAGCTCGCTCTCAAACATGTTATCTGTTTACATGTGGTGGTACAGCCATTTCATGGCGTTCTGTTAAGCAAACTCTATATGCTACTTCTTCTAACCAAGCAGAAATTTTAGCCATTCATGAAGCAAGTCGTGAGTGTGTTTGGTTAAGATCTTAACTGGACATGTTAGAGATATGTGTGGTCTTACATTCAAGAAAGAAGTTCCAACTGTGCTATATGAGGATAATGCGGCTTGCATAGCTCAAGTAAAGGGAGGCTTCATCAAAGGTGATCGGACAAAACATATATCACCAAAGTTTTTCTTCACCCATGATCTACAAAAAGAGGGCTCCATCCAAGTTCAACAGATTCGTTCAATAGATAACTTGGCGGACTTGTTCACCAAATCACTTCCATCATCATCATTTGAGAAATTAGTTCGAAAGATTGGAATGCGACGACTTAAGGAAGTAATGTGATATTTTTATCAGGGGAGTAGGATACACATTGCACTCTTTTTCCCTCAGCTAAGTTTTTATCCCACTGAATTTTTCTTAGCAAGGTTTTTAATGAGGCAGTATCTATCGCGTTCCAATGATCACAATATCATGTTCATTTAAGGGGAGTGTTATGTATAAATGAATATATCTCTACTACTCCCATCTACTAAAATACACCACACTACACCCACTACTCCCATTATCTCCTATATATGATAGATTGTACTCTATAAGGGCGTGTGAATAAAAAATGACAATCTTTCTCTCATTTCTATTAGTTTTTTCTACCATTTTTGTAATATAACTAGTGTTTTTGTAGATACTTACTATAAAAGAAAAAGGGTTAATGCTCTATTGCTCTCCCAGATGGGTTGGTACTACCTACATGGGCCTAGCCCGTTGGTACCGGCCCGTTAATTTCATTTTTTGGGCTTTTGAATTGAGACCCATAGGTGAAAAAGTAAACACCGAAACAGAGCAGCTGCTTCTTCTTCTTCTCCGTGAAGAGAGAGAATTTAATTGGAGGGAAAGAAAAGGAAAATGCCGCGTTTGGCGAAACCCGATTCGTCGGAAACCAGAGTTATAGCTCATGTCGACATGGATTGCTTCTATGTTCAAGGTACTCCTTTACAAACTCTACCGCTACTAGTACTATCTATTTCATTGTTTTGTATTCTCATGCCTGTTGGTGCTATATTTCATCATCATGTATCTATAAAATGAAATGGAATTATGCATTGGGTCTTCTCGAGGAGACATTAATCTTCTGTCATACTCATAGTTTATCATCATTTACCTGTTCTGTGCTGTGAATTTTCACTGTAAACATTGATCAATTGATGTCTTCCAAGTGGATGAATGACTGAATGCTGTTTAATTATTGCCTAGTCATCATTTCTAGTAATTTGCCTGTGTTCTGCTGTGAATTTGATTGCAAACATTGTTTGATTGATTGATGTTTGAAGTGGATGAATGCTCACTAATTCTGCATGGTTGTTTGTGTAGTTGAGCAGCGTAGACGGCCCAATTTGAGAGGTCTTCCTACTGCCGTTGTACAGTACAACTCCTGGAAAGGTGGAGGGCTGATTGCTGTAGGTTATGAGGCTCGTCATTTCGGGGTTAAACGGTAGTATGAGTAGGAGTACATCCTTTTATCTATACATGTGATATATGTTTACCAATATGTTTCACTTATTGGAGTATGTTTTTTATGATTTCCAGATCGATGAGGGGAGATGAAGCAAAGAAAGTATGTCCTGAAATTCACCTAGTACAAGTTCCCGTAGCTCGGGGTAAAGCTGATTTGAGTGTGTATCGGAATGCTGGTTCTGAGGTTTGTCGAGGTTCTTCAAGAGATTGTTAACGTGCTTCTCTTATTTTCGGTTTTTTCGGCTTCGTTAATCAATGTTGAACATGATCAGGTTGTATCTATACTTTCACGAAGGGGTCGGTGTGAGCGTGCTTCAATTGATGAAGTGTACTTGGACCTTTCTGATGCCGCGCGGACAATGTTAGACGAGAACCCTCTTGACCAATTGGAATCAATCAGCGAAGAAGCTCTCAAGTCGCATGTATTGGGACTTCATTTGGTACAAGCCTTATATCCTTGCTCCCTGCTCTTTTCAAGTGCCCGTTTGTATACAGTCTGAATGACCCAAGTGCGAAACTTGATGGCAATGTTTTGGAGGCTTTCATTGCCTTTTCTAATTCAAGATGGAATATATGAAGCAACTCCATTATTGCCCCTTAATAATTACCTCATAGTCACGCTAAACAGCTCTGGTTTTGGAGTTTTTTTTACTTCTGTATGGTGTATTAAACATTAGAATGGTTAGCTGTGCGGTGGCCGTGGATAGTGTCCATAGTGCTGGCAGAAATTTTGATAGATGCACAAAATAAGTTTTACCATTGATCGGTTGGTTTGTTAATTACATAACAGCGGAACATGAGGTGAGAGATGAGTGAATATTATTGTGTCAGCAGTGGTAAAACTTATCCCGGTAACAAATAGGACCCCAAATTGTATAGTATCTGGGGTGCTTGTAATTTATGCACAAAATGAGCAAATATGTGCTTGTAATTTTTTTTTATTCAGTCTTCATTAAGAGGTCTTCTGTCCTTCAATTTATCAAAGCAATGAAAATATTAAATTATTTATTGGTAACCAGGACGGAGCCAACACTAGGGATCATGTCAAAGAATGGTTCCTTCAAAGTGATGCAGATCGCCGCGATAAGTTGTTAGCATGTGGAGCACTTATAGCTGCTGAACTCAGACTTGAAGTTTTGAAAGAGACGGAATTCACATGTTCTGCAGGCATAGCTCATAATAAGGTTGGAAATACTTCTCACTGGCATCCATCTGCTATGATCATAGTATATGTAAAACATGGAAACAACTTGATTGCAGATGCTAGCCAAACTAGCTAGTGGCATGAATAAACCTGCTCAACAAACTGTTGTGCCTCTCTCGTGTGTAAAGGAATTACTTGGACCTCTACCGATAAAGAAAATGTAAGTAGATTTGTTGTTGGATTTCTTGAAATATTAAGTGTAAGTAGTATGTCTGTCTTACTCTATAAAAATATCTGTTAGGATTTTAATGGTGAAGTTACAGCTTGCACCTTCTTGAACCTTTTTTAAATATTTACTCTTGATAATAACTAAAAGCAAAACCTATTACAGGAAACAACTTGGTGGGAAGCTTGGAACTTCTTTGCAGGATGACCTTGGTGTAAATACTGTTGGGGATCTACTGCAGTTTTCCGAGGAGAAGCTGCAAGATCGATATGGCATAAATACTGGGTAATCCACTGCATGATGCTCTGTCTTTTCATTCTCATGTAGAAATTGCATCTGTCTGGAGTTGATTTCCTTTCAGAAACTATTAATGTTGCCATACTTGAGAGTAGATGATATGCAGTACATTGCTCCAGTTGCCTCATGAAGTATGATATGCCAATCCTCAGGCCCGCCAGAGCCTTTTCATCTTTCATTTGCTAAGACATAATACCCAATTTTACTTGAATAATCAGTTTAAGTTAGTATGTGATTGTCACGGCTGTTGCCTGTACATAGAGAAATAGAAGAAGACTGAACACAGAATTTTATACTCGAGTTTGGGGATCTAGTCATTATTCTTTGATAATGTTTAACAAGATTTATATTTGTTATGGAACCTTTGCTTATATGATACTAGAAAGTAATGCGAAATTTAGGAAATTGTTCTCTCATTAGAATTTTTCTTACAGCGACTGCATTTTTTTGCTTTTTTTAATTGCGACTTGTTTCTACATGCAGTACTTGGTTATGGAACATTGCGAGGGGGATCTGCGGGGAAGAGGTAGAGGACCGCCTCCTTCCCAAAAGTCATGGTTCTGGGAAGACATTTCCTGGATCTCAGGCTCTGAAATCTATGTCGTCCGTACGTATCTTGTTGAAAGAATATCCTAAGATTGGCGACTTCTATCTTTCTGTCTTCTTAATTTTCGTGTTTATGCAACATATTCTTACAAGACTTGGTTTAGATGATTTTTTTCATTTTAATTTCAACATTTGCAGGTTCAGAAGTGGCTTAATGATCTTTGTGAAGAACTTAATGAACGCCTTCTTTCTGATCTGGAACAAAATAAACGCATTGCTCGTACTCTCACCCTACATGCCAGTGCTTACAAGGTCTTCTATATCCTAGATCTTTCATACTCAACTTCAAAATTTCTGGATTCTTTTCCTTTCTCTTGATGTACGCTACTATACTTTTATAAATGACTTTTCTTCATGAACTCACATGTATATATCCTTTCAGTTAAATGATTCTGAATCGACGAAGAAGTTCCCTTCCAAGTCCTGTCCACTAAGGTATGGGGTTTCAAAGATTCAAGAAGACACTCTGAACCTATTCAATGCTGGGCTCCGTGAATTTCTTGGTGTATACGATGTAACGCTGACTGGGAACAACCACCGGGAATGGGCAATAACTGGTCTGTCTGTCTCGGCCAGCAAAATAGTTGAGAGACCATCCGTGAGTCACACTTGATTCTTAGAGGCTATTTAGTTGTTCTGCCTCTTTCCTTTTGATACGCTCTGTGCCTTGCCTACTGTCTGGCATTGATTCTACAACTGTTACATAGTGTTAAGTCCTGCTTACATTCTCCACAAAATTATCATCTGAGAACTGTGCATCAGGAGATATTTCACTGGCTGGTCAGACATTGGTTTTTTTACCTGCTGCTCTCTATGTAGTTTATTATGTAATTTGGATTTAGTTTATGCTGCCCAATCTTATGTTGCACCCAGTCCGCCAGTGTGAGAAACTTCAATATGCCGTATTTGACTATTTGTAGCATCTGATTAGTTTCACTTTCCCTAAAATTTGAGTGGACATTTCCTCATTTATTTAAAGGTGTCTTTTATACTCCATGTCATTTCTCTGCTATTCTGTGGCAGGGTACACATTCAATTATGAAGTATTTTCATAACCAAGATCAAACTTGCACTCCAATGAATGAATTAGACAACACATCAAGTCAACATGCTGTTTCATCATCAGGTTCTATACATCACCTTGTCGGTTGCAGATTTGGCCTATCAATTCTTATTCCACGGTCCTCCTGTTGTGCTGTATATTATTATCTTTCCGGATCATCAGTAATTTGACAATGGTTCAGGTAATGGGAGCTGTGAAACATTACATTCCGTTGATCCACTGATTCATATGCACAAGGATGAAGTAAGAATTAATCATGACTTACAAACTCGAAATGCCGATGGCGGTGAAATAGATGTATTCAAGGCAAGGTCTGATTACATGTTTCGAACTTGTCTTTTCTGTTATCTTCAAGAATGGAATGCATGAATTTCTGAAGGATATGGTATCTGCTGCAGCCAATTTTATGTTTCATACACGTAATAGCTGCCTGCAGAAAAGATCCATGATTAGCAATCAGGGTGTCAGTTTAGTATTTTTGTTGCACATGTATATTGAAATTAGTTCTTGAAATAATAGCTTTGGCAGGGCTGGTTTCCAACTTAGTCCGGAAAGATGGTTTTTATCAGAACCAGTTTCTTCCCTCTACATTCTCACTCAACTCAGTTTCATTTACACAAGTTTGAGAAGGACGAAATTAACCACCATTTTAGGAAGCAGGGAGAAATTAAATAGAAATTTTACATCGTATTTTTGCATCAAGTTCTTTCTTTCCAGCAATGCAAGAGTATGGTCAGAGAGCTTGCAAGCTATTATCTTGTTACTTGCCAAATGGAATTAGCTTAAAGTTTTCAGATATCGATGGTTATATTGACCTATATTTATCTTGAAACCATCAATGTTGTCTATAATGTAGGATGCACACTGTACAGCGAAGTTTGAGGATAGCCAGGATCCATCTCTGTGTAGAATGGAACAGCAAGAAAATCGGATAAAAGAATCATCAGCTTCAGGTAGTCCGTATGTCATGACAGCAATTCAGTTTTTTTTTTTTGTTTTTGTTTTGTTACTTTACCCAGATCACACAATCACATTCACATGTAGGGTTGGGGTCAAGCCTTACCCAGTCAAAGATAGATTTTCGAGGGCCTGGTCTAAAGTCAGAGAAACAGAAACGGAAGTTTGACAAGGAAAAGGTGGAGACACTTTGAAACTTACTTTCTTGTTTACGGATGACGTTGAACAATGTGAAATTGCGATTGTTCTCTTTCTCTGTTCTTTTAATGATCATGGCCTATCGTAGCAATCTCATGATGCCATTACACGGATAACATTTTTATTCAAACTTCAGTTCAACTTTTATTCATGGCTGACTTTTGTGAAACGGTCTTTAGTAAAAAATAATCCATCTTGTGCTCTTGCCTTTGAAATATAATGGTGTCTGGGATGAAATGATATCATAACTAGTGGGAACTTGCTGTATCAGGGAATGCCATCCATCTTAAGATTCTTCCAGAGCCAGAGCTCTAGCTCTAGCTCTAGCTCAGAGCAAGTTCATGTGCAGGAGATTGAAGCATCCTCTGGTAAATTCCAAGTTTACTCTATACAATAAAAGATATAATCATTTCATCAGTTCCTCAAAATCCACGTAGGAATTGGGATTACCCCAACATTGAAAATTGTTATTTAACCTGTCCAGTAATGTGTACATCTTTTTTGCAGAGGAGAATCAACATGCTTTAACTGGAGTAGTTTCCACAAGCAGAAGCAACTCAGGACAAGAATCCAGAAGTGGTACATGGATATACAAGAGCGATGAGATTGACCCGACTGTCTTAAATGAACTACCAAGTGAAATTCAAGCTGAGGTCCGTGCTTGGCTACAGCCACAGAAGAAGGCCAATACTGAAAAACGGGGGTCTAGTATTGCTCACTATTTCTCACCATCTACAAACACATGATCCCAACTCCCAAGTTTGTAATTGAAATTCTATGCAGTGAATTGCGTCTCCCTACTTCGTATCAACGAGATGTGTCTATGTAGATATAAGCAGAGTAGTATGCTAAATTTTTAGTATGACATTTTAGGTGTACTAGTACTAATTATATGCTTAGCTTTCTGTTGTATTGTAAAAATATTACTCTTCTTGTTCTTTTTTTAGAATTTAGTTGCTAACCACTCACTAATTCTTTTACTAACAATGTTAAATTGTGAGTGGACTTCTCAAGAGAGGGACTGGTACCATGTAAATCACGTTCTTTTGTTATAATTTAATTAAAAGACACTCCCTTTTGATCAGTGTGCTTTTACTTTACAAGTAAATAATCAACTAATTACAATGATGTCGTTTTACTTTTGAATGTGATCCTGTGTTTTGTTAGGTGTAATTCTAGATTAATTCTTGAACATGAAACACATGCGCGCACATGTTGATATCCTTTAGATTTCCAGCTACAAGTGTATGGAGTACTATATAACAAAGCACATAACTTGTAACATATGTGCAGTTTCTTATAGTTCTGTAATAATTAACTTAAGCCATGGCAAGCAGCGCTAGTGATCACCCGGAGCACAGGAAGTTCCTCCCCAAGCGCATAATCTTGGTCTGCCATGGCGAGAGTGCCGGTAACTTAGACGAGAACATTTACAGCAAAGTGCCCGATCACAGCCTCCAACTTACCCCTAACGGAATCAACCAGGCCCAACAAGCTGGAACCGAGATTGTCAACATACTTGACAGTAGCTCCAAGCGCGACTGGAAGCCCTACTTCTATGTCTCTCCATATGCACGTACCAGGTCCACCCTCAAGGAGATTGCTCGCGCTTTTCCCAAGAGCAGCCTCGTTGGTGTCAAAGAGGAATGCAGGATGAGAGAACAGGATTTTGGTAACTTCCAGAATCCTGCCCAGATGAAGTTGCTCAAGGGGTTGAGAGGAATAACTATGGCAGGTTCTATTATCGCTTTCCTGAAGGAGAATCCGGTGCTGATGCTTATGACCGTATCTGCGGTAAATAAGTAATTGGATAAACTAATTTTATATCTGGATTGATTATAAATTACCAATTTATTTTATTGGTTCCAATTCCCAGGTTATATGGAATCGTTATGGAGGGATATAGACAATCAGAGGTTCCCTCACGAGGCGGAGAAAGAGGACCTGAACATTGTGATAGTGTCGCACGGGCTGGCAATGCAATTATTTCTGATGAAGTGGTTCAGGTGGACAGTGGATCAATTCGAGACCCTTAAAAACCCGAAGAACTGTGAGTATAGGATCATGGAAATGGGAGTTGGAGGGGACTATAGCCTTGCGGTGTATCATGATGAGGAGATGCTGACGAAATGGGGATTTTCGGCTGGAATGATCCAAGATCAGAAGAATAGAGCATTAGGCCTTGAGCGCAAAGAAGAGTGTTTGTGGTTTGATTCTTTCTTTCACTCTTCAGAAGATGCAGCTAAAGATGAAGAACCTGTGGAAATAACAGTGTGATTTAGTATACTGATGCGTCTCTTGTTACTGAGTGTTGTCTTTGCTTTAATTTCTTGTGCGTTTCAGTGCATGTGTAATGGTATCAATTTATGTTGTCGATTTCATGCATTTTACCAAAACATTGTATATTGTCCCTGAGATTGGAAGTATAAAATCTTAAAAATAAAAATCATTACTTTTTAAAATACTCTTTTGACTTGTTTTTATAATACTTGCACGTTCCGAGCACTATTGATCGATACCTGACTGTTGGACCAGCATGATTATTTTTAGACTGCTTTCTGAATGAAATGGTTTAAAAAACGAGCACGTCTCATTTCCTACAATCGCACGTGAAAACTTCTGAGTGGTTCACCCATCTTTAAGATCCCTACATGTGTCATTTTTCGTACACTTTAACAATTTGACCCCATTCATTTGCACACCAGAAAACTTTTAAACACGTTACATATTCTAAGAGAAAACGCACTTCATATTGAATTTATTACGGATGGATTCATGAGTAGACAGGTACACTCGTAGAAGTAGGCTCTCAATCTATATAAACCATTTTAAACTTTGAAACTTTAAAACCGTGTCTCATCATACATGAATAACTAAAGAAAAAATACTTTACAAACGTACAGGTGGTCGAAACGGTTCAACCGGTCACGCGTCCCAGCAACGGGTGGTTGAGTTTTTTATAAACTGGTTTGAGTTGAACCAAACCGAACTGAAGCTGGAAATGAAACCTAATTGAAGAACAATGCTTCTGCTTCCTATATGCTCCAGTAATTATCGAATCATCAATTCATAGTCATCAATCTTGCTCCTGCCAGTGCTAATTCTACTTCAAAGTTCACAATTACAGGTTCTATTCATCTTCTTTAGTCTATTTTCATGCCTTTTCTTATGTAATCTTGAAAATAATTGATTCTGTACTTTGCTTTCCTCGCTCGTTTTTATACTCTGATGATAGTTATACTCTTCATTGTTATTGTTAGCTTCTCTATCGTTTCATGCGACCTTTTTTAGGTCAAATAAAGTTACCATTTTTATTGTTTAATCTATCATCTCTACTCTGTTTATCTGTATTATTATCCTAATTGAATGTATGCTAGTTTAATTTATGACGAACCGCTTTGATTAGCATAACCCCAGCTAAGATTCTGTGGAGAAAGTCATCAATCTGAAAAAGAACCAATTTTGAGTTATGAAGAAGTACGTGTAATGTTGCAAATTGAGTATAGCTACAGCGAAAAATCATACACTGAGATTGAATTTGTGTTGATATTACAATAGATTCATTTGTCTCAAGTGCATTTACCTAAAGGTTTGATCTTTCCTCTGTCAGGTCTGGTGAAGGGGCATATGTCAACTGTCGAATGCCCCTTCCCCAGAAAAATTATCTCTTCTCAGTCCTGGTTAAGTGGCTTAACTCTCAATCATACACTCGGTATTTTAGCGCAAAACCTGAGTTACATATCCAGGACCCCGATAGAGCCATTACTCCTCCGGTACAACCACCTCCCGAAGTTCCAATCCCCAAGAAAGTACTGGATGGTGCTTTAAAGCAGGGCTCTTACAAACAACCGCCTCCCATAGTTCCGATACCTGAGAATATATTCCATGGTGCTCCAAGACAGGGCTCTTACAAACAAGGTGACTCCACATTCTATTCTCTGATCAAGCACCATGCCAATTCTGGGGATTTGAGCTCCTTGGAGATACTCTTCCAGCGTATGAAACATGAAGGGAGGACTTTTATTGAGAAGAATTTCATTTTAGTCTTTAAAGCTTATGGTAAAGCGAATTTTTCACATAAAGCACTGGACTTGTTTGATAGAATGGTTGAGGAATTTCAGTGTAAACAAACTGTTAGGTCTTTTAACTCCGTTCTCAATGTCTTTATTCACCAAGGCTTGTATCCCGAAGCATTGCAATTCTATCATGATGTTGTTGACAGTAAAAAGCATATACCGAATGTCTTGACATTCAATCTAGTGATTAAGGCATTTTGTAAGATGGGGTCAGTGGGTAAGGCGTTGGACATGTTCAGGACGATGCCTGATTTGAAATATAAGCCTGATGCATACACTTATTGCACATTGATGGATGGACTGTGCAAGGAAAATCGGATTGATGATGCTGTGGCATTGTTGGATGAGATGCAATTAGAGGGCTGTTCACCGGGTCCAGAAACATTTAACGTGTTGATTAATGGGCTCTGTAGGATGGGTGACTTGTCACGTGCAGCTAAATTAGTTGAGAATATGATACTGAAAGGTTGTAGGCCAAATAACGTGACCTATAATACTCTGATACATGGTTTATGCCTCGAGGGGAAGCTAGACAAGGCATTGAATCTTTTGACTCGGATGTTGTCAGATAAACACATTCCCAATGATGTTACATATGGAACCTTAATTAATGGCTATGTGAAACAAGGAAGATTGGTTGATGGCCTGCATGTGTTATCATTAATGGACGACAGGGGGTATAAGCCGAACGAGTATGTATATTCGGTGCTTATTACTGGTTTGTTCAGAGAGCAAAGATCTGAAGAAGCGATGAGATTGTGGTGTAAGATGAAAGAAAGAGGAGTCAAGCCTAATACAGTTGTTTATAGTGCTCTTATAGACGGTTTGTGTCGAGAAAAAGAGCCATACAAAGCTGAAGAATTTCTCTTTGAGATGATTAATCTGGGTTGCATGCCGAATTCTTTTACTTATAGTTCCCTGATAAAGGGTTTCTTTGAGGTGGGAAACAGTGATAAGGCACTTCTAACGTGGAAAAAATTGGCGGCGAAATATGGCATGGATAATGAGGTTTGTTACAGTGTACTTATTCATGGGTTGTGCAAGGACGGGAGGTTGAAAGAAGCACAGATGGTCTGGAAGCTTGTTCTTACAAAGGGATTTACGCCAGATGTCGTGACTTATAGCTCCATGATCCATGGTCTCTGCAATGCCGGATCCATAGAACAGGGCTTCAACTTATTCAATGAGATGCTATGTAAGGCCCCTAATTCCAAACCTGATGTGATCACGTACAATATACTTCTCAATTCTTTGTGTGAACAGAATAGCATTTCCCGTGCTATCAATCTTTTGAATGACATGGTAAATCAGGGATGTGATCCTGATTCAGTAACATGTAGTATTTTCTTGAAAATATTGAGAGAGAAGCTTAATCCACCACAAGATGGTAGAGATTTTCTGAATGAGCTGGTACTGCGACTACATAAACAGCGAAGAATCCATGGGGCTTCTAAAATTATAGATGTGATGCTTCGTAGTTCTCTTCCACCCTATCTGTCTACTTGGGAAAAGGTCGTCTGTGAAATTTGTATTCCAAGGAAAACTGTTGCAGCCATTGACAAGTGCAGGGCCAAACTATTTTGCTGACAGGTGTTCCTTTTTTCCACCAGTTTCAGTGCATCATGGTGGATTTATAATATTACAATAACAAGTATATGTGTGTCTCTTTTTTGTAGATAGAAGTAGAACTCCAGGAAGATTTGGAATGTGGTCGGTGAAAAACTTACACTGGTATATCAGTGCAACAACTGGTGGCCTTATCAGTGCAACAACTGGTGGCCTTATCCCCTCTCTGCCACTGGTATATGCAGTACTTTTTTCTCTGATTTTCCTGATAGCTACATTATTCCTGGCATAAAGGTGTGAAAATAGTGAACATTGTAATGTTGGTCTACAAAATGTTTTTTGTTTTTCCTTTTACCAAACTATCTTGGTCTACAAAATCAAGCTTTTTGTCGTTTATTTTTCTGTCTGCGGTTAAAAATCGAACATAGGAACTTATTTTTGCCTTATTTTATATGTAGGCCACAGTTCATGCTCCATTTTGGTTCAGTTGCATAGCCTCCATCCTGAGTTCTATCCCAATGCAATTGGATTTCTTCAGAGCTTCTATCTCCTTGTTTACATTATTTTCCTTGTTTCCATTGGTAAATGAGTTCTCCAATTGCTGGGAATTCTGAGTGGCTCAGAGGCTCGAGGTGGTATACAATTAACGACTATTCTATATTGAAATTCTATCTGGTCCCATAAAATGTTTCCTATTTACAGTCTGCATCTTGCAAACCTGAGATCGCTAATTGCAAAGAATGGTTTAACTTTTTGCCCTTATACTGACCTTGGGCCTCATCATCTGAACAGGACCACCATTTCCTTTTGAATATGGAAATGGCTTTATTCTTCACCCTGATACCTAAGATACACTAATTTTTGTTTTTATCATCCAGCTGCTTTTGCTTACTCTCCTCTCACTAGAAAGGCATTCTCATCATGGTAAGAGTGAAGTATGATTTTATCAAGGGATCTGAGGGCAAAGAAGAGTGTTTGCCAAACACCGTTTGGTGTTTGATAATTCTGTTTGCTCTATCTGTACACATACACATGGTCATTCTTTTAAATAGATGAGGGCTCCCTTAATTTCCCACAAGTGCAAAAGCTGAGATCTCAGTCTCAAACATATTACAGTATTGGATATGTGACGTTTTCTTATGCCAAAAGACCTATCACAACCACCAATTCCAACTGCACAGCCAACCGTCACACAGTGCACAAAAAGTAGCTGCCCAAGTGCATTATATTGGTCCGCCATGGTGAAAACTCTGGTAATTTGGAGGAGAGTGTATGCTGTGCAAAGTGGCAGATCACAAATTGAAATTGACACCTAGTAGCATGAACCAAGGCCAGGAAGGCTGGAACTGAGATTGTCAAACTATTAGAGAGCTCCAAGCGTGATTGGAAGGCTGGCTTCTATGTCTCTCTATGTGGAGATGAAAAAGCTCAAGGTAATCAGAAATAACTATGGTGGATTTTATTATCACTTCCCAGAAGGAGAATCAGGGGACGTGCTTATGATCATATATGTGGTGAGTTCTCTAACTTCTCCAACGTTCAGTGTTACGTTAGTAATTTGAACATCAAATTGTAGCACTGTACTTGTCAGTTGTAACATTTGGTTTATTAAAAGCAGTTATATGGGAATCAAGATTTTGCTTGTCTGCATGCAGAACAGAGGTATGATGGTGAATTTGGGTTGCATGTTTTCTTGAATCGCTTTGGAGGGACATATACATGGAGAGGTTTCCTCATGACTCAGAGAAAGAGCACCTGAATTTTGTGACTGCATCATGGACTGGCAATTCGGATATTTTAAATGAAATGGTTCGGGTCGACTGTGGACCAAAGAATTGTAAGTGTCGTATCATGGAAATGAGGAGTATAGCCTAGCGATGTATCATGAAGATGAGATGCTGACAAAGTGGGGGTTTTCGGCTGGAGTCGCCCAAGATGAGAAGAATTGAGCATTAGGCCTTGAGCGCAAAGAAGACAGTATCTGTTTGATTCTCTCTCACCCTTCAGAAGGCTCTAATGGGACTACTGCTAAAGAGGCAGCTGTGGAGAGTGGAGACCAGTGATTAACCAGGAGTTAAATGCATAACACCCCTCGGTTATTAATAATGTGCGTGAAACCCCCTTGAGTTGTTAAAAATGTACACAAAACCACCCACCCTTTATTTTTAAAGTGTGTGAGGTACACTCTCATTAGGGTGACTATAGATGTTTGTTTATATTATCTTACACCAAATCAATGCAAAAAAAAAAAAAAATCATAGTTATTAAAAATATGTGCAAAATCCCATGGAATTCTTATAAAGTCATTGCAATACTCCTTTTACATGAATACTAAATATACATGATGAATTCGTATTGTGTGCATTTTGACTCGTTAGTCCAAATTTTTGAAAATATTAAAATGACTTAAATTTGAGCTATTAAAAATACTAAAACTCTATTTTTTTTCCTGGTTAAATGAACAACAAAAATCGATACACACTACTAGTTAGATAGCACTGAAATATATAAATAAAAATCATAAATAACACTAATTAAAATTGTCACTACATATCAACAACATATAAAATTCATTATTAGTCATGTAAACGGAAAAAAGTAAAGTCAAAATATAATAAACTGAAACTATGAATGCCCAGTCCACCTAGCCACGTTAATTTGGAGTAAGAAAATCTAGAAGAACATCCATTGTTGCACCTAACACGAGCACGCCGTAAAAAAAAGGCTAAGGAGGTTCCACGCACATGTTTTAATAACTCAGGAGGGTTTCGCACACATTTTTCATTACTCAGGGGGTTTCGCGCACATTTTTTAATAACTCAAGGAAATTTTGTATTAATTTGTTAACTCAATAGGTTTTTGCGCACATTTACAATAACTTAGTGGGTATTTTGTTTTTACTTGTTTCTTCCATGACCAATTATTGAACTTGCCCCATGTAAAATGAGCATAGGGCTGTTACGCGAGTCGAGCTTAACGAGGGCTCGGCTCGGCTTGGCTTGAGCTCGGCTCGCTCGATAAGGCAAACAATCCGAGCTCGAGCCTCATATTATGCTCGTTTATGTAACGAGCCGAGCTTGGCTCGGCTCGATAAAGCTCGTTAAGACTAATTGTTTTAATAAATTTATATTTTTTATACATATTTTTAATATTTTTAATAGATAAGGCTCGTTAAGGCTCGATAAGGTTCGTTAAAGCTCGTATTTTTTCGAGTTCAAGTTGAACTCGAGCCCTTTTTTACTCGTTTTTGTTAACGAGCCGAGCTCGGGCTCGATTGAGCTCGAGCCGAGTATACTCGGCTCGGCTCGGCTCGACTCGTTTAACATCACATGTGCATCTGTAATTGTTGTTATGATATGCAATAGATTTAAAAGTTGCTGGGCAAATATTTTAAACCACACCCTCAAGTCATCAAACTAGTACTACTGAACATCCAGTCATCCACAACAGAGTTCAAAAGGGCTAAAATGAGCAGCTGCAATGTAGAATGATGATAAGCTCTACATTCATAAGTTAGAATGATGATAAGTTGATAACGCCCATTGCAAAGTGCATTGTACCGGGAAAACTGAAGCCGAATTTGACTACAAGGTATGTTATTCGATACAGACAGAATGACATTAAAAATCCGCTTTCTCAGAAGAAAGCAATTCCTGTACAGCTACCAAGTCGGGCAGCACAGTAGCACCAGATTTCTTCCATGTCTCCGCATCTGGTGTATTAAATCTATCCAACAAAAGCGCGTGCATTCCCACACTCTTTGCAGGTGAGTAGTCCTTGCGCATGCTATCACCAATGTGAAGAGCCTCTTCAGGTGCTACATTTCCAGCCCTCTCCAGTGCTATCTCAAAAAGTCTTGGGTCCGGTTTCTCTACACCTTCCAGCCCTGAGAACACCCCAAAGTCCCACTCCGATCCCTGATACACCCAGCACGAAACATAACATATATTTTAAGGAATGACCAGAAATCAATTTACCAAATAATACTCCTTTATTTTATCAGTTACCTTGTGTAAACCCAGAGCTGGGAGGATTACATCTTGATACCGATACTCAGCATTGCTCACAATGCCAACAGTAACACCCTTGCTCCGGACCCACCTCAGGAACGGTTGTGAATCTGGAAAGATGGTGTACGGGGCAGCGGAACCAAATGTTGAATAAATTCTTCTAAAGATTTTCTCAAATGTCTCCTCATCGTAATCATATCCTGCCTGTCAGCCAGCAGATCAAACGTTCTAAAATCCCACATTTCTACCTAGAAATCGTGCAGACACTGAACTTACTCTTACCTGAACAAAAGAATCCTTCACACATGTCTTCCACCAAACAATATTGGGTATCTTTTCTGCGAATCCAAAACATGGGTGCTTCTTTGCCATCGCTGTGTAAGCAAGTTTGAAGCCTTCGTGCATTCGTTTGTAGTCTGGACATGGTTGTCCTGCTGCTTTGGCTGCCATGCAATAGTAATCACCAAGCTCGCCTTTGTAAGCTAGCAGTGTGCCAGTGACATCAATTGTGACCAACCGGAATTTGTTTAGGATAGACATTCTCAAGAAACTTCTTCAGAGTAAGGATGTTATGACTCAAACAAGGCCCCCTAAATGCAAAATCCTGCATATACATTTTGTAAATCGGTGCATTTGAGTAAAAAGATTGTTTCGGAACTTGAGCATGATGACAAACTCGGTCATTCTTAAGAAATAAAAAACACAGGCTCAACATCCATTCTTGTAAATGCTTTTGAACTAAACATGTTTCTAAGAAATTCAAATTCAGACGTAAAAATCGAACTGTTAGGTAAAATAATGTCTCATATGTAGAGATAGTTGGAAAATAAAAATCCATTCTTTCAGATACTACTATAAAATCGTTGAAAGAACGAAAGTTTATATGCATTGAAATAAAATGAAATCCTTAACTATGAATCAACTTTAACATAGTCTAACTAACTAGATACAAAGCAAGAATGATTCTTGTTATCACATGGGTACTCAATGCCAATGAATACATCTCCCCAAAAATGTTCATGCACCTTCCATAAACAAGAAAGCACCTTCCAATCTTCTTAAAAGACAAGGGTGCAACTATAAAGCATTGCTACGGAAACAGCTCTTCATCGTGAAGAAGCGGCTTGAGAATCAAAAAAGCTTCATAACATAACCTGCTTCTTCTCTTCACTCAGCTGTTACATGTCTACTACTTGCCGTATTTCAACTCCGCTTCTTAGTTTATAAAAATTTAGGAAGTGGATCTTAGTACCAAGAACCTAATATCAAGTTTAGTGAGTGTATCTTAGTACTACAACTAGAGTTTGATACACTACAGCTACACCTAATGTACACACAAGACAGAAAAGAAAGTTACAATGCAGTAATAAAGTATTAATAATGCTGCAAGAAAGATTGCAGAATTAAATCACAGTATGGCGCTAATCAGTTAGGGACAAGATGTTCAGAACAATATATGGAAAACAGACAGGAATTCACAAAATACAAAAAAAAAACTACGCTTGAAGAAAGAGGTTTATTAACCACATCCACAGTATGAAATGGACAGAGAAAATAAGATTAATGAGTTTTACATTAGAAGACAATCCAATCCTGCTAAGCACAATAAATAAAAATTGCAAAAATGAAAATGGATTGAAAGAAAATTGATAAGAAAGTAGAGGAAATGAGGATGAATACTAACCGGAGCAAGAAAGTGGAAATGGTGGTGGGTGTTTGAATTGAATTGAATCTCTTGTTGTCAGAAAGAAGCTTGCTTTATCTTCTTGTCTTGTTGAAGAAAAGCATTGAAAACAAGTAGCAGTGGGTTTGTTGGAGTTAATCAATTGAATCCAAATCCAATAAAATCAGCTCAGCTTAAATAGCTTAGCTTGTTGCTGTTGAGCTATGGCGAGACCATTTCTATCTTGATTTTTGTGTGCTGTAATGAAAACTGGAAAATGGTAATGATGGTTACGAGGTGGGTTAATAAGAGGAAAGTAATTTTAATTCACCTTGCTTATGAAGAAGAAAACAAAAGAGGAATATTTTACCCTTTGCGTTTACTCATGCGATAATTATTAATGGCAATAATACTATGAGCTTGCAAGCTTCCAAAACTGTGGACTCTCAAAACTCTTTCCGCCCGATGTTTCTCAACTCATTTCCCACGCCATCACAGCCTCCTCATTCCCTAAAAACTGAAGAAAGAATATAATCCCGACTAATTCGTGGTCGAAATTAATTATGATGGTCCGGATAATCGTAAATTGAATATCTTATTAAAAAAATGGGGTTGGCATAAATATTGAAAAGACAACCTCCACGCTACTATAACTTAAATGTTTAGGTTTGAACCCAGGTTGCTCCAACAACCCTGCTCTCTCACGCCGGAGCTCCTCCACGGACCCACCTCTCAGCTTCCCACCGCCGCTCTCTCCGCCATCTGCTCTCTCCGTCGTCTGCTCACGCCAGAGCTCCTCCACAGCTCCACCACTCAGAAGTCGAGCAGATCGAAATTCGGAGCAGAAGAAAAGAAGAGACGGAAATCGAGCGGCTGAGTATTGGGGGTTCGGGAGGAGACCATGCCGCACAAGAAAAAGGTAACGCCGCTGACGGGTTCTGCGGCCAAGAGACCGGTGGGAAGGCCAAGGAAAAATCTGGCGACCACCGATCTCCCCCTTCCTACTGTGACATCGATTTCGACGGAAGATTCTGGGAATTCGGCTCCTATTGAACAGCAACTGCAACCTAATTTGCGGCAAAACACGATTCGGATTCACCAAGCGGATCCTTCTTATGGTGGATCCGTGACGAGGACAATTCGATTTACGCAGTAAGTCGGCGCCTCATGCTCGGGGATGATCGATCAACACCTGAGGAGCGAGGACAACCGGCGACTCAAACTATGCCGCCTATCCGGATAATAGCTTTGTCCCCGACATTGAGCAGAAGCAAAATTGAAGCGGGATAATGTTACTATTAATCGAATTGAATCTACAAGCTGTTAATGTTTCTCATACAGGTTGATGTTATTCGGGAAATCGCACACTGATCGAGGTTTGATTATTGTTACCCTCCTCCAGGGTGGTGGATGGAGAGGTCGTGGTTGAAATTGAGGATGAAGACATAGAGGAAGAATTGGATTTCGGAAATATTCCCTTATCATGTCGTGGCAGATAATTCCCTTTCCATGAATGCCGTGAAGAATTTTATGATTAAGGTGTGGAACTTCATCTCCCTAGGACTGTACTACAATGAGGAGGGTTTCTTCATTATTCGGTTCCAATCGGAGGAAGATAAGGATCTTGTGGATCTTTGGAGGACCATATTACATATCTGATGACCGATGATTTTGCCTGGTCCGTGAATTTTGAGCTTAAGGAGGACTTGCTTGGGTTGCGCAGATATGGGTAAAGTTTCCCGCTCCCCTTGTATCTCCGGGGTGCAAAAAGTCAGGTAAGATAACTAGTGTTATCGGAGAGCCAAAATTACGGATGAATGCACTAAGAAACTAAGGATCTCCTATGCACGAATCTGATTGAGGTTGATATTACTCGAGAACCGCGATCGATTATGATTAGAGATCGTCAGGAACATGATCAAACATGCGATGGGATATGAATGGAAGCCCTCTTACGTAATAAGTGTCAAAGGTTGGTCATGTTTGCGGAGTTGGAAGCGACCTCCCGTCGACTGGAGCAAAAGATAAGCGGACTTGAATCCTCCGCCAGAAGGCACAGGTGCCTACGGGGAGGCAGATTGAGATGGGCCACACGCCAACTACTATTGCAACCGTTCAGCAGCCTGGCAAGGAGCAGCTTGTGACACATTCGGATCCATCAGGTGCGGGGGAGGAGGATTCGGATTGGTCCCCGGTTCGAAGTCGTCGGGGTTCACCTCGCAAGCACTTGAATCAAGCTAGGGATAGAGATACACTGGATGCACCACTTGAAACTCGCAATGGATTTGCTACTTTAGAGTCTGGTTCTGGCGAAGGCCAGAACCGCGATCGATGTTAGCCTGGAATGTCAGGGGGCTTAATAAGCTTGCTAAACATAAGGAGATTGGCTCCCGTCTCCTGGATTGGAATATAAGCATAACAGGCCTGTTAGAAACTAGAGTAAAGGAGGAACATAAGGAACGCATTCGGAAACGTTTGGGTACTCGCTGGAATTTCTGGGATAACTATTCTTCACATGTGCTTGGGCGCATCTGGGTTGCGTGGGATCCCTCTCGGGTCCGGGTCGAGTTCATCAGTTGTTCGGACCAATTTTTGCATTGTAGATGGTTTGACTCTACCGGCGTGAATAAAGGTTTGGTCACCTTCATTTATGCCCTCAACCATCTGCAACACAGAATTCGACTTTGGCAGGATATTCGTCAATTGGCTAATAATATTCAGGATAAGTGGATTTGTGTAGGGGATTTCAACAACGTACTTACATGTGAAGATTGTGTTGGTGGAAATCCGGTGACTACAAATGAATATAAAGATCTGGCAGAGATGATGGATGATGTGGGATTATTTGAATTACCTACTTCGGGAGATCATTTTACTTGGTCAAATAAGCATGAACACGGCATCATCTATTCCCGTATTGATAGAGCTATTGGAAATGCTGAATGGTTTCAAGGCAACCCACATGTGGAACTTGATATCCTTCCTCCGGGCATCTCGGACCATTCACCATTGTGCTTCAGGAACTACCTTCCTACCAGAACACGGCCAAATGGATTTAAGTTCATCAATGCCACTACTCAGCTAGCTGATTTTCTTCCATCGGTGGCACGATCTTGGTGCTCCCCGGCCCCGTACCGACCCCAGGAACGGATTTGGACTAAGCTTAAAAGACTGCAATCGATCATGAAACGACTGAGTAGGGAAGCTAGGTGAGCTGATCAGCAGGTTGTGTAGGCCCGAAATCGATTACAACAGCTTCAGGAGGAATTGCGACATAACTATTTTTGCCCAGACCTTATACGACAGATAAAGACTGCCACTCTGGACCTCGAACAGTGGCTGGTTTTGGAGGAACAACTACTTCAGCAAAAAGCAAAAGTCGATTGGATTAAACTTGGAGATGTCTGACTTTCTTCCATGAGCAAAGTCGAGAAGAATCATAGAATTGGAATTCGCAAGCTTGTAACGGAGGATGGGCGACGCTTCTGGGAGATTTGGATATTGAGCAGGAGATTCTATCCTTCTACTCGCAGCTCGTAGGTATTTCACAACAGAGAAGGGAGGGTATCGATTGCGGAGCTATTCGTGCGGGACCCAGAGTAAGCCAGGCGGATCGACTGTTTCTGACTTCTCCGGTTACGCGTGAGGAGATTGATTTGGCTCTTAAGGACATTGGCGACCTAAAAGCCCCTGGAATTGATGGTTTCAACGCCTTTTTCTTTAAGAAGGCTTGGCAGCAAATCCGATTTGATGTTTATGAGGAAGTAAATGACTTCTTTGATACAGCTAAACTCTACCCAGCATTGAATTGTACTCTGGTTACGCTAATCCCTAAAACCCCATCAGCTACCAGAGTTAGTGAGATGCGTCCGATTGCATGTTGTACGACCATATATAAGATCATCTCGAAGATCCTTACCAACCGGTTAGGGAAGATAATTAATAGCATTGTGGATGAAAGCCAATCTGCTTTCCTCCCGAGAAAGGTCATTCAGGATAACATTCTACTTGCTCAGGAGCTCGTGAAGGGGTATAACCGAAAGGGAATCTCTCCTAGATGTATGGTACAAATGGATTTACATAAGGCTTATGATACTGTTGACTGGGGTGCGTTAGAGATGATTATGAAGGAGCTGGGGCTGCCCATGCAATTTGTACAATGGATCATGTGTTGTGTTACTACGGTATCTTACAAGTATGTGATCAATGGAGTTCCTTCAAAGTTGCTTAAAGCTCGAAGGGGTCTGCAACAAGGTGATCCTCTCTCCCCCTTCCTCTTTGTCCTGGTCATGGAATATCTACACAGGTGTTTGCAGAAGTTGAGAGATATCCCGGATTTCAATTTTCATTCGAAATGTGAAAAGCTGAATATTACTCACCTGTGTTTTGCGGATGATCTTATGCTATTTACGAGGGGAGATGAGCAGTCAGTATTATTAATGATGCAGCAGCTGAGCCACTTCTCCAGTGCATGCAGTTTGAGCGAACCTCTCGAAGACGAAAGTATTCTGCGGAGGTGTATCCTATGCAGACCAGCAGCGCATTCTAGGCGCCACTGGGTTTGGTTTGGGCACCTTTCCTGTGCGTTATTTGGGAGTTCCTCTTTCCCACCGCCGACTCACCATCCAACAATACAAACCCCTTCTAGATCGTATTCTGGGTCGATTAAAGCATTGGACGACGAGACTCTTAAGTTATGCAGGTCGGGAACAATTGATAAAGAGTGTCATCACATCCATTACTGCTTACTGGCTTCAGGTTTTTCCGCTCCCGAAGGCTGTTTTAGAGCATATTCAGAAGTTTTCTGTGGAGTGGTAATGATGGAAACTATCATGCTCGTATCGTGGCAACAAGTATGCGCACCTAGGAGTTGCGGTGGATTAAATATTATCAACTTACAGGTGTGGAACTTAGCTCTTATCTCTAAACTTCTATGGAAGATCCAGACCAAGGAGGATTCGTTATGGGTTCGATGGGTCCACATTTATTATATAAAGAATTAAGATTTGGATGATTGGTAGGTTCCCGTGTGTGCTTCTTCGACCATCAAAGGCATCCTCCGTGTGCGGGGATTGCTTTGTGCGACTCCGGTGTGGGCCACCCAACTAGTCTCGCCGAAGTTCTCCACCCGCCTCATCTACCAACTGTTACGGGGAGACACAACCAAGGTAGAGTGCGACACGGTCATTCATAACCTCGCCCAAAGGCTATATTTATCATGTGGTTGGCCTTGCATAGACGTCTGGCTACTAAAGACCGTTTGGCTTTCTTTGGCATTCCTACGGATGGTATATGCAGTTTATGTGATGGGATGGAATCAATTGACCACCTATTTTTTTAATGCCCGATGACTTATGGAATTATACATGGAGGATTGACTTGGCTTAGAATCTCACACCCTCAGCTTGCGGATTGGCAACATCTCGTGGCCTGGTTAAGGCAAATGGCAAAAAGCAAGAGTGGCAAGGCTACCGTATTCCGTGCTATAATGGCGGAAACTATCTATCATATATGGCAGGCAAGAAACGAGAAGATTTTCCAACAACGGGACTTTGATATACAGGATATCATCAGATCAATACTGCACATCACGACTATGAGATGCCGGCAGACGCCATAGCAATGATG
Source organism: Plantago major (assembly GCA_026545765.1). Lineage (NCBI taxonomy): Eukaryota > Viridiplantae > Streptophyta > Magnoliopsida > Lamiales > Plantaginaceae > Plantago > Plantago major. The sequence goes on from CM048840.1 coordinate 6,848,404, forward strand.
GTCCACGGACTGGATTAGCCCCTTTACTTGATTCCTTTTTTATTTCACCTGTTTGCTAGCTTTTTATGATTTGGGCTTGGACGGTCCCCGTCAGCCTCTAAATGTACGTACATTGTTTTTTGTATCAATAAGACATGTTCTTTCGTTCAAAAAAAAAAAAACTTAAATGTTTAAATGTTTATTAGTCACTTTTAATCCGATTATAATGACGGTATCTTAATGATTACTCAAAACTACATTGACGTTCAAAATTTAATTTACAGTTTACTAATACAAATACTATATCTCACTCATTCTTTCTCAAATAAATTATCAAGTTTAACTTTTTAGGCAACAATCTTCAACTATAATTACGAATTTATGTAAAAGTGAAATATTTAATTAATCAAATAATGAAATTTAGGAAGTAAAGTTTCGTTCATTTTATAATTTAATTTAACATTTTACAATTACAATTTTCAATCAATTTGTTGTTAAAATTTAAATTTATTGACCGCAAAAAGTTAAAACTAGACAATCTTTTAACGCGAATGGAGTATATTATTAGGTTCAAAATCTTCTTTACATTCAATTAACAATCTTATATTGTACATTTACAAAGTTTAGGAAAAGACATAGGAAAGGCCTATTTTTTAAGTTTTTCACGGTCAGCGGTCAGACCAAACTTTTCCACAATGCAAAAACCCATAGACACAACATTAATTTCCCCAGTTATAAAAACTCACAGACACAACATTAATTTCTCCAGTTATAAAAACTCACAAACACAACATTAAATCCCCCAGTTATAAAAACTTACAGATACCAGATAAATCTCACAGATGCAAAAATTCACAGACATAAGATAAATCTCACAGATGCAAAAACCCACAGACACAACATTAAATCCCCCAGTTATAAAAACTCACAGACAAAACATTAAATCCCACAATTATAAAAACTCACAGATACCAGATAAATATCACAGGTGCAAACATTCACAGACATAAGATAAATCTCACAGATGCAAAAATCCACAGACAGGATGTAAAAAACTCGCAAAAATAGGTTAAATCTTACATAAGATAAATACCACAGATGCAAAAACCCACAGACAAGATGTAAAAACCCACAGAAATATATTAAATCTTACGTATGCAAAAACTAACAGACACAAAATATATATCACAAATATGAAATAAATATTCTAAATACAAGGTAAATCTCACGTATATAAAAATGGAATCCCTCAAATATAACTAAGATACAATTACAACTTATATTTTTCAATAAATAAACAATTACTCATTCTTCTTCCACACTCACATCAGTCGTCATCTTTCTCCTCTACTCTTTACAATATTCTTCTTCTGTCACCACCTTTAATTACACTACAGTCAATACTTATTATCAATTTCATGGAAACACTCAAATCCTTCAAATCTCTAAAATCAACCAAACAAAAATCACAAGCAGATCTCCACCACTACTCGAGCTGTTCAGCCACTTTCTCGTCTTCGATTCTCCACCGGAGTTACTCCGTGATCACGGCGTGCTGCTGAACTTCCTTCCGACAGTCGGCTTCGGCCGTTTGCCGCAGTGTTTCCGGCGGATCTGCTCTGTTTCCCATGGATCTGCTCCGTTTCCGTCGAATCTGCATCAGGAGCTTACCGGTTGAAGCGGCGGAGAAAGAGCAACAGTGATGGAGGAGAGCCTCGATGCAAAGGAGTGTAGACATCGGTTGTAGCGGCGGAGGAAGGAGGATTCCGATTTTCCTGATTTGTGTGCGTTTGTGCCTGTTTTTCGTTCCTTTATACCGACCCAGTGAATTCCGGTCAGCTGGAAAACTGCCCGCGCTGGTTTGTTTAAAAAAAAAAAACCGGCTTCTCCATTACTTATGTAAAATCAGGCCTCTTAGTATACTAACTCTTGTACATTTTAGTTGACTTGGTAATTTACTACTTTCTTGGTCTTGAAAATAGCTTTTCATTTTTTCATTTTTAGCGTCCTAAACAATTCAATAAATGATAACACCATTGATCTATGCTGATCGATGTAGGGTCTAGTTGATGAATCCAGTTTATTTTTCATCGGTTTAAATCATGAAATTGTCAAATCTGAGGTACCGTTTGGTAGGAGATATGTATTTTGGGTGGTCAACTCGCTTAAATCACATATGTATAGCCCGATGTATTTTCATGTATATTTTGTATGGGTTTGACTAAATTTTACAGTGTTTGGTAGAAAAAAAGAAATGTGTTTTAACATGTATTCCGAAATACTTTCAGGTGTTTGATTGAGAGTATAAATATGTTTACATGTGTATTTGCTAGCACACTAATGAGGTTAATGACGAAAATACCATTAAAACTCCTATTTACTTATAATTTTTAAAGGTCATGTGTAATCTTAGAATGATTAAATACTGTAACACAAAATTTTACAAGGTAGATTGGAACAAATATTTAGATGTCTAGTAAAATACACAAAATTTGATCCCGCACGAAAAATGTTTTCATATTTAATTCGACTTCTCATAATATTATGTATTCATCTTACATTAATAATGTTATTTCTTGATTATTAAGTATCGTACATCTATATTTACTAGTATGCTTTTATTGCTTTGTATTGTCCGTATCATTGATACGAATGGGTAATTTGATACTTCCACGTACCTCTTGCTCTCTCTCTCACACACACACAAGTCATTAATATTGTTGTTTTCTGCCATGAATTTCAGTTTTCGATTTGAATTAAGATTTAAGTAGGTGTGTGAAGTGTGAAGAAAAAAAGGTTGGTTATCTTTGTATTTTTAGTGATTGATTGATTTTGTTAAGGTTGAATTAGATTGGAGGTAGAAAACATATTTAATTTTTATTTTGATGAATTCATTTTGTTAGGGTATTATTAGGGCTTCAAATTATATTAGAGAAGACATATTTATTTTTTACAATTAAGGTCTAATTTTCATATATATTACAAATGAGTTCAATTTAACTTAAATTAGGTACTAAATTGCACAACTTCAATAGTTGTCCACTTATATATATATACTGTAATACACTCTCACACACACATAAAGTCTAATGAGATACAGTCTTTAGATAACTTAACTGTAGACTTTATGTTATCGAAGAATCTGGGAAGGACGAACGACTCACTGGTTATGTATGCATGGCTTCTTCAGGCATTTAATTTGGAAGTATCTTTGTTATAAAAAATAAATTGAAAAACATAAGTCTTCATTATTTGAGCAGCATAGGATTTTGAGATGGCAAGAATTAAATATAAAAGTATCCAATGATTATTTCAAGCATAGTTGACTGTAAACTTCTTACCATGCTGAAGCATAATCATTTTTCAAAATTTTAAAATTTTATAGGTGGTGTTTCATATATAATTTGTCAATATTAAAACACAAAGTCTCATGATGAGGCCTCTAAATAACTTATCTGAACCACGTATGTTATTAATAAAATCATCCATGTTATTAATTAAAATATCTATGTTGTTAACGAAATAAGTCTTGATGTAATATGAAAAAACATCAATTTTGAGAACATAGATGTTTTGTTTAATAACATTGTTGATTTATTTGATAATATAGGTCCGTCTCTAGATAAATTATGTAAATTCACACGTAAGACTAACTCATATTAAAAAACTATGAAAAAGAAGAAATAAATAAATGTGGGCGACCACTAAAAAATGAAGGAGAAAGAAAAGGGACAAATGGAAAAAATTAAAGGAAATAATAAAAAGAAGACGACAAAAGAAAAAGGTTTTGAAACATCAAAATAGTCTTTATTTATAGATTCTTAATTAGGATAACATGGATAAGCTATAAACTTTCTTACATTTTCAAGGATTAAATAGTCATTAAACAGCCCCATCAAAATACAGATGGATGTGTATTTTGAAATACTACACCTGACCCATGTATTTCGAAATATACATGTTGTATTTAAGTTAAAGCCATAAATTCAACTAGAACCAATTGTATTCCATTTTAGTTTTTTGCTACCAAACAGTGTGTTTTAGGTGGTCAACTCACTTAAAACACCTAGTCACATGCTACCAAACGCTACCTGAGAGATTTGCTGAGAGAATTGATTAAGAGAGGTATTTGGAGAGTTTAGGTCTCACAAAACACCTCATTTTTCAGCTAAAATTTGATTTTTATATGCGACCCGATTTGGGTGGAACCGAGCCAAAGGATCTGTGAATTTTAATTGGTACTATGTCGATCAAATTATCTATGTTTGTCTATGGTGTATGACTTTTAGGACACTCATATATATTGTGGATTCTTCAGCGACAAGCTCTTCTTTCCTTTCCTTGTTAAATTCCTCGCGGATCGTCCCGACCTTTTCGGGCTGACCCACGAGTCTTGTAGTATAATGGGCTTAACTTGTTTTGTGGTGTAACACTTTGGACCTAGGAGTGTGGACTTTATGAAAGTTGTATTTATGAAAGTCGTATTGTACTAACGTTAGTATTGCCATCTAAACCATTTGAAATTGAATCTCAGCCCTTCATTTTCTTACTAATCACATGTGTTGCACAATCGCATAATAATACTAAGTCGTATAATATTAAAAATATTATTGAATTAATTACATCCATGACGTTTTAAACTTAATAAAATTCTTAAAACAATTTAAAATCAACCCTATATTAATAAAAAAAAATTACAAAACACCCCGTTCATTATAATTAACATAGCCCCGACAAGTGGCTGTGGTGGTAGTGTAATTGAAGAAGTGGGGAGGGGTTAGTGGTAGGGTGTTTTAAGAAGAAAAAGAAGTCGTCTTTGGTGAAAATATAAATATAATATCTAAGGTGATGGTTTTTGTAAATATATACAAAAGTTGTATTTGAAGAGCAAGTCTACCGAGAGACGGGTTCTAAATAATTTATCTAGAGACGGATATATATTGTAAAGAAAAGCATTAATGTTATTAATGAAAAGGTATATGTTCTCAATATTGGTGTTTTTTCATATTATAAAAAGAAATTCATTAATAACATAGACATTTTAAATAATAACATGAATGTTTTCTTTCTAAATATAGGTCCGTCTCTTATGAGATCTAAGTGTATTTGAAATTATTTAAACTATCAAAATTGATTAAAAATTTTAAGTTTTAAGTATACTACGCTATTATAAGTAGTACTATTAAAATTAGCGTAGCCCTCCTTTATAAACCCGAGAAAAAACTAAATTGTACTACTGGGATAATAATGAAAATTGTCCATGTCGGTTTCCTATTAGCTTTTGGAATTTTATATACCAAGGATTCTCGCCCTCGAAGGGCAATTGCGTTTTCGGTGAGTCGAAAATCCTACCACTGCATGCCTGTCTGTTTTCTACTTACCGTTTATTTATTTCCATCTCAATTAGATCTTGCCAATTAGGTTAGGCCCTTGCCGTTTTAATTCAATTCCATCCGATCCGATCTAATCTTTCGCGTTTGCGAGGGCTCAATCTATTTCTAGACAGAATTGGCTCTAAGCGTTAAATTTCCTCAGAATCCGTTCTCACTTGAGTATTTGTGAATCATGATTTAGAGTAAGTTGACTATTTAGAGATGACACTATATTGTCAATAAAACCATCAATATTATTAATTAAAACACCTATATTTTCATATTACAACGAAATTTATTTCGTTAGCAACATAGATAAGTAGATGTACATCTACTGCTTATTTTACTACTACTACTAACTATACTGCTTGAGCACTAATGCTTATTTTACTACTAACTATACTGCTTCAGCACTAAAGCATTGACACGTGGCAATAACATAAGTGAACAGCTTTACTCCGTTAGATTGAAGAAGCAAAATATATTTAAAAGAATAAGAAAAAATAAAAATTAAAAACATAAAAAGAAAACAACTAGCACCCAATTCAGGGCCTTCTTCTCCGGCACAGGCCGCCGCAGCATCCAGATCAACTACGTCATCCAAATAAGAAGAATTTTATCCAATTTGTGGTCCTTTTCCATTGTCGTCCATCTCTTCTTAACATAAATAGAGAAAGACAAAAGAAAAAAAAAGGAAAGAAGATACTTTTTGTACAGAAAGGAATTACTTCCTGTTTCTGCATTGCAACACCAAGAATTTCAGGAAGTTCATCATTTCATTCCGGAACACGCACCTTTATCAATTTATTGTTCTTTTCCGGGAGCATCAGTATTATATAGACTATCGTCAAGATTTAATATCTATCAGTATTATAGAGACTTTGGTTGTCTCCCCCTTTTCCTGTTATCGGCGATGTATTGGAGTATGATGTACGCAGTTTCGGAGAAGATTGCTCGGAATTACTGTTTTTCTTTTTTTTTTTTATTTCAATTCTAGTACTTCCTCCGTCCCGGAACCAGTTTCCCACTTTGACTTTTTACGGTCAAACTTTTTCAACTTTGATTACGAATTAATCTTAAACAACAAATGTAAAATGTTCAATTTTTTTATATAATGAAACTTTAGGGGCTAAATTTTTATTATATAATTTAATTTAACATTTTACATTTACAGTTTAAAATTAATTCGTACTCAAAGTTGAAAAAATTTGACTGCAAAAAGTCAAAGTGGAAAACTTGTTCCGGAACGGATGAAGTAGTAGTTATTTTTCTGAACTACAATCACACGGGGTGAATGGGCTATTAATTGTTAGACTTATGGCATTGCCACGTGTCAATGTTTTAGTGGCTCAGGCACTATAGTTAGTAGTAAAATAAGTAGTAGATCTTGGGCCCTATGCTAATTCAATGTGTCTCTAGATCTTTGTTGCTATCTATTGATGCTAATACTAATAGTATTACAATTAATCAATCGGGAAAATTACATCCAGACCCCATTTAGATGTCATAATTACAAATTAGTATCACTTAGTCGAACTATTATGCTTTGGTCCAATTAGATGTAAAACAATTAACTTTAGCCCACGAATTTGACTTTTGGCGAATTAAGCTCTGGAAAAGCTGATTTCAATATCTGATTTTGGAACTAGCCAAACACCTTAATTTTTGGCGCCTAAACCCTTAGCACGTGCACTGCACGTGTGGACTAATATGTAATAGATGTTGAAACAATTTTACTTACATGTAATTGATAGAAGACCAATAAATTTGAAAAACTAGCCGTTAAACAACCGTTTGGGACTGTTTTTGGGGCTATTTATAGCCCTAAACATGCCATTTTCATCCCTTATTTCATATAGCAAACACTCCAAAATTACTTCACCCCTAATGACAACAAAAAATGGTTTTGGAAAGGATGATCATAATTGGGATTGGGATGGTACTCGTCCAACTTGTAAGAAGTTGAAATGTCAAAAGTGCACAATTCTATCGGTTTCAAAGAGTCATCCACACAAGGGGAGATTTTATTGGGGATGTCCACTACATGGGTTTTCTGAGTGGTCTGGCGATGAAGAAACTGTGCAAAGCAACCAAAGTGGAGAATTTATCCAAGCTAAGCTGTTAAGTGAATTTGTGCAGCCTATATTCATGCTTCAAGAGGGCAAAATGTGCAACAAGAAGAAGAGGAAATTGGACAAGTACATGATGAAGCTATGCAAGAAGATAGGCAAGTACTCATGCCACAAGTTTAAATGCTTCTAAGGTTTCATCCTTACTTCTTAGCAAGTAAACGTAACAATGCCTTGTGCTATCGTCAATAAAAGTAACAAAGTACTTTTTCCCTCCTCTAGTTTGCACAAACTTTAAATCACACAAGTCGTTGTGGATTAACTCTAGAGGAGTAGTGGTTCTGTTCACTGAATGAAATGGTGTCTTAGTTAATTTTGCCTCCACACAAACTTCGCACTTAGTTTGAGAATCGAATTCAAAGGACGGCAAATGTTTCAATTTAATTAACTTTCAAATAGCATTGTAGTTTGTATGCCCTAATCTATGGTGCCATAAATTAGAGAACTCAGACAAGTAGGTAGAATGCTTTATTTCATTGCTCTCAAAGGAGCGAAGTACAAACATTACAGACATCTTAAAGAGCCCATCACTTATGTAGCCCTTTCCTACAAACTGACCATTCTTTAACATTACAAACTGACTAGACTCGAAAGTAATTTTGAAACCATCTTTGACCAACAGCGGTCCGGACACCAGATTCTTGCGAATATCTGGAACATGCATCACTTCAATCAGAATGAGCTCCTTCCCATAAGTCATCTTCAGAACCACCCTTCCAACTCCTTTCACCTCCGAAGTAGCATCGTTCCCCATGAACAGCTTCTTATCCTTTACTGGAGAGTAGGTAGAGAAAGCACCCTTGTCGGAACATATGTGGCGGGTTGCACCCGTATCCATCCACCATTGCCTTGGATTCTCAACCAGGTTAGCCTCCAAGACCACAGCAGCAAAGGAATTGACCAAATCCTCCAACATAGGATCATCTTTTGCCTCAGCAACATTGGCCTTTTCCTTCTTGAGTTGGTTGCAGTCTGCCTTCATAAGTCCAGGCTTCCCACAATTGAAGCACTTTCCCTTGATTTTCCTAGATGTTCCTGGATTCCCGGAATTCCCAGAATTCCCTTGAGATTCCACGTCCCCATCACGCCGCTTGCGCTTCTTGTTGGAATTCCCCTTGGACTTTCCCTTAGAATCCACCAGGTGAGCCTTGGCATCCATGGGCTGCTTGCCTTTGACCAAAGCCCTGTGGTTGTCTTCCTGAATCTGAAGCTTGATGACCAACTCTTCAAGCCCCATTTCCTTGGTCTTCAACTTGAGATAACTCATGAACTCATTCCATGATGGTGGCAGTTTCTCAATCAATAAAGCAACCAGAAACGACTCATTAGGCTTCATGCCCTCTTGTTCCAATTCGTGGAGACTCATTTGATACTCCAGAGCCTGATTCATCACAGACTTAGAGTCAGTCATTCTGAAGTTCAAAAACTTCCCCACAATGAACTTCTTTGCACCAGCATCCTGTGTGTAGTACTTCCTGTCCTGTTTCTCCCACAATTCCCTTGTGGTACTGACAGAGCAGAAGGCGATGTAGAGAGCCTCAGAAAGACAGTTCAGAATGTAGTCTTACACAGGAAGTCGATGTGGACCCAAGCATCATAGGCCATTTGCCTCTTCCGGTTGTCGTCTTGAGCGGCCTGAACTTCCTCCGTAGCCATAGCATTTTCATCAATCTCCTTCAGCACGGGCGGAGTAGGTGGATCAGCAGTGATGAAATTGGCCAGCCCGATAGTCACCAAATAGAACATCATTTTATGTTTCCACTGTTTGAAGTTTGTCCCCACAAACTTCTCTGGCTTCTCCCCATGGTTAGTAGCAGCAACATTCACACGAACAGCATGTACTTCAATGGCAGTCAACATCTTCGATACAGTAAACAAAGTCTAAGTTGTTGATTGTAGAGAGTGGGTGTATGAAGATGGTGTTCGAAACATAATGGAGAGATTAGTCTGCTGAGCAAAGGGTGGCCCTCGGTCCTTAAGACTTTGTTTGCCCCGCTCTGGTGCCTACGGTTAATAGCAACCAGTCTCCCAAGATAGAACAGCAGAGAGTTAGAATTCTAGCACTGAATTGCTAACTCGTCGAACTTGGCAGAATAGAAGATTCAAGCTTGTAGAAAGTATTAGAGAAGGAAAGAAGGATTGCAGTGTATTGAAATCCGATTCTGGGGGGTGTATTTATAATATTGAAGAGTTGCAGTCTGAATAGATGTAGACTTTCGCGAACAGGTCCTTGCAGAGACAAAAATTCCAACGAACACACCTTTTGAATTTTTATGTTCAGTTACATCCCTTAGCGAATGGACAGATTCGTTCACAAGCAGCCCAAACGAATAGACACAACTGTTGGGCCTTTTCTGCTTCAGACTTTCTATTGGGCCTGACCAAAACACAATATGTTTTTAGCCCAAAAAAGATTATAGTCAACTCCAGAGCATCATGACTCCACGGACCGGACCTACGACCCGGTCGAGACTGCCCGGCCTCACAGGTGGTCAAGTGAAGGAGCATCTAGCTCCTCCCCCCTTCCAAAACCATGGGTGCCCCAAGGGCCCAAACTATTAGCCCAAGTCTTGGACTATTATGTAGTTCCTTCTTCCTCAATTTTAGCCATGTGGGACTTCTCCCATTCCAACTTTTGGCATTCCATACTCAATGCACCAACCAACAAACTTTGAGCTTCAATTACTCTTTCACCTTTCAATGAATTTTAGTAATTCTTTCTCAAATATAATCCACTACTATAGTAGATTATTCACGTACAAAGAAACTTCATTTCTAACGTGTGGGGGGCCCATTGGTTTAGGTGCAAAGACATGGACTACCCTCATTGTAGACTAAAATTCTAACAGAAAGGTCTCGCCGCGGCGAGCAAAAATTTCGAAATTTTTTTGCTTGCACCTTTGGCAATTTCACATCGTGAAATTGAAACCCCAAGCCTCGACTCGGAGTTTCACGAGTTTCCTCATGTAGGTACAAGGGTTCTATACTCCCAAACATGCAAGAGAATAAATAACAAAAGCAGTAAAGGCATCCGCAATGTCTAAGGTCATAGATAAATAGTCTCAACGGTAAAGTAAACAGTTCAGCAGTATGAAGTGCAAGATAAAAGGACAACGTCTAAAGCAAGGAAATAAAAGTGCATTTGTTTAAAGTCGTTAGCTCGACATTCCCGGGTGACAATCAATGGTACTTGATCTTCCCGGTCTTCTGAGCTCCCTTACTTCCCTGTGGGGAGAGTAAGTATACAGGGGACCTGTGTGTGCACTGATATCGTTCCTGGTTTCAACCTACAGGAGTGAGTATGGCGTGGTGGTGGCTCGCAACTCACGTTGCTTGTCGTGTACCTCTATGGTGCAGGTACGGGCGTGAAGGTTGACAATCATGCGAGTGGTCTTGATGAACGGTCGCCCAAGTAGCAACATATCCTTCTCCATCTCTTTGCCTTTGATCCGTGCCGACTCCACAACCACAAAATCAGCCATAAAGGTATCCCCATCAAGCTCAATCGGAACATCCTCGACAACCCCCATGCACTTTCTCCTTGATCCATTGGCCAATGTGACGAAGCATTTCCTGGGTTCCAAACCCTTCAAATTGAGCTCCTCATATGTCACAAAAGTCATCAGGTTAACTGCTGCTCCCGTATCAACAATACCAGTCACCCCATAAGAGTTTCCTATCCCAACTACCAAGTCAAAGCTGTCGACATCACTGATGCTCTTGTCTGCTTTCTGGATCACTCTAGCAGTGGGTTTCACCCCAAGAACAGCCAGTTTTGCACTCGCCTCCTCTACTGGAGTCGCAACACTGTACTTAAATACCTCATCTACTTCCTGTACCTCAACTATTTCTTGTGGCCTAGTCACCTGTGGTGCCTCAACTTGGGCTACCGCTTTGTTCTGACCACAATTACAAGTGGTCACAACTGTCTTCACTATTCCCGGCTTATCGAATGATACCTCCACATCAAGAACCCTGTTGGTCTCTGCGGTAGCTGAAAGCTTACCCCTTTCTCTCTGCTGAAGATGTCCAACCAAATCGCCCAGAGTCTTCTCAAGCCGCCTCTGGGACTGCTTAATACTGTCAAACCTCTGGTCGTTCCTGATCTGATTCTTCTGTGCCTCTGCCCAGAACCTTTCTGACCTCTCCATGTGATTAGGGATCTCCTAATCGGCATTACCCTGCACTCTCATAGGCTGAACTTGAGTCTGCTGAGTTGGAACTTGCTGGACCGGAACCTGTTGCTCCTGTGGCGCATTCTCGTAGAAGTTATTGCCATAGCTCAAGTTGGCACGGTTCGGGTTAAAAGTTTGAATTCTGGGCCCTCCTACGTTACCACCTTGGTTCCCCTGTAGTTCCCTTGTTGTCTAGTCTGTACCCAGTTGACTACCTCCGGAGTCGGGTTCTCATTCATAATCTCAGGAAGCCTACACATTGGCACCATGCCCAAAATTTCCGCACAGATTGCACCTTTCACTTACCTGTGATGCCGGGGCTGTGACATTGCCAAGCATCCTCATCTCCTTGATCTGTTCGGCCAGGTCGCAGGTACTAGGTCCCGGCGCCTCTTCCACCAATTTCACCTCTGCTCTCCTGGATCTTCCACGTGTTCCCTTAAGCTGAGAGATAGCGGACAGTTTCTCGAAGGCCTCATTCAATACTGCTGGAGATGCTGTAACTATGGTCCCATTGACTGTCATATCCACCATATTTTGTGCCTCCCAGTCCAATCCCTCATAAAACTTGCAGCACAAATCCATCTCACTCATCCTGTGGTGAGGGAACTGAGAAAGCAAGTTCAAAAACCGTTCCCTAGCCTCGTAGAAGCTCTCATCGCTCATCTGCATGAACTTCTCTATCTGGGTCCGAAGCTGCCTAGTCTTCTCTGCAGGGTAGAACTTGTTCATAAATGCCCTGTAAAGCTCATCCCAAGTCCGGAAAGACCCTTCCTGCTGGTTCAGAAGCCAGCTCTTAGCCTTATCCTACATGCACATAGGAAAAACCTTCTTCCTAATCTCCTCATCAGTAACGGTGATCTCCCTAACAGTAAGCGGGGTCCTAGCAATCAATGCCTCAAACTCTTTCAGGAACCTGATCACGTCTTCATTAGCCATCCCATAGTACTTGGGTTGGTCATGGAAGTGATAAGCCTTGATCTCCATGTTCCTGGCTTCATTAGAGAGCACAACAGCTGACCTCCCGGCCTTAATCCCACCAGGCTGCATGTAGGTTCCATAGGTGATCTCAGGCACCTCAGCAATTGGTTAGTTAATTTCTGTGTTTCTTGCCATTTCGATTGCTGCTAAGTTCTGTCTCATGAGCTGACGAATGTGTCTATCGATCTCGTTCACTGGAGCTTGCAAAGGTGTTCCTCGTGATCTCCTGCCAAGCATAAACCTGTAGTGAAATCTACACAATCAAAAACCTCGAAGAATCTTAGTTTTCGTTAGTGTAACACACAACATGTTGAAAAACAAACAAATAAAAATTTGCAATCAACCGCTATAATAGGAATTGATTCCCCGGCAGCGGCGCCAAATTTGATATGCTCAAATTACTACTTAAAGAACAAGTAGAAAGCAGTTGCTGTAAATAGACAATGATAACCACGAGGTCGTTCGCTAAGGAATCAATTAGGCAATCACAACGATTGAAAGCAAACAGTTACTTGTGAAACGATGTTGATTTGTTTGAATTTGAGTACTTCTAATAACTAGAAAACAGAAAATGCAATGTAGTTGATTTGAATGAGATAGAAAAAATACAGTAGTTATGATCAAGCAACGCTAATTCGCTCTAGGGATATGTTCATACTGTCACACGGTCGGTGTACATAAAACTATCAATTCAAACTTTACCAAACGAGTCTGAAGATATTTGAACGAGAGTAATCGTGGGTCGTCAATCCACGATTCTTAACCAAAACGTTTTAGAGAATCTTTGAATGAGAGTATTGAATTGAAGGGTTTTTACGAAGATCTTTGAACGAGCCTAACCTATATGAACGATTTCAAGCCCTAGATGCGAATACGCAAAGCTATCACACAACTACCATGTTCGGAGTGATTTAGCTACTCATAATCGAATCAAGGATTAAAGAATACAAGATATTGCTCATGATTAACATAAACAGAATGATAATCGCATGCAATCTCAAACAATTCGAAAAACAGAGTAAGAACGAATTGAATAAGATAAAATAATAGAGATTTACCACAGTAATCAGGGATTCGATATCAATCCTTCGATGAATAATCAAAATCAAGCTCCAAATTGTTATCAATGTCAAAGTATGAATGTGGAGCTTTTTTTATGAACTAGGTTAAAAGAAGTCTGAAGGAAAGAAAACCAAATTCTAACAATATAGGGAAAACTCAATTTTGCCGAAGATGCCGTCTCGGCGCGGCGAAGGAATAGCTCGCCGCGGCGAGTCTTCTTTATTGCAATATATTGAGCACTCGCAGATTCTTGCCTTGGCGAGCCAAATGATTCGCCGCGGCGAACTCCATTCTTCAAAACATCCGGAGCCTCGCAGAATCTCGCCGCGGTGAGCCAAATGCTTCGCCGCGGCGAGGACAACAAAATTGGTTTCTTCTTCCAGCTTCTTGTACAAAACGAGACGAACTTCAAGAACACTTCGGATTACGATTTCTTCACTCGATTGACATCTAGCAAAGTCGTCTTCACTCCAAAATGTACCTAAAGGACAAAAACCTACAAAACACAAACAAAATACCAAACATAAAAACGCACCAAAACACTATAAAACTATGAATAAAGACTAACAAAGACTGCTAGAAAGGACCAAATGAGACTCTAAAATATAGTCTCATCAGCTATCCACCTGGCAGTTGCAGCCTTGACTTCCTCAACCCTACTACAATGATGTGTATCATTCAATGCCTTTATTTTCATAGCTACCTTACCTTTTCCATGGAATGAATTAGCTTGAAGTCTCCAAGGACAACTATTAGAAGCACAACTGACAATGATCCAACCCTCATCATTTCTGTCAAACCTAATCTACTTACCATTCTTGATTGAGTGATTCCTAATTGCTTCCCTCAACACCTTATTCCAAGGAAATACCAATCCAATTGAAAACTTAGGATCCTCCATGTCTGTAACAGGGTTAAACAGTGGGAACCCCATATATTCAAATGGTTGAGCAACCATTGCATTGCTAGGAACTGACATTGTAGGTGTGGCATCAGTCCCATCAAAGTTAGCATTATCTAGCCCACCCAACCACTGGTGAACTTTGACACCATTGTAATATTCTGCAGTTTCATTTGTCAACTCAACACCACTATCATTAAATCCATCTGAGTTGACATAATCTCCTCCAATAGATTGCTCATCAAAGTCTGCTTCTCTTTCATCCACCAAATGTGAGAACAACTCAGTATCAATATATTATTCTTCAACCACATGTTGTTTAGATGACTAACCACCACCACCACCTTGTTTAGAAGACGCACCACCACCACCTTGTTTAGAAGTCTTAACACCACCACCTTGTTCAATTTCATCATCTTTCTCAGTCTCATATACATTCTCATCTTCTTTCTCAGTCTCAAATCCACTCTCATCTTCCTCACTATCACTCCCCTCCCCTGCTCATCACCTCCCTCAAACTCACTCTCACTGCCATCTCCCTCACTCTCACTGCCATCATCTCCCTCAACTTCATCATTCAAGTGCTCCACAAACACACCTACTGAATCACTCTTATCAACAGAAAATCCCATACTACATGCATCTATATCAGTCTCAAGCTTTACCAACTCTTTGTAACAATTTATCCCACTCTTTGACATATAACAGTTCACAGTCTTAGGGTCAATGCCACACATAGAAACCATTGCTTTAACTTCTATCATACTCATCTCATCATCAACATTACACCGATCAAAATGGGATACAACACCTCCATCATAATATGATTTTCCCTTTTTAAACTTCCCATGGTATTGCATCACTACTGCAAAATTGAAGGACAGAGGGACTGCAAACAAGAAGAGTACAAAAATCAAAATTTTAATCTTTTATCGGGATTTTAAAACCATTCTAACAAAAAGAATCTTAAACTAACCAAATATACACATATTACAGAGACATAATCATCGAGAACACAAAATCCAACGAATTTAAATATGTTTCAGACTAAAAACAACACATATTAAGCCACAATTATCATCGACAACACCAAAACAGAGTTCTTTTCACGCTTCAAGTACGTCGACAAAAACAGGGATAGAACTTACCATACTCTGGAGCTGTGCGTCCAAACGGAATCCTAGTACCTGGACTCCATTTTTTCCAAGACATCGGAATTTCGTCGGAGATGATCCATCGTCACAAGAATCAGTTTTTGAATTTCAGAGAGAATTGATTTTGGGGTTGAGAGTGGAAGAATTAGGGTTCAAACGTTTGGTTTGCCTTTGTTATATTGTTTCTCAGTCCATTTTGCCCTTAATGGCGCGTGAAAATCACGCAAATAGACGGCCAAAGTTAATGCCGTCCCAGATTTGGGCTGACTAAAACTGTTGACTAACGTTTTAGTGTCGAGTGAAAAAAAAAAGGTTATGGTGTAACTTCAAATTGAGCCAAAAGGTTCTGGTGTAAAGAATTTTTTTTTCTTAAATTAATATAATATTCAATTGAGATTTAGCCCTAAAATTTGTTCTCTTTTTAAGATCTTTCGTTGAAAAGAAAGGAAAACATTTCAAATTCTGGAGATATCGAGTAAGAAGGGGAAAAGTTCCCAATATTGGATTTGAAAGGCAAACTTTGATTTCAAGGGATTTACTTTTTTAAGTTGCAAGTTACACACCGAGAGGCAGTTGGTAAACAAGTAAAGGCAGACAATTACTCTTTGCTATCTTCTTTGCATGCAAGCTGGCTGGATCTGACGGGTGTTTGGTAAGACGAATGTCGTTGAAGTCACCAATCACTCAACCATATTTAAATTTATAGATTGGGAGCCTACAATTTCACACAAATATAATCAGTATAGTGGAAAGCTGACTCGGAGCTATCATTCTCTCCATATAATTATCATGGGCACTAGCAATTAACCACACAAGTTGAATGAAATTATTCTAAAGCACTTAAAATCAAACAGTGAAAATCGGGGTTGAATATTCTAAAGCACTTAAAAGCACTTATCAAAGCTCAGTAAGCATGCAGAAACGTAATCATATTGTATTTAATTGCAAAGCTTATAAATAGTAAAGGTTTTGAAACAACTCGTACTATGCTACTCCCAACTTACTTAGTTTCAAACAACGTAACTGCCGTAAGCCCGTATATGTAATGCTCCAAAGTTTCAGAAAGTTTAAATGAATTGTGAACACTACTCATACAAACAAGGTGCACTAATTTTTTCGGGAATCCATTTTGTAAGAACTCTAGTGTTAAGCATGCTGGCTCTATAGCGACTTTAGAATTGGTGACCAACTGGTAGGTATCTCGGTGCGCATGAGCGAGAACACATTGGGCGGAAAAAGTTATGTGTTGATACAATGAGACAAACATGTCATTAGGAGAGCAATTAGGAGTAAACCGCACCGGTTCAAAGGGTTGAGTCTCGATCGATTAGTGGTCAGGTCGTTACCGTCTAATTGGATATTAATAGGAGAGTTGTAAATGATAACCGCACCAGTCCAACTGATCGGTCATGTTTGATTATTAGAGTCGAATTTTGATGGATTAGTAGGTCGTAACATTGTCACTTTTTATAAAAGAAAGATCTAGCCAGAAGCATAAATTTTACTACATGACCGCTAATCCGCTATGACCTTCATTACCAATTACCAACAGGCAACAGTTTAAACCAGTCTTCTTCTCTGGCTGAGTCATTAACGGTCGCAATCGCCGCCACCGAATCGCAGTGCGTCTTCGATAAGTCGTAAATCCTACCACCCGCATATGTTACATTTTACGCTTCATCGCTTATTTATTTCCAGCTCAATTAGATCTTGCCAATTAGATTAGGCCCTTTTTATTGCCCTAAACTGTTTCAATTCAATCCAATCTTTCGCGTTTGCGAGGACTCAATTGTTCATCGATTTTTAGACAAAATTTGGCCTTTAGTGTTACATTGCTCTGCTAATGTCTTGTCACCTTCTTTGAAAGGGGTGTTCATGATCATGGTAACTTGGGGGTAGAAATAGTGGGATTTGATTCTTGTATTGGAGTTGGTTGTTTTTGGTCTGAACTATATTGAATTCTGTTTATAGACTGTCCTTTTTACAACTCACCGTCTTTTCATCGTGGAATGTACTCCCGTTGTTGGGTCCAAAAGTCTGATGGGGATTTTATGTAACGCCCGTCACTAGATTAGTTTTAGAGAGTTTAAAGTGATTGAGAACGCTACTCATTGACAAGGTGCACCTTTTTTTTTTCCTTAAACTTTAAGAGGGCTTCCTACAATGGTTTGCCAACTGAGAAGTCTCACAGTTCGAGCACGAGTGAGGACATATGTTGGTACAGCGGGCCAACATATCACTCAGAAAACAACCCATGAGTAATCGATCCGGCCCAAAGGGTCCGGTCTCTATTGATCAGTGGTCGGGTCGTTATATTTTCCATGTTGGGTCATGTTAAGAACTCTAGATTCTTCTTTATAGACTTTCCGAGTCGAGCTTATTTCACCAAGTATTAAGGTGATGTGCCTTATTGGCCAGCAACAAGAACCACCAATTCTGGAGAGGGATTTGAGAGGTCTTTCCCAAACTGTAACCGAATTATTGCCTCTCCGATGTGAATGATAATCACAATCGGTTCTCAGTTGAATAATTTCGATTCATGATTTATGATGTGTATGCTAATTCAATGTGTCTCTAGATCTTTGCTATCTGTTAATGTTAGTATTAATGATTAATCAATGTTTAATATTATGTAGTGGGGAATATCCCGTATGATGCTACTGAAGAGCAGCTAATTCAAATATGTGAGGAAGCTGGCCCTGTTGTTTCCTTTAGGTACCTTATTGTCATTATCTTAATTTATCCCATTGCCATGCCCTTCGTCTGAACAGTTTAGTTATTTCTTGTTAACACAGATTAGTTCCTGATAAAGAAACTGGGAAACCGAAGGGTTATGGATTCTGTGAGTACAAGGACGAGGAGACGGCTCTCAGTGCTATTCGTAATCTTCAAGGCTACGAGGTTAACGGTCGCCAGCTAAGAGTTGATTTTGCCAAGAATAATAAAAACAATGCTGACCGTACCCGTGAGCAGGTGCAGTTAATTGTTAAACAGTCTGTTCCTATCTTGCATTTTCTCTGTCAACATTACTGCTATGTAATTATGTTGATCTTGAAATAATCTTTTGACATTGATCATTTTTGTTTTTTTGCAGGGGCGAGGCGGTCCAGGAACTGTCACCACTATTGGTATGTCAGGCAGTTGCAATTTGTTAATGATGTCAAACTATTAACGGTCTATCTCTACCCTATTTCTTCTTCTCATTGTACGGGCTGGTGTTATACAGATCCTTCAAAACAGTTTGCGGTTCCAGCAACCCCTCGAGATCATAGTCTTCTTCAGCCCCTTGGGGTGCCCGTTGCTATGGCTGCTGCAACAGTCATGGCAGGGGCTCTTGGATCTGCTCAGGCTGCTAGCACCAATATGATTGGATTGCAAAATCAGACCCCATTGGGTACAGATAGTTTGACTCAATATCTTGCCAAAATGTCAAGCAGCCAGCTGACAGAGATCCTCTCTGAATTGAAGGTTAGCCAGGATTCGGCTTTTACTTGTGGATTCCTAAAGTGTGTATATGGTAAATAGATAATTGTCCTAAAATTGAGGAATATCTTCCTCCAAAGGTTTTGCCAAGTTGGTTTAATGTTGTTGCTAGAATTAATTCGTTACTGTGTGTGCCTGAATGGCTATAATCCACTCATTGTGCTTCTTTTTTACATGACTCTGGCAGGCACTAATTACACAAGACAAAGACAAAGCTTGGATGTTGCTACTTGCAATTCCCACATTGCCTAAAGCTATTTTTCAGGTTCTCATTCTTTGTTTTTATTTTTCAAATATCCTACTGTTATTGCACTGTCATGACATTAATGATAATTTTTCTTAGTTTTACATGCTTTGTGATTGTTGTGACATGTTCCCTCCTGTTAGGTTGTATAACAAGATAGCTCTTTTTATGCATCTAGTCAGCGTCTTTGTTTAGAGATGATAAGTGATTGGGCACTCTAGGAATACTTACACTGTGTTTGTCTTTGAATTTGACCTCAGGCTCAAATAATGCTGGGGATGGTCACACCACAAATGGTTTGTCCCACATATCCATAATTGTTCTTGCTGCCGTAATCATTGTAATAAACCGTGTTTTAGCTAGTAACTTTGACTGTTAAATTGCAGTTACAGATGCCAAACATTTTGCAATCCTCCACGCAGCCAGTGCAGCCTCTAAAGCAAAGTGTTCAAGCTAATACTGGATTGCCCCCGCTTCCGCAGAACAAAATGCAATTTGGTTCATTGACTCAAGCACATGAAATTCCAGGGCCTGCTGGTGTATCAAATTCAAACCTATATGCCACAGCACTTTTAATTCCTATTCCCTCTCAAATTCAACACCCACAACTAGCCCAAAACCAAATCCTGCAGCAAGGCCAGGTGCTTGTACGACCAGGAGTTTTGTCCCTACCTGCTGTCCACCCAGAGTCATTAGTTGGTTTACCGGTTAGACCACATACACAGGCACCGACTTCCTCTTTACCGAACCAACAATTCCAACCTCCTTTATCACAAAATATAGGACAAGTACCATCCGTTAAGTCAACATATCATGGTCATCCGGGCACTCAAAATTCTAACACGCTTTCTGCAGTGATGCGTCCTCAATTCTCATCTGAAAGCTATCAGGTGACCAAAATTTACTTTAGCTGGTAATAGAAGATGTTTAAATCAGTTAAGAAAAAGATGTTACGTGCTTATCATTATCATTTTAAGAAAAAGATGTTACATGTTCTTTACCAATATGTTTCTGTCCATCAAGTTTGTTCAAGTTCAGATTAAGCATAACTGCCAAATTTATTGATAACTAGAGAAAGGTTTTGTCCTACTAAATGGATAATGCGAATTGAAAGATTAACCATCTCAATATGATGTCAATTATGTGTTATACAATATGTTGTGACTTGCTCCTTCTATATAACATTAAATTAATATTAAAGCTTTTTTTTTTTCCTTTTTCGTGAAGCAGCCCCCCTCTTTAATATCCTCTGCTTTGCCACAAAATATGGATCTAAAGCGGCATGTTTTGCCTGGAAACACAAACATGGCCAGCGACCAAATGAATAGACCATCAAAGATGATGAAGTTGAATGATGGAAGGGTTCCCCCTTCTCTGAAGGTTGATAGTGCACATATTTCTTTACCACCCCAAACTTCTGCTCCTCTAGGAAGACAAACATCGATGGCACAAGAAACTCTCAACGCCCCTGGGAGGCAAGATAACAAGGTAACTATTTTATCCTTGGAAACTATCTTCTTTCTTGAATATATTGTAGCTAAGGTCCCGTGTTCTAGATTTTTATGCAACATTTTTGCTAAGTGTATTTACTCTCATCATGAAGTGTTTAGATTATTGGCATGGACATGTTATTGTATCATCGATTTTGTTAAATATATTTACTGTTTCTCAGGATTTGTAGTGTCACTGCATGTTTGTGAATTGCGGTCTTTGTGCTTCAGTTATATTGAATTTTGTTTCTCTCTTTTTCGGGTTATAAATACTGTCCTCAACTTTTACATGATGCAATTGCAGATTGAAATACCTTATTCTACTTTCTAAAAAAATGTTAAGTACAAAATGTTAGAAAGATCTAACTGCCCCCCACCCCCAAGAAAAAAAAAGTATATGGATTGTTTGTTAAAACCCTCGAACCAATTTGTAGCAACTTTTGGAACTTGGGAAATGAACTTGTTCATGTGAAATAGTTACCAGCTTGAACACCTTTTGGCATCAGAAGTCTTGGAAGGGACATGTATTAGTGTATTATTGAGTATTTTGACGAACGGATTGAGGTTCTCAAGTATAAGTGTAATAGTGTAACGTTTCAACAATATCAATAATGTTTTATGAGTGAACCTTTTATTTCATTTTTATGTGTATGTATAACACCCATGCAACGATGTTAATGAAGACCCTAATGTTTCTGGCTATAACAAAATATTTGTCAGTACTTTTAGTCCCTCTATGAAGAGAATTACCTTTTTCAGTACATTTTTCTTTTCGTTTAGATTATGTTGAAAATGATCGTGTTTCAAGGTTGAATATACCCTTGTTCAAGCCATTATTTTCTATCTACCTGGCTTTATTCGTGAAGTAGAAATGACTTGACTCGTCCAACTTAAATCATTTTATCTGTGTGACAGCATCAACAGTTCTACAAGTTCTATATGGAGTAGTTTTTATATAGATAATTTATACCAGAATATTGATATCTACAATCCGTTAAATCATGTTCAGTTGCAACTTCCGTCAAACGTGGATTCAACATTACTTTAACAAGTGCTGAATCTTACACCAGAGCAACTAAATTCCCTGCCACCAGATCAGCAACAACAAGTGATTGAGCTTCAGCAGATGCTTCGCCAGGCAGCCTAGTGCAATATTAGACTGCACAAAGTTCCTACGCAACTGGAAGTAGAATTTGAAAAGCAATCTCTTTAGCAACCAATTTTTTACATTGTATATTATTACTGCTAGGTTTAGATGAGTGGCAATTGTAACAGCATCATCGTGTCGTGGTTGTAGCTGTGATATAAATTAAATACGAGAAAGAAAAGAAATGAAATTTTGGCTAGCCTCATTGGGATAATCCCTTGTTTCTTTCGGTCTTCACACATTCTATTTAAGCAGTGAGCTGTTTTACTTTTTCATGCTTCGGCATTAGACATGTATAAACTCTGCAGTAGATATTTTTGGAAAATAGGAAGTGCTTGTGTGTCAATCTTTTTGTTTTTTAACTTCCTCCTTCCCCGTTAAATTTCTTAGAGAACCATTCGTTCATAAATGATTGTAAGAGCAGCCCTATCCATGAACCATTTTTGGTTCATCGGAGCAAACAGTCAACAAAAGTGGTTCAAAGAGCTATTAACCTTGACTCAAAAGTGGTTCATGGCACCAAACAAAATTCAAAACCATTTTTTGTTTGTGATTTTGCTCAAACCAAACCAACAAGTGGGAATGTGACATGTGTCACACTCCCACATTAAACTTTTAATTTTAATTAACAAAAAGATAAACATATAATATAATTAATGTTATAATTAATATGATGACTAATATATTTTCATTATAAATGTATTGTAATTAATATTATAATTATTTATACAATAGTGAATTGAAATAAAAAATCAAGTATAATAATTTAAGTAACTAATTATATTCAATTAAACATAATAATCATTAAATACATTTATGATAAAAATAAAACAAAAATACATATAAAAGTGGTTCATGGTTAAGAAGACAAATGAATTGTGGTCATAACTCACAATTTTACAAACCCAATTGTGAACCAAACCACAATTTTGTTCATGGATAGGGCCATCCAAATTTTAGTCGAATACCAATTTTACACGTAAATATAAGAAACGGCCTAGTAATATTAAAACAAATAAAAAAAGTTCAAAATTTAGTCGTGGTATATATAGAGTGAGGATATACTACAATTTAGCTCTATATCTATGTAAACTAGTATGATCCCTTTTGGGTGATGATTCTGGTTAAAATCAGACAATACCATACTAGCGCGATGTATATGTCCTAAGTCATGCGTAATCGCGCTGCCTAAAAGGGTCGGATCTTGATCGGTTAGTGGTCAGGTCGTTACATCGAGTGTGAAGAAATCGTGACCTCTTTTTGAATATAAGCTTCCAACTAAGGATCGACGGATACACCGTCCTTGTAAAATGGTCTGGTTACGGTCTTGTACCGGTTTGGCCGTTTGGGTATTGAAAACAACAATCAGACTCGCCCAGTAACCCAGATAAATTTCAAACCAGTCTAGCGGTAAAACTTAATATATGAGGGTCGGGTTGTACCCGCCATCACCGAGACCTACCAGACCCTCACAACCAAATTAGACAAATTTACAGAAATAACAGAATCCAGTAATCTCTTCTTCTCTTCACCACCCCCAACGCACAAAGCGCCTGTCTTCACCGCCGCCTAGGCCTGTAAACGAGTCGAGCTTTTTTCGAAGAAATGACTCGAAAAAAGCTCAATTCGACATTGAATAATCGAGTTCGAATTCGAATAGATTATAGATCGATACATTAATCGAGTCGAGTTCGAATATATATATACTCGGCTCGAAAGTTCGACGAGCTGCTCGATATTATAATTTTTACAAGGAAACCCAAGCCTAGTTACCCAATTCTACAACAGTCAGCCGTCTGTCCTTCTTCTTCTTCGTCTCGCCGTCGATCGCTTCTCTTCCAGTCGCCGTCCCTACTCCCTACTGTCTTCTTCTCTTTCCCCTCTCTTCTTCTCTATCACAACAAATTCTTCTCTTCTTCAGAAATCAGAAAGGGTTCAATTCCATCACCCCAAAATCTCCGACCGACCAGTCGACCACCACCTCCCCTATCATCACCGACAAGTCGACCACCACCTCCCCACCACCGACCGCCGCCTCCCCTACCACGCTGTGTTGATCGACCAATTTCGGGTTTTTTAAATCCCCCAATTCACATCCCAGGTAAAAATTTTCTTAGTTTTTAAGGATCGGTTTAAAATAGTATTCTAGTATTTGTATTCGCCTGAAAGTGTGTTAGCTTTATGCATAGGCTGTATTTACCTTCACTGTCTAGTGACATGAATTAGTATGGGTTCTATCTAGCTTCTGTAGTTGTTTGTTTCTGGATGATGCTACTGATGTCTTGTAATATTAGGTTTTAATGATGTTTTTTAGTTGAAATCTCTATTTATACTTGATTTTGGAATGTGGTTGAGACTTGAGAGGAATAGCTATGAATGAAGTGTATGTAAGGTGTTCGATAAATTGCTACTAAGCTCTGGTTTTGTGTAATTTTGCAATGGGCTTCAAATTTCTTCTCTTCAAGTTTCATTTCCTGTTTGGCTGTTTCAAATTTCTTCTCTTCGAGTTTTCAAGAATTGTAAACCATATTTCCATAGCAGTTTTCGAGCTAACGAGCCGAGTCAAATTCGAGCTTGGTAATTTTCGAGCTCACGAGCCGAGCTAGATTCGAGCTTTTGAGTTTCAATCAGTCAATTTTTAAAAAAATTGAAGCTCGCGAGCCGAGCTCGAATTGGAAAAATATATGTCGAGCTCGAACTCGAGTCCAATAAGTGAAGCTCGGTCGAGCTCGATCTCGAGTTCAAGCCCATGTGTTTTAATGCTAAACGAGCCGAAGCTTATAAAAGCTCGACTCGTTTACAGGCCTACCGCCGCCATCTTCCGACAACGGAAATTGGTCTCGTTTTAGCTGCAGCAACTCTGCTAGTTTGCAGTGAATACTCAAAAAGGCTTTTTTCTTCACTCACAAAATAATCACATTATTCATACCGGCTCTTCGGAATAATACTCAGGTATCGAAGCTTTTCTCCATTCCCCATTCCTTAATTTGCGTGTGGCTTAAGCTAATTCTGCTGTTTCTGACCTCACTTTGATTGCTTGCAATTTTTTTTTTTTTTTTTTTTGCTGAGCTATGAATTTTGTTTGAGTGGAGAAGTATATAATCTTCTTAACACCTTTTCTCTACAAGTGTTTTCCATCTTATGTTAGTTAGGTCCCTTAAAGAAATTTAATAGCATTATATGTTAGCTAAGTTCACTGTAACCTAATTTCGTTGATTTGGGACCCTTTAGTTACCATTGAATTCCTCATAAGATATTTATTTACATGCTGTGCCTGATATGATTTGGATAATTGTATGATATAATAGCCCTCTTTTAATCTATTCTGTTGTTTGTTGTTTACTAGTATGATTTTATTCTGTCATTTATGCGTTGGTTCTGTTTTTTTCCGATACAGATTTTATATCGATTATCAATCAACCTTTTGTGGACAAATTCCATTTCAAAGTCTGTTTTTGCATACAAGTACTGGTAGCCTACACAAAACATGTAAGTGGTCGCTTCAATTTTCCTCATTAACAAAGTCCAAGATCATGTAAGCACATGTTCTCACCAACTTTGGTTTTAACTGAAGGTCGCGAATATGTGTGAAGAACTTGCCTAAATATGTTGCTGAGGATCGCCTCAGAGAGTTCTTCTCCCAGAAAGGGGAAGTTACTGACGCCAAGCTTATGCGCACCAAGTAACTTGTTATTCCATCTTTCTCCAAACTCTAATTCATTTTATGAAATTATCTTGCTAGTTACATGACTGAGATTAGAGTCTTGGTGCAGGGATGGGAAGAGCAGGCAATTTGGATTTGTGGGTTTCAGGTCACAGCATGAAGCTGAAGAAGCCTTACAATACTTCAATAAATCCTTCATGGATACTTCCAGAATTACTTGTGAGGTCTGTCTTTGTTGCCTTTGGTCCTCTCCTCAGTTATTTTAGATTTCTGCTTGTAAAATATTATACATAGAGGGATTTAAGTTTATTGTAAGATTTGGAGAGAGAGGATGGAATGGTAGAAAGATAAAAAATGAGTGAAGAACATTTATGATATTTTCTTCAGTCACAATTGCCAGGCATTCACAACTAGGATACTAAGACACTAAATTAAAATTGCTGAGTTATGGCCATACCACATGCCTTCTGACCTCCTTTACCTTTTAATCCATTAGCAGCTAAAAACCGGCTAACTGGATATAGGAAACTAATTAGGTGAAACAGAGTCCTTCAACATTGCTACCTTTTTTATCCTAGTCATCAGACATTTTATAGCATATGCAAATTGCAGTTTTATCATCTGCAAGGCTGGTGGCCACAATTTATGTTAGAAGTAGATGATAGATCGTTGCACATTACCATGCAGCTGGCCTTCATTTATTCCAAAATTTTATGTGGACTTCACGGGTTTAGTGCTGTTTTAAACTGAACTATAGTTTCTAAGGGAAACTGTTGTCGATCACATCTGGAGAAGGTAGTCCTTTCTGCCTCATAGATGCCAATCAATCACATACCAAAAATAAAAAATAAATAAATAAAGGAAGAAGGGAAACATGTGGATGGGCTGATCCATGCAAGTGTTCCACCACAGCCTATGTAGAATTCCAAAGTAGACCTGGTCTACCCTAGAAGTTGTTGGTACAAATGTTCCACACATGCATATGAATGTGGTCCACGTTTGCCATATAAGTGATGTGGAACATGTTCAGTCACAAGGTCTATGGAATTACTAAGATGAGGGTCTATTTGAGAAATTCCCACTACATACTGCTACAGTTGCACTATTTTATAAGTAGGAGAGATCTGTTAAAACTTGGTAAATGTATGATCGTAGTAACCTCTGCTGCGTTTTAGCCAGATTGCTCGGAAGGTTGGAGATCCAAATATGCCGCGACCTTGGAGCCGGCACTCGCTAAAGTCACATGATAATGCACCTAAAGTTGAGAAGACAGTTCCTAATCCAAAAGGTTCTAAATTAGAAGGAAAGAACAAAAAGACAAAAATGATTGACAATGTTGATGAGAATGATGATCCCCAACTTCAAGAGTTTCTTCAAGTCATGAACAAATCAAAATTATGGGCCAATGATACTCTTGTAGCTCCCTCAACTGGGCAAAGTAAAGTGGCAGGGAGCGATAAATTACGTGGGAGCGATAAATTACGTATTAAAGAAGGTAGTGAATCAGAGTCAGAATCAGACGAAGAGGATGTTAATCATGAAGGATTTGAGGAAGACGGAAATGGATCTTCGGAGGAACAAGAGATAGGTAACTCAAAGAATTTGGTTCATGATGATGTCATATCTGACATGGACTACTTCAAGAGCCGAGTTAGAAAAGAGTGGTCAGATAGTGATGAAGAAGCTAGTGCTGATGGCAGTGATGACAGTGATGCCGCTGATGATAGTGATAGCAGCGGTAACTCTGTGGATAAGAGTACTGGCGCGGTTGTGGATGAACTGGAATCCGCTGTTCCTAAAGGAAAGTTAGAAGATGTCAAATCTGGAGAACAAGAAATGATCGACTCCATTGACCCTTCATCTAGTATAGAAAAGGATGCAGATCTGGATTCTGGTCGCCTCTTCATACGCAATCTTCCCTACACTGCCACGTAAGTGCCTGCTAGATATTCACTCTTCTAATATTTCTAAGTATATATTTGGTATCCCTTACCGTGTTGTTCATGTACTGTACTTTATCTTCTTCCACGTTATCTACGCAGCGAAGATGATCTAGAAGATCACTTCAGCAAATTCGGCAGCATCTCTCAGGTCCATATTGTTATTGATAAAGACACCAGACGATCCAAAGGATTTGCTTATGTTCTGTTTGCTCTTCCAGAATCTGCTGCTAGGTAATATTTTGCTGAGCTCAAAGTTAAGCTGTTATGCATGTGGAGTTGATACTTTATGCTTCATAGAGTCGCATTATAATGGATCATCTGTGTTGCTAATAGTTTTGGTATATTTGGTTTCGTTATTTTTAATATAGCGACTTCGGGATGTCGATTTATTTTCAACTCAATAGCATTTTTTTAGTCTGGTTTGATGTACAGTCTAAATCTACTGACATATGCTTCCATTTTTCCTTTTGGTCAATTCATGTCATTTTTCAATCCCCTGATCATTAACTTAATTTGGTGATTGTCGTTCTTCCTTGTCTGCAGGCATACGTTTTTACTTATTTATTTACTTTATTGCTGAAAATTCTGGTATATGAATAACGACTACTCATAATTAGTGGATGTAGGTGATAATTTCATGATATATCCTACCTTGAGTAATTGGATGAAAGGCAAACTTTTGAGTTTTGATTGTACTAGTTGTAAGAGCCCTCCCTGTAAACATGCCGGTGAATGCATCTGTGATAAGACTGTTTCAGACTCCAACTTCTTTTCTCTTCTTTTTTTCAAAAACTTTACAGGGCTCTGGAAGAGACGGACAATTCAATTTTTCAGGGGAGATTGTTGCATGTCATGCCTGCTAAACAAAAATATCTGCCTGACAAAGAGTATGTTTGCACTCTATGATTCTCAACTTTTACATTGTGTAATTTGTATCTTTAAAAGTTGTTTTAGTAAGAAGTTTATCTTCTTGTTGATTCTACAGAAATAACAAATTGAAGGAACAGTCTTCTAACGGTAAAACGTTTAAGCAGCAGCGAGATGCAGAACGAAAGACATCAGAAGCTAGCGGAAATACACGAGCATGGAACAGTTTATTTATGCGCTCTGATACTGTAAGTTAAGATACTTGTCTTATTTGATTACCTTGGTTCTACCCCATGTCTGTGATGTACACGCCAGGGTATAGGAGCAATGTCAACTAAACAGTGCCTTTTCATCTCCTAGGGTTAATTTACGACTCTTTGCCCTTTTAGCTCAGCTTCTATCATTCAGTTTGTGTATTAACTTTAATAATTACCTAACTCAATTTTCTCATGTCATCATTTATAGGTTGTGGAAAATATTGCACGGAAATTTGGTGTTAGTAAAACGGACCTACTAGATAGAGAATCAAGTGATATGGCCGTGCGCGTTGCGTTGGGAGAGGCTCAAGTGATTGCTGAAACTAAGAAAGCTCTCTCAAGGGCTGGAGTTAATGTCGCCTCGCTGGAGGGATTAGCTTCTGGTAAAACTGATACCATAAAAAGAAGCAATCATGTCATCTTAGCAAAAAATTTGCCTTTCAGCTCATCGGAAAGTGAAATAGTGGACATGTTTGGGAAATATGGCAGTTTGGATAAAGTCATTTTACCTCCTGTGAAGACCTTGGCTTTGGTAGGGATTTCTTCTCTTTCTGACTATCACTATTCTGTTTTCTTGTTTATCAATTCTGCTCAATCAACATATAATTTGAAAGAAAGCTTTATTCTTTGAATCTATGATTCATTTGTGACGGCAACAAGGAAATTATTTTGTCAACTTTAGTAGTAAAATCAGCAATTTTTGTTCATGGAGTAGTTTCAACTTTCAACCATTAATTGTCTGATTTGGATATAAATACTTCTCGTAGCTTTTCAAACTGGCTAAATGCCTAAACCATGTTATGTTTCTTTTCGGGTGCATTTTTGTTGCCTATTGGCTCGATAGAGCTGTAACGACTGGCATGGATCAATGCAATCAGTACAAGACTAAGCTATTTAGGCCCGCAATTTTTTGTTTGATTAATTAAGATATTTTTCTCATAACTTGAAGAAATGACTACAAACCTATATGGTTGTATTGCTCTTCTGTGATTATTGTTGGAGTAAAGCTGTGTCCTAATGTACATAAAATGTTTCCACATCACAGTTATGTGTGTTAAGTTTTCAATTGTTGCTGGGTTATGTGCGGGGAAAGATGATTCCTTGACATTATTGGCCATCAGTGCATCCTACTTCATATTGTATTTTTAATTGTGTTTCTGTTGAACCCCAGGTAATATTTCTTCAACCTGCTGAAGCACGTGCAGCTTTCAAAGGTTTAGCTTACAAGCGCTACAAGTAAGTTGAATTAGCAACTGTTAGTTATTAATTCTGCTTAAATTTTGGCATCCTAGCATTGATTGTGTGGTTCTATGCTGGTTGTGTCATGCCCATGCTAATTGAATCAGATACATTATGCGAGCTGTGGTTCCAAGTGTATGTTTTGTAACTCTACATAGTGGAGATTGTCAATTTTTTTAAATATATTGTTTTCTGACCTAGAATCTGAATGAGATTCTTGGCTAAAAAGATATGGGTTTCAGCAGGCATTACAAATGGCACTAGACATGGTTTCTAATTGCCTTCATCATTATATACTGAATTTTTGAAAATTAGTTTATTAAGCTATTATCATTCTCAATTATTAACTTATTAATCATTAATCATTATTGAGAATTTGGTTTACCACACACACATTTTCCATCAGCTTTTCATATTTTCCATCAACATTTTACTGCTCTACACCAGTATAATTTCTACAACTCTTAACTTCTACTTTTTAATTAGTGTAACAAAATACTCCCTTAATACATGCGTTGATTTCCCACGTGTGATAATTGCATTTAATCTTATGATGAAGTGATGAACTGTCTAACTACTTCCAGATATGAGTTGCAAGTAGGGAATAAAGTGCGTTTGAGTGAAAAAAATTGAGAATGTACAATTATGGAAGGAAACATAATTGATTGATGGGGAAATATGTACTATGATTATTTCCAGATATGAGTTGCAATTTCGGAATATAGTGTGTTCGAATTAAAAAAAATTGAGAATGCACGATTATGGAAGAAAATGGGATTTGATTGAAAGTGAAATTTACTATGATTACATAATACTGCCCATATATATCATCCCTCCTGACAGTTTGAACTACATAATACACAATCTGGATCTTGGATGGTCCAAACTTTGAGATTTGTCCTGCTTCTCTTATTCCATTTATTAGTTGGTAAAAAACGGAGCTTCAGTTTTGAGATTAAAATATTTTAAATGTTGAAGTAGCTCTTGAGGTTTGATTCTTACGATGATCCAGACTGCCTAGGAGCACTGACCATATCATGATATTTTATGATTAATTAAAGTGATTTTGCATGGCAGACTCCTTACAG
This sequence comes from Plantago major, assembly GCA_026545765.1. Taxonomy (NCBI): domain Eukaryota; kingdom Viridiplantae; phylum Streptophyta; class Magnoliopsida; order Lamiales; family Plantaginaceae; genus Plantago; species Plantago major. The sequence continues at coordinate 6,879,579 of CM048840.1, forward strand.
GTGTTGTATACTTTAAGCCTATAGTATTTATCTTCAAAATTGTCAAATTGTTACGGACTATGTGAAAAATCTTGAAGAACCATTGCAATTTATCTTTATGTTGAGCTAAATGGTTAACAATCATTTACCAAAGGAGACTCGTGGATTTAATTTTCAGTCTGCTGCACCTTTAGCCCTTTATCATAGTAAGACTGCCAGTTGAAGGCAATATTCTCCTAGTTGTTAGTTGATTTATAATTTTCTGTTACTGCAGGGATGCCCCACTCTATCTCGAATGGGCTCCTGACAATATTCTCAGTCAACCCATTGGTGAGAATAATACCAATATGGATGAACCTGAAACGAAGAGAGCTAATGCAGACCTAGTTGAACAAATTACAGACGCAGACATTGAACCTGATAGAATTGAGGTATTTCTGGGCTATATGTATTTTGTTGCTGATTGAGAATGCTTGACTGGAAGCATCCACTATAAGCTGCTTTCCTACGCGTCCCAACTCTTTTTCACTTCCCACCCTGCACCCCCTACCCCTGAGTGCTGACCAAATTTCACCTTATGGCTAGATAAGTTGCTGTATACATAGATCCATGGTACTGATGATAAACTTCAATTTAGATATAAAAAAATCGTTAATTGTCTACTGTACTTGATCTTTGCTTCCTGCCCTTCCTTTATTCATGACTACTAGTGTATACTTCACCCTCTATGGACTTCTTGATTATGTCCTGGTTACCATTCAGAAAAAAGGTTCTTGAATTATCTGGACCTCGCAACTTGATATAACACTACCACATTCATATCCTATCCTACTTTAACAACCTAAAGTTTTGAGTATAAACTTCTGCCATTGTCTGATGTTCGGTAATAGCACATGTATTCTTCTTGTATTATGAAGGTTTGTCCTAATCTAAACTTGGTAACCAGCACAACCTTAATATTTATACCTTTTCTTGAAATTCTGTTTCTGATAGAAATTTAAGGAGTGGAAGTTTATTACACATTATCCACCCTCGCTCCATGGGGACTTTGGTGGGGGTGGGGTGGGGTTGGGCAACGTCAACAATGAAGAGTAATTCTAATTAAATATGTTGGAATCTCCTGATCTCATGGGTTATACTATATTGCAATTGCTCCTTTTGTTTCTTCCAAAGCATGAGATGTTACATAACACGTGGTTCATATAATAAGTTGCTAAAAAATATTCGACTTTGAGAGTTTCAGCCGTATAATATGTTATTTTCCTGAGTCACGTTCATCATTCTTCATGGCATGTTACATAATATGTAATACATATTATAACTTAATTAAAACTGCTCTGCTTTGAGAGTTTTAATCTTTTAATATGTTATTTGCCAGTCACGATCATTGTATGTCAAGAACCTGAACTTCAGAACGACAGATGAGGCTGTGAAAAAGCATTTCTCTGAGCATATGAAAGGAGGAAAGCTACTAAGTGTCAGGGTATTCTTTTTTTTCTTGGCTTTATCCGTGTGAGCAACATAATTTTCAATTTATAACAGTTTCCGAATCATATAGTTACTTTGTCTACTGGTTACTTTCTACTGTTCTATTTTAGGTGAAGAAGCATCTAAAGAATGGGAAGTATGTGTCAATGGGTTTTGGTTTTGTGGAGTTTGATTCTGTTGATACAGCACTGAGGATTTGCAAGGACTTACAGGTTACTATATGCCGTTCTGGCCACTATTCTGTTGGATAATCTTTTATGTGGCCCTCCCTTATCTTCCAATTGCTGTATCAGGGAACTGTTTTGGACGGGCACGCACTCATCTTGCAACTTTGCAATGTGAAAAAGGATGAACCATTGACTAAAAATACTGAGAATGACAGGAGTTCCACAAAATTGATCGTAAGGAATGTAGCTTTCCAGGCTACAGAGAAGGACCTCAGACAACTATTTAGTCCATTCGGCCAGGTACTAACTCATGTTTTGTTCTCCATGATGAATCAGACCTATTTATCTGTCTGTTATTTATTTTATTTAGTACTCCATCCGTGCTGCTGAAATACCCACTTTGCTTTTTTCGGGAAGTCCCATTAATAAACATCTAGGTTGCACGGATACAATACTTTTTTTGCCTATTGTAGTACCCAGATAAGCACCAGATATATAGACACATGGATAGAGAGTGGGATACGAACCTGAAACGCCAAGCGGTGTATCGGACATTTTCGAAAATAATAGAAAATAGCACGTGTTTCAAATATCCATTACATAAATGGAAAAGGTACAACCCCCACATATCGCTCATATTTCCAATAAATTATTTGTCTCATATTTTTTCCCTATTCATTGAGAAGTCTTGTATTTTCCTAACAAGAGGAAATGACACCGCATTAGTATAAACTATAAAGGTGCAGCACACTTGGGGTGGAGGATATTATTTTCCTTTATATTAGGAAAATTTTGCTTTTACAAGAATTTAGCTTGTTCATTTATCTCTCCTACTTTAATATCCACCAACCAATTTTATTCACACTTTATTCGTTCCATCGTTATTTTCATATTACTTAAAAGTTAAAACCCACAAAAGTTATGGGTAGTCTATAGTTGGATGCAGGGTACTATACTTCCGTTACATTGATGACCTGTCCGTTGGGCTATACCCTTTTGGCGTCTTCTCTTGTTCCTTTCACGATCTGATTACCAAAAGATGTGGATTGATAATTGATAAACCAGTGTTGTTGATAGCGGCGCGCGATCGCGCCGTGGAACCATGTGGCCGCTAAAGGGCACCCTGTAGCGGGAACATTAGTATCGCGGGCTCGCGGCATCGCTCCTGCGACGCGTTTTAGTGATTTTTTTTGTGGGTTTCATAGAATGATTTCCTTGACTGTGCTTGCTTTAGACTATTTATGAGTAATGTTTTAATACTACGAATAATATATTACCTACCAAGTACTTATATGTTTATTCTATAAAATTTGCGTTTTTTTTTACTTCACTATCCCGTCCGCGACCGCGATCCCGGTTTTTTGGGCCTGGCGCGACGCGTCGCGATACGCGATTGACAACATTGGATTATGTCAGATCCTAAGTTTATCATTATTCTTATTTTTTGAATTTAAGGTATGGCACATATACTCCATATATGTGCTCATTATGAATTCCATGTGGTGTCGGAGAAGAACTTTTGTTGGAGTTTGAACTTTTGAATTTGTTCTCTACAGATAAAGCGTTTACGGTTACCAACGAGGATTGGGAACCACAGAGGTTTTGCTTTTGTAGAGTATGTCACAAAGCAAGAAGCACGGAATGCCCTTCAAGCTCTTTCTAATACCCATTTATATGGCCGTCACTTGGTAAGTGGTATTTCATAATAAAAGTTTTCTAACATGTCAAGTTACTCCCGACAAGTATGTACTGACTTGTTACTGGTTCTGCAGGTTCTGGAGAGAGCCAAAGAGGGTGAGAGCTTAGAAGAATTACGTGCACGAACAGCTGCTCAGTTCACAGATTCGTCTGCTAAATTATCCAAAAAAAGAAAGCACATGACAGTATTGGACGAGGGTAATGTCAAGTTTGAACGAATTGCAGACTAGTCACGTTCATACCTAGTCTTGAATCTTGATAAATTAGAGAAATGTATATTCTGGAAATGTGTCCTTTTGTTTGTTGTTTCTCGGGCTGAGGCCCCGTGTCCACCTTGGTCGGACTGAAACCTAAGGCTCACTTCACGAATTAGTGTTATCTTGGCCTAATCTTTCGGTTATAGAGCTGACTGCTTAATGGTTTCTTTAGTGTTCACTTGATTTTCAATTTTGCTTTGAAGTTTGTTTGATGATGTATTGGATCCATAATCCCCACAATCTTGTTTAAATATGCAATAGATCATACCTCATTTTTTATTCTGGTGTTTGTTGAGCAGTATGACTATGTACTCTGACGTTATATTTAGGGGTGGAATTAGGATTTATGATATTGAGGGTAGGTTATTTTAATTTCCAAGTATCTTTTCCCGTTGGTTGAGTGGGCCGGGTCGGGTCAGGATTTCTCACATATAAAGTTTTCTATATAATTTGTTTTGATTCGCTCCAAGCCTCCAACGCTTTGATTCGTGCTAAGACGCGAATTCTTCCATTCTCAAATTCATTTTGCAACACACTTGCAACTAACTAAACTGTCCTAGTTTTGTGGATGTGGTCACTGCCAGCTCGTATCCGGACTAATGCATGGGCCGAATCCAGGTCAGGTTCTGATTCTGATTCACGATATTTTTACTCTGGCGTTATCAACCGCCTTAATGTTTGTTGATGGTGTACTGAATCCGAAACTTACACAATATTCACAATACTCGAGCTTACTGTATACAACATGTAGAATCATATTATCTCAGTGTTACAACTTCCAAGCTGCCATGCATGGATATCCCTGTTGACAGTGAACTTTTTCTCAGCTCTTTATAAACTCCCATGCCTATAGTTTTTACAACTCAAAACTTCATATATACAACAAGAAGGGGATTCTATTTTTCTTGTGTTTCGAGGTGTTTAAGAATATATCAAGTGTCTGTTAAGAGGTCTACTCATCAACATGGAAAGACGTGGCCAGCTTAAACTGATGAAGCTTGTCTTAGAGGTTCCGTTTCGTGATGGACAACTTGATTCTGCTGATTGTTGAGCGGCATGTACTGTGACATTATTGCCATGATCTCTGAGTCCATGTACGACTGCCATATATGCACAAGGTACTTGTTATGTTAGAAACACTGAACCATAATGCAAGTGTATGGATGTTGAATTGGTAAGGAAGTTTACCCGAAGCCTGTATTTGTAGAATATGTAACCAGCAACTGCGGCCCCCAGTGCTATAGCCACCACTATCAGTGCGAAAAATGGCCCTATCTTAGAGCCATTCCTTTTCTCGGATGGAATATACATGTCGATTCGAAAAGTATGAGAGAGAAGAAAAGTAAAGTGATCGACTCACCATGCATGTGTCGCTCTTTTATGTGTAGTTTATCTCCTTTACATTTGCAATGACTCACCAAGTGTTCTTACAGCTGCACCCATCACATTGGCAGGCAGTGCCTAGTTTGCACTCATCCACATCTGTGGGATATGGAAATCAAATCAGTTCTAGGAAGTTTTCGAACTTTTAAGATAAGTATATGAGATGGCAAAGCACGCACCTTGGCATTGATGACCATCACCATGGAATCCCGCTGGGCATTTGCAGCCTGATATATCAGATCCCTGATTACAGTAATCCACATAAATTATATATAAATCCGCCCAAAAAAAAAATTCTCTGCAAGAGCAAGGAGGGTGGAGATTATAGAGACCGTGCACGCAGAAAATGTTAGTCCATTTCTGGTAGCTGACCAACATCCTCCATTGTTGATCGAACATCTTCCGGGGCCAACAGCTGTCCTTGACACAAAGCATACACAAGCCATTGCAATGGTTAGGGACAAGGTGCGTATAGACAACAGCGCAAGTACAATTTGGCATAAAAAGGATTAGCAATGCACCTTTACACGATACATATGCATCTCCTGCGTATTGGACATTGTTCACCAAGGGGCACTCGCATACTCTTCCCCTAAACGTGTCCTTACAGGCTGTTATATTAGATGTTTGGTCTTTCCAACAGCCACCATTATCATGAAGGCACTCGTTCGTCTCCAGATCTGTACACCATCACCAATCATTCATGGAAAATTGAATCATATGTTTGACGGATAGCTACAATTAATAGGATATGCAACGAAGAACTAGATTTACCTCCGCTCAAGCAAATAGGAGGATCAGCTGTCTCCTTAAAACCGGCGCATAGTGCCTTGAGTACAATTATACACGAGGACTTGTTCAATTGAGTACAACTTCAATCACAAAAGTCAATCCACCAACTGAGTGATACCCTTTAGGCCTTTACCCATTTCAAAAGACATTTAAATTACCTAACGTACCTTACCATCAGTCATCACAAGGTCATCAGATTGACCAATTCAATACATGAAACATCACATTATGTTTACATGAGGATTATACAAATCACACACATTTTCTGCCCTCTATGCATTTCATTTCAAAACATAATTATGTGAAGTGGAACGACTAAGGTAGTGTCCCTATTTTGGCATAACTCCCAAATACAACCTCAGTAACCAATTTCTGCACCGAATACGATCCGTTTTGTTTAAATCAATGATCGGTGCATCACAAAGATAATTGCAAAGAGAGATGTTGTCTACTGGATACGTGCATAAAGCTACCCCAGACATATGTTTGGCCTCAATCAGCAGTGGAGAAATTATGGTGTCAAGTGAAGAAAGCCACATCAATTATACCGTAAATTTATTGTCAAAGGATTACAAATCAATTCCTCAGATCAACAGTGTGAAGCCACACTGTTCAGCTCTATGAAATTTACTAGGCAGCTCCACAGGTTAAGATTACGCACTAAGTTTTATAGTGATGTAAAAAGCTAGTATGGGCATGCGAAGTCTTGGTCCAAACTAGCATCTGTTGTGAGGCTGTCAAAATTAAGTTGATTTTGAAAGTATAGCACGCATTATGTGGCACAACCAAGTAGTAACATGCATCCAATGCTTGTGTGAGATAAATAAGGGAGCAATGCATTTTCTAAACAAGGAGGCAATGCCATTCAAGGAATCAGATAGTAGTTAATTGATTATGTAAGGAGGCGATGCAAGGATGGATCGGTTTCTGATGTCTGAAAGACTGGAATTTTATCACAGTCAAGTTTTAGGTGCGAGTGAGTACAGATGCATAAAATAATGCAAACAAAGAAACAATTACGGTTGGTCAAATGCACAAAGCGAACAACTACAAGGAAGCTGTCACTGGGAGAAATACCCACGAAAATGAGACGTAGTCAGTCATGTAGACAGTAATGGCAAATTGGACTGAAAAACCTCACCTCCAGAATTATTCAATAACATACTAAACACTAAAGAATTAAGAAACCTTATGAGATAACCAATGAAGACGACATAAGCACAACAGTCAGTATTAAACTTCTGAGCAAAAGGCCACTAATTACTCTGGTATTTCCTCACATGACAATATGTCTCCTAACTGCTAAGCACAAGCAACTTTAGTTTCATTGTTGTATATTCGTTGTAATGTACCTCAGAAGTCAGAACCAAACAACAACAGAGGATATTAAGCAATAAACATTATGATTCTGGTCTTTCTGCAAGGCCTTGAAAAAAATTAATAGGAAAGGATTCCAAATACACTTAGTAGATGGCAAAATTTATCATAGAAAAACTGAGATTATATTACTTGGGCTAGTTCCTAGCTTTCAGGTAAAGGTGGGGCCATCAAATTTCTGATACAGTAGTGTACTACATTGTATGCGTGTGTGTGAAGCTGCTATAACTAAGTCTAACGAGGTCAAACCTAAAACGTAATTCAAACTGGAGGAAAACAAAGTCCAGCATTCTAAACCTCGTCTAAAAATGTAGCCTTATCCTTTTTCAAAAGAATTGTTCTTACAACCACCCATGGTAATATATATCAACCAGAGCTCCACAAGAAACTGAAACCAATAACACTTTAGGGTAAGAATGTGAAGTAATACAAGGAGGGGGGGCACTTTCGATAGATGTACATGTCAATTCAACCACAGTCCAGAATAGAACAGCAGTAAGTGATCCACATCAAATGTGATTTTGTGCACCTGCAGCCAGTCAATTAAGCTCTTTACGTTGAGTTCTTGATGCATGATCCTCTTCAATGTGTCGAGTTATCAACGAAATTCCATAATGAGATGCACTTGAGGCGGCATAATAGGATGCCACACTGAGTTGGGCAAACTGTGGAAGTGCATAAGCTGCAAAATTAAGGTGTCATCAGATCCAACTATCACAAGAAAGAGTGAGGTTCAGGCTCCCAAAAGAGAATTGTGAAACATTTGTTGTGTTACAAGTAGTGTGCACAGTGTCTCCACACGAATTGAGAAAAACGTGGGAACTGAATTACATCTAGGTAATTGTTTCTGCAATAACTACTACAACACTGAGGTTATTTAGCTAGTGCTCGTTACTGTGCTTATCCAATTGGATTGAACCTAATATGAACATTCTACTAGTCATTCTAGGTTTACGTTGAACAGTCATACTTTATTAGATGAAAATTTGATCCTCGACTACAGGAAGGAGCAGATTTATAAGTTATATCGATCAAACAAAATGTATGAATCTAGATGATGCATCACCTCCAAAAGCAGCACTAGCAGCAGCGTACATGACCAGGGGAGGAAGCTGTTAAACAAGAACAGAGTTAAGACATGGAAACATGATGGTCGATGGAATTATGGAAATGCAACACAAAATGAAAGTTCAAAGGTTAAGCTATAGGAACCTCAACAAAGTTGAACCATACCCCAACTAGTAGAGGAAGCCCCTTTCGCCCTTTCAAAGGTGTTTGCACGTAAAGGCCAGGTTTGATGGTGGGATCGTGATGGAGATTGCCTCTGCGTAACTTCTCTTCGTATACCTCTCGAGTACCCATTACCAGTAGTACCGATTGTTGTAGTGAATCAGTGATTTATGTTGTGTGAATTGTGATGATGAATGAAGTAACCAATTTCTTGTGTTGTAATTGTAAATGATAGATAGTACAGTCGAGTTGAATTCCCTTACAAAGTCCGGCAATGATGTTGATGAAGCGTTTATTCACGTTGGACGGGGATATATGGGGTAAACAGTAAATTCAATTCTAAAATACCTGACCAGACCGAACCGAAATTCTGGTTTGGTTTTGTAACTGAAACCTAACAGTTCCACCAACCAAACCAGAACCGCCCTGACGGTACTTTTGATTATGGTTCGTCTTTTTACATAACCGAACCGAAATAGTGTTATTATAACTTACAACTGATTGTTCCAACCGAAACATTTAGTTAACTTACATTGTCAATAAAATTATCGATGTCATTAATCAAAACGACTATATTATCAACATTAGCGTTTTTTCATTCTAACAACATAGACGTTTTAATTAAAACGTCGATGTTACTCCTGTTTGATCGTGACACGTGGTCGGGCTAGGGTGTCACGTTTAGGACACCCACGTTGACTTGCTTATGTTAGAGGGGGGCCACTGTATGGTGACAGGAGGAGATTCCATGTCCTCATGTCCTATATAGTGGTAGAATGTAAGTTCCTCTCTCCTGTAGTGGAGGTTGGATCTCATGGGGTCCAACCCAAAGGTTGGAGGGGAGTTTTTCATTAGTCTCCATTCTAACAACTTTGGTTCTTGGTTCTTCAAGTCCAGACCCGACAGTCAAGGTTGATCCATCATATGGTCGGGGACCTCTTTTGACTTAGTATTCTTTGAAGTTAGTATATTTGACTTAGTGAGTTAGTGTCGGACTTATTTCCACATATGAAAAGTACTTTCTTTAAATTCTTTAGAATACATATTAACCTTCACTTCGTCCTCGATGAAATATTACCAAAACTCACTAATTATCTAACATCCAAATTCATATGCATGACATAATGTTTGGATAAAAGTTATACATCCAAAAGTTCTAACCCATGCTTTTATATCACAAACTATGACATGTAGATGAATTTGAACATAAACTAGCACAGCTGAAATTTGACTAATAAGAAACTTGTTCTTGCCCACTTTGGACTTCCATTACAAAATCTGTGTGTGAACAGTCAAAACAGATACCAAAAAGTTTTTCTATTTTTCTATCTTTGACATATAATGGAATTTGGACATAAATATATTAATACAAAGTATTTAAAGAGACGCGTATTAGTGATAAACCTAAAAGACGGATTGATGTTCTTAAATATATTTGTAATATTTTAAACAATATCAGTAATGTTTTATGAGTGAACATTTTATATTATTTTTTATTTAATGTATATCACCGATGTTCTTAGTAAAACCTGTAATATTTTTTGATATACATGTAATGTTTGTCCCTGTTTTTTTAGTTTTTTTATAACACCGTCTCTCTAGAGACTTACTCAAAAAGCTACTCAGACAAACTATAACATGCAAATAAATTTGAATATAAATCGAAATATTCCAAAAAAATTGTCTGCTACTGGAATATAATTATGATAATGGAGCAGATAATACATATTTAAAACTAGGTGCAACCATACCATAGATTTTTAATTATTCAGTAATGGATTGGCAATCTAGTCTAAATTATTATAGTGTATTATAGAATACAAGTAAAGGAAGGCAGGAAGAAGAAAGCAGCAAACGGACAATGAGATTTGGTGGCTTATTCCATCAAATATTCAAGAAGTGTTGTAATGTAGCACTGGTTATCCAAATATATTGACAACATGCCAATGAGAATTCATAGAAGAAAGAAAGTACTAGTCCTACTAGCATTAAGCAGAATTAGGTTGACATTTTTAGTTTTACTCTACCATTCCAAATCAAATATCACATTTAACTTATAATTCATTTTTAAAGGAGCAGTTCTCTTGAAATACCATCTTTATAGAGGCACTAAAAAGGCAGACAAACATTATAATTATATATAAAAACATTAATTTTTGTAATGAGAACATCGGTATTATACATGCACGTAAAAAATTACATAAAATATTCAACCATCAGACACCATCGTACATATAATTAAGAACACCAATATTTTCTCGGGTCCATGAGACCATCACCAATGCAATATCCCTTATAAAAGTCTTTGTGTGAAACAGTAAACAAACAAGAATGGAAAACCAACTGCTCACTTTTGAGTGAGAGGATTAAGTCCCATTTGAATCAAGAGAGAGCAAGTATGAAAAGGAAGCAAGATTTCGCAGTACCTTACCTATTACATTTGCATGGAGGTGGTTCCACATTACCCACTCTTGTTCATGGTACTAGCATTTTGTTATATGTATCAATCACATTCAAACTACTATAGAATAAGTATCTCATCATCAGCAAGATCATCATAATATCTTCTTCTTTCTCCAAGTCAAACACAAGCAGACTGCTGCTGGCTATGGCTATTAATTGCTGGTAATTCACTACTCTAGGCTGCTGCTGCTGCTGCAAACTTAATTGGTATTCATTCATTTACTTACTACTATATCAGTGAGCCATCCAGCTAGCTCATGTCATACTCCCATTTTCTTGTTTTATCCTAGCAAGTAATACTCCCAAGAAAGCCATTGAAAAATGAATACTCTGTGATTCCAATAATCCAAACATTTCCTCAGAAGACCCATATCCCATTTATTACTCCATTTCTACTGGCTCAAAACGACGGTGGGTAGTTGCTGTATTACTGCATTTGCTACTACTCCTGCTAGTTGGACCAAGACACAAAACTCTCTTTTTCAATCTCCAATTCATTACTACACTGATCACTCCTAACAGACCATTAAAGCCATCCAATCCTAAACATCACCCTATTCTTTTTATTCTTCTTCATTTCTTCACAGGTCAAGAAAAAGTCTGTCCATGACTGATCACTAATCAGATTTAGCAGCAAAGCCACGTGTGTTCTCTCCATTCCAGACCTTCTTCTTCTCCTCCCATTCTAGTCTAGTCTAGTGGAGTAGTAGCAATACAAAATCAACTGATCCTGACCTTTTCATTGTTTAATCTTTAATGTCTCCTTATCTCTACATTCAATTCGATTCCTCCCACCAAACTCATTCCCACCTTTAATAAAAACTCATCGCTATCTTCTTGATTTCCCTTCTCCATCCAACAAAATCCTAAATGAAACTTGTGGGAGCAGATTAGAGTTGAGAAAACATGTCAACGCTGCCATGTAAACAGCAGCAACCTTCTCTTGCATCACTTTTTCTTCTACTACTACTACTAGCACTAGCACTACCCAATGTAGTCCACTCTCAAACATCTAACACTGCCACAACTCTACTCAAGGTCAAAGAATCATTCACTGAAGACCCACAAAATGTACTCCAAGACTGGTCTTTGAACAACACCAAGTCCTGGTGTAGCTGGTTCGGCATTTCTTGCTCTTCTTCCTCAGAACTAGTGAGTCTTAATCTCACTGCATGTTCACTAACAGGGTCCATTTCACCAGCTCTCTCCCTTTTGCCGAACCTGCTCCACCTGGACCTCTCGTCCAACGCACTTTCCGGCCCAATCCCACCTGCTCTATCCAACCTCTCCAATTTACAATCTTTACTCCTCTACACCAACCAGCTCTCCGGCCACATTCCACCCGAACTCGGTTCCCTTTCCCGACTCCAAGTCCTCCGTATCGGCGACAACCCGGACCTCACCGGCCCGATTCCACCGTCTTTCGGAAACCTCCAAAACCTGATCACTCTCGGATTAGCCTCCTGCAGCCTCACCGGCCCAATACCGCCCGAATTGGGGAACCTAGCCCTACTCGAGAACCTGCTTCTGCTGGAGAATCAGCTAGAGGGGCCTATTCCTGCAGAGATAGGAAACTGCTCGAGCCTCAACGTATTCACGGCCTCACTCAATCGTCTGAATGGATCAATACCTTCTGAATTGGGGGCTCTTGAGAATGTCCAGATACTCAACCTTGCGAATAATAGCTTGTCAGGTAAAATTCCCACCCGGATTGGAGAGATGAGTGAGCTGCAGTATCTCAATTTGCTTGGTAATCAGCTCAGTGGATCGATTCCTAAGGCGTTGGCGAACTTGGTTAACCTTCAGCAGCTGGACTTGTCCCGGAACTCTCTCTCTGGCGAAATTCCTGAAGAAATTGGGAGCTTGAGCCAGCTCGTTTACCTTGTGCTTTCCAGCAATAATCTCACAGGTACTGTTATTGCCAAAATGCAGCCTATTTCCATTATTGCATTTCTCAAAGTACATGATCAGAATTTAGCTTTTGTGTTTAAGTTTGAAGACGATGAACAGAAAATGAGTGTTTTATTTTTATGTTCTATGCTTTTTGTCACATTACCCCTTCAATTTTACAAGATACTGTACTAGTCAATAACCTTCATTTACTAATTTTTTAGTTAGTTTATGGGATACGGATTATGGACTATGTCGTCAATTAATGAATTATTAATGTTATTATAAACGTCTTGTTATTTTTTTATCTAAACGGAATTTATGTTTCATTAACAACATAGACATTTTGATTGATAATATTAATAAATTGATCTGTAAATGATTTTACAGATACAATGAGATTTGTATGCGGCATTTCGATTAAGGGGTAATATGAATAAAAACAATGTTCCGAATGTTTTAAAAAGTTATTTACAGGAGGTATTATCATGTAAGCTTTCTAATATTATACTACCTACATTCTCTTGAAAGCTTTTCATTTTCTTTACGCGCATTTTTAAGGAGAACGAGTGAAAATATGGTTTATGATACGATGGTGTAAGAGATATAATAGATGAAGTACGAAAGAAAGTGATTAAAAAATTAATAAGTGAAGATAGTGAATTTACATTAAAAGAAATCGAAAGATTTTAGTGAAACACTCGAAATAGAAAAATTAATTTTTTTCCAGTTAAATGGAAGGAGTATATTGCACACTTTTGTAAAGTTGGGTAGTCAGCCTATTAAAAATATCCGGGGTAATTTGCAATTACCAAAACATTCAGGGGTAATCCGCAATATATTCTTCTTATTACAGGTATTTATCATCCTGATAAGACCTTGGGTGTGATATGATAAGAATTGTTTGTGATATATAGGGAACATACCTGAAGGCATATGCTCCAATGCCACCAGCTTGACAAATTTGATGCTTTCAGAGAATCAACTTTCCGGCAAGATACCGGTCACATTAAGAGACTGCAGCTCACTTAAGCAGCTTGATTTGTCCAACAACACACTCGATGGTTCCATTCCGGCTGAGCTTTACGAGTTGGTTAACCTGACTGATCTAGTGCTCAACAATAACACATTGTCAGGTTCCATTTCTCCATCCATTGCCAATTTAACCAATCTGCAGACGCTGGCCTTATACCAAAACCATTTCCACGGAAATCTGCCCAAAGAGATAGGAATGCTTGTCAATCTTGAGATTCTCTATCTTTACGACAATCAGCTCTCGGGTGAGATCCCTCTAGAGATTGGCAACTGCTCTGCCTTACAAATGATTGATTTCTTTGGAAATCAATTCTCTGGGAAGATCCCCTCGACCATTGGAAGGCTAAAGCAGCTGAATTTCCTTCATGTGAGACAGAATGATCTTTCGGGCGAACTTCCTGCCAGTCTTGGTAGCTGCAATCAACTTACTATTCTTGATTTGGCTGACAATCGCTTGTCTGGAAGCATCCCTTCTACTTTTGGTAATCTCCTAGCTCTTGAACAGTTTATGCTTTACAATAATTCGCTTGAAGGTAGTTTACCTGATGAGCTTACCAGCCTTGTCAACCTGACAAGGATAAATCTTTCGTCTAACAAACTAAACGGAAGCATTGCTCCACTCTGCCGTTCCAGCAACTTCCTTTCGTTTGATGTTACCAATAATGCATTTGATCATGAAATTCCCCCCCAAATTGGCAGTTCGCCTACTCTTCAAAGGCTTAGGCTAGGACATAACCAGTTTTCTGGAAATATCCCGTGGACACTAGGATTGCTACAACAATTGTTTCTGTTAGATCTCTCAGAAAATTTACTAACTGGGCAAATTCCTGCCCAGCTATCCTTATGCAAGAAACTGACTCATCTTGATCTTGACCATAACCTTCTTTCCGGACCAGTTCCCTTCTGGATTGGGCGTCTCCCTCTTTTGGGTGAGCTCAAGCTCTCGGCCAATCACTTATCCGGTTCGCTTCCTCAAGAACTGTTCAACTGTTCAAACCTGCTAATCCTGTCACTTGGTGGCAATTCTCTTAATGGGACCCTTCCTTCTGAAGTTGGCAGACTTCAGTCTCTCAATGTTCTAAATCTGGACGGAAACCAACTTTCCGGTACCATTCCATCAACCATAGGTCAGTTGAGAAATTTATATGAGCTTCGGCTTTCAAGAAACCTCTTCAATGGAGAGATACCAGTTGAAATTGGACGGCTTCAAAATTTGCAAAGTGTTCTTGATATCAGCTACAACAACCTGTCAGGCCATATCCCACCTGTCATTGCCACACTGTCAAAACTTGAACAGCTTGATCTGTCACACAATCAACTAGCAGGAGAAGTACCTTCTCAAGTGGTTGAAATGAGCAGCTTAGCAAGATTGAACCTTTCTTTCAATCATCTTCAGGGGAAGCTGGACAGCCGATATGCACGATGGCCAGCCACTGTATTCGATGGGAACTCAAACCTTTGTGGGAGCCCTCTTCAAAACTGTGATACCGCAAAATCTAACAGTTCAAAGTCCAGCCCAAGCCAATCATCCGTGGTGATAATATCAGCAATATCTACCGCTTTCGCAGTCATTCTTTTGGTAATAGGAACTGCGCTCTTCCTCAAACACAGGCAAGAAACTTTGGGAAAAGCGAGTGAATTAGATTCTAGTTACTTCTCAAGCTCTTCTTCACACGCACAAAAGCGGCCTCTGTTCGATTATAATGCTGCTGTCAAGCGTGATTTTAAATGGGCAGACATCATGGAAGCTACAAACAATCTGAGTGAGGAGTTCATAATTGGATCAGGGGGGTCTGGAACGGTCTATAGGGCTGAATTATACTCTGGAGAAATGCTGGCGATCAAAAACATACAGAGGAAGGATGATGCGTTAATGGACAGAAGCTTTGCCAGAGAAATCAAGACTCTTGGTAGAATAAGGCATAGGCATCTGGTGAGATTGTTAGGGTATTGTAACAATCGATCAGGTGCAGCAGCAGGATCAAATCTGTTGATCTACGAGTACATGGAGAATGGTAGCGTGTGGGACTGGTTGCACAAGCAGCAGCCGATGAACGAAAAGATGAAAAAAGTCCTAGACTGGGAATCAAGATTGAAGATAGCAGTGGGATTGGCAAAAGGACTGGAGTATCTTCATCATGATTGTGTGCCTAAGATATTACACAGGGATGTTAAGTCTAGCAATGTTCTGTTAGATGGAAACATGGAGCCTCATTTGGGAGATTTCGGACTGGCAAAAGCTCTGACTGATAACAACGACTCCGTAAATACAGACTCAAATATCTGGATTGCAGGTTCCTATGGGTACATTGCTCCAGGTATGAACCTCAACAGTCAACTCTCCTTTTCTATTACTAAGTCTTAAAAGTTAAAAACCATTTAAACTTGCAACTTTTCTTATGCAATTAAGTAATCTATTTTGCAGAATATGCATATTCGTTGAAGGCAACGGACAAAAGCGATGTTTACAGCATGGGGATTGTGCTAATGGAGCTGGTGACTGGGAGAATGCCCACGGATAGTAGGTTTGGTGCATCGGATATGGATATGGTGAGATGGGTAGAGTCGGTTTTCGAGACACAATCTGCTAGTGAGGAGCTGATTGATCCAGTGCTAAAACCAGTGTTACTACCAAATGAAGAAAGTGCCATGTTCCAAGTTCTTGAAACTGCACTGCACTGCACAAGAATTGCACCAGCTGAAAGGCCGTCGTCGCGGGAAGCATGCGATGAACTGGTTCGTGTGTTGAATGACTGTAGGATGGTATATTCTGAAAAAATGACTAGTCCAGATCAATTTGTGTAGTGAAGTTAACTCCACGACCCTGAGATAAAGTGTGAAGATTGTGTGTAATGCAGTTAGATTTAGGATTATTTGATGGCGGGAATGATTTTTAGAGTTTACAGCTGTTGATTGAAATGGCACTTGTGGGACGTGGAAAAGAATCGGCAAATACATGGTTATAGCAAACTGATTGATTCTGTTGGCTTAACACCTCGACTGAAGATTGTAATCTAAGTACCTAACTCAAATCAACTAATCAATTCAAGCACAGTAGTAGCTACATAAACGAATTGAACGAACAAGAAATTGATGAAAGAAAAGGAATGAAACAATAAAAGAATTCACATAGTTAGGTTGCACATAACAACCTAATTGAACAGGGGCTGATCTATTAAGGGGCATGGGTGGGCTTGAGCCCACCTTCTGGAAAATAATTAGATACTACTCTATTGGTATACTAATAATAAATGAGAAGCAGTATTTGGCATTCAGCTTTTTAATTGAGATAATTTTAATTGCAGAATAATTGATGAATAGTAATTAAATTTTAATTGAGCTGTGCAATTGGTATCAAATTAAAATTTTATAAGTGTTTTTGTAGGTTTGTTATGTATATTTTGAGTTAATTGAGTTATATTTCAATTATAAGATCGCAATGACATTTCAATTATAATGAAATGACCAAATACGGAAGTAAGTCCGACTAATTTAAAATGGAACGTTAATTCTATCCTAAATAGTCCAATAATCTGGCTTGGTTTAGTGCATTTTTACCGATCGTTTGTCATGAGTTTGATTCAAATACTTATTTGCACATATCGCACACGGACAAGTCTATTAGATCACGTAGCTTATCAACTACCAGCTAAACGTTCATGTGATGGACTTGTTTAAAAAATAAACTCATTGAGCTGATAAGTTTCTACTAAACCGAACCTTAGTTGAGAGTAAGGTTTTGTTATCTTCGTCTGAACGGAACGGAACTGAACTGAATTGTAGTATAAAAAACAACTAAGCAAAACTGAACAGAATTGAATGAATCTGAACTGAAATTAATGAGTTTTCAGATGAAGAGAACAAAGCCTAATCATTAATAAAAATTCGGAAAATTGTACTCCCTTTGTCCCGTAGAACTTCATACATTTGTTAGTCGTCCCACAAAACTTCATACATTAACAAAACATTAAGCTAACTCACACCTAATAAATAATAAATAATATCAACTTTACACTGAAATTACATACACAGTTTATCACTAAAAGTACACTTTTTCCCAAGTTTTTATATTCTATCAATACTTTAATTTTTCACATAAAAATGCGCAATAACCTATTGTATGAAGTTCTCCGAACGGGGAGAGAGCATGAAGAATAAGAAAAATTCAAACTACTTTTTGAAACGACGTACATTTCTCAAAAAGATCAAAGGAAATAGAGAATGACTATAAAATGTCTATTTATATAATAACTAAAAGGAGAAAGATGGGCAGGGTGACCCACATAGCATGAGAGGCCCCCGGGTCAAGGGTGGGGTCCAAGAGATAGACTCAAATAAAATGACATACGTACGCGTCCCATGTGCCGACACAGCGACATGTCTCTCTCCACGTGTCGCCTTTTCCCGATTCCTCTCTTCGTACTAATCAATGTCGGACATGATAAAAATAAGTAAAACTATTTCGCTCTTTCGTCGCTTTTGAATTCCCATAAAACACCAACAAATCACGTATTGAGAAAAATCATTCATTTTTTAATTTAACAAATCAAAATACTATATTTTTAATTAAAATATTAATACTCCTATTAATTAAAATATTCAATGTTTAACTAATAATTATAACATGTCTAAGTCTCACTTCCAACACTGTATATCAAATATGCATATTTCTCTTGTACACTTTCTCCATATTCCTTTTATAGACGTCCGTCAAAAAATGGCAAAAAAAAAAAGTACACCTCACTAATCAGTAATCACTAGTATTCTTACTTTGTTATTTATGTATCATAATTTTTTCATTCTCCGCCAGTTATATTTTTCCCAGTTTACTACCTCTAAACATCTTTTATCATTATGTATTCATATTCCTTAAAATAAAATTTCACGTAAGGAGTTTCCCAGGTTTAGACGAACGAATGGAGCATAAACATATAATGTTTATAGATAAATATGTGATCTCACCTCGCTAAAATACGGTATCTCGCAAAACATGCACCAAATAACAACGTTAAGCTTATATTGATCATATCATGGACAATTTTCAAATTGAAAAAAAATTACATAGAGAATGATTATAAGATTTTATCAATATAAAGAAAATTCACATACCTCCCATACCAAGGATATGGCACGCCCACCTTATTTATATACCTAATCAGGTAATATAAAAATATTATTATTTCAAAAATGTAGTCTTTTGTAATACTTGCTCTTGTTTCATTTGATATCGATACACAATGGCAGTGAATACATCAAAATTCAATTCTGGATTCAGAGAAAAAAAAAATCAAACAACATATTATAGAATGTCCCGAAATTTTTTTAAAATTTAAAGGGATCGATCTAGTAGGTTGTTACTGACACTAGCTCTTTCATGTCGAACATCCGTTTATAAGAACACTATAATTAACCATGCATGTTTGATGTGGTAATTTTAAAACGAATGGTCCAACTCACCCTCTACTTCTAATTGGAAAAAGGCCAAGTCAATTATAAATCCAAGTTAATCTACTTCTTCACCAAAGGCTGACTAGTTAAGTTTGCTTGAGAAATACGTTTTCAATCTGACCTATATAGGGAAGTGACAAAGATGATATGGGAAAATATCCCGGGCTTGGAACTGCATGACTGCATACATATGTTAGATTGTGGGGTTATTATATCACTCGGTCTAGTTCATCTCCAATCGTCTCCATCAGGATTCCGTTCAAAAGCAACGGGACGGGACGTTAAATTTAAATATTGGGTGGGTTGGTGGGATAATAAAATAAATGAATGCGTCCATGTTTGAGTGTAGCAGGACGAAAGGTTAGTTTGGTTGATTGGTTTGGGATCATTCGACATAAGAGGAAAGGAAAGGAATTAACTTCCAAGTAAGCCATCAACCAAGCAAAGCCAACCGTCAGTCTTGGAAAAGAATAATATCATTATTCTTAAACTTAGCTGAGCCACGGAGACAGGCTAAAATGTAATGCTACCAAAAACTCCAGGACACCACTAAATCTACAGAGCTCGGTTTGTTTCAAAAATTTATTAATTAGGAAATTAACAAAATTCATGCAACTACTATATACACTACAGTATGTTTTTTTAATTTATAAATCTATTCACTCTTAGAATCTTCTTATATTGATAACCAATTAACATGATTTTTTTAAATCTTGCAAACCAATCATACACATCTCTATTTATGTTCCATTAGAAACTGCACTTTGATTAAGTTCGCAAGGAGCAAAATAAAAAAATGGTGAAAGTTTATTTTTGTCATTAACAAATTTGAATTATTATTATCATCATACTCGTTATTTTATTCAAGAATTATTAACCAAATATTTTAATTTGTAAAATTTTGTAATCAATTTTTTCCAAAAAGATATTACTAACGTCAAGTGCAGTTTCAGACGGTACGGATGGAATATATATCTTTACCATTATATGAACAAATCTTTAATGTATACATAGTAAACTAGTACTTCATTTAGTAGCAAGTGGGGACTAGAAAATAAGAAGATATCTTCCGGAGAAGGGAATGCAGGGAGAATGGGACCGTTAGTAAGAAGGAAAGAGATGATTATGTAATGGTTTAATTGCATATATGGTGCTACAATCTTTCCAATTTTCTAATCAGCCTGTTTCACAATTTTTTCCGCTGTAGCATGCCGCTAAACTTGTTTCATTTATGTCCATATTAATAATTCAATATGTCATCATGTGGTGGTGTCTAAAGTGAAAATTGATCTAATCCTATTAATCTTTAAATTGGTTCTGTCTTTTGTGTGTTCATTTAGTAAACTCATAGTTCACCTGCCATTTATTTAGAAATCCGTTACAAACATTTGTCAGTGTTACTAAAATCTAAATTCAAAATTAATGTAACAACCCATTCCACTACTACTTTGCCCTATTATTCAACCTTTAGAAACACCCCAAATACTCATCAATTAAGCCAAACTACTACATGGTGAATTGGTCATAAACTTAAAAGTCATAGTCATACTAGCTATATGGTGAATTTGGTCACAATGGTAGAATAATTTACTACGATTTTCTCACTTATTGTTACAGAACTTAGAAGAAAACGTGTAATAAATATATTTTCATAGTCAAATTTAGTAATCCTTCAAATTTATTGGACCCTTTCAATATTATCACTCGGGTATTATTATACTGTAAATTATTTAGCTGCCATGTTATGTTATGAATAAATTATGAAAAAGTAAAGTAGAATAATTGCAAAAAACCAGTAGCATCATATGATGAGAGAGGGAGAAAAGGAATTTGTATTGCTGTAGTGCATATCATAAGAAAATTACCTTTCTCCTCCATCTATTTCTCTCTGTGCTGCTCAGCTGTTTCATTCCATTCCTCTGTATTTCTCTGCAACACAATCATTCATTCACACTCATATATTCGCCTTCCCACAAATTAATACACACTCCTATTCCTTCATACTAATAAAAAATAAATACTCTTATCTATATCGTTGCATTACAAAAGCAAAAGCAAAACACCAAAAAAAAAAAAAAAAGTGATAGAGAAAGTTAGAGATCTCCTCATTTGGTCCAGTAGAATCAATTTCCACATCAATTCCAGCTAATACTAATGTATTGTTAGTCGTTAGAATTGCCAGATTTGAAGGTGTTTGATTTCTGAGCAGAGTAGCATAATTGCTGCTGGTTCAGCTCAACAATGGTGATGAACAACAGCAACAGTAATGGAAAAGAAGAAGGAACAGAAAAGCAGCAGCAGAAAATGTTGATCGGAATAATTTCGAAATTTGCAGGTGAGCTCAAACTCATCCTTATCGCACTCGTCTTCCTCTGCTCCTTAGCAATCGTCCTCCAATTCCTCCCTCCTACCTTCTCCTTCTCTTCATCTTACCAGATTCAGACCTGTATCACTCCACCTCTCCTAAATTCCTCCTCGCATAATACCAATTCCACAGTTTCTCCACAATCTCAACAACAAATTAGCAGCAGTAACCGAGCTGTGGAGAAGGATACAGTCTTAGAAAATGGCGTATTGAAGAGAAGGTTCAATCCGTACGGAGCAGGAGCATACAATTTCATCCTAATGTCAGCTTACAGAGGCGGCCATAACACTTTCGCCGTAATAGGCCTCTCTTCCAAACCCCTCCATATCTTCGGCAAACCCTCATACCGATGCCAATGGATTGACGATGATGAGAATACTACTAGTATTATTGAATCGGATGGATGGAAGATTCTGCCAGATTGGGGATATGGCCGAATCTACACAGTAGTCGTCATCAACTGCACATTCCCAATCAACACCAGTACCAATGGTGGGAAGCTTATCCTCCAAGCCACAACCAATGACCCTTCACTCAACACCACAGACACAATTACTGCCCTAACCGAAACCCCAAAGGACTACTCCAATTTCATGTCCCAGTTCTCTTCTCCTACCCCAAATTACGACTATCTCTACTGTGGCTCGTCCTTGTACGGGGATTTAAGCCCTCAAAGGGTTCGGGAGTGGCTGGCGTACCACGTTAGGCTGTTCGGGCCGAAATCGCACTTTGTGATACACGATGCTGGTGGGGTGCATCAGGGGGTTCTGGAGGTTTTGAGGCCGTGGATTGAGAAGGGGTTTGTTACCTTGCAGGATATTAGGGACCAGGAGAAGTTTGATGGGTATTATCATAATCAGTTCCTTATTGTTAATGATTGCCTTCATAGGTATAGGTTTCAGACTAAGTGGATGTTCTTCTTTGATGTTGATGAGTTTATACATGTTCAGCAAAGGAATACCATTGATTCTGTTATGGATTCGCTTTCGGATTCGACTCAGTTTACGTTCCAGCAGATGACTATGTCTAATAAATTGTGCCTCCCCCAGGATGCTCCGAACGCCTTCAGGTACGTTGTTTTTCATCTTCTGGTTGATTGCACTGCATTTGTCTATTGTTCAGACTTCAAATAGATTTTGATGGCTTGTCTAGTAATTCTAGCTCGGATGAAATATATCTAATCTTCAGTCTTTAAGACCCACCCAGATTCAGGAAAAAGTTGTTCAGCTGATAAAAGAAACCATCTACTTTTAGTGTTTTAGTAGTAAAATTGTCCAGTTGCACTTACATTCTGCTTGTGTAGGATGAGTAGAGATAGTTAGAAATCAAGGCAATTAATTTGGAAGCAACATACTAGATGATAGACATATGGGTATCATCAGATTAACCACCAAAAGCCGTCTGCATAGACTTTATCACTTGCTTTACTCCATGGCAAATGGCATTCATAAGTCCCTTACCGTGTAGATTCTAATGACTAATTCTCCATTTCACACAATCATGTCAGTTACATGTGTACTCATTATAGCTCTAGTTCCCCTGGATTATGTGGTATTGCATTCATGAATCATGAACGTGCGTAAGGCCATGGTTTTCTGTGTCGTGAAATTCTTCTAAACGGCCTGCTTTGACGTGAATATGTATCACGCGTTGTGTCATTACTAGTGTCATTCGTAAGCGTATTTATAATTTGTTCAAGTCACTACCTATCTTAATTGTAGTATGCTATCAGTGTATCTTTGCGAATACTGATTTGTTATTCCTTTTGATATTGTACTCATCTAATATATTCATAACAATGTGGAACTGTCATTATAAGCCAAGTACAAAGAGAGGTCACTCTGTTTAACTAATCATTGTTACATAAATGGAGTTCCCTTTATTGTACTTGTATTATTATCAAGAAATTGGTGTGCCAACAACTGAGTTATTACAAGGTTGCTATATATTTACTGGTTGCAACTTGCAGCTGTAAGGAGCCTTTTCCTTTATCAGATATTGAATGTCTCTGTGGATTGTAGATTTAAATTCTTCCTGACCCCATTGTAAACACAATTTAATAGAAATATTTTTTTTTTGCACAATAAGTTTGATTCTACTGGGTATGTTTTTAAACATAGTTGCTATTTTTGTAGGAAATGGGGATTTGAGAAGCTGGTATACAGAGATGTGAAGAAAGGTATAAGGAGAGACAGAAAGTACGCGGTGCAACCAAGAAATGTGTTTGCAACTGGAGTGCACATGTCTCAGAACATAAAGGGCAAGACAAATTACAAGACAGAGGGAAAGATCATGTATTTCCACTATCATGGTACAATTTCAGAGCGGCATGAACCATGCAGACAGCTTGTCAACACCACCGGTGTCACAGTTGATGGGGTTCCTTATGTTATGGATACCACTATGCGCAAAATTGCAGGATCAGTTAAAAGTTTCGAACACAAAATGATTGGCTCTGTTTTGAAGAGAACACGGCAGTGAATTGTAAATCGAAATCTCCTCCTCTAGCTGATTGTGGGATACATAATAGGTAGGTAGAAATGTAGAATGTTCATCTGATCTTCATTTTATGTTTAACCAAAAATATGCACGGATGTACATGAGTGGATACGATACAGTCATACAGCTGAAGAATTTCATGTTTTCGAGTCATTATTTATATACTAATGTATTTTTAGGCATGCAGTAACAACCAGCAGGTGGTATATATATGAAGAGAAGATTGTATTGTATTTATACTACTTTTGCACTTTCTGTTTCTGTTACTGTCTCCATTGCTCCAAATGTTTCCAATTGATATTTGATCCTTTGTCTCCTTAAGTGCTCAAAAATGAAAACTTCATCTCTTCTTATACGATACTAGGAGGCAGGACCGCAGGAGCCAAGTAAGTGTGTTAGCAACTTGGACTCTTATAGAGTTCTTAATCGGTGTTACAATCAAAGCTCGAGCGTCAAAATTATAAGTTTGAATTCAAGCTCACGAGCCTCAAACTTGCTTAGTTGCTTGCGTGAACACATGAGTGTCGAAATAGCCATTAATTAAAACATAACATGATATACAAACAAATTAAAAAATTAAAAATTCTTAATGTATAATATGTATCCTCAATCTACAAAACATTTGTTACTTTTTTAGTCAGGTATAACCCACCTTACCAACGGGCAACGGCCTCTTATAAGTAAAATGTTACAGCAACCAATATACATCAATATTATTGTGGTATCAAAACGGTTAAGTGCTTCTGGCCTCGGTATGTGAAATTCCTCGGATTAGTTTGAACTTAGAACCTTCGCATGCGATCCACCTGCCTGTAAAATGAGGTAGGGTGTTAGACATTTTCGGCCGGTTTGCCTTGCACAAACCGGGCTTTAGATTCAACTCGTCTTGTCGGTCCAATTAGTGGCCGAGTAGACTGGAGAGAAGAATATTGCAAGTGAATTACTTACTTGAAGTGGAGTAGATGCGCCCCTTTATATAGGAAGTGCTCCGGGGGACAAGCCTCTGACTTGCCCGGAGTTTGGTCGGCCCTATTAGCTTCTGACACGTGTGGTCATAGTAGGGTGATGCGTTTAGATCACGCGGCGGCTTAGGCCAATAGGAGGTCGGTTCTCGAAGAGGTCGGCCTTAATCCGCCGCGGTCTTTCTCCTTAGTGGATAATCCTTCCATAGTAAGGAGTGTGGTCGGACCAGTTTGGGTAGGGTCGGTCCGACTAGAATACTGATAAGTACTTTGTAAAAATATACATTCACCTCCAGTTAGATATTTTTATAATTACAGTAGATTTATTAAAGGTAATATATAAACAAAAACATTGGCGCGTATAGAAGTCATGTGCGCGTGCAGCGTTTTGATTTTCTTCTGAAGAAAAATGCGTTTTACTTCTGACAAATAAGACTTCTCAGATCAGATGTTCTCTCTTCATCATCAGAAACAGCAACCAATATACATCAATATTATTGTGGTATCAAAACGGTTAAGTGCTTCTGGCCTCGGTATGTGAAATTCCTCGGATTAGTTTGAACTTAGAACCTTCGCATGCGATCCACCTGCCTGTAAAATGAGGTAGGGTGTTAGACATTTTCGGCCGGTTTGCCTTGCACAAACCGGGCTTTAGATTCAACTCTTCTTGTCGGTCCAATTAGTGGCCGAGTAGACTGGAGAGAAGAATATTGCAAGTGAATTACTTACTTGAAGTGGAGTAGATGCGCCCCTTTATATAGGAAGTGCTCCGGGGGACAAGCCTCTGACTTGCCCGGAGTTTGGCCCTATTAACCCGACACGTGTGGTCATAGTAGGGTGATGCGTTTAGATCACGCGGCTTAGGCCAATAGGAGGTCGGTTCTCGAAGAGGTCGGCCTTAATCCGCCGCGGTCTTTCTCCTTAGTGGATAATCCTTCCATAGTAAGGAGTGTGGTCGGACCAGTTTGGGTAGGGTCGGTCCGACTAGAATACTGATAAGTACTTTGTAAAAATATACATTCACCTCCAGTTAGATATTTTTATAATTACAGTAGATTTATTAAAGGTAATATATAAACAAAAACATCAGCGTATAGAAGTCATGTGCGCGTGCAGCGTTTTGATTTTCTTCTGAAGAAAAATGCGTTTTACTTCTGACATATAAGACTTCTCAGATCAGATGTTCTCTCTTCATCATCAGAAACAGCAACCAATATACATCAATATTATTGTGGTATCAAAACGGTTAAGTGCTTCTGGCCTCGGTATGTGAAATTCCTCGGATTAGTTTGAACTTAGAACCTTCGCATGCGATCCACCTGCCTGTAAAATGAGGTAGGGTGTTAGACATTTTCGGCCGGTTTGCCTTGCACAAACCGGGCTTTAGATTCAACTCGTCTTGTCGGTCCAATTAGTGGCCGAGTAGACTGGAGAGAAGAATATTGCAAGTGAATTACTTACTTGAAGTGGAGTAGATGCGCCCCTTTATATAGGAAGTGCTCCGGGGGACAAGCCTCTGACTTGCCCGGAGTTTGGTCGGCCCTATTAGCCCGACACGCGTGTGGTCATAGTAGGGTGATGCGTTTAGATCACGCGGCGGCTTAGGCCAATAGGAGGTCGGTTCTCGAAGAGGTCGGCCTTAATCCGCCGCGGTCTTTCTCCTTAGTGGATAATCCTTCCATAGTAAGGAGTGTGGTCGGACCAGTTTGGGTAGGGTCGGTCCGACTAGAATACTGATAAGTACTTTGTAAAAATATACATTCACCTCCAGTTAGATATTTTTATAATTACAGTAGATTTATTAAAGGTAATATATAAACAAAAACATTGGCGCGTATAGAAGTCATGTGCGCGTGCAGCGTTTTGATTTTCTTCTGAAGAAAAATGCGTTTTACTTCTGACATATAAGACTTCTCAGATCAGATGTTCTCTCTTCATCATCAGAAACAGCAACCAATATACATCAATATTATTGTGGTATCAAAACGGTTAAGTGCTTCTGGCCTCGGTATGTGAAATTCCTCGGATTAGTTTGAACTTAGAACCTTCGCATGCGATCCACCTGCCTGTAAAATGAGGTAGGGTGTTAGACATTTTCGGCCGGTTTGCCTTGCACAAACCGGGCTTTAGATTCAACTCGTCTTGTCGGTCCAATTAGTGGCCGAGTAGACTGGAGAGAAGAATATTGCAAGTGAATTACTTACTTGAAGTGGAGTAGATGCGCCCCTTTATATAGGAAGTGCTCCGGGGGACAAGCCTCTGACTTGCCCGGAGTTTGGTCGGCCCTATTAGCTTCTGACACGTGTGGTCATAGTAGGGTGATGCGTTTAGATCACGCGGCGGCTTAGGCCAATAGGAGGTCGGTTCTCGAAGAGGTCGGCCTTAATCCGCCGCGGTCTTTCTCCTTAGTGGATAATCCTTCCATAGTAAGGAGTGTGGTCGGACCAGTTTGGGTAGGGTCGGTCCGACTAGAATACTGATAAGTACTTTGTGAGGGTTAAGATCAATCCTTCTACTTCAACTTTAGGAGGTCGGTCTCCTAGTGTTGTTTTAGAGGTAAGATCTCCTCGGCTTGTGATGAACTCCGCGGCTCTTGTAACAAAGGGGATTCGCCCTAAGCCATCTTGGATTGCGGGTTCGTGAAGAGGGACTCATTTGTATATATCAATTATACTCATCTCCTTATTTACTTGGATGTCCAAAATTTAATGTCACAATTGACCCACCTCGAATCCAATATTGGCCAAGCTTCTCGAGAACCGCTTGATTCCTTAAACGTTCCTAGAGCCATCCACGGGGCAAATTGTGTCCGAAGCATATTATATACTCAGGGGCGGACCTGAGTATATATGTAATATTTTTTTGAAATTTTAGATTTCCCCCCCCCCCCCCCCCTCAAAAAAAATTATATGTATTATTTATTGTTTTGAATTTTGATTATGAAATAAAGTATTAAATCGAGATTAACATTTATTATATACTAAGAGAAAGAGCATTTTTAGCAAAACGTATTGAATGATAAATAAACACGAAAATCGCTCTGACTACAATAAAACAAAATAATGTTAAATAAATGAAACAAAACTAAACTAAACTTTTGCAAGAAACAAAAAATTGAAGTCCCCGATATGAGTTCTCAATGTAAAGCAAGCAGAGGTCAAGCTAGAAAAGGGAATATTTCATGGGAACATCATTATCGGGTTGATATATTCTATGGAACAATAGATTACATATTACAGGAGAAGAAATCTCGATTCAATTAAAATGCAGTGGAGCTGTTAAAGCTAAGCTTAGCTTTGAATCCTAAAGATGGCTATAAATGTTTCAACATCAATGATATATGTGAGTTGGTTGAAAAGTTCTATCATGTTGATTTCAATAATGAAGAACAACTACGCCTAAAGTATCAACTAGAGCTTTTTAAACTCAATATTCGAAATACTGTTGAAGAGTTTAAAGATGTACAATCTCTTTCTGAAATGTGCCAACTATTGTCGAAGTCAGTGAAGTCAACCATATATCCCCTTGTTGATCGGTTGATAAGACTAATTTTGACTCTTCCAGTTTCTACGGCTACATCAGAACGTGCATTTTCTGCAATGAAAATTGTGAAGACAAGGTTACGTAGTAAGATGGGGGATGACTTTTTGTCTAGTGCTCTATTGATGAATATCGAGAAAGAAATCACTCGGTCTTTTGATGTTGATTCAATTATAGATGAATTTGAAATCATGAAAAAACGTCGGGTTCAACTCAAGGTTCGTAAGTGATATTCAACATGGAGAATCATTCAAGTTTGCACGAGCTACTAGGTATGTCATCGATTAATATTAATCATCAACGTTTTTACTTTCATTAGTTTTCTGGAATGTGGCCGTGTTCCACACTTTCATTATGCAGATCACTTCTATTTGTCGTTCAGTTAAATATCACATAATTAAATATCAGTTATTTGTGTGTGAACATTTGAAATCCGACCCGACTAATTAAGTCTGCATATATGAAATCCGACCCGACTAATTAAGCCCGCTACCCAGTAATATAATATATAATTTCGCCCCCATCAAAATCCTGGGTCCGCCCCTGTATATACTAGTATTATTAAAGTATATATATGCTTTTAAGTTAATTTGTTTTGAGGATGAAATGATCGCTAGCTATGAATTGATCATCAACGTGTTACAGAACGCTAAGAAAAATACAAACATGAAAAGTCTGTCTTTGTGGGTGGGTGCATGGCTGGCTGACTGTCTTATTAGGCTGTTCACATTTAAATGGTTGGCTTCATTCATACGATTGTAAATAAATGCTAGTAATACTAGATTGAAATATAGTAATTGTGTTTGATTCTTATTATTTCCGGCTGATAATGTTGACAATTATGTGGGTTACTAATTTCATCTGTTGTGTGATGATGTTAGTACTTCCTCCAGCTGATCGATATATGCATATGCATTTATTTTATTGAGTTGACGTAATTTAATGAGTATTTATATAAAATTATAAAAATAAACCTCTTTAATTAATAATTATTCTTCGAATTTTATTATCTACTTGTCATAGTATTTCAAATATTATTAATCATTGTATCCCGCTTACTATAAAACTTTATTATAATCATAAAATATGTTGAGGTGCGGTATTTAAATAACTTATTCATAGAAAAGTCTATATTGTTAATAGAATTATATAGTTCTTCCTCCATTTCAGAAAAAAGTGTTACATTTTCTTCATGCCATCGTTTGTCAATTCTTTCTTTAAACGATATTAATAAATAAATTATTAAAATTATATAATGAAAATTTAGTAATTAAATTTTTATTATATGATTTTATTAAATTATTTACTATTATCGTTTATAAGTAATTTGTGGTCAAACTCGAAGACAGTTGACCGATCAAAATCAAAATGTAACACTTTCTCTGAAATTGAGGGAGTGTTATTAATAAAAACGTCAACATTGGTATTTTTTTATATAAATGATTTTTCATGACAACAAATAAATCGGTCTCTACATGAGACTTACTCTACTCCCTATATTATCATGAAAATTGTTGGTGCACAACGTCTACTATGTTGTAGACAAAATGCATATTTGTATATGAAAACATACTAATGTTTGACTATAAACATAATTTTATTAATAGCATAGGTCGGTCATACATAAAGATAAATTATTTAGATTGGTTTTTTGAAAATAACACAAAAGAAGCTCTTTTGTTAATAGAATAGATTAGCGGTGGAAGGAGTAGGACTATCTACCTGTCTTTAATTGATTGATAATTAAGCACCCTTGCTTGTGCTTTTCCTAACGATTATACTATAGTAAGTAGTACGGTGGTTAGTTTGTCATGGTCAGTCATGAGATGGAAGCACGTGGACTACATTGGTTAGTATACTCATATAGTAGTACTTGAGGTGGAGAATAGGAGGAATGTGATCGGTTGGCCCTGGTTGCTACTTGTCCCTTGTTATATAGCACCCAATTGCATATCACCTCGCGTACACTTAAAATCGTGTCGACTCATTTATTCAATTTCTTATCCGATTTAAAATTAAACTCTTAAGCAAACACGAAGTTTGATGATAACTGGTACCGACCGACGGAGAGATTATTATATAATTTTGTTATGAGTAAGTTGTAAACCTAGTCACTCTTGATGATAAAGTGAGTTTAAACGAATTTAAAACAATTCTACCAATAGATAATGATAATTCTTAACCACAACGTATAATCGTGCCATTAGAGAGTAGAACAATTAGGAATTGTACGGAATGGTTAATCCCTGATTACAAGTTTACAACTACCCATTCATCGTATGATTTGTCTCACTAAGGTATAGATTGTGGTGCCATTTAGTATTACACATCGGCCACATCGTATGAGTGAGCATATTCATATTCTCATATATTGTTATAAGGATCACAAATAAATACCGTGATATTATACCAACAAAACATGTGAGGTTCTATGAATAATGATCGTGTTGAGACAAAGGTCGACCACGTAGGGTCGATATAGTCATACTAGTATGATGGAATTGAGAGACAAGTTGGTTGATTTAAACACAAGGGTCTAAGCAATTTAACCGACAAAATGGCTGGCTTGCCAAACTTACAAAATAAGCTAGTTTCATAATCTTAAATCAAATATAGTCTGTTCAAGGAAAATATGAAAGCCCCTACTAAACCCATCTCTCCAACATTCTGTTGGGTCTGGAGATGGGCCGTTGCATTACATATGGACCCAAAATCTAAAGTCTGCGTTTGCAAATTTTCTCACTGATCAACCTCAATTCTCAAATCCAAGGCCACAAACATACCAAATATTCAAAGAGAAACCCAAAGAGGATAATCTTTGTTTGCTCTCCTATTCCAAGGCATTGTAGCAACTGCAGCTACGACTATTCCGTGAAAAAACCGGAACTCAGCTGCTGCACTCTAGACGAAAATCAACCTCATATGCTGCCTACCGAACCTAACGTAATACTGGGCTGTGGGGGAACTGACTATACATATAAAAGAAACTGCCTCTAGCAAAACATGATTGAGTGATGATGCTATACATGCATCACAAGGCCACTCAGACTTGAACTGTTTGGACTTCTAGTTCAGGCATGCAACCCATTCCCATTACGATAAAGACCATCCAAAGACCCGTTGGTTAACTTGGCCGCTCCATTCTCGTATATATGGGATTTTAGTGCTGAGGAACCATTCGTCAACTTCATATACGGTTTTGGAGCACCTTTATTTAAAACTGCATCCAACTGCCCACACGCTGCTGCTACAAGTCCTGTTATCAAGAGACCAATTTGAAGTATTTTACTGGATGTCTCATTATCCATGTCAACAAAATTTCAGATCACTGCAAAAATTACATACCCAGAAAAACAGCAGAAGGTTTTCCTGGTCTAGACTTGAACTCCGGATGGAATTGAACACCAACAAAGTAGGGGTGATCAGGCAGCTCAACAATCTGCAATGCAAGTTGGATCACAGGACTAATTATACTGATACTCTGAAGCATGCAAAGTGCATACAGGAAAACAAGTAACAGAACCATAAGTTAACAAAATTACTACCTCCATACGACAACCACTCTCATCTTTGCCAGTAAACTTGAGGCCAGCTTCTTCAAATTTCTGAACCATATCCGGGTTTACCTGGACAAGATCAACAAAAGTAATTTATACACATACCCTACAAATTGCAATAGCTCACATCCGATATACAACTTTCTTTAAAGTCTGGGCATCTGAACAGCTCCAGACATGATGCTTTTATTCACCTCATATCTGTGTCGATGTCTCTCATCAACAAAACTCGAAGTGCCATACCTGATGATAAGATCGTAGATCTATCACATATCATGGAAAAAA
Source organism: Plantago major (assembly GCA_026545765.1). Taxonomy (NCBI): domain Eukaryota; kingdom Viridiplantae; phylum Streptophyta; class Magnoliopsida; order Lamiales; family Plantaginaceae; genus Plantago; species Plantago major. The sequence goes on from CM048840.1 coordinate 6,911,994, forward strand.
AAGAGCATGACACCAGAAATATATTTTATCTGCCAATTGCCCAATAACTTCTTGGAGAATAACTTCTAGAGATTACAGTTTCTAACAAAGTGTTAATTATTCTTTATTGCACACAACCACCTAAAATTGGATGTGGCAACCTTGACTGTTTCTCATCATACTTTATTTTAGAAGAATTTTGACAAAGTTATTAAGAATGTGGCAGCTTGAAAGGCTCAAACACAAACTTAGTCCTGGTCATATTCTATATCCAATGATACATCACCATACACCATGTTCTATAACACTTCCAAACTTGCAAAGATATGAAGACGTACAGTTTTGCAGATTTACAAGAGGCATCATTAAAGTATGTTCTCCTAGATCCAAGTCGCATGGTCCCTCCCATGTGGGTTTTTGAACCCTGTTAAAACAAAACAGGTATGTAAATTGATTTGTATTAAAAAAAATTTGCAATTTTGCTGTGCAAATACAAATGAGAATAAGAACTAACCTCTGGCATGAAAATAACACAAGGGTTGGGAGTGTCTGGCTCAAATTCTGTGCTGTTCGCATCTTCTAGTCCAAGGACAGATCGTGCATATTCAATGACTGCAATTTGCATTCCCAGACATATCCCGAGATACGGAATCCTGTTTTCACGGGCATACTTTGCAGCTAGAATTTTACCCTCTACACCCCTATCACCGAATCCACCAGGAACTAGTACAGCCTCTGCACCCTATAAAGCAAGACTTCAATCAGATGTCTGAATAGGTTCAGCGAAAAATAGTATGAGGAAGTAAACATATGAAGGACGATCGTGCAGACCTTCAATATATTCCAAGCCTTTTTGTGAGCACTGGGATTCTGCAAGTTGGCATTAACCACGGTGAGTGACACTACATTAACACAAGAATCAGACAAATAACTCTAGCAGAAAATTAACCTCTTTTCTTGTTGGTTCCTCAAGATCACTAGCTGGCACCCACTCTACACATAATTTTCTGCGACAGGGAACAGAAGCATGCAACAGAGCCTGCAAAAAAAATAAAAAATCCAACATTTTATAAGAAATTCCTCTTGGAAGCATTTCATGAACGAATACTACTCAGATGCAGTTAGCATCACAGTTCAGCTAACAATAATCAAAGAAATGAGTTCACCTTCAGCACGGAAATATAAGAATCTGAGAGTCCAGTGTACTTCCCAACCATAGCAATTTTAACCTGTTAGAAAGGGTATGAGTTCTAGAAAATTGGGGCAACAAAATGCATTTCACTCCGGTTTATACTGTCCAAGTCCAGATGAAAAGATTAGATATTTTGCAAAGCCGACATCACATCCATCGACCAGTTAGGTTCAAGAAAATAATCCATGTTGTCTAATTGATCAAATTTGAAGAAGAAAAAAAAAAAAACATGTTAAAGAACCTACTGTCTCGTGCAGCCTATCGCAGAGATCTGCCCTGGTTGTCCACTCTCCCAAAACAGGTTCCCTAGTCTTGCTACATGTTTCACATAAGAAGATAATTAAGATTCTTCAATACTGCTTGCAAAAAGCATAGAGTATATGGGAAAGTGCAAATATCAACTGACGAACCCAGTGAGGTTAAGGACCTTCAATATTGCCTCATGAGCCTTCTGGTCCTGGAAAACAGACAGATTTTAGATACAGTAGAGCAGAAGCACCAAAGAACATTAATCAGAAATACTTACTTTCAGAAGTAAAGGCACACGCCAGATATTGGATACATCATAAAGTGTGATGATGTGCTCAATCTGGAGGAAAGATAAACGAACATTAGCTTCGATAATCTTTAGACTTAATCAGCATGTAGAATGAATGTAATATTACCGGAACATGGCAAAAACGTGAAAGCTTCTCCTTGACATTTCCGTCAAGTTCCTGCAGAAAGACCAGCCATTATCATAGGAGATAAAAATATGACAGAATGTCAATACTATAGAGACTGGAAGCTGCGAATGAGCTAAAAGACGTGCGAGACACAGGATCTTTGCTTGAGTAACAAAGTTCATCAAAATATTCAAAACTAGTTTTGTCTTTAATAGCACAACAAACAGCAAGATCACACTAACCGAGGTACTACGGCATGCCAAAATATTTGCAGTAAGACCCAAGCTTCTTAGTCCTCTTACACTGTGCTGAGTCGGCTTTGTTTTCTGCCCAAATAGTAACCAATTTCAATACGCATGTTATAAAAAATGTAACAGAAGAACTGAAGAAGAGCTTAAGATAATCCCAAAAACTTCACCTGTTCTCCTACGACAGATAGAACTGGCACCAAGCTGACATGTATCAAGCAAAAGTTTCCCTCACCTGATATGGTTAAGTGGTCATCAAGAAGTGAGGAAAGAACATACTACCATCAAAGATTCTCCATTCTATGATAAACCACTAAGATGCAAAACATAGTCTAATCTTTACCGACGCGATAAGAAAACTGTCCAAGAGCCTCAATGAAGGGCATAGATTCAATATCTCCTGCAACAAGCATATAAAAATACTATTACCATCATGTTGAAAATATCCAATTTGAAAAAATCTGAATACTGATCATATAGTGTGATAGTAGTAGTATTGTTGTTTATTAGTACCGATAGTTCCACCCAATTCGATAACACAGACATCAGCTGGGCCCTGTTTGCCATCAACAGGTATCGCAGCGGCTCGTTCAATCCATTCTTGAATCGCATCGGTTATATGAGGCACAACTTGAACTGTCTGTCCCAGATAATCCCCTCTTCTCTCCTTGTCAATAACAGACTAAAAACAAAACAAACCCAGATCAAGATTGGTTGACTTGAGACTTATCAGTAGGCAAAAACTTGTTTTTTTTGTTTACAATGATAGATAATGTAAATAAAAACCTGGTAGATTTTGCCAGTGGTGATGTTATTATCTCGGGTCAATTTGATATCAAGAAAGCGTTCATAGTTGCCAAGGTCCAGGTCCACCTTGAGTATATAAGAGTAAACATTAAGATAACAATAATGAAATGCTAGCAAATTACTACAAAGCAAACAAAAAAGCATGGTCTTTAAAGGAGGCTGCTAAGCTAAGACTGACCTCACCACCATCATCAAGAACATATACTTCTCCATGCTCAAAAGGAGACATAGTTCCCGCGTCAGTGTTCAGGTAAGGATCTGAAACCAATTCAGTTGAATCAAACAAATTAATTAATTGAACCAAACAAATCGTTTTTTTTTTTTTTTCCTGTGATTGGATAAGCCTAACAATTAGGTGCGTAAGCAACAGTAAATGAAATTGGAAAACAACAGTACATACATGACAGGATAAAACAACAACATTCATGAGATAAAAACAACATCATCATCTAATTCGACTGAATTAAATGAACAATAACTAACTAACTAACATAAAAAGCAGAAAAGATAGCATTTTTATTGATTATTCATCCATTTGAAGGAGACAACAACAAGAAAAACGGACTGACGGACGGACCAATCTTGATGGAAGTAACACGAAGACCGCAGGCCTTGAGGATGAGGCCAATACTGCTGGCCGTGACTCCCTTTCCAAGGCCGCTTACGACTCCTCCAGTCACCAACACGTACTTCATTTTTTTTTCACGATTGGCTAACAACAAGAGGAAGAAGAAAGAAAGTTCAATGGGGATTGGATTGATTTGTTTATAGAGCAGGAATGAGTTAGTTTTGATTTTGCGAGGTTCAGTTTAGTTGAGTTTATGAATCAATCAGGAAGAAGACTGCAATGGTGGCTGGCGGCTTTTAGTTGATAAATCTTCCTTTGGGGTTTTTAGGGAAAATGTAGGTGCTGCTACTCTACTTATAAGGGGAAGAGATGCACTTTCATAGAGAATACCAAACACACCCCCCACGACACTAAATACAACACACAATCCAAATACGGAGTTATTTTAACTAATGTTACTTCTAACTTATCGGCTCGATTATTTAATTTTTAAATATATGCTTGATGTCTGAATATTTATACGGTAGCTTATAGCTTACTAGTTTGATAAATTATTCGGTACCTTAATGAGAAATGATAAGGATCTTGTAAGATCTGTTTCAATCAATAATCAATGAGTCGTAGAACTAATTTCATCGGCGCTTAAGTGATTCGGCGGGTAGCTTATGTGACCTAGGCAAAACCAGTTTTACCATTTTAAATTTAAAACAATTTCTTTATAATTATTATTCCCTCCGTCTCGGACTCAACTTCTCGTTGGTCCGAGCACATATTTTAAGAGAATAGTAGATAAAGTAGGAGAAATATAATAAAGTATGAAATATAGTGAATAAAGTATAAGATAATATTAATTGATATGAATGATAGTGAGTAAGTATGAGATATAGTATTATTATAATGATAATGGCGTATAAAATTTTTCAAATTATGAAGGGGAATTTGGGTTTGGGACGGATTAAAGCGGAAAGTGGGAAGTATAAGTAGAGGATGTGGAAAAAAAAAAAAAATTGGGTCAAATTTGACCAACATTTCAAATTCAATTAAAATTTAAATCTTATTTACCATTGCACTAGTTCAGTTTCAATCACGTGCATAGATGTATCGCTTCAAATTAATGGTACAAGGTTCGAGTCTCGTTGACGTGATTTTCTCATTTTTATTATACTTTTTGAGAATATTTCTTTTATTTCACTCATGTGGCACTTCAACTAGCAATATTTTTATCGTATATTTTCTTTGTAATTAGGGTAAATATGTAAAAGAAAATATTATGGTTCAGACTTCAGAGTTGTGTTGTGTTGTGTTTGGTAGTATTATTTTCAATATATGTATAAAAACAACAGTATTTATCACATTTCAGTTCTCATTGCACTGCATGTAAAATTAAAATAAGATAAAATGAAACATAGAACATTAAATATAACAGAATAAGACGCGAAGCTCGTTACACGAATGCCAGTAACTTATAGTAGTAATTAGAAAAAATGAGTTTATTTTTATATTTTATATTTAATAAGATCTACTTGCAGCCTAGCTAATCAATTCAATTTACTAAAGTTAAATAACTTTAACTTAATCAGGTACGGGCTAACATATTTTTAATGTAGTCTAATATAGAATATTACAGTATTGCATGATCTACCATATGATCATTATTACTAGTGGGTAGACATATAATAATAATAATATAAATTCGCATAGTATTTATTGGTACCAGTCTTTGGCACAAAGCAAGGCAAACAATGCTGCTGCCCTCGGCCCGCCATACATATATCCATAAATCTTAACTAAACCTAATCCATAGCAATAGTCATTAGTATTACTCCAGCTCTTCACGTTTTGTATTGTTATCATTGAGAGAATAAGTATGCTGAAATGCAATTTCTAAATAATCTATTGACATACGGAACTATGTTGTCAAGAAAATTATCAATGTTATCTAAAAAAAAAAGAAAATCATCTGTGTTGCTAATGAAAACGTATATGCCCTCAATATTGGTGGTTCTTCATATTTTTTAAAAAAAAAGACAATTTCGTTACAATGTGAACGTTTTGATTAATAACATATAGTATGATTTTTTTTATCTAGATAAGTTAGACGTCTATTAGTAGACTTTTGTGTTATAAATATTAATTGGTAACTTTTTTCTTTTTTTGTATTGATTGAAATGTATCTTTTCCTTTTCTCTCTGTCCTTTCTTCAAGACAAAATATTGACTGAAAATGTTCATTCATACTTACTACTTCCCCTCACTACAAAATAGTAAAATATTTAATCTAATATGACCTTTAAAAATAGTCGTATTTAAAAATTACAACTCTTAATAAGAGACGCAAATTGCAAAGGGGTCGCAAAAGGCGTGTGTTGTATTTTCAGTTGAGGTACAAATTAAGAGCATAATTTTAAAATTACGACTCGAATTAGTAGCCGTACTTATTTACCTTGTTTGAGTGAATTTTAAGGGTTTTTTTTTAGTTCATTTTTACGACTCTTATAAAGAGTCGTAAAATTTATGAGTCGTATTATATTAAATTTCTTGTTGTGCCTATCGTAAAATTTATGAGTCGTATTATATTAAATTTCTTGTAGTGCCTATCGAGATTTTCATTTTATTTTTGTTAATTTTTTAAACTTTGTTTGACTATAAATTAATTTTAGTGGTAATTTTAATTATGAAATTATAATGATTACGGATACATGATAAAATAATTTAATTTATTTTAATTATAATTTAGAATTAATTTATAGGCAAACATTCATTTCATCTCTTCTTTGTGTTGATTACAATTCCTTCTTCTTTGTGTGATTATTATTGCTTTCCTTACCTTTTCCTTTTTCAAGAAGATAACTTTTCCTACTAAATATTGGAAAACATTCATTTCCACCAAAACTTGTCATTTGCGCCTCCCTGATGTTGATTACAACGATAATAACTGCCACGCATCCTCTGATCTTGACCAATGCATGAATCACAACTAACTTAACTGTACAAATTTCCAATCACCACTCATCAACATCCCATGTGGTTTTCCTACCCTAGGATAACCTCTACTCACTTGTCTCCCTATAATCGAATAGCTATATGCCACACACAGTTGATCTTAGAGGACTTAACCCAACGCCCATATGTAGGATGTCGGGTGGGAACGGACGAAGCCAGAAATTTTAAGTACCTGGGGCTCGATTTGAAATATATAATGTATTTTATAAATTTACAAATTTAATTTTTCAAATAGATTACATATTAAGCAAGTCATGATTAATTTAGTCAAATGATGATGGAATACAACATTTAACATCAACAAAAATCATATTTGGTGGGGCTCAACTTCAATTTACTTTGAAAAACACCAATATAGACCTTTATTTTCATTTTTTTTCTCAAGTAAACATGTAAAAAAAAAAAAAAAATCTTCAATAAAGATGGGGAGGGTGGGGCTAAAGCCCTGAGCCCCACCCATGGACTTTTTACCTTCGCCCCTGGGTGGGAATGATGTTGTGGGAGGGAGCATTTTGAAGTTTTTCGGTGCAGTCACAATTGAATATATGATACAATTGAAAATTCATACTTGTTAATATGCGAGGACATTATGAGTGATTATCCTTCGGGGGTGGGGTGAGTACACCATGAGTAATTTCTTTAGCTTAAATGATACGAAATGATTGGTTAGAGAATGCGATGTTACAAACTGTATCAGAACGGAACGATCTCCAAAATTCCAGGTAAGTGTGGTGATTATCCTTCGGGGGGTGGGGTGATTGTAACACTCATAAAGTTTAATGAAGTTGATATTGTTACTCGTACCAACGAGGAGTATCTATGTTTTCGGAGATCTTCCATAAGAATTTAAAAGTTAAACGTGTTTGTTTATTAACAATATAATATGGTTGACCCACTGAGAAACTTCTTTACATTTTAGTGTACCATGAATAAATACAATTTTATGGATAGTATTTTTTGGCACTCAACGCATTTGCAGTTACCAAACTTTCTCTCGGTATTTCTTTAGATTTAGTATTCATATTTTAAAATCAATAAAATAACCATAAAAACATCAAAACATTTAAGTATTTATTCCCACATTAATTCACTAACACAACCTACATAACAATCTTATAACCAAATAATCCAATCACAAACACAATTTTTCAAAATTCAATCACCGCAATCCACTTAATATTAGACCCTTAATATTAATCCAAAACACACTTGTACAGTCCAATTTTTCCAACTATATAGCAAACATCATCCGAATCATTGGTCATCCAATCAATTCTATTAAGGTAATACTTTATCGGATGAAGTAATGGATGCGGTTAATATTACTTTCTATATTACTCCTCATTACTCAATCTTGTCCTATACCAACGGTTTACAGGACCAGTATGGTCTTACCTATTAATACTTCAACTAATTAGTCAAACGATACCTTTCTACTAGATCTACCATGCTCTGGCCATCCCCATTATTCCCGACCCCCCACTCTTTCGGTAGCTTTTTCATATCAACTATTTACCGTTGGTTTGACATACTACTCCTTGGTTGAGGATTTGTTATCTCCATCTGAACATAACTGAACTGAATTTATGTGTAGTATAAAAAATAACTATTGTAGTATTAATATAAAGGACTAGATTTCACAACTTTTTACAAGTTTGAGCTTTTAGATGAAACGGAATTTACCAACAACTAAGCAAATTGGCTCACTCCCACCTGGGTTTGAATCTTCACATAGACAATCTCCGTCCCATATTAAATTTTCTACTCGAATGGCCTTCCAAAGAGGTTGAATCGGTCACGAGTAGGGGTGGGAGGAGGGTTCGGGTAATCCCGATCCCGTCCCGACCCTATACAAAAAAATCCCGATAGGGTCGGGTATTTAGGGATTGGATACCCGCAATATAAATTCCCGAAACTTATATTATATGTTCGGGACGAAATTGGGAAGAAAATTTAATACCCGAAACCCGATAGGGTACCCGAAGAAACTTATATTCTTATAAAAACTAGTTATGCAATTAGGTCCACCGAGAAGATGATCATATGAGGATAATTTTATCTAGTATTTAACTGGATAATTTTATCTAGTTTTAACAACAAGAATATAAGATACTTTTGTATCTAATGTTCATTTAGCGAGTTAATTAGGAGAGTCATTATGTAGCTAACAGTAGCAAAACACATGGTTCATAGTTTTACAATGTTTACAAATAGTTTATTTTTATTTATATGAAAATAAATACCCGATAGGGTAATCCGATCCCGATCCGATCTATTACGGGTACCCGCAAAAGATAGGATTGGGATGAATAAATTCAAACACAATTACCGATTTTAGATGTTCAATCCGATCCGTCCAAAACCGCCCACCCTAGTCACGAGTGTGGGGAAGTATTGTAGTATTAATACAAATGACTAGATTTCACAACTCTTTACAAGTTCGAACTTTTAGATAAAATGAAATTTATCAACAACTGAGCAAATCTGAATTGAACTAAACTTATTTATAATATAAAAATTAACTAAGCAAATTTAAACTGAAATTAATGATTTTTCAAATGAGGAGAAAAGAGCCTAACTCCCAATATGAACCGCCAAGTTTCCTTTTATTATTATACAATCATAATCTAAACTTCTACTAATACTTAAATGGAAACATATGATATTTTAATTTATTCACTACATCTCATAGTCCTTTTTTAAACATACACCTCTCATAGTTTATGGTAAAATGTGGAGTTTGGGTTAATGGTGTGGTTTAAATTATTTAAGTTTCAACTTAATTGTTTTTATACAAAAATTCAGTTCAGTTCAGACGAGGAGAACAAATCCTTAGTGAGGTAAAAACTTTTCATTTATGAATTATGAAGTTTCTAATATGACCAAAAAAATGAAAGTTAGAGATCTATTAGTGGAACCGATATAGTATTGAATTATATATTATATGCGAGATCAATGCACCTATTAAACATTTTTTTAAATATGGTTTATGACATTATTTTATTGTTGTATTTTGTCTTTTTATGGAGGGTTGATTTTATTGTTGATGCAATTAGACGACAAAATGCATGTAAAATGGTGTGGTTGAACTTGGATATGAAAAGAATATGCTCCCTCTCTTCCACAGAAGTTGTCCATGTTACTGTTTATGCACAGGTTTTAAAGTAAATAATATTATAACGATATATGGTACATGTGGGGTTTACTTTATGACTTTACTGGTAGTTGGTTTGATTGTTTAAGATACTTTTTGACTTTTTTAGGAGTAGTAGAGGATATAAAATTATATAATTATTACTAAAATGACAAAGAAATGAAAGTGAACGACTCTACTGGTACGTCTAAAATGGTAAAAATGAACAACTTGTATGAGGGAGTATAGAATTGGGGGTTGCATTAATTACATAGACTAGAGAATGTTCATATATCTTGAGAAAAGAAAGGCAAGAAAGAAAATCTATGGAGGAGTACTGGTACCACACACGTGGAGCTGACTGTGAGAGAGATAAAAAGAGGGAGAAGGGGAGCAGCTTCATTCATCTACGCATGCCATTGCGCCGCTGCTTTCTCTTGATTTGCTATGTTTGGGAGATTTACTATGTTATTAGCGTCTCTGATTAAATAATAAATCTCAATAAATTAATAATTACGTTTTGGTTCAAAATTTTATTGTTGTGCTCACTGAATGATTAAACCAAACAGGCTTTAAGTAAAAAAATTAAAAATTATACTTTATATCATTTTAAATTATTATTTAAAAAAAAAAATTGGACGCTTTATGGCAGACTCCGCTAATAATGTTTGTTTCATTAGTTTAAACATCACCGATGTTAGTTTCACTAGTTTCATCACTAAATGTATTAATTTCAAAAGTTAGTTTCAACATTAACGATGTTAGTTTCACTAAGATTACAATCGACATGTGTGTAAGTTTCAACATTAAGTATTAGTTTCAATGTTGATTTAATTGGTTTCATGTGAAAGCAAGCTGGATAGTTTCATTGGTAAAAAAATAAAAATGAAACTTTATATCATTTTAAATTACTATTAAAAAATTAAATTGTAGGCCTTCTGTCAGAGCTTCTATTAATGGCGGATGCGGAGCAGAAGCTCCGCCACTAATGGCAGAGCCTCTGTTCCACCAATTTTATTATTTTTAAAGAAACTTTAAGGTCTGTTTGGTTTCTTTTGGAAAATGAGTTTGGTCAACTAAAAAATGAACCTAAATGTAATTGTTTGTCATTAATTGTTTATATCCGTAATTTTCAGTTTATGGTGGTTAATTTTGAGAACGCCCTTCATATGAGGGTATGAAAAAGTAACAATCTTGCTATGTTATGTTATACTACTTCCCCCTTTTGTTCTTTTCCTTGTTTCCTTCGATGTAACCGTCGGTTGCTCAAGGTGGTTAGAAATCAACTTGTATAGTGAAACAAAATATGGATGTGAACCTGTGCACTCGGTGCCTTGGTTAAAATAGATGAGTAATATCATATTGGATACATGTTAAATTTTCACGGATGTGGATTTTCGTAATTTTGATTTTGAGTATGTCGTGGATTAACATTTATGTCATTCATACCTTACATGGTTTGCAATTTCAGTCTATTACTTGAGCTCGTGAGTTTTATTTAGTGCGCAACACTTTGAATGGTAGTGAGTATAGGTCCACAATGTCATACAAAATATAATAAAATAATATTGATGTGTGTCATTAGTTTGTAAAATTAATATAAAAGTCATGATTTTGATGAATATTAAGAAATACTATATGGAGTATTTGTTATTTAGAATGTTCCACAGGTTCACCTCATATACACCGATATGAAATTGATTTCATTTTGTTCAAGTATATCAACATCCTGTCTTACAAGGTCACCACAGCAACTGGACTTTGTAAAACCCACAAAAGCTCAACTATACATTCATTTTTATTTATCTACCTAATATTTCTCTATCTCTGTACTTAAAAAAAAAAAAATTACACTAACAATATTAAACCAATGATACAAATTTAAAACATATCAAATAAACTTAAGAATATAAAAACTCATAAAACTTCTTTCTTATACAGATTAACTTACTCTTACATAACCTATGTAACTAATCCTATAATACATGTAAATACTATCCAAACAACCGCAACAATACAGTAAATAAAGTATGAGAGAGTGACTAAATTATGAGATATATTTCATTTATGACATGATAAGTTTAGAATGAGACATAACCCAAACAAAAAAAAAAAAAAATGAGAGTTTGAGATTGAAACATAATTTGTATTAATAACTATTAAGATGGGTCATCATCCCCTTAAAAGGCCTTATTAAGGGGAGAATGTTATCCACCTTATATGTTGTTGGCATGATTTATTCACAAGTGATGTGGGTGTAATATTCTAACACGCCTCACGTAAATGCATTAATGATTTCTACACTTAGAATAATAGCCTTTAGGCAATGATTGTCATTACATTTGGACACCCATCATCAACTTTGGACTTCTCTGATACCATATTAAGATGGATCATCATCCCTTTAAAAGTCTTTATTAAGGGGAGAAGGTTATCCAATTTATATGTTGTTGGCATGATCTATTCACAAGTGATGTGAGATATTTTAACAACAACATCCGTGTCGACACATGAATTCGAAATCGGGACGGAGTCATGATACGATTCATCCATTGGTGAATGTCATTGATTAACAAACAAGACACATAGGGGACCACAAAGCCACAACCATTTTTCCTTGTAGTAGGACCCAATTCCTCCTAGGACACTAGTCAGTTACACGTGTTTTCCACATCAGCCCTGACGTTACAATTCTACAACAAGAAACTAGAAGTACTGACTTTAGTCGGTCGGTTGGGTTGTTATGTTGATTTATTTTATTATGCTACCTCGGTTCCGGTTTCAAATTTCAACGGTCTCAGAAACTAGTTTTACAATAAAATTAATAAAGTAGGAGAGAATTAGTGATAAATTATAGAATATGGTGAATAAAATATAAAATATATTGAATAAAGTGTTATAAATAATGAATAAAGTATGAAAAAGATTTTTTATATAAGAAATGAGAAGTTGAAATTGTGACGTCCCAAATAATATGCGGGAAATTAAATTCGGGGGACAAGTGAGTAATGTTTATTTATAATATCCAATACAAACTCCAAAATCCAAAATCCAAATCCTATCCACCGCGCTTTTCCTTTCCTTCTTCTTCATTGTCTTGTTTGACCAAATAATAATATTTATAATAATCATCAATTACTATTATTCTTTATTACCATTACATGCGATAAATGGTGTGTTATCCTTGATTTGATATTGTGGGGTCTACACCCCTGATTTTACCGATCATCTGGTATGTTTGGTGATGTTGATCAATACGTTCCATGAAAATGAGACATCTGATTATTCATTACGAGATAAATATGGCGGAGTCACATATCCAAATATCATGTGCTTAAACATGAGAGGTTATGTTGAAAATGGCCTATCATCTATACCAAAAAATATATGGACTGTAAGTCAAGGATTGAAATGTAGGTTTAATTCAAATTAAAGTATTATGCATATTTAAAATATAAATTTAAGTGTGAATATTTGACATAAATTACCATAAATATAAGGTGAAAGTAAGGAATTGAGTGTAACTGAAGAAACTATTATTTCAAGTAAGTGCTTTTGCCCTTGGAAACAAACAGACGACTTTGCTCTCATCCGATATACATGTACTCACTGGTCCCTACGTTCATTAGAAGCTTAACAATTTTTCATTTATATATTTCACTCAAAATTTTAATTTATGTAAATCAACTGTCCCCACTTATCGATTTTTTAATCACACTTTTTCATCTAATTATTATTTTATCAAAAAATCATTTTTCTTAACCATTCACCTTAAAATTTGTGTCAGTTTTGTAACGGTCCAGAATTGTGCACTTTTCTTTCCAGAAATCCATCAATAAGAACTCGAAGGTTAAGCATGCTTGTTCTGGAGCAGTTTTATGATGGATGAAAAGCTTGAAAGTCTCTTGGTGACGCACGATTTAGGACGACATGCGTGGGAAATGACATAAGTTGGTATGGTGGGACAAACATATCACCAAGATAACAATCCGGGAGTAGTCGCACTTCCAAAAGGTCAGGTATGGGGCCACAAGGGGGCATGGGGTTACAAATTTAATTAGTGAATTGATCAGGCAGTAAATTTTTTATATCTATGTCAGTGAGGCTTAGTTCAATTTGTTAAACTGAAGTACTATAACCTCAGGAGTTATCAATACTCGTTGCGCGTGGATTTATATTCCAGTGAATTATAGCTTTAGTGAATTGATTGATGAATATGTAATGATTGATAAATTGAACGATGTATCAGTTGAATTGATTCAATATGATTGTAATACCGATAATCTAAATAATTTTTTTATTTAAAGTAGTACAATAAACCACAACTTTCACTACAAAAAATTCAATTTAATTTCAATCACATCCGTTTTATACAATATGTTCAATTATACTATACATGGTGTACACGTATTGCTCTTTAAGTAGGAGCTGTAAGGTTCGAATTACGCTATAAGGTGATTTTATCCATTTTATTCGTCATTTGTATTTTTTTTTTTTTTTTTACCTTTTCAATTGCTAATTTATCAGTAATAGGCATTTATAAGGTGAATATATAAATGGAATATAAATATCCTCACCTGGTCTTTCCATGTTCTACTATATCGATAACAACTCCAAAATATATTTGGTCTCGTGGCCCCCAATTTGACCAACTAATTCATTATTCATCCAATCCAACGGCAATTTACATTTCATCTTTTAAAACCAATTAGCACCATTGCAAATGTTACATGTGTATCCTAGGCATCTCACAACAAATTCTGGTACAAAATTAATTGTAACTTTCACAAAATATCACTCCCTACGTACCGCAGAACTTTATACATTATTAAAAAAAAGCTACCCCCACACTCAACAAATAATAAACAATGCCAACTTTACACTCAAATTATGCATTTTGCCACTAAAATTACACTTTTTTTTCACATTTTATATATTCTATTATTACTTTAACTTTGCGCATAAAACTGCACGCTAAACCTAATGTATGAAGTTCTCCGGGACGGAGGGAGTAACATGTTTTGACACTGATGGGCTTCAAACAGAAAACAAAAAACGATAATAGGACGAATGTATCCATGAAGGATTGCGTTAGTTGGTTAAAATAGATAATTAATACTATCATCTTATAGTTACATTATGTGTATAATTAATCTTATCTTAGTAGTTGGTTAAGATTTGTGGTCTGGTCTTTTTGACCCTAGACTATCACACTTTATGCGGATTTAACTTGCCTTTATATAAGCTTTCATAACTTATGCAACTAAAGCCTCTCTAAATCTCTAATTCACTATTCACCGATTTTCTTATTTGTGATGCAATAAAAAACTCCGTTAATTCACTATCTCACTCACATAAAATCGAGTTATATATTATTAATTTATTAAAGGTATGTTAAAAAAACCATGTTAAAGTCTTATGCCAAATAGCATATCAATAACTCACATTAATCAATACTCTTTCCCTGGAGCGACAGGGCAGTAACACATTAAATTTGATTATAAATAAATAAGTAATTTATTTAGATTAATAAAATTTTATGAATCCGACATTAGCTTATAGAGGTGGTATCATAATGTCAGGGTTTTTATCTTGCTCAATATATACCTAGAGTGCATATCAAACAAGCGGTGTTTGTTTCTTGTGCAAGCGTCGAGGTGCATCTTGTAGATACTTGTCTCTTTTTCTTCATCACCACAGAACTTGTACTAAACTTGAAAATCTGACAATTAGTAGTGAAGTGAAATATTGGGTGTTTCATGTTTGCAACATTTTATCATACTAATTATTTTCCTGTTTGCATTTGTTGCAACGGCACCCTTCACGGTTGGTTAGATAAAATGAATGTTAAGACACTATATGGTATTGCAATTTTTTACTCCATCTAGGCTCTAAATTGAAGCTTGGCCGTTATTATTGTATCTGGAGATATACAAGAAGAGTTAGGTCTTTGACTCCTGATTATATCTCAATCCTACTTCCTGAGTAGTCATAGATAACATGACCCCTTTGACTTGCATTGAACAATGAAAATTAAGTTTGTATTGATAATAAGTATGCAATAAATCTGGTCTAGGACGATTTGAGTGATATATACATACCAACCGAATATTTAGAGATAACATGACCATATACATGCGGACAAAAATCTTATCTGATTAATGTCCCTAGCTCGTCTTAATCGAAGAGACAACACAAGAAGACCAAGCAAATTTATCTAGGTGTATTGTTTGCTCAAACGCACACTATACAAATTGTCTTTAGGTTAACTCCAGCTTTATTTAATTTGTCCCCTTCAGCATCAATGGACTGTATTTCCAAATTCTTTAGAATGTTTTTTTTCCCGTTATAATGTATCAGAGTTTACAATGCCAAGAACTACACGTAATAAGCTAGGCGGAAAAGATAAATTCAATTTTCAATAATG
The DNA here is from genome assembly GCA_026545765.1 of Plantago major. Lineage (NCBI taxonomy): Eukaryota > Viridiplantae > Streptophyta > Magnoliopsida > Lamiales > Plantaginaceae > Plantago > Plantago major. The sequence continues at coordinate 6,928,015 of CM048840.1, forward strand.
TTTATATATGTATACGAACTTTATTTAAAGAAAAATTTAGGCGACTTCATTTTCAATTCTTGTTTAAAGAAATATTTATGCTCAGAAAGATTAATTAGTCGGATGCCATGATTCAGATTAGTCTCGTCGAAACTTGGTTTTCTTAAAAAGTAAAACATATGTTTGAACAAGAATTTACGTGAGTTAAAAGGTTAATGATAAATGTATGTAATATAGTAAAAGAATGAGCTAACGGTTGGTTGCATTTTGGAGTTGGAATGATATTGGTCGATTTATAGGGAAACAGAACACCGAACACTTAGACCAGAATTGCGGAATCTTTTCATGCCCAAATATGAAGTCTCACGTCATTTCTCACACATGTCGGTATGCAGAAACACCTGTTTGCAGTACTTTTCATACCCCAACCCCTAGGATCAGATTTTGCCACACGATTTATAAAATTGGCTAGTAGTATTACTTTTTGAACGATACCAGTAGAGTATAAATTATAAGACATAACATCACTAATTGATCGATTTCTTATAGATTGTTATGGTTGATTATAGACTGATATTCGAATGATATATGATCCCACATAAAAACACACGTCTTTCCAAGTACACTTTTTATCTACTTGTACACGCATTGAAAAACTTCCTAGTAAGTCAACCATCTTAAAATTGACCCGGAACAAGTATGCTCGGATATGAAGTTACTTCGAAACAATTTTTTCCCTCAATAATCTATTACCATGAGAGAGAGAGAGAGAGAGAGAGAGTTACTCCATTCAAGTGGAAAGTAGATAAACAAACAAATATTTTTGACAAAACTCAAACTCAAATTGAGAAATCTCAACTTGAATCGGTAATAGTATCATTTCTTTTAATCATAAACAATTGAAAAATGCATCTGAACTGGTAGGATTTCTCTCATCTTAGAAAAAAATCTCAGACTTGTTACTTTTAGCTTTGTGATCCCCAAATTAAGATTCATTCAACAATTTGACAAAAGAGGAAAAGTGCTCATAATTGAAAAGATAGGCAGACGGTTAATTTTTTAATTCGACGGACCGACAGATGACCATACATCAATAAAGACAATCTTAGCAACAGGAGCAGTTTCCCGGGATAAAAGAGCGGATTTGGTTAACATGTTGTGATCCCTCTTATTATATAATTTTAGATTAAAAATGAAACGTTAATTTTAAACAATAAGGAATAATGCAACAATGACATAAAACAATAATCGAACAAACAATGAACCAAAACCAGAAAGTCAGAGGAACAAAATTTAACGTGGTTCGGCAATGCCTACGTCCACGGAGATCAACCAACAATCTTTATTGATACTTAGGTTACAACCACACAACGTGACAAGAATAATCTCACATAAAAGATAAGACCAACCTAATATGCTATTCCCCGAAGTATGATCCCTAACTTCCTATCAATCTTCTACTGTTGATATTCTAGTCTGATATGATCTATGTAACAAACAAGCCCCTTGACTATATATAGAGAACTCAACTACCAAATCCTACTAGAACAAGAAAACTAATTACTAATCCTTCTAGCACAAGAAAACTAATTTAGGTAACCTTCTTGTATAAGGAAACCACCTAGAATTCCTTCTAGAATCATGAAACTGAATTAGGTCGATGCCTAACTAATTCTTCCACTTTCCAATTACCGGATTTGATCATCACCGTTTAGATTTCCATATTTAATCCGAGTCGTTCAACGATCCATATCATTGTTGAGCTAAAACTCTCACAATCTCCACCTTCAGCTCAATTAATGATCCCATCAACTAATCTCAACGTATCCCTGAAGTTAGGACACAACCCTGAAAGTCTTCACTCCGCCAAATCCAGCCACAACATGAACTTTGGACCTCGAAGAGCTTTTCTCATGTAATCAAAAGCATTTAAAGAAGTCTGAATCTTCTTCACCCTGATCACACCTTTAGATATCACATCCCACATGAAAAACAACATTACATCAATGTTGTTTACATCATATGAGTCATCATCATTGCTACCTGAACCCGGATCATCTTCCTGTCCTTCAGATATGATAAGCACTGCAACTTGTTCTTTTCCCAGTAGCTCCACCTCAGACTCAACTCTATTAACTTTAAATTGGACTTCGATGCCTATTACACCTCCTGTAACAGTCTCTACCCGAACATGTGCAGATTTATTTCTCGGTTTCAGCATTGTCCATGCTCCACCGCTGTCCCAAACCATCCTCCAATGTATCCATGTGCCTCGTGATACCATTCCACGATTATTGAACACCTCACCTTCAATAATAGCTCCATCTTCCTCTTCCAGAAGATGTTCTTTCACTTTCGGATGTCTTCTGCCGTTCTCCAGGACACCGTATCAACCGGGAACCAAGCCTATCACCTGGAAAATCGTCATAGGAATCCAACAAACCAAACCACACGCCAATCGAAGCCTGGACGCGCCGTCACGCGCCACCGCATCATCGATGCGCAATTTTTCTTCCTGGCGCGTGAACGTCACTCGCCAGCTTCTCGGAGCGTGTTGCACACGCGTCTGCATCCGTTTTCGTGGTTCAGGACTGACTCTTAGTCCATTTTGTGCGATTCTTGCACCCTTTTGACCCAAATTAACTCATATTCGATCCCAAACGCAAGAGAACTCCTTCCCAACTTCTGACGGTCTTCTCTTGACTTCAGTTGAGTTTGAATCCACCATAGAACATGGATCTAAGCTTTTCACCTTGCAAACGGTCTCTAGTTTCTTACATACACCTTTGGCATGTTCATCGATCTCGCACTTTGTGGACGCCATTGATGACAATACTTCGTTCCTCTTCCCACAGACAGCGCCAATTGTGAAGTTTTAATCACAAACCAAGATCAATCGAACAAAAAATCACACACAAGAACCACGTAAAAAACCCAGTGTTATTGTTTGCTTTATTCTTCAGGTTTGTTTGGGTTCTTGTGTGTGATTTTTAGTTCAATTGATCTTGGTTTGTGATTAAAACTTCACATGAAAACAACCCCACAAATAACAAATAATTAAAATTGCTACCTTTAAACTTTAATCCAATTTATGTACTGCTATTTTACAACTAAAAATACACTCGACACTCGCTAATACTTTCTCATCTTTTCCCAGTTTATAATATTTTTTCAACTAAGATTGCACGTCATTCCTAATTCATACTCGTAAAGTTTTTTCAAGACGTGTGAGGCTTGAGCACCTGATAACACATCTTTTTTTTAACCTAATAATACATCTTATTATCACTGATAAAATTATGATATCGTTTTAACAAACATACACATTCATACGCACGCATGTGTGTGCTTTGAAAAAGAAAGAGGAGAAAAGTGTGAGAGGTGCGTGGTTGGTCGGTTAGAATTTGGACTAACTAACCAACCTTACCTAATCCTATCCAAACGGTTGAAGATTTAAAAAAAAATTCATATTCACATTCATTCATTCATTCATGTTATTATTCATGTTCTTATTGTACTATTTATTACAGTAGCTTGCTCTCATGACAAGCCATGTGACTCCATGATATTACCTAACCAAAACTTTACCCCACTGCTTTTCGTTTCTTTCCTTGCCTCTCTCCTTTTGACGTGTTATAAATAATCAATTACACTAGACCACAACAGATTCCTTCACACTCTTGAACATGCACTTCTTACATACATCCACATGTCTAACAGTAGCAGTAGTAACTAATTAACCATCACATAATACCAACCGCACGGTGGCCAATTTCGATGACGTCATTGGTGATAACCAATTCTTGTATTAATTGGCGTCGTGTGGCGTCATAGAATTAATTTTTTTTTAATTTTTTTTAAAAACATATTTACCATATTATAAGAGTGCTTAGAAGTTGAAATTAATAAAATTGCATTTTTAGAACTCGTTTTACAATTTATTAAGTGAAACTTCATTGAAACCGCGAATATATTACAACAAACTACATGGAATTTAAATAAAACCAAATTGAAATGCAACAAACACACAACACACAAATGCATCAAACTAACAAACACACACTACACGATTGGGCAATCTCCACTGTCAACGCATCCTCCAAATATGTTCCATCAAGTCTGCAGTGAATTCGTCATGCGTACACAAACTATGCATTTGCCGTGAAAAGTTCATGTATTCTGGGATAAAATTTATTGTAGATTGCGCCCGTCGGATACAAATTCCGTCAATCACATGGGGTACATGCTCACGGGTTTCTTGTTCGAACTCTTCGATTTTCCTGTTATAGTTTAGGTATGTGTGGTGCTCATCATCAACTATCATGTTGTGGAGTGTGATGCAGCAATCCATAATATTTTTGAGCGTGGCCCTGTCGTGTGCAAGGGCCGGATTTCATATAATTGAAAATCGTGCTTGCAGTACTCCGAAAGCACGTTCCACATCTTTCCGGCAAGACTCCTGACGCTCAGAGAACTTGGCTTCTTTGTGCGTTACCGGATTCGGGATGGCACTCACAAATGTAGCCTAAACTGGGTAGATGCCATCGGTTAGGTAGTAAGTCATGTTGTACTAATGGCCATTGACCTCAAAGTTGACTTGAGGTGCCGTGTCGTTCAGGAGATCGTCGAACACCGGTGAACGTTGCACGATTGACAAGTCATTGTATTTTCCGGAAATCCCAAAGAATGAATGCCATATCCATCTCAGAGTTTCCGGAGTAAACAAGTTTCCGTCCATGTCGCCGGAAAATTGAAGTGGATATGGTGTTTTGAAGTGAAGAGGGTGTTTTAAGTTTAATTAAGAGAGAATGAGGAGTTGGAGATGAAATGATCCAAACATAGTCAAGACTGGTCTCTATTTATAGATCTTGAAAAAATAAAGACGTTGGTGATTTTTATTTATTTTTTGCATTTTTATTTTGAAAGTTATAACCGTTTGAAATTGGACAAAACATAAAAATTTAAAAAAAAAAAAAAAGGAACCTGGACGCGACAAGTGGCCTCCAATGCAGGCCGTCTAACTAATAGGAAAATTGAATCCTCTCAATTCTGAGTTTGAAATTTGCCAATTTTTTGTGATTTTTTATACTAAGCCACTCGAATGGAGTTAATATTTATCAATTTAAAAACTTTAAAACTCAAATATATAATACTAAACCCTATCTAAATCAAATAACTTGAAAGATAACTCCAGTTAAGTTAATATTCATCAATTCAAATTAGGTTATGAATAGAGTGCCAAACACTAAGAATATTGTCACCATATTTCTTCAAAATGCCTAAAACATCATACTATATCATCTAATGCTAAACCATCGTATATTAGACCGGTGTCATTTCTAAGACGTTAGCTTTACAAGATGAATAACTTGTTTCGGGATACAACTTGGAACTTCCACGCAACCTATAAACCGACTAAATACTAGTATTTCAAAAATTAAAAACTGCTAAAACTTGGATATTTATATTTTGACAGGCAAAATATGTTGGTTGTGGAGCAGTCGAGTCAGGAGACCAGTCCGGCAATATGCAGAAATTCAAAGCCAATCCATGTAAAAAATTCCTTCAGCTGATCCTAGCCATGCACCCCATCTATCCTCCACTCTCTTGTAATACTGACTATCTACTCTTGATCCCAATTTCTCTGCATTACAGTTGAAACTACAATCAAAATTCCTCCTCAGACATTCCCTGTACAAACCTCAAAACCTTACCCCATCTCTATATATAGTCTTATATCAAATCCATCAAATTGGAGATAAAAAGACAAATAATAAGATTTCCTAAATCATTCTGGCCCCATCAAAACCCAATTTCCAAAAGTTTTTCAATCACTCGGTTAGCTTCTTTTATCTATTCGGCTTCAAAATTTCCCATTATGTAACAACTAATGTCGACTACCTTCTGTAAAACTCAGGAAGCCTTTCACTGTAGCCTTAGGTAAGCATAGCACACATAACCCAGTTACCTGGACTACATCCTTAGGGGAGGAACCATGAAAATAGATTCAGAACACAGTTTTGTGTCCTGCTATCTCACTTGAAACCTGTGATTCTCCTGTCTAAATGGTTGTTCCGAACCAATTGTGTATACATGGGAACTCTGTGCATCATTGTGAAACATATACTCACAAACTCACAGACAGGCAGACAGAGTCATAATATTCAAGTACAAAAGCGGGAGGTACCTTTATTTCTTGACCAGCATACTGCTGAGGGTGTTGAACTCATGAACCTATCCTTGAAGATCAATTCGCCAGACATGATATTCCAGAGACGGAGATAACAGTCCTCTCCTCCTGAAAGCTCCAACACTCAGTTTCCAGTTCAAGAGTTGAGAATAAATTGTGCACCAAAACACTGTTAATAAATAATACTACCTGACATGACAAAATTATCCGACGGATCAACTCCAAGTTCTATTCGAGTATGAGTATTTACATTGCCTTCATAAGATTGAACTGCACGTCCATGCCTATGAATCAGACGATAATCATAGAGCTTGACCTGTAGAAATATACACCATTGTCATATCACAAGATATATCCAACTCTTATATGAGTACATCTATCTACGAACTCAAGCCCCTGAACTTATTTTCTGGGGTATATGCACATGACTGAGTATCTATATCCGCATCAATAACCTGGACAATATTACAGTGCAGAAGGGCCCAACACAACCGTGGAACTAAAATCATCACACAATATTCACATTGAAAGTGTAAATCTACTCAAACGAACTGAATCATCATCTCCATATTAATTACTACCCTCCTGAAATATATGATCATCTCCAATACACATCATCTGCTATAAAGTAATTTATGTTGATAAGTTGACGGTTTCCATATAACATCTCTCTAAGGCTGACTTCAGATATGGGAAAGGGAAATATCCAAGAAAAAAGAAGTGCATAAAATGCCATGAGCTTGCAGGTGCTGCCAAAAATAGTTTAAACATTAAGTCCTGGATTATCAGATTCATGCAGAAGTTCGGTTCATGTTATATTATTGTGCTGCATTCGAAACGATGTTCTCTTGATAATATGAAGAGCAGATAAAACTATGTCAACAAAGATGTTAAAACACATTTAAATTTAAATGGTAATATCCCGAACATTTATGTGGACCGAGAATATTCTTTGCAGGAACGCCATTCAAATTGTCGATCGTGCACACTAATAGAAAAGAAAAAAATCAAGAACACTGACCGATCCATCCATGGAACTAGCCAAGAAGTATTGGTCGCTAAGATTAAGTGGTGCCAAACTACAAGGAAAAAATAAGTGCTTCAAATTACAAGTCAAAATACGAGACTGAACAAGTAAATACAACCCAACATACCAGCAAACAGATGAAGGCATTGAAATTGTAGGAGGCGTGTGCTTATTCAATTTGACCTGCACAAACAAAACCGCATTGTAATTTGCTCTATTTACTATATTTGAATACAGTTAAAAGAAAGTAAAAGAAGAACCAGCATCTCTGAACTTAAAATCAATCGAATATACTGCAGTAACAAATGCTGAATCATTAATTACGAGTGCTCAAGCTGCAGAAACCAAGTTTACACAATAAAATGCCCCCTCCACCAATGTTGTCAATCCCGGCGCGACCCGAGAAAGACCTGTCCGCTACAGCTTTGCTGTAGCGGGACAGGTTACTATCGCGGGCTGTCGCGCCCGCGACAGCCCGCGATCTCAGATCCCGTCCCGGGCGCGATAGCCCGGGACGGTTAAATTCGCCCTAGGGCGTCATTTGGGGGGTAAAATTCCAATTTTACCCCCCACTTAAGGAACAAAGGCCAACTATTTGCTTGCTTTTGTGTGTGTTTCGACTTTCGTTTATGACTTTGCTTTGTGTTATCATGTTATGTATGAGACTTGCTTGTGTTATGACATTATGACTTATGTTATGTATTAGACTTATTTATTTCTTAGTTTACTTTGCTTGTCTTTACACTAATTTTAACTCATCCTATATATTTTTTTATAAATTTTGCGGTTTTTTTTCCTTCGCTATCCCGCCCGCGACCGCGATCCGCGATCCCGGTTTTTTGGGCCTAGCGCGACGCGACGCGATTTGCGATTGACAACCTTGCCCTCCACCCACCACACCAAATGTCCCATATTCCAATTATGTTCCACTGCAAATGTCCCGTTTCCATAATTCACAAATGGTAATCCCATGTGCAGTCAAACATTGAGGGAGGGAGGGAGGGAGGGGGAGGGGGAGAGGGAGAGAGTACTTGTTTCTGGCGAGTATCAACAGCGACGATTCCTCCATTTCTCAGCCCACACAGAACCAATTTTCCCTGACAATATTGATCAACTTCAACTTTAAATACCAATCAAAGGCCTAAATACAACTTCAAGCAGAGACAGTTCTTCAGACTTACAGACTGATCAACCTGCACGGACAATACATCACTTTTACAGCGAAGCACCCATGATGACACTCCTGTTTCTATATTCAGCAATGCAGTTCCCGTGTTGGTACCTACACCAACAATTTTTCAGGTTTTATTTTTCGAGTAATCAGAGATATTATGAACGCTGCCCTGAATAAACTAGGCCTTCCAGTCCATTACTGGAAGAATCTATGTTTACAATCTATATTCTATACCACTTGCATTTTTTTCTTACCGAAAAAAATCTATTAATGGTAGTCCAAGATGCATAACTAAGAAGGAATATATACAAGAAACAGCAGACAAAAACTTACTCGAGTAAAATCCTCAACTTTTATGTAAATATCTATTCATACATTGTATACATCGGGATAACATAAACCTCGGTTGGAAGAAGGATGAGTAGTTTCAAAAGCACCAAAAAAACATGTTCTCCGATACAAAGAAGAAACTGATAATTAAAATATCTCCAATAGTTGCAAAATGTGATGAAGGAGACTAAACAAATGTAATACTTACCAATCACAGCATGACTTCCTTCAGGGTAGCAGTCTGCGGTCCAAAGGGTTTGTTTATATGCAGCAAGCTGTCTGAGTGATACGGGCATACTAGCAATAAAATCAAGTGGTTGACTTAAATCGAGAAGATAGACAGATCCAGGCGCAGTTTCAGACCCTCGAGTTGTCATCCTGTGTCTAATGTTAAAGATTACAAGTTCCCTGAAATCTGAATGAAGGCTTCCAACAAAAAAAAAAAAAAAAAAAGACATGCAAAGATGCTTTAAACATAGTTATACGACAATGTACAATTATGCCTAACACTCCATGTACCAGTATCCAATAATATTTATATGAGCACAATTTAGGCTACTATGGGAAAATGGTTGCAAACAGCAGTAAGATAAAGTTTCAAACAAAGTGAGGGTGATAGCATAGGTAAGCCAAGATCACTTCAAAGGATACACAAAATGTTTAGACAGAGTTTCATTGTCAGGCTGAGAATACTTCTTCGACACCTTGATACAAGTTAAATCAGATGGCATGTGTGTCATAGAAGTATAAGAATTTCCAAGCTGTCCAATTAACTGCTTGTGCCTGGCAATATGATCCAGATTGGTAGGCCATACGCATTCTGCACTGTAGTGGATTTGTCGGTGCCCAACTTCTTCTTGTTCATCTGATCCAATTTCGAAAAGACTACAATTAAGAGAACGCAAAATTAATTGATTTTGATGAGTAAGTATGAGAATGGAATTAGGAAGACATCCAACCAATCAGCAACAACATAAATAAAAAACTAACAATTGAGATTCCAGATAATATTTAGATGCAACTGATATGCAGCATATTTTATAGATGTATTCAGGTATGTATTTACTCTTTACGGTAATGCTCTCTAACAGAACAAGACTAAATATAAAGTCAAAATTATTTAAATTGAACATAAAACTGCTTCCCATGTGATCTGTGTGCGCACATAAAAGAATCTGAAGAACTGAAGTGGAACAAATAGCAAGTAGTGGTAGAGACTAGAGACACATGTATTATTGTCATCGAAAGTTGTAAGATTCTGTAAACCTTAACTTAAAATAACACTGAAACCCATAAGTCACCAAGTGAAGATACTTTCTCAAAAACCATCTATATGCATCCCCATTTTAAACAACACAAAAAGCTGAATGTTCAAGTACAAGTTACCTCAATAAACCATTGGCACCGCTACCCAATAGTATATCTCTTGCCATTACACCGTGTGGAGTGGTTACATCAGCAACTGCATGTTGCAGCGCCATATTTGCCTTCCATTTGGTGTCTTTATACTTCCATACCTGGAACATAAGTTATAAGGTGAAGGCTATGAGTGAGTTCCTAAATATAAGACAAATACGAAATGTATTTGACAAATACCGGAATGTAATTGATAAGGTGTACTAACATGGTGAGGATGATAAACAAAATAGTACCAGAGGCTGAGAGGCATGTATGTTTTGATATTGAGCTTGAAAGCTGAATTTGGCCCTCCCTTTGCTGGAAGAGAGTCTATTGCCACACAACTCACGCGTCTGCAGGAGCTTCTGTGGTCTCATAGATCTTAAATGTCGTCGTTGACATAACGATGACTTGTCGTCTGTCTGAAAGAAGATATATTCATTCATTCATGGTAAAAACTCAGTGGTAGGTAGTCGTAAGTAATACCGCAGCAGCTCAGTTTTAGAATTGATCTTACTTATTATCCCCTATCAGTTAATAGTAATACGAAGAGATAAAGGTTGAATGAAGTAAGGAGGAGCACCTGTGGTGGTTTAGCGGCGGGTTTAGGTTTAGAGGAAGAAGAACCAGGAATAGGGCCCTTGTAAGGGAAGTACCTATTCTTCTCCGGGTCGTAGTAAAATCCAGGAATCTCTGCACAATCAGCCCCAATTCAAATCAAATTAAAACCCTAACCACTACCTGTTAGGATCAGCACAGACAAATGGTGCTAATTCATCCGTAGATAACAACAAACAAATAATCTATGGAGTGCTTATTTATGTAACAGGCAGAGAGGCAATTGACACTAATGAATACTGTAAATTAAAATAGAAAAAAAAAAAACAAACAATAAGCTGAATGATACCTTTCGGCATGGCTGGTTGAAGAAGCTCTATGAGAATTGCCGCCCGCGAATTAGAGGAGAGTTTAACTGTCTTGCTGTTATGTTCAGTAGAAGTAGAAATTTATTCTTCTCCCTCAAATTCAATTCCACCCTAATTTATATGCGTAATGTTACCGATAGATCACTTCTCGTTTTCTTTCGGCTCGTAACTGTTCTGATTAGTGATTGGCTGAACGTGTGGTCGTGTAATTTAAAGGTTGATATCACATTGTTCTCTTATCTGATGATAATTAACATAATATAATTTAACTGAAAATGAATTTATTTGTAATTTAAAAATCTACTGATTGGAACTGAATTGAAATTAATGAATTTTTAGATAAAGAAAATAGAGTCTAAGCATTACTTAAGCCGATAATGCATACCCGTAATCAAGTTCTCAAGCTCATGAATGTCTTCTCCATAATTTGCATCGTTTAAATCACTTGAGCCGGTTTGATTCGCCGACGAATTTTGCAGTGTCGAAAGCAATTTGTCATGGTCTCTTGTTGCACATTTACTTTCCAAACTGAGACGGACAGCTTCTGAAACATTAATCTTTTCCGGGGAAGAAATGTCCAACTCAGAGTAAAATCCATTTTTGGTACTCCACTGTGAGACATTTCTATTTTTGGTACTCTAGAGTGGTCGTATCCAATTGACGTACTAAATATCAATGACTATTTACAATTAAGGTACTAATTGCATTTAGAAGGTGGGATATGTCATTCACGCATGAGCGAATGTCAAATGTCGGGAGACAGACATGGAAAATCGATCGTTCGCAAAACATTGTGGACTTCGTCCCACTCACACTCGTCAAATTCTTCCATGTCATATTCTTTTTCGTACGATTTTTCATCATTTTTGTCTCGGTTGACCTTCAATTGATCAAATTAATGTAGAATTGGGGTTAAGATAATTATAATTTGGGACCGATTGGCATGTCCGCCTTCTAATTTACAATTAGTACCTTAATTGTAATTGGTCATTAATATCTAGTACTTCAATTGGACACGACCACTCTAGAGTACCAATATTGAAAATGTCTCACACTGGAGTACCAAAAATGAATTTTACTCGTCCAACTCATAACCTTTCAAAATCATACGGTAAGACCTTTTGCGGTAGTATATTTTTAAGGCTCTAATTATCTAGCTCACATGGACTTGGAAATTTAAAAGTCATACGTAAAACCTCTTTTAAATTAATAAATTATTAATTTATCGATATAATAAAATATCATTAAATTAATAAAATATCTCAATCCCAACATTATTAACTTATGGAGGTTCTACTGGAATTGGAACAAAGCCCATTTACTTCCAACTGGTCATTTCAAATTGGGCCCAATAGTCCCATCCATATAAAACAAAATCCAATAACTCTCTCTCTCTCTCTCTCCCAGTCCCATCTGGATATCTTCGTTCTTGGGAAAATTCCGGATAACTAATTACACGAGAGGCTGCTCGAACTCTGTAATCGATTATTTTCAGGTAAACCTTATCCATTTTCCGACGTAATTCTCTCTCTGCTTCTCATCTCGTGCTGAACATAATAATTATGCTATCCTGTTTTTTCGCGTTGTATTATCAGCTTAATTCGATTGCAGACTTGCAGTTTAGCTCAAAGATTCTTTTTTTCTAGTCTTTCCTTGTTCAGATGTGATTTTGGAGCTGTGTAGTAAATTGAATTATTTAACTGTTAACTTAATCCAGTCTCAAATGATACAACACACGAAAGCTTAGTGAGAGTGAGCAAATTATTGATTAGAAAACAGAAAGATAATATTTTGCATTTCTCCTTGTGATTTTGGAGCTGCCTTGATCCCTGATAAATTGAAACCATTCTAAAACGTTTTGTTCTAAAGACAACTGCAGAATTTGAAAGCAGAAAGATGTTATCTTTCCTTGTTAATATGGGTTTCTAAAGCTGCCTTGATTCCTAGTAAATTGAGTATGTAGGCTACTGTGTAACCCAGTCTTGTTGATACTATTAGTGTATTACTGATATATATGATTCGTAGGAAAGCTTAGTGAGAGCAAGCAATCTACGGAATAGTAAGCAGAAAATTGCTAGTAGGTGTGTGAGTTTTGCTTCTCAGATATGGAGATTGTGACTATGCTGAACACTAACTAATGCATCATAAACTTTGGAGTAGAGTATAATTTTACCATTGCCTTATTCTTTTTCGCGTTTTTACTCTGAACATTTGGATTTGATTACAACATAGTTCGGCACTAGATTTTAGTCCCAATACCAGTTATTTTGTCTAATTCTGTATTTTGGTAGATCTATCCCCACTGCAGTTGATTTTGGAGCTTCCTTGATGTCGTAACTTCAAGTTTTAGACGGCTGTTAATTTGGAACCACTATAGGTCTAGCCGTCTAGGATATGCTGTTGATACTACCTTGATATGGCATATGCAAGCTATATTGAGAAAAGTACACAATAGAGAGCAGAAATATGCTGCTAATAGGTGTTTTTTTGGCATCTTGCTTGCTTGGTTGTGTGACTTGCTGTTGGGTTTTAATGATTCTATCTTTTAACAACAGCTGGTGGAGATAAAGAGACTATATGGGCAAAGACTAACAATTGATCAGCAAGTTTAGATAGGAGCAGTTTTCACTGCCAGAGATTTCATTTCGCGTTCGTAGTATTCTCTTAATAACATGGGGACCCCAGAGACATCTAGGGAACCATGCCCTGATCGTATCCTTGATGATATTGGTGGAGCATTTAGCATGGGTGCTGTTGGTGGTGCAGCTTTCCATTTCTTGAAAGGGGTTTATAACTCACCTAAAGGTGAGCGTTTCACTGGTGGTTCTCAGGCTGTTCGAATGAATGCTCCTCGAGTTGGGGGTAGCTTTGCTGTGTGGGGTGGACTGTTTTCAACCTTTGATTGCACAATGGTTTATCTTCGCCAAAAGGAGGATCCGTGGAACTCTATCATTGCTGGTGCAGCTACTGGAGGGTTTCTGCAGATGCGTCAGGGTCTAGGTGCTGCTTCACGCTCTGCAGCATTTGGTGGTGTATTACTTGCTCTGATTGAGGGTGCTGGGATTATGTTGAATAAAGTTATGGCTGCACCGCAAAACATTCCTATGGAGGAGCCGTTACCTAACACGCCTGGTCTTCCTGGATATCCAATGGGGCAATTGCCTCGTAATGCGCAAGTAAATGTTGATGACCCAGGAACCCCATCTTCTTCTTCCTCGTCCTCTTCATGGTTTGGAGGCATGTTTGGTGGTGGGAAGACTGATGAGACTGGTACAAATGATTCAAACAAGACGCAGGTTTTGGAGGGCTTTGATGCACCTACCCCACCATCATTTGAGTACAAGTAATAAAACCAATGCACAACTTGGTAAGTGATGTATCAACTTTCTATATAGCATTTTGGTCGAAATTTAGGTCTTCTGATATTTTGGATTTTACTGTTGGTGACTCTTGATAGGAGTTGGGGGATTATGGAATTGATGAAACAGTATAGATACTAGTTCTATTTTTTAAATTAATAATATCAATAAATATGACATGGAAAAGCAATCCCCTGGAAATTCTTCCACACGGATCATATACATTTACCATAATCAAGGTCTTGTGTGTTGATGTCTATACCCTCTGATTGGAAGTGTAGCAAGCAGCAAGTATATATCGTTCAAGCTTCTAACTTGTTGGTTTGACGACATATGCTATTGCTGTTATCTTATCATGGCGGGCCATTCTAAATATTTCGTGCCACCCCTCTCGTTGGGGATCTTATGATAATACAAATAGCATTATAGCAGAAACCGTTTCAAAATTGATTAAAGTTTTGAACTACAGCTATTTCTTCTCTGTAATGCCAAGCACATATGGTGTTATGACTCTGTGCCCTTAGAAACTAATGGAATGAAATTGTGAAGTTTTTATCAGAACTACTTTCCAGCATAAGCATCTATTTGCTCCTACATCGTTGTTTTACTCTAAAGTGGGATCGTCAATATTTGTTGATTCTTTGAAATCGTTTTGCAGGTAGCAGGCTAGCAGCTGCTTGGTAGCATCGGACAAGGCCTCTACCCTTTCTTTAGACCAGGGACAAGAGAACAGGAATTCTAATAAACTTAAAGCTCGATAGAGTTCACTGATTTTGGGTTGCTTTGTCTGGGATTTATATCAGCATTTTTGTATACGTGGTATGCCCCCCGAACATTCGCCTCATGGATAAGAACTCTGGCTTCAATACTAGCAATATGGAGTTGTAGTGGCGCTACATAGCTCTCAAATATCGTAAAACTGTATGGTTGTCATCAACAAGAAAATATGTTGTATTTTGGCCTCTGGTTTCATGCCTATAGTGTTTGTACATGGTATAAGTATTTAAGTTATTATATTGATGATTATCATCTTTTGAGAAAATAGCCATAGCATAAACTCTGTCCAACCGATATTAAGCCAAAACGTCAAGAACTTAAGTTCAGAAAATCAAGTTAAAAACACCTAAAATTTACTTAACTCAAGGTTTTAATTCTATACCAATCACTCCCTAACCATTCCATGAAGGAGGCAAGCAAGGAAAGCGGAATCGAATGAACTCTTGTTAAGGTTTTGATGTCGAATTTCCTGAACTATGATACTACCATGTTGTTGACTCTGCATGTTGAAAGGAAAATGAAGGAAAATAACATTCTTCTGCAAGGTATAGCATGAGGAAAAAATCAAACTTGTTCGACATTGTTTTGCGAGGTTCAACTACTCTCGAATTTGAGACCTCAAGATAAGCAATATGCCAAGTGATATCCCCATAATTTAATAAAATCTGGATAATAGATTGAACGTATGGCCTATCTTCAATAGTAGAAAGCAGAAAACTAGCCATTTCTTTTTCCAATAACATAATGGATGATGTTTATCAACCAAAGACTAATGATAAGTGCTTTTTGTGACAATACTAAATAACGTTTTAATTCTGATCATACAATTCAGAATCCAGCGACCCAATTGGCCAATTTTCCATGAATCTGTTTTGCGCGAGACTCCTATATATAGGAGAGTCCCAAAAATTTCCTTCAAACGTTAAAACTAGACAATTATACCTTTTTTCTCGACTTGGCTTCTGGTGGTTTTTCGCGGATCTTTTGACCCGGATTCATTAAAAACGGGTCAAGTAAAAACTAGACAATATAAAGTAAAAACTAGACAATATAATGTAAATTTAATATCATGTAAAAACTAGAGAATTCCTTTCATAAACTAGACAATATAAAGTAAAAATTAATTGAGTGAGTAAATTTCTGGACAAGTAATAAAACTAGACAATTCATTTACAAAACTAGACAATTCAGTTACAAAACTTGAGAATCTTTTTCAAACTTGAGAATCTTTTTCACCAGCAGCTTTCTTTGCTTCTATCTTTTTCAACTTTTCGTTCTCCTTCATTTGCTTTATCGCATCTTCTTTGTTAAATGATGAACCTTCGTCAAAATATCAGATCTCAAACCATTTGCATCAGCAAGAATAAGAGCTGAGCAAATTTCAACACGAAGGAATTTCCTACGATTCACCTATACACAAAACCAAAATAAAAGCTCATAAAAAATTATGCAAGAAGTTCACAATTTATCTACAAACTTAGGGAAAAAATTTATCTAAAAACATAATAAACTAGTACATACTTGCATTAGATCCTTGCAAGGAAAAGAAGTTCCTTGGAACAGCTCCATATGCTTGATCAGAAAAACACAACAGTCAGAGGTACTAAGATTACCAGTCCAATCAACACATATTAAAAACTATACAGTTTATATGAAAAACTAGACAATACATACTAAAAACTAGACAGTTCAACACAACTGCACAACAGAAAGGTATAACATGAAAAACTAGACAAATATTGTTAAAAACTAGACCATACGTGTAAAAAGCTAAAACATAAGGTATTTACATAAAAACTAAACAATATATGTTAAAAACTAGACAATTTCACACAAAAAGCTGTAAAAACATTAAAAAGTAGACAATATATATATGTTAAAAACTAGACAATTTCATACAAAACATTCAGAAAACCCAAACAAACAACAAATCCCCACAAAAAACATATACAGTGTACACAACCACATAGCAAATCTAAAAATCATAAAAATTAGATGATACATGTTAAAAACTAGACAATACATACTAGACCATTTAAGAAAAAATTAGACAATTTATAGTAAAACATAGACAATTTATACAAAAAACTACACCAGCAACAACGAACAATATAGACAATTTCTACTAAAACATAGACCATTTATACAAAAAACTAGACAGTATATAGTAAAACATAGACAAATTATACGAAAACTAAACCAGCAACAACGAACAACATAGACAATTTATACTAAAACATAGACCATCTATACAAAAAACTAAACAATATACAACGCATCTATCTTTTCACAATAAACCAACAACAAACAGAATTGAAGCCCATAGAATTGAAGCAGTTACTCGCATTGACAGTAAAGTACACAACAATCAGAACGAAATTAGCTCATCAGACTCAAAAAGGAAAATGAAAAGAAAGTGGTGATTACGTAATAACAATCAGAACAAGTAAATCAAGTCAAGTAAAGTCTATGAATAGAATTGAAGTAGTTTGTGGAATCGAGAGGAGGAAATTCATGAATGCAGGTTGAAGGTGAAGATAATAAATAACAAATATAATACCTGAATTTAACACAAACAAACGGTTTGAGTTTGTTGTTGAATTCAGCTCAGCTCAGAGCATTTCATCAACACGAACACACAGCTTAACATTCCATCACAAATCACAATTGCAAGCATCACGAAGCCGATTCCAGCGAACAATGGCGACGTGTGGCGTTCGGCAAGCCAGAAGCTCTCAAAGAAATCTGCAATCTCACCGACGTCGGATCGATGACCAATGCTCCGATTTGAAATCTACAATCTCACAGTCTCCTCCATGAATGAATGCTCCGATCTCAATCGCCGGCTCACAAATCTCATGTCTTCTCATGGTCTCAATCCTCCAGATCTCTTCATTCTATCAACACAAATTTGTGGATTGCTGATTTCGCCATGAATATGATTTTAGAGAGAGAAAGATGAAGGTAGGGTTTGATGCTTGAATGAGACTAGAAATAATGAATGAAATAAGAAAAGGAAAGGGGTTAAAAGGATTTTATACTCCACCCATATCCGAAAATAAAAAATCCGCTAGACCCGGATCCATATTTGTAAATACCCGACTCGCGAGACTGGATCCGTGAAAATGAACAAACCATTAAACCTAGACATTTTGAGTTAAAACATAGGGGTCTCTCTGGACTCTCCAAATGTAGTAGTACTTTTATGAGACCAAGTAATTTCTCATTCAATAAGAAATACAGAAAAAGAAAATCCATCACTTCCTCTCCTTTCCTAGAGATAAATATACACTTGCTTTTCCAGTTTTAGTCATCATTTGCGATTGGTACAAAATCTGTAATGCACCCGACCTAAGATTCGATCGTGATAATGAGAACTCTACTAGTAATATGCTATAAGGATTTTTCTACCCTACAACATATAGTGGTTTAGTTACTTCTAGTACGCGAGTCTATGATGTAAAAAGAAGAGGAAATCCAAACTAGAGTGGTTAACAATAATTAAATCATATCCTTAACCATTTAATGGTAAAAGCAGACATACAATGGGTAAATTAATTACAATTTAACAAGAAGGTAGGTGGTTGAGAGGACATTAATTTATTTTCTCCGTAAGCTAGCAGGCCAGGCAGGCTACACTTGTCTCGCATGTATACTGTTCGGTCTTAATTATGAGCACCGATTAACTCATGTACTACTAGTTTGGTTTATAATTCAAGGTATAATTCTCCTTGAAAGACAAAAAAGGAAAAAAAAAAAGACCACCTTTTCTCTTTATGCTTTTCTTAAATTACAATGTTTGACCCTGCCTTTTGTTTGGAGTGGCTATAAAATTAAGCAGATTACTAATGAGCTGCATGGATAGTTTCTTGGCGTGATTTGTTTCAATACTAACTAGAAAGTAATTAAACAATGGTGAGATTTGTAGGTGAGAATTCTGAGCTTGGGGTATGTGAATCTGGACTGGAGATTCAGAAATCTGGAAATGAACCTGAGTTTGATGATGATGGAAAGCCCAGAAGAACAGGTATGAAATTTTTTTCCATGCGTGTTTCACTTGTTCTAGTACTTTTCTGCACATAACCAATTTAACATTTTGGCAACATTTTATCACTTAATTTGTATATTGAGTTTTCATATGTTGATACTTTTACTAGTTTTCTAATTCTGTCCTGATTGTTATATTTAAATGCAGGCCTATTCATCGAATTTAAATATTGAATCTAATTTGAAGTGAAATATTTCAAAAACATACAAGTAAATGTCTGGTTTTAAATGCTCAGGCTGTTAAAAGTTGATAGTGTAAAATAAGTGATTTTTTCAGTTATTCTGATCAAAAGTTCTATTAACTTACCTGTTAGCTATTGGACTAGGAGATAGTAATAGCTAGGAGATGCAGGAGGCACTAGTATGATAGGGGCTGACCCAGGATTTGAAGTTTGGGGGGCCAAATTATATATATGAGATTATTTCGGAGGTTTGGAGTCGAACTAATGAAGTATCAAAAAATATTACCTAAATTTTCTTTTACAAATTTTAGGGGGACGAACGCCCCTATGCCCCTCCTAGGTCCGCCCTGGAATCTGATACATGTCTATTTCAGGGTAATGGCACATTTAGAAGTGAAACTATTGTGTTGTTATGTCACATGTCCATTAAATTACTACTACCGTTCATTAGCATGAACTCAATAACTTGCCCGTAGCTGTATTCTATTGATCCAAGTTAATCCTGATTCTTGATGTCATGTTTAGGCAACATCTGGACAGCAAGTGCACACATAATTACTGCAATAATAGGTTCTTGGGTACTCTCCCTGGCTTGGGGTGTCGCGCAGCTAGGTTGGCTCACAGGTGTTGCTACTCTCGTGACATTTTCTGCTATTACATTGTACACTTCTAGCCTCTTGGCAGACTGTTACCGGTGTCCTGTTACTGGAAAATGTAACCACACGTACAAAGAAGTCGTGCGAAGCAACCTAGGTAGATTCTGGTCTTTTTCTTAGGTTGAATTTACTAATATTTTGACCTCATTTTTCAATGGTACTGATGTAGGGTAAATCTGGTTAAGTCAAAATGCCAAGGTTAAGGTCGAGGTAAATCGTACTAAGTCGTAGAACCGTTCGATTCGCCTTAAGTCGTTGTGTTTAGACCATCATATAAATCGTGATAGAGCGGATCGAATAAAAACATGATAATATGACAATGACACAAGGATTACGTGGTTCGGCCAATGTGCCTACATCCACGGGAGTAACATGGTAATCTTTATTGATAGTGTTTAGTACAAGTATCGTAAGAGTCGATAGTCGATCTCTTATTGTGTTATGATGTTCCGAGTGTAGAAGTCCGAGTGTGGAAGTCCGTTGGTACTTGGAAGGTTCCGTCGGTACTTGGAAGGGTCCGTCGGTACTTCGGGAGTCCGAGTGTAGAAGTCCGTCAGTACTTGGAAGGGTCGTCGCCGAGAGAGAGAGAGGAGGGATAGCCGAAGAGGACCGGGCTCGAACTGTAGAGGTTTAGAGGCCGGTCTCGCTGGACCTCTAAAGAGAGAAGTGTGGAGAAGTTCCCTCATATGAATATGAAGTGGATGAGCTCCTCCTATATAGGTGAAGGCTCTTTGAAGTGTTCCCTTGGAGTGACTGGATTAGTGTATTCATCCAAGTCATGGGCTTTAATGGACTTGGCCAAACTAAGTAGATGGCTTTGTGTTGGTAAAAGAATGGTTAAAGTAAAAAGGTGAATAGTTTTAAAACAAAGATAATAAATATTTCGATATTTTTAAAAGATATCTAATAAAACTATTTCTCGATATAAAATAGATAGATAAGTGAGAAATAAAGATAAATAATAGTTAATGTGTGTGTGTAAGTCAAATGTAAATAGTGTTAAATATAAGTAAAGGTATAATAATCTGGTATGGTACGTAATCCTCCAACTAATCCACTACTTCGAGATCGTAGACCAGAATTCACTAGAACATATAATTGAGTTCTCCGTACAATAATCCTATTCTAAGATTCTTAACAATTGGTTCCCAACCAAATGTTCCCCCTGAGTTGTTCCCCGGCTTTCACAGCCAAGTACTTCCTATACTCAGAAACCTTTGAGTTAATCCCTAGCTTCCCAAGCTAAGTACTTCCTATACTCAATAACCTTTGAGTTATTCCTTAGTTTCCCAAATCAAGTTCTTCCTATACTCCGGTAACCTTGGAGTTATTCCCTGATTTTTCAAACTAAGTACTTCCTGTACTCCAAGCCAGTTATGGTGTTGGTTTTGGTTTGAGTTGTCAGATGAGCGTCTTAATAACTTTTCAGTTAATCAGATAGCTCTGTGAACTAAGTTACTTAATACACTTTACAGCGTATGGTATCTTGTTCGATTTTACTGACCCAAGTCTTATGATATCTGTTCAAGAGAATGAATCTCAGATAGTTGATCTTTTGATTCAACTCCTTCACAGATAGCTTTGCTTGTTTAGGATCAGGCCACTTAGAACTTCAGTGCTTACTCAAGATCAAAAGCTTTGGTCGCAATAGAAAGCTTTGAGGATAAGTAAGTTGCTTTGAGAGAGTAAGATATTCAGAGATCGTGTGTCTAAGGTTCTGTGTTTTTTCTCAAGCTGTCTAAGTGTTGATATTTATAGATGAATTTGAGTGCCGTTTGAATAGTATCCGTTAGGCTCAAATTCAAACTATCGATATCTGTGTATAATCTTTAGTGAGTTTTTTTCTTCTCGAGTCGCTTTGCTTTTATTCAGACATCTCTGTCCGTGCATTAAATGCATTGTACTATACTTTTTGTTCTGTAGTGCCAACGGAACTATGCTTTGTATCAGAGACTAGTGTTATCTGATTCTTTGCACGTCCTTATCTTCATTCTTCAGATACCACTTGTGTTTATTGAAACAACTTTGTTTGCAAAATATATTTCTCTTTCAGAAACGTGGTTAAAGCTCAAGGTATCTGAGAGTAGATATCTGTGGACACTTTCCTTGTTTTCAGATATGTATCTTATTTCTCAGATATCTCTTTGTGACACAGTTTGTTTGAAACTATTCGTGTCTTTAAGATATCTGGCTAACGGATTCAGTAATCTTGTGCAGTTTTCTTCAAGTCTTCAATGTCGTTGAGCTTTCTGATTGGATGTCTTCTTCTTGGTCTTCTCTTCATAAAATAAAAATTACATTTTGAGACCTAACATCCTATACAAGATTAGCTAGACTATCATACTTAGTGGTTTTCCTCTTTTACAATGTTCAAGTGAACCAAGAGTACTAATCACCTTTCTGAGACTAAGATAAGTCATCATGTTGCTGATCAAAATCTAAACATATATTTCTAACAAAATATCTAACACTTTGGATTGTAGTCCAAAGGTTAGGAGCCCAAACGTTGAAGTATTAGAGGGTCGGCCTCTTGACTTAGGTGGAGTCGGACTCATTTGAAACCCGAATTCGGACCTCCTTTGGGATTCGGGGTAGGACATTAAATATTAGAACGTACTTAAGTCGCCTTAATCCGTCAATCCTTAGGTCAGACTTATTTGTACATATCATAAGTCCCCCAGTTTCCAAGTATCTTAGTAGAAGATAGTTGAGAAATTATAAGTGTGAAGTCTTTCATTGATGTGGCGTCAGACACTTTGGTTCCGAGGCTAGATGAGATGGATTTTCTTTGGGTATCCATATTTGATGTGGCGTCGGAATACTTTTACCATGGTGGTTTTGTTCAAATCACCCTTTTAGGAGTTAGTTCGGACTCTCTGGGTCCGACTTTACCAAGGTGGTTTTATTCACATCACCCTTTTAGGAGTTAGTTCGGACTCTATGGGTCCGACTTTAACAAGGTGGTTTTATTTGCATCACCCTTTTAGGAGTTAGCTCGGACTCTCTGGGTCCGGCTTTACCAAGGTGGTTTTATTCACATCACCTTTTTAGGAGTTAGCTCGGACTCTCTGGGTCCGGCTTTACCAAGGTGGTTTTATTCACACATCACCGTTTTTAGGAGTTAGCTCAGATTCTCTAGGCCCGGCTTTACCAAGGTGGTTTTTCTTTCTTCATCGTTTTAGGAAGAGCACTCGGCTCGAGGTTTCCACGATGGTTTTCTTTCTTCATCGTTTTAGGAAGAGCGCTTGGCTTTTTAGCTCGAGGTTTCCACGATGGGTGGACGAACACTTCTTCTCGATCAACTTGACTTCTTTTCTTGATGGAACATTTCGATGAACGTTTTTCTGAGGAAAGTTGTTCAACAAGTTCCCCTCGTCGGAATATTACTGACTATCCTCCCCCCAAGTACTTATTCCACTTTTTAAAGTGAAGTGAGGACTTTGAAGAATCAATCATAACTTGCCCGAGCCCTGGGTTTGCTCGTATAGCTTGAATGTTCATGACCTTTGTCGTAGGCGGCATTTGTTTTTCGGTTTGTGTAGCTCGGTGCTCTCAATTTTTGCCGGTCTTGAAAAATGAGGCGGAGCCCGAATATTTAACCGTCTTGAAAAATGAGGAGGAGCTTGGACTTTTCACCATCTTGAAAAATGAGGCGGAGCTCGAATTTTACGGATGGGGTAGAGCTCGACTTTTGACCTTCTTGAAAAATGAGGCGGAGCTCGGATTTTTCACCATCTTGAAAAATGAGGCAAGGCTCGAATTTTACGGATGGGGTGGAGCTCGACTTTTGACCTTCTTGAAAAATGAGGTGGAGCTCGGATTTTTCACCATCTTGAAAAATGAAACGGAGCTCGACTTTTACGGATGGGGCGGAGCTCGACTTTTGACCTTCTTGAAAAATGAGGTGGAGCTCGGATTTTTCACCATCTTGAAAAATGAGACGGAGCTCGACTTTTGACCTTTTTGAAAAATGAGGCGGAGCTCGGATTTTTCACCATCTTGAAAAATGAGGCGAGGCTTGACTTTTACGGATGGGGCGGAGCTTGAAGACTTGATGAATTGGACCGTATATGAGTTTGAGTTTATTGGCCCATGGGCTTTTAGGGTTCAACACATTTGATCACACATATATAAATGCCATACACTCCTCCTTGTAGAACTCAAAATCTCAGCCTCCAATTTGTCTCGGTCTCCAATTTACAAATCAGCTCCAAAATAAATATAATTAATTAGCATAAGTAAGGTGTAGTAGGACTTCCTACAATTTTCATCTCCTTGCACAATTTCGAAAGAGCAGCTTCAAAACAAATTCCTGAAATAATATGCCTTGGTGGTCCCAAACTCCAATGAATGGCGGATCTTTTGAAATATCAGTCTCGAAATCAAGCTTAGTGTCGACCTCCTCCCCTTTTCAATCTCGAACCTCGGTCAACCTTGGTCCAATTTCTGCCTCAGTTTCTCAAAGTCGGCCTCAATCTCAGAAAATAGCAGTGACGGTCTCAAACTCAGTCTCGGACTTAATATACCTCCGAGCTCAGCCCCTTTTCAGATCACGAATCCCATAAAATGGCAGCCTCCAAGCTGCCTCTATCTCGGTCCTTCTCGTCTCGGATCTTAATGACAAGCTTCGGAATTTGGTCGTCATCAGTTTAATCAACAAAGCAAATCGGAAATTGGAGTAACAGATCTCGAAAATCGGAAATGGCGAATCTCGACCTCCAATTCTCTCGGACCTTCCTGCTCCAATGGCCTCTTCTCGTGAACAGTAAACCCTTGTCGGTCTAAATGGCGAATCTGTCTCTCTCTCGGTCACAAATCTCAACGTCGGCCTCTTCACGAAAATGTCAGTCTCGATCTCTCAAAGTTAGATCTCGGATCGAAGTGAATTCCAAGCTCAAATCTCGGGCTCCGAAATCAAGCTCCAACTCGGATCTCGGCCCCGAACCGAAAGTCAGCGCCGCTCTCCATGGTCCTTCAATCTAGGCCCTTCATTCAAGTCTCTGTCATATCTTGAAAAAATGGACGGATGAAAAAGTCCGAGCTTCATATTCTAAATGGGTCCGACCCGCAACTCCAGATCCGGCAAAAGATTGGTCCGAGACTCAGCTTGGATTTGGCGCCCAATATATCAAATCCGACATGTCAGTGGCAGTGGCAAAGTCTCACACCAGCTATGTTAAATGAAGCTTCTGTGTATACTTGAGATCAATTCTTTTTACTAGTTCGACCGGGGGTATGTCCTCGTGTAATTTTTGTAATGTGTCTAGCCGTCTGAAAGTTCTAGCTTTGGATTTATTTCTTGATTGGTTATCCCCTCGACCTGTGAGGGGGATTGGATCGATACTTTTATTGATCAGAGATGACCGCCACTATGAATGCTTTTGCACTTAAAGATATTTTCATGACTTTCGATCATATGCTCATTGTTAATATTTACTCTGTGTTTCGGACTCTATTTTTTCGATCTTGCTAGTGCTTGCACTTTGCACAATTTTAGTCTTGCTTTGTCTCCATCTCATCGAGTCGTCTAGGACTTTTGGGTCATAGACACTTTAAGTTGTCTTCTTCTTGTTGAGTATTTAGTCGTCAAGGACTCTCGGGGTCCTAGACGCTTTGAGTTGTCTTCTTCATCTCATTGAGTTGTCTAGGAGCTCGGGGTCCTAGATACTTTGAGATGTCTTCTTTTTTCATTCCAGGGTTGGCTCTTCAGAGGAGGACATCTTGTAGGAGTTGAGTTTGTCACCTGTTTGAACCGAAGGAGGAATGTCACTCCGCCCTGGGTAGTGGTCCGAAGTGGAGAGGGGGGCCTCGTTCCCATCTCTCTCATAGTGTTTGAAAATGATTTAGTTTTCATCGATTGGTCCGACTTCGAAAAAAGATTGGGTTCGGACCTGCTGGTTAGAGGTACCGACGTCGGATGCTGCTGGCCTTAGACTTGTAGTGGCGGTGCCATGACTTTTCGTCCCGATTCCCACAGACGGCACCAATATGATGTAGGGTAAATATGGTTAAGTCAAAATTCCAAGGTTAAGGTTGAGGTAAATCGTAGGACCGTTCGATTCGCCTTAAGTCGTTGTGTTTAGACCATCATATAAATCGTGATAGAGCGGATCGAATAAAAACATGATAATATGACAATGACACAAGGATTACGTGGTTCGGCCAATGTGCCTACATCCACGGGGTAACATGGTAATCTTTAATGATAGTGTTTAGTACAAGTATCGTAAGAGTCGATAGTCGATCTCTTATTGTGTTATGATGTTCCGAGTGTAGAAGTCCGAGTGTGGAAGTCCGTTGGTACTTGGAAGGTTCCGTCGGTACTTGGAAGGGTCCGTCGGTGCCGGAGTCCGAAGTAGAAGTCGAGATTGGAAGATTTCCAAGGGTCCGATGGATGAGAGAGAGGAGAGAGGGGATGGTTTAAGAGGCTCGACCTCAACGTGGTTTTAGAGGCCGACGAGCCGCTCTAAACTTAGAGAGTGAAGTGTGGAGAAGTTCATTCCCCCCTCCTACGAAGAGTGGATGAGCTCATATATATAGGTGAAGGCTCTTTGAAGTGTTCCCTTGGATGAGTGACAAGTGTACGGTCCAGATTCATCCAAGCTTGGGCTTATGGGCTCTTAATGGACTTGGCCCAATTAAGTAGATGGCTTTGGATTGTAGTCCAAATGTTGAAGAATTAGAGGGTCGGCCTCTTGACTTTGGTGGACTCGGACTCATTTGAAACCCGGGTTCGGACCTCCTTTGGGATTCGGGGTAGGACATTAAATATTAGAACGTACTTAAGTCGCCTTAATCCGTCAATCCTTAGGTCAGACTTATTTGTACATATCACAAGTCCCCCAATTTCCAAGTATCTTAGTAGAAGATAGTTGAGAAATTATAAGTGTGAAGTCTTTCATTGATGTGGCGTCAGACACTTTGGTTCCGAGGCTAGATGAGATGGATTTTCTTTGGGTATCCATATTTGATGTGGCGTCGGAATACTTTTACCATGGTGGTTTTGTTCAAATCACCCTTTTAGGAGTTAGTTCGGACTCTCTGGGTCCGACTTTACCAAGGTGGTTTTATTCACATCACCCTTTTAGGAGTTAGTTCGGACTCTCTGGGTCCGACTTTACCAAGGTGGTTTTATTCACATCACCCTTTTAGGAGTTAGTTCGGACTCTATGGGTCCGACTTTACCAAAGTGGTTTTATTCACATCACCCTTTTAGGAGTTAGCTAGGACTATCTGGGTCCGGCTTTACCAATGTGGTTTTATTCACATCACCTTTTTAGGAGTTAGCTCGGACTCTCTGGGTCCGGCTTTACCAAGGTGGTTTTATTCACACATCACCGTTTTTAGGAGTTAGCTCAGACTCTCTAGGTCCGGCTTTACCAAGGTGGTTTCTTTCTTCATCGTTTTTGGAAGAGCACTCGGCTCGAGGTTTCCACGATGGTTTTCTTTCTTCATCGTTTTAGGAAGAGCGCTCGGCTTTTTAGCTCGAGGTTTCCACGATGGGTGGACGAACACTTCTTCTCGATCAGCTTGACTTCTTTTCTTGAAGGAACATTTCGATGATCGTTTTTCTGAGGAAAGTTGTTCAACAAGTTCCCCTCGTCGGAATATTACTGACTATCCTCCCCCCAAGTGCTTATTCCACTTTTTAAAGTGAAGTGAGGACTTTGAAGAATCAATCATAACTTGTCCGAGGCCTGGGTTTGCTCGTATAGCTTGAATGATCATGACCTTTGTCGTAGGCGGCATTTGTTTTTCGGTTTGTGTAGCTCGGTGCTCTCAATTTTTGCCGGTCTTGAAAAATGAGGCGGAGCCCGAATATTTCACCGTCTTGAAAAATGAGGCGGAGCTTGGACCTTTCACCATCTTGAAAAATGAGGCGGAGCTCGAATTTTACGGATGGGGCGGAGCTCGACTTTTGACCTTCTTGAAAAATGAGGCGGAGCTCGGATTTTTCACCATCTTGAAAAATGAGGCGAGGCTCGAATTTTACGGATGAGGCTATGGGATTCTGGCCTCTCACAGTGTTTTTTCCAATAGAAATGTACATTTCCAGGAATAAAATCGAACGATGGTTGTGGAGGTGGCTTGGCCTTGAGCTCTTAAACGCCACTTCCTTGCTCGTGTCCATTACGGCGGCATGTGGTTCGGTACAGGGACTCGGACAGGGTCCGAAAGATTACAAGCCCTTCAAAGTCGAGGACTAGCCCCTAAAGAGGAGAGACTCTTGGAGTCTTGGGACTGAGGTTTTCTTGCTGTTGTGCTTAGTTTCATAATAGTGAATTAGTGATTAGCAAATTATCTACATGTGCCAAAAATAAAAAGAAATGAAACTTAGCAACTTCTATGCACAATTTTAGAAAGTTGAGGACCTGGCCAATTATGCAACTGACCCATAAAAATAAAACCACGTAAGCACTGCTTCATTGCAATTTTATACTAGTTGGGAGAACAATACATCCCAAGCTACCTTAGAGTAAGTTTACTTTTGGGTAAAAAAGATCATCCTTACTTGAACTATCAAATTCAAGAAATGGTCGATTGAGGTTGTATCCAAATGACATTTGACATTTCTATCCAATTCAAAACTAGCTAACTTACTAACTTAGCAAATTATCAGCAAATTATCATCAACTAAGTTACTTATTCTTCTAACCCATCTTAATCCTATCTCCCAAGGCAAATGGAGTTACAGCCAGCTACCTTCTCTAGTACGGATAAGGCTCGTTTACCATGAACTTTTCAGCTAGGTTTTCAGCTCCATAAGCTTTTCTTGACCATTGACTAATAAAAAGCTCGTTACGTGAACGCGCAGCTTCTTAAATCACTAACTTTAAAAAAAGCTTCTTCTTATCTTTTTCATTCCGAAAATATCTATGACATAAATTAAAAAAGAAGGAAAAACCACCTATTTAGAGTATTATTTACTTTGTCGTTTTATTCTGTGTTCCATCCGCATCTCTTTAAAATGCATACATGTAGTACACAACAATTACTGATTTTTTTTCCTTACTAAGTTAGAATGCTCAACAAATATTTATTTTAACTTCTGATAATTTTTAATGATGTTATTAAAGTGGCGGTAGAAAGTACATTGAATAATATTAGAATAATTAGACAAAAATGTAATGTACTATTATTTAAAAAAATATAGACTAATAATACGATGAGAAAGGTTAAAGAAAATAAAAATAAGAGTAATGCCCTTTTATGTCATTTTACAAAATACCAGTTAACTTATCAGCTAATTTGCTAAACATCTACATTAAAATCAATTTTTCAAAGAATTTAAATCACTAACTTATCGTTTACTACTACCTAATCACTAACCATTTTTTCAACTTTTGTTTTGATGACCATAAATGTCCATTGTTTCCTTCCATCACTACAAGCTAGCTTATAAATTCGATTGTCGTCATTACTTGTAAAGTTTCATTTTTTCTTTTCAATTTTCCTTTTTGGTTGGTAGATGTAAGTCCATCCATGTGAGTAGTGACACGAATATATGGTCCATGAACTCTTGAGCTGCTCTAAAAAATAATATGAACTCCTGTACTAACATGTGTACTTCTTAATCTAATTTGTTTTCGCTCATATGGAATGGAGGTTGTAAACTATCTAGGTTTACATAAGTTTGGTTTGGTAGTATTATGCATGGCTTCGAGCTTGAACTCGGGTTGACATGAGTTTCAAATTTTGAACTCGAATTTAGCTTGAGCTTGACAAACTTTGTTTTTTGAGTCGAGCTGGCTCACTTGTAAAATCGAATACTTGACACTCGAAATCTTGAATTTACCTCGACCTGTAAACTTGAAAAAGTTACTGATTTTATGTTTTTACATACTCAAAGATATATATAAATTATTATTAATAAATATATAAATATTCAAGTGGTTCATTTTTCCAACCCAGCACACAAATATTTGAAATCGGCTTAATGACTTATTGAGTTACTATAATTTATATTCAGATTCGAATTAATCGAGTTTGAGTTACTCGAAAACAACTCAACTCGTTTGCAGCCTAGTGCGAATAACGAAAAATTTCACAATTGGTCACTCGTTATAAATTTGTACTAGACCAATCACATGTAATGTTGTAGATTTATAAAAAAAAGTTTATATTGTTTTTTATGAGTAGTGTTATAATTGGGAAAAATATTACAAACTGATTGGCTTAGAATTCTCACTCAATTTCTTCCCACATTTAATTGAGTCCAAACTCAACTAACTTTCCCCAATCTCTCTCAATGCTTTTTGTTTGTATTTTAGGCTCTGTTCTCTTCAACTGCAATTTTCTGAACTGAACTAACTGTAGTATAAAATATAACCAAGAATCGAATCGAATCGAATGAGTTTTCAACAAGAAATGTAGCCTTACTCTCAATTTATTCAACTCTATACCAAACACAAATTTTAATAATTCAATTAAAATTTAGTTACTATTCATCGATTCACTTCAATTAAAATGGACTCAATAAAAATTTCGATCCAAACAACCCGTTAACAGGCTGATTGGCATAGAATTATGCCTCCATTATAATTGAGAGAAGCTTACCGTCCTATTTGGATTGTCATTTTAATTGATCAAAATAGTTTCCAAACTTAATTGAGTGCAACTCAATTATTTTTTTTTGCTTCACAACAAACATACAAAGCCCTATAAAATTTTAATTTTATACCAAACACAAATTTTCACAACTCAATTAAAATTTAGTTATTATTTATCAGTTATACCTCAATTAAAATGGTCTCAATTAAACTCTGATGTGTTATAGTTGAAGTTAAAATAAACGTTTTAATACTTGAAAGGGTAGAAATAAAGAAAAAAGGAGAAAAACATGTCACTTTGTTGTTGCTGCCAAACTTCCAGATGTGTAAAAAAAAACTTAATAATATGCATTCAAAAGTCTCATATAGGATGTGACATTGTGACATATGTGACAATGAACCCAAGTTCCTAACCAAAACATTCTTGGATGCAATCAATCATACAACCACTTATAGCACAAGCGAGTTAATTATGTAATCTCATTTTATAACTTTCGTTATACAGATGTAAAATGTATGTGTGTTAACATAATTTTAAAAATTAAACCCTAAATTAATAAGTCCACGTCATGTTATTAAGTAAAAATACTATTTCCAACGAGGCACCCACATTTTTTTCAGTGCGACACTAGTGTCAAATAATGTTCGACTTTTCAATGGAAGGAGTGAGATTCTATTTCAAAATTACAAAATCCAGGCCCGACCCTGGCCCATGCGGGCTCCATTTTTTCTGCGGCCCACTAGCCAATCTAAGTATATAGGGGGGAAATCATCGACTCTTTTTCTAATTTTCTATATGGGATCGTGATGATTAATAATAACTTAAATTCCTCAAAAAAAAATTACAATGTCACATATATTAAAGAGTTTGAGTTGTCAGTTTAACGAGTTTGATAAGTTGTAATTTTAATTATTATTGATTGTTTGATTTGATGAATGTAATAATAATAATAATAATAACTAGAACGTGCGAACACTACGCGTGTTATTGTAACATTTAATTACAAATAATAGAAAAACTATATGAAGGTAAGTAATATCGTTGATTCTGATAATGAATTATTTTTTTTCGAGTTGAATTAGGCTTTGGGTTAGTGCGAATTGATTTGTTTCAATTTAATTAAAGAAGATGGAGAAGAAATATTGGTTATCGTTGTTTTTTATTTAATGATGAACTGATTTTGTTGTGGTTGAATTAATTAGGGATTTGAATTTAATTGGAGAAGACATATTGAGTTTTTTTAATGATGAATTGATCATGTTGAGGTTGATTTAGGACTTAGAATTTAATTGCTGAAGACAAATTGAATTTTTTTTAATGGTGAATTGATTTTGTTGGAGTTTCATTAGGGTTTAGAATTAGAATGAATAAAACATATTGGTTTTTTTTTTGTAATTAACGCCTAATTTACTTATATATTACGAATCAATCCAATTTAACTTAAATTAAGTACTCAATTGCACAATTCCAATAGCTGTCCACTTATATATATACTGTAATAATAATAGGAAATACCTTAGTTGACCAATTTAAAAGGGTATTGATTCAACAAACAAGGACTCTTAAAATATTAACTATATTTGAGGTAAACTAAGTAATAAAGTGATAAAATGTCAAAACCTTAGGAATTTTAAAATGCTATGGCCTACTAAAGTTTAATCCTATACTTGGAGACTCCATAAAAAATGTTAAAGATAGGGAGTGTGTATACCTTTTTGAAGAGTAAAATATGTGGGCCCATATACAAATTTTGTGGTTTTATGCATAAAATAAAAGTCCTATTGTTGTGTAAAATATATAAGAGTCCGTCTTGCGAAAGACCCCTATATATAGGAAAGTCCCGAAAGTCCCCTTCAAATGTTAAAACTAGACATGTATACATTTTTTCTCGACTTGATTTTTTTATGGTTTTTCGCGGATCTTTTGACCCGGATTCATTAAAAACGGGTCAAGTATAATGTAATAACTAGACAATACAATGTAAAAACTAGATCACTGAGTAAATTTCTGGATAAGTAATAAAACTAGACAATTCATTTACAAAACTAGACAATTCAGTTACAAAACTAGACAATATCATCATCAATTCAAAAATACTAATTTTTCTTCGATTGTTTTAGTTTTTTCAAAGCATTCTTCTTCAAATCATCCAATACACTCTCTTCAAAATCATCATCATAATAAGGTCTCTTATATCAAGGAAAAGGAGTTCCTTGGACCAGCTCCATATGCTTCATCGAAAAAACACCACAGTCAAAAGTTCCAAATTTACCAAGTCCAATCAAGCTTCACAATTTATACAAAAAAAAAAAAAAAAAAAAAAAACCATTGAACATTTATACAAAAACTAGAAAATTTCTCTCATAAACTAGACAATATAATGTAAAAACTTGAGAATTCCTCTCATGAACTAAACAGTATAGTGCAAAAACTAAATATAGACAATTATGTTCATGTTTGATCATAAAACTAGACAATATACACTAAAAACTAGACAATATCTCGTAAAAACTAGACAAATATGTTGAGCTCAGTTAGTAAATTTGATTTGAAGGTGAAGGTGAAAATGTAAAAACTAGAGAATTCCTAAATATAATGTAAAAACTAGAAAATTTCTCGCATAAACTAGACAATATAATGTAAAAACTAAACAATATAATGTAAAAACTAGACAATATAGACAATTATGTTCATGTTTGATGATAAAACTAGACAATATTTCGTAAAAACTAGATAATATCCTCTAAAAACTAGACAAAACTTCCTATATAATTATGTTCATGTTTGATGATAAAACTAGACAATATTTTTTAAAAACTAGACAATATCCTCTAAAAACTAGACAAAACTTCTGACACAATTATGTTCATGTTTGATAATAAAACTAGACAATATTTCGTAAAAACTAGACAATATCCTCTAAAAACTAGACAAAACTTCTTAGACAATTATGTTCATGTTTGATAATAAAACTAGACAATATTTCCTAAAAACTAGACAATATCCTCTAAAAACTAGACAAAACTTCATAGACAATTATGTTCATGTTTGATAATGAAACTAGGCAGTATTTCCTAAAAACTAGACAATATCCTCTAAAAATTAGACAAAATTTCTAGACAATTATGTTCATGTTTGATAATAAAACTAGACAATATTTCGTAAAAACAAGACAATATCCTCTAAAAACTAGACAAAACTTCCTAGACAATTATGTTCATGTTTTATAATAAAACTACACAATATTTCCTAAAAACTAGACAATATCCTCTAAAAACTAGACAAAAACATAAATTAAAACTGTAAATCAACAGATCTAGCAAAAACATTCATATCAAAACTCAACAAACACCATCAACACATCAGAAACTAACTTACACATGCCTGTAACATAAAATTCAATTACAAACCATAAAATTGAACTCGAATTTGCGATCGCACATTCCAGAAACAATGAATCACACCATCAAACAGAAGTAACTTAATTCTCTCCACACGCTACAATTTCAGAAAACAGAGCACTCCACAGAAAATTGCCAACAAACAGCAATAATTTCAAGTTGAATCACGAAACGTAATTAGGCATCAGCAAAAATCACCTCAACACTAGAAACATTGCCGATTAGCTTCGACAATTGCATTTGGAACATTGAGAAAACACACAACCGAAGCAAACGCAATCAAATCAAATGTTGAAAACAATCAAAGCAACAAATAATTGGAGAATCAGATAACACAGATCCAAAGTCACAACCGAAGCAGAAACTAGCATTTCCAGCTCAATTTCACAACCGAAGCAGAACAATTGAAAAATTGAACTCGAATTTGCGATCGAAGAGACGAACCTCAGAGAGTTTGCTGCTTCACGTTCGTCACCTTCTTAAACTCCAACAACGCGTTCTGAAACATCAATTGACGCATCAGATCCGATCAAAAGCTCGTCATTACAGAAAAACAATTGCGAAAATTGCAAAAAATCGATTGTACGGTACGGTACCTGTTTCGTGTTGTGATCGTCGACGGCGAAACGAGAGAGATCTGCTTCCTGCACATGCGTCTCGATCTGAGTAACCGCTTCTGAAAATTTTCGCCCAAAATTGGATTTGGGAGAGAAACCGCGTGTTTTGTGTCAACTGGAAGAAGAGAAATGGAAAAAAAAAAAAAAAAGGGGAAAAAAGAGCCTTTTATACTAAATCCAGATAATGAAAATCGCTTGACCCGGATCCAAATTCCAAAATCCAACCCGCGAGAGGATCCGCGAAAAAAATAAGGGTAAAATGACAAACATTAAAACTAGACAATTTCGATGAGAAACTAGGGGTCTTTTTGGACTTTCCAAATGTGATAGGACTTTTATAAGACTAAGTAAATATATAAGGAGGATATATATATGGTGCAGGAAATGAAATAACAAGTACTTTGAGGAGATTTTTTTTAAGAGTCCTACAATTTGTGCTGTAAGGTTCTCCGAAAAGGTTCAGATCTTAAAAGGTTTTCTCAAGGTCAACTTTGCCAATGATATATTTATCATGTTTGAAAAAAGTTTCCCGGAAAGGTTCTGAACGATAATTAATACCAATATTGTATTTGAAATTTTGTTTGACATGCATATTTATCGTATATGAAATCTATATTTTTATTTTTTTATCGTATTACCGTTTGGGGGCCATTTTTGAAAACTCGCATCGGGGTCTCATATTTTTCGGGCGGGCCCTCACAAAATCATTTTGTTTGAACGCTTAATGCACCATAAGGATGAACCCTGCAAAGTTACCAAAAAAAGTTGAGTCAGGGTCTTCTACTTTTCTGTTTGCTTTTGTTAGCTATTATTGACTCGAGGTCAACTTGCTTGGGATCATGATGGTTACTGGTTAGTTAATCCTTCACCCTTATATGGTGTGATCCTTGATTAGGCCTTTTAACATGATTCATATTTCGTGGTGTAGATATCTATTAGATTAGTTAAATATATTCTAGTTCATTCATGCACTAAAATGAAATCGTCAAACCCGCAAATAAAAATATTCTCTAGATTTAATTTATTTGGTTAAGGGGGCACTGTCTATTAATTAAAGAGGTCCTCAACTTTTGAATATGTACTTTTATTTTCTACACCTTTTCATTATATTCCACTCGAACTATGCATATGTATACGCTTGAAAGAAATTTGTGATGAAAAATCTAATCCGAATATAACATTGAAGAGAATTATATATCCTCCATTTTAAACTATCTAATAAGGGATATAGATATTCGATGCCAAAATGAAAATAACTTTTTAAAAAAACAATATTAAATGAGACAAATTTGTAGAAAAAAAGTGGGAAAAATTAAGAAATATTAGTGGCGAGTGAACTGAAGTGGGTAGAAAATGCTTGGACTAGCTAGTTTAGTAGCTAGAGATGTGGAAAATCCACTTAGTCATGTTGTAATTGTAATTGGGGAAGTCAATGAGTGGTTAACTAAATTCAAATGTGGGATCGGTGTGTGGTGACTGATGAGTGGTATAATAGAAGTTTCTTCTTAGCTGCCATTTGCACGTAAGGGTACATGTTCCGTCACTTCGAGCCCATATAATTTGACTAATTAAAAGTAATATAATAATATAACCAAATTTAAGGCGCGTGGAGGTTTAACGATTTGTTCTCGATTACATTTCATACAGTACAAATCTCTAAAATACTGAAAAATGACCAGTCGCAGAACAGGAGCGCGTGTAAGTTACCTACCCAAAATCTAGGTCATTACATATATGAGACATTATCTCTCCTTATCAGAATATTATCTCTCCTTCCATGTCTTTTCATCAAAATCGATTCTTCATCCCCACATCCCTTAAACAAATTCAATCAATCAAACAATTTATATCAAATTTCATATCTTACTTTGAGCTTCATGTTGATATAATTTGTTTTGAATTCCGAGAATATTTGATCCATGATCGGATTTGATACATTTAGTTGGAGAAGGCAACAATAGGCGGCAGAATTGGCGGAGAAGGGTCACAAACAAGACTGCATTGAGGTGTGAAAAAGACAATAGGTAGCTCAAACACAGAATAGTTCACGATTGATCCATGTATCTTCATCCCCATTCCTAACTCTTCAATTTTCACACACATATATACACCAGAGATCGCCAATAACTACTACAATGCCTTAATTTCTGACAATAATCCACATATTTTCGGTGCTTAGTTACTGGTACATTCATCTTCTCTCCCGAATTCAATTTTCACATTTGCATAAATTGCTCGCTCGAGGACTGGAAGTGGAAAACTGATTTCTCAGTACGATTGAATGATTTGAAGGAGTTGATCACACTTCACACCTCAAAAAGCGATCTTGATATACGAACAAGACAGTAGGCGGCGGATTTGATTTTAATAATTCTTTCACTTTACTCATCTCGCAGGACCCGGCAATGAAGTCTTACTTTAATTCTGACAGAGTATAAGGAGTCCACTTTCTCCATATTCTAGAGTTAGAGTCGAAGCTGATTCTACTACCTCCCTCCACTTAAGTTTGACCAACTCTCTCATTTTAATAGAATCATACCTTATTTTCGTATTTCGTCATCCCATTGTAATTGACATAATATTAAAAACTATAATTGAGACACAACTCAATTAACTCAAAACCTACATAACAAACCTATAAAATTTTAATTCCATATCAAACAAAAATTTTCATAACTCAATTAAAATTTAATTATTATTTATCATTTATACCTCTATTAAAAATCTCTAAGTTATTAAAGTTGCGTGCCAAATTGTTGGAGCCAATAAGTTGTTGCAGCTGAAAATCATACTTGTCCGTCCTGAGTTCTTTTAAGGTTGTAAATTCGGAATTTGTTTAACGGTTCACACGCTATCTTTGTGCTAGTTATATGATATTGGGACGCTGATTAATCGAAACCTTTTACGTGAGGATATATAGATATAAATTCATTATCAATAATTGATTGTTAGGTGATATACTCGCCAATTTGCCCATCAAATCAATACATATTAGATATTACTGTCAAATTGTACTCACTCAAACTCTCATATGCATAAGCACGTTTAAATTTGAAGTTATAATTAACATGCCAACAGAATATAGGTTGTATCTTATCTTTGGAGAAATGATTTATACTCCTACAATAGTTTATTTGAATTTTACTAATGGGCAAAAAATGTGGTTAGAATAGTTTTTACGATAAACTGTCTCTTCGTAAGACGGAATTATTCAAATTCTTGTATAAGTTAAAATTTTTATACTATGAAAGAAAATTATATCCATCCCACTCCATGTGTATGACACACTTACTCTATTAATTTACACTAATAATATATGATGTTATTTTCCTAGCATATAGAAAGATAAAAAATTACAAGAATTATGCATGGAATTAACATTGCATTTTTAAATATGTAGCCACATAATAGTGATCTCGAATGTTGTAAAGCTTCGTAATTTAACTTTGTAAAAGTGAAAAATACAAAGAATCCTTAGACCAAACAATTAAAATGAAAAGAAAAGGTTTAAGAAACTTGTCCGAGAGAATGATAAAAGGATAATGGAGGTGCATATGTCCTGTTTTCTGCTCGATTATTCTTGAGGAATAATTGAACTTGGAGTTTCCTGGTAACATTCATTGAATTATGTACGAAGTTTCTATTAGTGGAATCCAAAGAATTCTAACCTCATGTGCCACGTCCCTAATTTTGTCATGAGAGTCGGTAGTACTATGAAAAATATATCTTACTACTATGATTAATTGAGTGGATATTAATTGTTTCACAGTTTTCATATATAATTTGTCATGTAAAATGACCGAATGGTGACAAATGACAATTAATCGATAATATCAAATATAATTGACAAACTTGACATCCCAATATTAGCAGTACTATGAAAAATATCTTAATTACTATACATGATTGAGTCGATATCGTTTCACATTTCACTTTTTTCAATCAAATTAAGCATGTGCTGCTAGCTTGAGTGTCCCTTTTTACGTTAAATCTCAGTTGTTTTCTTCTTCTCTTATATCGTGGGAAAATTCGCATACAATATAACAATGCCCCAAAGATTTTGAAAGTTTAAAAATGAATGGTAATTATATTCATTCCAACAACGTGAATCTTTCTTTTTGATAAATCCATACTTAAGCGTGTTTGGTCTGGAACAACCTTACAATGAGTCAGTCATTAAAAAAATTCCCGATACACATTCGAGTGAGGACAACGTACGCGATAAAGTACATGTGTTGGTACGGTGGAGTCTAAAAGATTGCATATCGACGGATTAGTGAATTGATGCTTAATTATGCTTTGTTCTTTTCAACTGAAAACTCATTCGATTCGATTCGATTCGATTCCATTCGATTCGATTGATTCGATTCGATTCATTTCGTCTTGATTCGCTCTCTTGATTCAGCTCTCTTAAGTTCATTAAATTCATATTATTATTATTATTATTATTATTATTATTATTATTATTATTATTATTATTATTATTAATATTTTATCATTTATTTACACAACCCATCTTTTGTACGAGGAAAATAAGAAAATTTATCAAATTGAGATATTTTCAACCTTTTTCTTTCTTTCTTTTTAACACGACTTTTAGTAGATCAATGAAATAAAAAGTATAGTTACGATTCGAATTACCCTTCTTTTCTCTAGTAAAAGTTGAGTTAAGATAAGAAACTACAGGAACCTGAGAGTACCATTCAAACTGGTTCACATACTTTGTACGTACATCTCTAACAAAAAATCGACATGTTCTTTTATTGGAAGATATTAGAACAATAGAAGTAAACTCAGAAGCATACGTTGAGTTTTTTCTCAAACTTAATAAATAAAAAACAAATTATACCAAACTAAAGTCAAACCAAACTCTACAAATTACGCACAAAAAAGTATAAAACAAAGTTATGTTAGTCAAATATACTTAATTTATTTTTATAATATAATTTTATTATATTCTTTTGTCGTGTAATTTATAGTAATCTGATCAACGTCCGTAAAAAGTCTCCTTTAATTTATTAATGGACGGATGTAGTATTCATTATTATTAAAAATGGGACAAATGTAATTTCTTGATTCGTTTGATTTGATTCGTTTGATTTATTTCGTTTGATTTGATTCGATTCGATTCGATTCGATTCCATTGATTCGATTCACCTAATCGGACAAAACGACGTTATGGGGCGACGGATAAAATCCGTCGCCCCATATCGACGGATCGCTAATTGGGCGGCGGAATATCCGTCGCTTCGATTAGCGACGGATAATAGTTATCCGTCGCTAATAAGCGGATAACTATTATCCGTCGCTAATGAATGACGGATAATAATTATCCGTCGCAAGTTTGACTTTTGTTAAAATTTTTTTTTTTCGAAAATTGGGCGACGGATAGATTATCCGTCGCCTTATAGCGACGGATACCTATCCGCCGCCACTTTGGCGACGGATCGACTGGGCGGCGGACACATGTCGGCCCGTAGTTTCATATTTATTTCGACAGCAGCAACGCCTCATTTTCTTCCTTCTCCTTCTTCTTCCTCATTCTCTTCTTCTCCGCTTCCGTGAATTGTTCGTTATTCCGCCAATCTTGGTGCCTAATCGAAGCTAGTGGGACAAGGAGTTTGTTTCTTCGATCAATTTGATTTCTACCGATTAATCAAGGTATTTTGGCTAAAACCCTAGTTTTTTAAAATTTGGGGATTTTGTTTATTTTGATTAATTTGAGCAATTATATGTATATATGATAAGTATGTAGTAGTTAGTTTAGTTAATTTGATCAATTATATGTAATTTG
Source organism: Plantago major (assembly GCA_026545765.1). Lineage (NCBI taxonomy): Eukaryota > Viridiplantae > Streptophyta > Magnoliopsida > Lamiales > Plantaginaceae > Plantago > Plantago major. The sequence goes on from CM048840.1 coordinate 6,968,423, forward strand.
TTCAATTTGATAGTTAGTTTAATTAATGATATGAATGTATGTAGTATGTTAAGTTTGGTATGTATGAATGTATGTAGTTAGTTTGATTTGTGTGTTAAGTATATATAGTTAGTTTAGTTAATTTGATATGTTTGTTAAGTATAGAAGTATGTAGTTTTGATTTGATAAATTTGTATGTTAAGTATGTAATTTGATATGAATATATGTAGTAATTCGATATGTATAGAGTAATTAGTTAATTTGATATGTATGTTAAGTATATAATATATGTACTAAGAGGTTGAAATGGTTATTATATATGTCCATTTTATTAACACATCGAACACTTAATTAATAATTAATTTATAAGGAACATATAATAATTAACAATTAACCTCTACAATCTTCTTATCCGATTTGGAATCGATCTAATAAATTAAATACGATCTAATCAATTGGAACGTCTCAGGTTAAAAATAAAGTAAACAATGAATTCCGACCGTTCATGGATGTACGATCGTACGGCGGTAAATGACAGAGTTTCTAGGAGTTTCGTAGAAGGGGTTAAAGGTTTCATCTCGTTTGCCATGGGACATCCGGTTTGTGCAATGGGGGGTTGATAAAGTGTCCTTGCACATTGGAAACCTGCGGAAACAAGCAATTTATGACGCCTACTGCAGTATTCGAGCACTTGCGACGTTATGGATTCATGCCTGAGTATCATGTATGGATTCATCATGGTGAGGAAGCACCGTCCATGGCACCTCCAGTGGAGGGAGAGGCGGGGTTTGGGGCCGCCTATTGAGTGCCTTTCGCTTTTAACATGTGCATGGTGTATTGGGAGGAGGATGTAGATCTGGAATGCAAGTTCGTGGTAGGGAGCGTCACAAGTGATGAGGAGGGGTGCATGAGAATGAGGAGTTTCATCCGTTTTGTCTCTAAGTTGTATAACTAGTAATCATTAGTTGATATATATATGAAACCAAACATTATGGTAAAATTGAAGTCGATGTAACTTATATTATGTAATGCCTTAACAATTGGTCAAGCTAATATAACTTATATTACGTAGCAATTGATTGAATTATTGTGAAATTGATTTATTACCGTAAATGAAAGACCTCTATCTAATGAATTCAAACGTGTCAGGTTATTATCTAATTATTCAATGAATACCGATCGTGGATGGATGTATTGCATTCTCAATGGCGTAGTTCAATGGAGTTTTCGAAAGGGGTGAAGGTTTAATTGAATTTGCAATGTCAAATCCGTCTTGTGTAAAGGATGGGTTGATAAAGTGTCCTTGTCAATGAAACAAAGGCGAAACAAGCAATACGTGACTCCTAAAGTGGTAGTCCAAAGACTTGAGGAAAATGGATTCCTTCCTGCGTACGTATGGAATCATCATGGTGAGGAAGCAAGACCGCCCAATACATATGACCAATACGATAACGTGGAAGGAAGAGAAAAATGAACAAGTCGGGAACAATCCCAATCAAGGCGATGCTATTCGAGCTCGAGTCGAACAAATGGTGTACGATCTCAGGGCGAGTTCGTGGACACAACCAACACCGAAACCGAGGTGGAGGTGGAGGAACCACGAATCCCGAGGATCATTGTTCTTTGACTTGTTAGAATCATCAAGGAAGCCGGTTTACCCGGGTGTAAGCTCACCGAGTTGTCTTTGTTATCTCGGCTAATGAGTTGTAAGGCTAATGGCCGAATCAAACGAGCTTCAATGAATGGGTTGGCGTAATGTCGGACCTTTGTCCAAGAAAACCTAGTTCCCACCAACTTTACCAAGCGAAGAAAAGATGCGGGATTAGTCAGTGGTAACCATAATCGTTGTCCTAAAATGTGCATGATATATTGGGAGGAGGATGCGATCTAATAGAATGCAAGTTACGTGGTAAGGAACGTACAAGCGTTACAAGGAGGGGCCGCAAAGAAACGATAAAAGAAAAATCTCTCACATAAGAAAATGTGGTACTTCCTCTTGCACCTCGTTTGAAAAGATTGTATGCTTCAAGTGCTTGCGGATAAAATGCGGTGGCATAGGAGCGAGTAATCTCGGATAATCTTTGAAGGTGGTAGAATGGACCATCCACAGACTCACCCGCATGGAAATCGTTTGACAAGACATCCGAGTTTGCACCAATCTAGAAATGTACGTTTGGGACTTTGTACGGATGGTTTTAACCCGCTCGAGTGAACGTAAATACTCTTGTTGGCCGATTATGCTCACACCGCATAATCGCCCCGGTGAGTGCATGAAGGAGCCATTCATGTTTCGATCGCATTGGTGCTCGGGCCGAAAGATCCCGGATCGACGTTGGATGTTTTCTTGCAACCCCTAATCAAGGAGCGATCGAGTTGTGGACGGATGGTATCCTCGCATATGATGTGTCGACAAAAAGAACTTCACCTTGAGAGCCTCTTCTTTGACCGTGAGTGACTTCTGCGTACTCCATGCTATCTGGAAGGAAAAGAGGAAATATGCATGTCCACATTGCTTGGAGGATACAGATGCATTTAGGCGAAGGGTAGTGGAAAATTTTGTTGGTTTGATTGTCATCGTAGGTTGCTAGAAAGTGACCATCCGCTCAGAAGAACAAGGATCAATTCTTGAAAAATAAAGTCGTCAACAAAAAAGCCCCGACAAGACTTACTGGTGCACAAATTCTTGCGGAGATTAATAGATTGGGTCTTATGAAGGTGACTGAGCTTGGGTGGATGAAGCATAACGAGAAAATTGGTAAAAAATGTGGTTGGAGGAAGAGAAGCATTTTCTGGGACTTGCCTTACTGGAGCAGTCTTCTTATCCGTCACAACTTAGATTTCATGCACATTGAGAAGAACGTGTTCGAGAACTTATTCAATACACTTTGCAACATTGAGGGAAAAACAAAGGACCATGCGAAGTCTAGATCCGAGTTGTCGACGTGGTGTAAAAGGCCTGAGTTGACAAAGAAGGATGAGAATGGTAAGTGGCCGAAAGCGTGCTACACAATTGACAACGCTTCTAGGTCAATTTTGTTTGATTGGGTGAGGGCATTGAGTTTCCCAGATAATTACGCCTCAAATTTAGAGAGGTGTGGATTTGAAGAAGACAAAGGTTTATGGGATGAAGAGCCACGCTATGTGTTCATGGAGAGGCTTATCCCAGAGCATTCGAGAGCTTCTGCCGAAACACGTATGGACTGCTATCACCGAGTTGAGCTTATTTTTCAAAAATTTAGGCACAAGGGTGGTTCATGATAAAGTGTTGGAAAATCTTGAAAGGAACATACCATTGATTCTATGCAAGCTCGAGCGTATCTTTCCACCGAGCTGGTTTGATTCTATGGAGCACTTGTCGGTTCACCTTCCTCATGAAGCGAGACTTGCTGGTCCGGTTCAGTATCGATGGATGTATCCATTCGAGAGGTACTTGGGGAAATTGAAGTATGTCAACAACAAAGGTAAACCTCAAGGTTCGATTGCCAATGCCTACATTCGAGAGGAAAGCGCAACCTTCGCTCTTATTACTTTGATGAACACGTCCCACGAAGACAATGAAGGCTCGAAATGCGTACATTCGTAGGTCAAGCGGATGATGAGTTTTCCTATCTGCCTTCGTGGTATCGGGAGACCTCTTGGTGCGACTAAGAAAGAATATCTTACGGATAAAGAGTTGAAAGCGAAACTCAATATTATGTCCTCACGAATTGTCCGAGGTTGACCAAGATATGGTACTATTTATGCAGGTCAAGAACCATTTATTTAAATTTTAATATAGCTACGCAAGTCTCTACTTCAATTATAGACTTATCATCGAATCAATGTTTGCAGCTTTTTCAAAAGCGTTGTTTGGAAGAAAATCCTCGATGATGAGGATACACTAGAGGAACTACTTGACCAAAAATTCCTACAAATTTCAGTTGGTTCCGAGAGTATGTCCGAATCCTATTAACAACGTCACATGCATATACTTAAAGGCTCTCGAGGGTCCATTCAAAAGGTCTACACATTCCTGTTATATAGTCAATGGCCTTAGGTTCCACAATTGAATGTAACACGGCCATGGCGATAAGCAACTCCGGTGTGTGTTAATGGTGCGTAAGAGTATGGAGACGCTACTTTGTTTGATTTCCACGCAAGCTAAAACGAATTGTGAGGATTGAATATTCGGATTGCCATTTAAACGAACCTTCTTGTTTGACGTTGAGTGGTATGATCCTAATCCAGGAGGTACGAGGAAGAACGAGCGGTATGAAATGGTTGATGTGAACCAAAAGAAGAGGTACCGAACCAAGTATGAACCATTTATTCTGGCGACTCAAGCACGACAAGTGGTGTTTCTTGAATATCCAAGCAGAAAACGCGATAAGGGGGAATGGTTAGTCATGTACCTATTCGTGTTTCGCGCGAAAGTGGAGTACATTGAGAAAGACGACTCAATTACCAACTCGTACCAACAAGAGGATGTCGATAAACAAGCAGAAGATCCCATAGAAGCAGATGATGAGTTGTTTGATCTGCACGAGGACCAATATGTAGTCTTAGAGGACGGCTATAATGGTATATTATGTGTATTATGAGTAATTATATGTGTTATTATAATCTGTTATGTATTATAACTCGTACTAACACATTTTTATTGTATTTATTACATTTTTTTTGCAGATGTCATGAGGTTGCCCACCTATCGTCCCCCCCCACGCAGCCGGCCGCATGATAGTGGTGGGTCGGGGACACCGTCAGACAGGGAGGGCTCCGAAGATCAGGACAGCAGGTCTCGGATTCCTGAGACCCCCCGGGCAGGAGAGAGCAGCCGTGGCTCTACCAGTCAGCCCGGACACATGCTGGAGGACGACCACGACGATTGTCCCTACCTCGTGTTCGATCCAAACAATCCCAACGTCACGTGGGACGGCTTGCCTGTGATTTTCCCTATTGGTCCTGCCAAGTAAGTATTATACATTCTTCTTAAATATGTAAAACATAACTGATAATGATAGTTGACAAGTATAAATTGTTGTACTAAAGTAATGCATATTCGTTTCTTGTATCTTATACATTGACAATACTTATGGCCCTGGAGGTGCACAACAAACTAGGTGACATCTTCCTAAACAGGAGAGAGCCACCAAGGTGGTGGTGAGTGTTGGAGCCACATCTCTCGAGCGCATGAGGGCCGTACTTGAGCCGAGAGGTAAGTTAAAATATGACATTCATTTGTTTGTAATTATAATCGTTTTAATATGAGTGGTATGTTAGCCACTGTATGTGAGTGGTATGTTAGCCACTTTATTTGGGTGATATGTTAGTCACCATTGTGTTAGTAAATTTTAGGACAATGTGAGTGGTATGTTAGCCACTGTATGTGAGTGGTATGTTAGCCACTTTATTTGGGTGATATGTTAGTCACCATTGTGTTAGTAAATTTTAGGACAATGTGAGTGGTATGTTAGCCACTGTATGTGAGTGGTATGTTAGCCACTATATGTGAGTGGTATGTTAGCCACTTTATTTGGGTGATATGTTAGTCACCATATACATTATGTTGTTAGGACATGTATTGACTTTGGATGTTGTATGAAATTGGGAATGTAGAAGGAGTACTTCATTCCCGTGAGTTGATCCCACGATCTGGCGTTTAGACTGTGGGATCCAAACTGAGGATATGGTGCAGACGTGGAAGGCCATTCGGGATCGGGTGGCCCATCCCTCCACGAGTTGATGCAACGTGGGCCTTTGGGATGCCATCGGCCGAATCGATGTCCGTGACGTTGCTTGGACCAACAGTAACCGGCATCCTACCGACACGGCAGAAGGGCCGTTCACCACCTGGGAGGCGATCTCGTTATCGATTATTATCAATCGGTGCGTATATATGTGTTTTGCAATCTAGCATTACGTGTATGTATGAAGTCTCTCCGCTCTATTACTTGTAGATGATAAATTGTTGACTAGATCTGGTTTGATTCTGTGGCACGGGGAGGTGACATCCAAGTATGCCATCTTCAAGAAGGCCAAGTATATGGGTATGGACCGATTTACGGGCCTCGTCTATTGCGGTATGTTTATGTTGCTTAAAGTTCATATTTGTACACTATTACAAGTTACTTTTTAAAAACAGTAACTGATCATTATATCTGCTATTTACGATTTCAGGCTGAGGTTGATGCTCAGGTGGCGAGGCAGGAGGACGAGACGGGTGATGTGTTGTCAACTAAACAAGTTGACAACATCTTCCTAGAGGTCAACAAACCGGACAAGAAAGGACGAATATATGGACTCGGGAGCCTCGGTTTGCATCTGGCTAGTCCGGCGTGCTCCTCATCATCATCCCAATCCAGCCCGTCGGTTTACACACGGACTGTGTCTCGAAATGGTGCAACAGAGTCCGGAACATGTTGCTCGGCTAACTCAAGAGATGGAGCAACAAAGGACGAGATGGAGCGCCATGACGGAGAACGGGGAGGAGAACGGCGCCTTGATTCTGAATGGAGCTTCATGTCCCAGCCGCCATCACCCACCCCACCCCGTCTGATAGCTAGTTATGTATCTGTATGTTCGGATTTTTTTCATATTTACACTTGTTTGGATAATTTCTCCAGCTCCGAATATTACTTTTTTATTCATTGAAACATTTTCCGTATTATTGATTTATTATCGAACATTATATTGATTAAATAGGTGAACTACGAAAAATAGGGATTAATATGAAATAAATAGTGACGGAAGTAGTGACGGAATTCACGGACGGAATTCACGGATTTGAATTAGTGACGGAATTTCAAATTCCGTCACTAGTCCAATTAAAATATTTAGCGACGGATAGGATCTATCCGTCGCTAAATATAGCGACGGATAGAATCTATCCGTCGCTAAATTTCGGAATTAAAAAAAAAAATAATTGGTCAATCCGTCGTCCAATCCGTCGCGAATTGGACGACGGATTGTTATCCGTCGCCACAGCTCCAACGGGGCGACGAATTTTCTATCCGTCGCCCGATCCGTCGCCAGAGCTGGGGCGACGGATAAGGCCAGATTTTTTGTAGTGTCAGTTCAGCTGAAAATAACAGAGATTTAATATACCAGGCGGATGATGTAGTACTTGTTTTGTTTTCCTTCCCAAATTTGAACATTGTGAAGCCAGCCCTTTAATCAGACTGGACTCTCCTAATATTCCAACAATGTAATTTTCATTCCCAATTAAGAAACTATACTTTTTATTACTCAAACATAGCATCGCATGAAAAGGCATTTTATGAAGTCTCAAATGGTGTGGCTGTAACATCCAACATCGCTTTAAAACGATTATGATGAATGTTATATATGTAAACCACTACTCTTCTATGGTATGAAGCCTTTTGGGAATGTCAAAAACAAATCCCTACGGATTCCGGCAAAAAACGGACAATATCATACCAACGAAATGTGTGTGGGTCCGTCATGAGTAACTTCGCCGGTCCAACGGGCCAGGTCTCGGTCCATTAGTGGTCGGGTCGTTACATGGAGTTTTCTCAATTTAGTTTATTATCCCATTAATCTTTTAGCTTTACTGCCTTTGCTAGCTCGTGTTGTACTCAGATTACTCTGTCCCTGTTTGTTTTGCTAGGCAAAGTAATTAAGAAACTAGTGCATTGTAATCTAGTAAAAGGCTATTAGGTTCATTATAAATTATTAGAGGAGCTAAGTTGATTAGTTCGTTTATCTAATTACATTTTGTAGTTTTGTCTGATGCCCAGTATGTATGATAAACACACACTACAAAGTAGAAACACTCGGTCCGATGCCATTTGGCATTCTTTGATTCTACGGACTCATGCTTTAAAAGTCAACTATAAGTCTACAAGTTCGGACTCTTTCTCTAAAATCCAAACATACAGTAATGAAATTGTATTAGCAAAAAATAATATAAATTAGAATGTGGAAACACACTACGCGTGTTATCGTGACACCTATTTATAAATGATTGATGAAATATATGAAAATAAGTAATATCGTTGCTTCTGATAATTGATTGCCCTTTTTTCCAAGTTGAATTAGGGTTTAGGTTAATTAGTGTGAATTGATCTGTTTTAATTCAGTTGGAGAAGATGTAAAGATTGGTTATCGTTGTTTTTTACTATGATTGATTTTGTTAGGGTTGAAAATGAAATAATTTCTAAGTGCACGGATTTATAAATGAAACAAGTAAAGGTTAGGGTATGCTTTATAAGGAGGAAAGGTAATGGGCACTCAAATATAGTAAACAAAGAGGAAACACTAGAATTAGAGCTTGAATTTTAATTGGAAAAAACATATTTAGTTTTTTTTTTTTAATTAGGAATTGATTTTGTTGGAGTTGCATTAGGGCTTGTAATTTAAAAGGAGAAAATAGGTTGTTTTTTAATTAAAGTCTAATTTACATATATATTACAAATTGATCTAATTTAACTTAAATTAAGTACTCAATTGTACAACTTCAATAATTATCCACTTTTATATATATAAGGTAATCCCTACTATTTTCATAAAAATAACGGTTTCTACATCATGTTTGTAATACTTCATGATTTTTGAAGTGTTGCAATACCACACTTAAAAGCATCTCAAAACACTACAACATGTAATATATAAAAAGTTAAAAACCAAAATAATAATAAGAAATTTATTAGAAGTTAGAACTGATATTATTGGAGTATTAATATAAATGACTAGATTTCACACCTCTCTACAAGTTTGAGCTTTTAGATGAGATGTAATTCTATCATGGTATCAGAGCATCTAGCTCACGCCCAACCCGGATTTGTATCTCCACGGAGACAATCTCCGCCCCATATTAAATTTCCACTCGAATGGCCTCCTCAAAGAGGTTGAAATCGACCACGAATGCAGGGAGTATTGGAGTATTAATATAAATGACTAAATTTCACACATCTTTGCAAGTTCGATCTTTTAGATGAGATGGAATTCTATCAGATATTTACCTGAAATTGCAATTTGTAAATGTGGAATGTCGGGCCATCAGATTTAAGCTTGAGTGGAAGAAGCATGGTAATTAGATCAATTCTTAATTCACCCGTGAGAATATTCTTGGTCGTAAAGACCCCATACGACCGAATCGTGTACGACCATAACTCTGTAAGTTTACTTCCCTTTAATCCTTTATTTTCATAATGATGGTAATTCATATGTTCTTTTTACGATGCATCTTGTTCATAGTGCTTAATAGTGCTATGTTGTACAAATGAATTGTTACGTTATATATTGTATAATACAACATATTAAAGCATCATAAAACACTATACACTTTATAATATATACAAATTGTTTGCAACCAACTCTTTGGAGAATTTTCCGAACCAAAAGAGCAAGTTTCAAAGTTCAAGGTGAACAATAACATGGTGGGTGAGGTTACTTTTTTGTTGGAAAAAGTGAAGAAAATATTGTGCAGTAAACTTATGCCTTTTGGGATATGTTTATTTAGAGACCACCTTTTAATTATTAGTTAATAGCTTTGAATTGATATATTGTTAGTCTAAAACGGACCTTGGGCTAGTGAAGAATATATGCGCAAAGTTGGAATGTAAAGTGGGTTTTTCCAACATTGTTTGAAGACAAGTATCATTCTCAGTTTATAGCGCATTCAATACTTGGTGTTCGTTGTGATAATGTCATGGAAAACTCTCACTCGTGCGTGCATGGGATGCCAATTATGACCAAGTTTGTACATAATCATAAACTAGTGGTACTTGTGTACGACCTGTGTATGCGTACACGAATTCCGAGCTGAACTAATCACATGCAGCTAGCCTGCGTGAGTCATGATATGCTGAACCCTTCTAGAACTTTGGTTGAATGGACCGAATATTATACACATGAGTTATATAATTCAATTTTGCAGCCAATTACTACATATGAGTAATGAACATTATTTTGCATCTTGAGAAACAAACGTCTAGCATTTGCAAGTGAGGGACGCATTAGTTTTAAGGAACTGTACAAGCAGAGGCATCGGATTGGATTTTATTCAAAGACTGTTTGTTATATTACATCATTTTTGTATTCTAATATCTTCGGTTACACTTTATTTGAAATAATAGTTGTGAAGCCGGTTAGCTTAATATTAAAGGAAGTAATGGAGCATGGTGTACTGGAAACACTGAAGTCAAGGTTAATCTTTGTGTGAGCGATGCGGTGGTGTGAAACGAAGTGCAGTGTGGTGTGAACACAGGAACAGTGTGAACACAGGAGCAGTTAGAATCCGAATCTAACTGGGATTCTCTTACTTGGCAGCAAAGATTTCGTTTCTGATTAGCAAAGGGAATGTATGTTGATTTCTCTAGTATATATACACATGTAGGTACTAGATAAATTGATGAGAACCTGAGAGAGACATAGAGAAAGATTTCTTGAGAGAAACACGGTGAGGAATAAGAAAACAGAGGAGCGTATAGCTTGAAACTCGGGAGGTTTTGTCGATTCCTTGTAAACTGCGTTTTGGTTCTTGATTAATAGAAATTTTGGTTATCACGTGGACGTAGACAATTGTCGAACCACGTTAAATATTGTGTTTTTTTTTTTTGCGTTTGTTTGTTGGTTGGTTTGGAGTTTATTGGATTGAATTGGGTTGATTTGATTAACAATTGGCGCCGTCTGTGGGAAGAGAATCGACTGGTATCTATTCATCAATGGCATCTCCAAAGTTCGACCTCAAACCGTTGGAAGGAAAAACTGTAACTAGTGAAGCTTCCAGTGTACAGTGTTCTGAGAACACCCGGCAGTGTTCTGACAACACCGTTCTATGGCATAGAAGACTAGCACATGTTGGAGAGAAAGGTCTTATGGATTTATCTAAGAAGGGACTCTTAGGTGGAGACAAGATACATAAGATGGAACTTTGTGAGCTCTGTGTGTTGGGGAAGTCCAAGAAGAACAGTTATGGTGTTGGGAAACACACCACACAGGACATACTTGAGTATGTGCATGCAGATTTATGGGGACCGGTGAGAACCACCACTAGGAATGGAGGTAGATATTTTTTGTCCATCATTGATGATCTGTCAAGGAAAGTGTGGGTGTTTGTATTGAAGTCCAAGGATGAGACTTTCATGAAATTCAAGGAATGGCTTGTGGAGATGGAGAATCAAACTAACAAGAAGCTCAAAGTGATCGAATCGATAATGGAATTCTTGTCTAATGAATTCAATACCTTCTGTGTTGGGAAGGGCATCTTGAGACACAAATCAGTTCCTGGAAATCCACAGCAGAATGGAGTAGTTGAAAGGATGAATAGAACAATCCTAGAAAGAGTGAGATGCATGCTTCTTGGATCAGGTTTGTCAAAAAGCTTTTGGGGAGAGGCTGTGACTACGGCAGCACATCTTATTAACCTATGTCCATCATCAGCTATTGGTTTCAAGACACCTGAAGAAGTTTGGAAAGGTACTCATTCAGACTACTCATATCTCAAAGTATTTGGATGCTTAGCTTATGCTCATGTTAAGCAAGATAAGTTGGAGGGTAGAGCAGTAAAGTGCTTGTTTCTTGGTTATCCAAAGGGAGTTAAGGGATATAAACTCTGGTGCTTAGAACCAGGGGTAAATAGATGCATCATCAGCAGGGATGTGACTTTCCATGAAGATGTGATGCCATTATTGAGGAATATTGACAGTGTTGAGAGAACACTCAGTCAGGTGGAGCCTGTCGAAGATGGTGTGTCAGGAACACTGAATATGGAGCGAATGGAACCGTGTGGTGATAACACGGTTTATGACCATGGTGTTCTGACAACACCGCATGCTGAATCTCAGGAAAATACTGACATACATGATCAGGTGGAGCCTGAATCGAATAATCAGGTGGAGAGGCATGTGATTAGAAGAAGGACAGGGATAGAGCTCAATAATCCAGATGATGTTGTGGATTATCAACTCATCAGAGATAGAGAACCAAGAGTTAGAACCTCTACTGCAGATCCAGATATGGTGTATTTTGCACTGAATATTGCAGAGGATATTGATTGTTATGAGCCTGAGAACTATCAAAGAGCTATAAGTTGCTCAGAGAAGAATAGTGCATTGCTATACATCAAGTAGATGACAAGGAGCACAAGACTTGTTTATTGTTGAGATCACTGTATGGTCTGAAACAGAGTCCAAGGCAATGGTATAGAAGATTTGACAAGTTTATGTTGAGTCACAAGTTCAGGCGGTGTGACTACGACACCTGTGTTTACTTCTATGGAGAGAATGTCGAAGACATGATATATTTGCTCATTTATGTGGATGACATGCTTATAGAAAGCAAGCATATGAAAGGAATCACTCATGTGAAGAATCTCTTGAAGTCAGAATTTGAGATGAAAGACTTGGGAATAGCTAAGAGGATACTGGGCATTGATATTATTCATGGAGGTGATGGAAAGATCATTATGAATCAAAGTGCTTACTTGGAGAAGGTGTTAAGAAGATTTAACATGCACAAGTCCAAGCATGCTTCAACACCTCCTGGTCTCGCCTGTTATCTAAGAAGTCTTGTCCTAATACTGATGAAGAGAAGAGGTGTATGGAGAACACACCATATGCTAATGCTATAGGGTCGATTATGCATTCCATGGTATGTTGCAGGCCGGATTTGGCTCATGCAATGAGCTCAGTAAGCAGGTATATGGATAATCCTGGCAAGGATCATTGGGAGGCAGTTAAGTGGTCTCGGGTATATCGATGTTCAATTAGATCGATTGGTGTTTGAGCAACACCAGGCGAGGAATGATGCACTGATTGGGTATGTCGACTCGGATTATGCTGCAAACTTGGATACTAGGAAGTCTTTAACTGGATATGTATTCACATTATTTGGGACAGCAGTGAGTTGGAAGTCTACTCATCAACCTATGGTTGCATTATCAACTCTGAGGCGTAATTTATGGCCATGACTAAGTGAAAGAAGCTATTTGGCTCAAGGAATTTCGGGGCGATTGCAAAACACGGTGACTATATTTTGTGATAGTCAAAGTGCAATTCATTTGTCAAAACATCAAGCTTACTATGACAGGTCCAAACACATTGATATAAAGTTTCACTTTGTCAGAGATGAAGTTGAGAAGGGTACTATCAAGATTGAGAAGATCAGTACAGATATTAATCCGGCGGATGGGTTTACTAAGTCAATTTCTGTGATGAAGTTTGGATCGTGTCTAAGTTCTATCAAGTTGATGGAAGGGAGGGTTGTGTCCTAACTCTAGGGACATGAATGGTGTGGTATACTGTGGTTACATTAATATGAAGCTAAGGTGGAGAATTGTGAAGCCGGTTAGCTTAATATTAAAGGAAGTAATGGAGCATGGTGTCTTGGAAACATCAAGTCAAGGTTAATCTTTGTGAATAAAGGCAAGGTGTGAACACGGAATGTGTGAACGCAGGAATGCAAAGGTGGTGTGAACAGTGAGCGATTAGAATCCGAATCTAACTGGGATTCTCTTACTTGGCAGCAAAGATTTCGTTTCTGATTAGGAAAGGGAATGTATGTTTAATTTCTCTAGTATATATACACATGTAGGTACTAGATAAATTGATGAGAACCTGAGAGAGACATAGATAAAGATTTCCTGAGAGAAACACGGTGAGGAATAAGAAAACAGAGGAGCGTATAGCTTGAAACTCGGGAGGTTTTGTCGATTCCTTGTAAACTGCGTTTTGGTTCTTGATTAATAGAAATCTTGGTTATCCCGTGGACGTAGACAATTGTCGAATCACGTTAAATATTGTGTTTATTTTCTTGCGTTTGTTTGTTGGTTGGTTTGGAATTTATTGGATTGAATTGGGTTGATTTGATTAACAATAGTTTTAGGTCTGTGAATCCTGATGAGCATGGACAAGAGAATGAATGTGTTATTTTCCATCCAAGTTCAACAACATTTTGAACCACTTACCTCAACTCTGTCATAAGGCACCAAGTGCAAGTGGCTTGTCTAATTGACTATTCTTGGCTCAAGCCTTGAAGTCAGAGCTCGACTCATAGGTGAAGTTCAAGTTATTCCAGGCATCAGATAACTAATAACCTAGCTCTGACAATATTTTCTTGAGGAATTAATTCAGGAGCTTTCGCCATTGGGAATCCTCCAACCAAATTTCGTCATGTAAAATGAGAAGGATATTAGTGTGTTTGTATTTCTTTCGAAATTGTGCATGGGTTAAAAAAACTTTTCACACACACGAAAAGTTCCTCTCTTTGCAAGATCAAGGCATGAAAGGTGTTATATTACTGACTATAATGGAAGATTGGTGGTTTGGGTCATGAGATATCCAAGTGGTATGGAGGTGTAAGTAGGAAGTTGATAGTTCGATTTCAACCGATGTCAAATAAATCTACATCAGCAAGAGTTGAACCAATGACCAATTATTTGCAAATGTTTACTTCTACCATACAACCACTTTATGACTCCCATAAATTTATAAAATAAATTGTTGGCTGGTCAGTAAGAAGTTGAATCCATCTAAATTAAAAGCTTAGTCTTGTTAATTTTCCAAATATACTGCATAATCGTTCTATTGAATTAGCACTTTAGCACCCAAGCATTTAATTTTCCTTCCACAAATCGCACAGAATGCAAAACTCCATTTTGAAAGAAGAAGAATATTGTTGGCTCGGTATTTATAAAAGTTGACCTTACTTTAAGTTCGATTCATCGAAGGACCCACCCAGAAATTGGTAACTGTGGAATGATAATCATCAAAGGACAATCCCATTACTTCTATGGTCCATTTGAATTTTGTCGGGTTATTTGGAATTCAATTAAGGTTTGTTCTCTGATTAGGTGGCATACAATTGTACTCGCTTTTTTTTTTTTTTTTAACTAGTTGTTTTACAAATTATCGAATCCTTTTAAGATAATTTAATCAGAGGTTACCACTCCATTAAACCATTTAACAAATATGGCTTTTGGGTTTCCAAACATAGACTTGCAAAGCATTGTAGTATTATAAAATTCTCATTAGTATTTCCCACCCCCACAAGTCACAACACATGTATTTTATGTTTCAAAGACACACATACATTGTACATTTTACCCCAATTTATCAATGTTTTAATTAAAGGTGCATCACAAGTTATCAATATATTACTGGAAAAATTCCTATGATGTCTCTTATAATCACTCTGTTAGGTATTCGAACTTTCGAAAAGAATATAAGAACTCATACGGTTACTCTTTACAACAAGTCATACATTTATTTTAAGAAATACATTTATAATAACTTGAAACTGAATGGAAAGTCACACTCTTCCAGTTCCAGTTATGCTAATGTGTTATTGTTATTTTCTTCTTTTTGGAGGTTGGATGTAATTATTACATACATTCCAAGTCTGGTTGAGAATGGAACAATCCAGTAGGTGTTGTGGGTGTAGATAACTATCTAGTAAAAATATGGTCATATAATGCAATGGTGCCTTAAGTTGTGACACTTCCGAAAAAGGTGCATTTTTCGAAAATGTCACAACTTAGGTATTTTTTTCGGATTTTTCCCCATAATAACAAGTGAAGTAAATTTTGTAGTAATACATAAAGAAAGCCAGTGAGAAACTATTAGGATAAATGCTCAATAAACAATTGATAATGTGGTAAAATTTTAACATATTTCCTTTACGAGGGCATTTGTATTACTAAAATCGAAATGTTTTGACATGATACATTTTTATCGGAATATTGAAATGACACATTATTAACGGCATGAATGGTGTATATTGGTCACCCGAGTCAATATATCTAATGAGTCAGTTGAACCATGCCGTCTTAAATAGTGAGCTGTTAATGAGTCAGTTGAATCATACCGTGTTGAATGGTGCGATGTTAATGCGTTAGTTGATTTTACCTTCCGGTTGGTGATATTAGTAGGAAAAAGAAGTAAAAAGTAAATAAGAAAAAACAAGGTACAATACCTCAACATCCAACCGTCTGGTTTTATATAAACCACATCCACTCCAAAACAATCCCAAGTTGACTAAAAACACAAAAAAACAGCAAACGACCACTCACTCTCTCTGCAAAACCACCACCCGCCACCACAAAATGACCAAACCACCCCTCCACCTCCTCCTCATCCTCCTCTCCACCATACCCATTTCCGTCACTTCGCAACCCTCCACCACCGAAAGAGCCACCCTTCTCAGCCTCAAGCAAGCATGGGGCAACCCTACTCTCCTCCAATCATGGAACGACACGTCATCACCCTGCTCCTGGCCGGAAATCCAATGCTCCTCCGATAACTCCGTCACCGGAATCAACCTCTCAAACTACAGCATCGAAGGCCCAATCCCAAATGACATTTCTGCCCTCCAGAACCTAACAGTTCTCCAACTCACCTTCAACTATTTCAGTGGAAACTTTCCATCTCCCATTTTAAGCTTGTCGAAGCTTCAGGTCTTGGACCTGTCAGCAAACAACTTCGTAGGGAATATTCCGGCGAGCATCGACGTGTTAAAGTCGCTCCGGTATCTCAACCTTGGTGCCAACAACTTCACCGGAGATATCCCTTCGAGTATCGGTAACTTGACCGAGCTAAAAAGCTTGTTTCTTTACTCGAATCTTTTCAATGGGAGTTATCCTGTCGAAATTTCGAAGCTTTCGAATCTGGAAGAGGTGAATTTGTCGTATAATGACTTCTTGCCGGCTGAAATTCCGGAACAGTTTGGTGATTTGAAGAAAATTAAGTCTATTTGGATGGCACATGCGAACGTGTTTGGCAAATTGACTGATAGAGTGTCGAACATGACGAGTCTTGAGCTCTTGGACTTGTCGATAAATCGCATGGAAGGCGAGATCCCTGGTGGGGTGTTCTTGTTGAAGAACTTGAGCTATTTGTATTTGGATGAGAACCGGTTTTCCGGTTGGATTCCTCGGGTGATCGAGTCGTTGGGCTTGGTTGAAGTTGATCTTTGCACGAATAGGTTGACTGGAACTATCCCTGATGATTTTGGGAAGTTGGAGAAACTGAGAATGCTGAATCTTTTCAGTAACAAGCTTTATGGAGTAATTCCACCAAGCATTGGCCTGATCGAAAGCTTACAAGTATTTCGAGTTTTCATGAATAATTTGAGTGGAACATTGCCGCCACAAATGGGCATGCATTCAAATCTTGAAGCTTTTGAAGTTTCCGATAACCATTTCACCGGGAACTTGCCAGACAGTTTGTGCGTTAGAGGTAGTTTGGCAGGTGTTGTTGCTTTTAACAACAATCTAACAGGGAAGATTCCGGAGTCACTTGGAAACTGTCAGACTTTACGCACCTTGCAGCTCTTTGGGAACCATTTTTCAGGTGAGGTTCCATTAAGCCTTTGGTCTGTGAGAAGCATGATTAGTTTGAGCCTTAGCAATAATTTGTTTTCGGGTATGCTTCCAACTGGTGTAGTTTGGCCTTTGAATTTTACTAGGGTGGAGATTAGCAATAACAAGTTCTCTGGTCAAATACCTAGTGATATGTCATCTTGGGCTAGTCTGGTGGTTTTTGAGGCTAGTAACAATATGTTTTCTGGTCTAATTCCTTTTGAGTTAACTAGTCTTTCTCAGCTAACCACCTTGAAACTTGATGGTAATTCACTTTCTGGTGAACTTCCATCTGAAATCATATCATGGAAATCTCTCACTACATTGAATCTTGCTAGGAATGAAATTTCTGGTACCATACCGCCTGCATTTAGTTACCTACCTGATCTTCTTGACCTGGATTTATCCGAAAATCGACTGTCAGGTCAAATCCCACCCGTGTTAGGCCATTTGAAGCTCACTTCACTAAACCTGTCTTCGAACCAGTTCACTGGCCGAATCCCATCTGAGTTTGATAACTTGGCTTATGAAAACAGTTTCTTCAATAATACCAATCTCTGTGCCACCACCATTCCAGTCTCCAATCTCCCTAGTTGTTATGCAATATTTCGTGTAAGAAAGAAACTGTCACCGACAGTTCTATCCGTGGTTCTGATACTTTCAGCAATTCTTTTCGTGATTATGGCCGTGGTTACCCTGTTAGCTGTTAGGGACTATAAAAAAAAGAAGCTTAAACGTGATCTTGCCTCTTGGAAATTAACCTCGTTTCAGAGGTTGGATTTCAGTGAGATAAATATCCTGTCCAGTCTGACAGAAAGTGCCATGATTGGTAGTGGTGGATCGGGCAAAGTGTACAAGATTGCAGTTGACCGTGATGATAAATATGTTGCGGTAAAGAGGATTTGGAGTAACAAGAAGGTGGATTCTGTGCTTGAGAAAGAATTTCTAGCTGAGGTGCAGATACTTGGTTCAGTCCGCCATTCTAACATAGTGAAGCTTCTGTGCTGCATTTCGAGTGATGATTCGAAGCTTCTTGTGTACGAGTACATGCAGAATCACAGCCTTGATAGATGGCTACACGGGAAGAAGAGAAAGGCGCCTGGTCTCCTCAGTTCTGTCCGAAAAGTTGTTTTAGATTGGCCAGCCAGGTTAAGAATTGCGATTGGAGCTGCACAAGGCCTTTGTTATATGCATCATGACTGCACTCCACCCATAATTCACCGAGACGTGAAATCCAGCAATATCTTGTTGGATTCTGATTTCAATGCAAAAATAGCTGATTTTGGCCTTGCCAAGATCTTGATCAAGAAAGACCAACCAAATACCATGTCTGCTGTTGCTGGTTCATTTGGTTACATTGCTCCAGGTAGTAATTTTGTTCATGTATTACTAACCGGTCTTTGTTAATTGTTACATTAGACCAAGATATGGCTGTCTAACTATAAACTAATGCTGATTTCAGAGTATGCTTACACAACGAAAGTGAACGAGAAAATCGACGTTTATAGCTTTGGAGTGGTGCTGTTGGAGCTGGTGACAGGAAGAGAACCGAACTGTGGGGAGGAACATTCGAGTCTCGCAGAATGGGCATGGAAGCACTATGCAGAAGAAAAGCCAATTGTTGATGTGCTGGATGAGGAGATTAAAGAGGCATGTCATTTTGATGAAATGGTTGGTATGTTCAGGCTGGGAGTAATTTGCACAAGCCAGTTCCCTGCAAGTAGGCCTTCCATGAAAGAAGTTTTGCAGATGATCCAACGTCATGAATGGTACGGAGTAAAAAGAGGAGGAAGAGAGTTCGACATCACGCCTCTGCTTGAATATGATCAGAAGTATATCACAAATTACAAGTGTAGCTCAAAGATGCTGTTTGATTCAAGTGACAACAGTAGTTTGGACAGTCTTGTGTAGTGTTTTAAGTATTAGATGCTTATAAAATAGGTACTGTTATATGAGAAATAACCCTGCAGATAGTAAAGTTTGATAGTGGGAGTAGTAGTATAGTGCCTGATGCAGATTGTGTAATGGAAGGTACCTTGTAAGGCTGTAAGACAATTATTATAAGAGCCAGAATTACCCAAAAAATGTTGTCTGCTTAGGTAAATTAAAATTATTCGACTAAAAACCGAATACAATATGCAAAATATGATAAGACGATTAGAAACTGAATATAAGACTTAATAATTACATTAATATATTGTTTAGTAGAAGATCAAAATCAGCACTTCGTATTTGTCAAGTGTTTGGCACAAGTGATATTTGTTTTTTGAAAACGAACCGAAACTAGATCGATTAAAGGATTACGGTGAGAGTACGAGGCATAGCTTTCGGATTTACAACAAGAACGAACCTAGCTATCCCATCTTGCTTGACACATTAAGTGATGAAAGAACAGAAGTGTTGCCATTCCAACATGCAGTCTGCAAGTTCCTTCTCTACTTCAAGACTTGCAGGTCCTGTATAGTAGTTTGAGGCTACTGCAATTTTTGTAATACAAACTAGATCTAAAGCAAAAACTTTTGCTAGACGATTTATTACATACCTTCAAATTATACCACTGACTCAGATTGTTAGTCTCTCATTCCCTTGATATACACATGCACAAGTGTTAACACAAGATAATCTACAAAAGTCTAGAAGTGTAGACTCTAAAAGGAACGAACGTGCGGGTGGCCCGGGTTTGCAATGTATTTAGTCGTGTTAATTATGCCGTTAATTATCACTTAATAATCTCTCTATGTGTTTTGTAAAAGTATGAGATAATCCTCTTATTTTACAAGAATTTTTAAACGTCATTTGCTCCATATAACAAGTCGTGTGACACATCAAAATATGAATTCGTATAAAATGTATTCAGTTTTTATAAAACTACAAAACAGGTTAACTGTAACAGCCCAAAAATTCTTATATCGAATTTAGGTGTTTTAGAACGAACGGAGCGTTGGAGCGGTGTTCGTAGTTCGTGGATCGCAGTCCCAACATACCCTCCCTTCTTTTCCAGCCCAATACTCTTGTCAAGCCCAGCTTAAACATCTAATTAATCCAATTAAACCTACCATAATTAACCCATGAGTTACATGAACTTGAAGAGTCACAATTTTGTTTATCAATTATAAGCTGGTATATATATGTACATTTATGGCAAGGAATTTTTATTGGTTCTCATTCCCATTTCATCAGCTTGCTTATGTCCATTATTTATCCAAGAAAAATATCCTTTTCTTGCACCCATCATCCTCAATCTCAGTTAACACAAAAGTCTAAGAATTAGAAAATCAAGGAAAAAGGAGCAGGCAAGGAGGATCGAGTATGGACTACCCTATTGGGAGATCAAGCTCGTGGTTCGTGAGTGAAGGAATTCACTGACTAGTTAGGAGGTTTCTACCAAGGCAAGTTCCCCTAAGACTTGCATCACAAATGTTTATATGTTTGATGTAAACCTTGCGTGGTTGATTGTTATTTATACTATGATATGAAATTAATGCGAGCCTATCTATTTGTGCCTACTTTGATTCAAGTTACCGTAGTCATGTACTGATAACTGGTCCAATGTTATTTGATAGATTAGGAGTTTGGTTATTGTGACTGTGAGGTGTATTGTTGCTTCATATTTCATGGAATCAGATTGGTCGAAAAATTGTTCACTGGTCAAATTAGTTAAACATGGCATGCTAGTTTAGTTTACTTGATTTCCAGTGTGTTAATTAGTTGTTTAACATTCTAGTTATGAATTGTTATTGTATATGTTATGAACTACGTACCACAAAGTATGATTACTGTCCATGCTTGTTTCTACTTTGAAGTTCTAGTATCAATATTGTGTATGTATGATTGTACTATGTCATTTACGATGTTAAGTTGTATTATACACACATAGAATTATGCATTCATGAGTTAGAGTATAAAGAGCATGCATTCACTTTAAGAAAATGTTAAGTTCAAAATAATGCAAGTTTTAAAGTTAAAGAAAAATAAGGGCTCGTAAGGCACCGTCCGAAGCATTTGTGGCAATTTCAAGAGTATCGGCTAGAGTGCGATTAGTGCCTCTAGTCGTGTTTTAAGAGTTTTAAGAGGCCACCATGGGCTGGGGTAGAACCTTGCGATGCCAAGTGAGCTCGCGATCATGTTAAGATTTTAAGATGTTTTAAGAGTATGTTTCAAGATAAGTTTCAAGTTCAAGTTAAAGAGTTTTCAAGAATAACAAGTTCAAGTGTTTAGAGTCAGGTCGGGTCATAGGGCTACATTGCATTAAGAAAGACTAGAAGATTTAAAAGACATGAAGATAGAACTTTAGGTCATATCACGTGCATGGAGTTTGCTCAACCAGTGGTCACGGCTGACCCCTTTCTAAAATATCAATTTTAGGTATGAAGCCAAGCTGATCGGAGTGGAGCGTGCCGGAGCAGTGATCTTTACCAGAAGCGTCTTTACCATTTTCAGTTTCATGTATTTAAAGTTTTGTATCAAAGCTTTTACGATATTAAAGTTCCGCTGCATTATTTTATTAGTTCACGGTTTAGTATCAAGAATTTCATATCAAGTCTTTTGACGCGTAATGCGTCTAGGTACGTTTTATATTTTTACAAATCAAGTTTGCCGATTTTAAAAGCTCACGCTCTAGTACGTATCATATTATTCATAATTCGTCTTTTAAAATTTGGGGCGTTACACTTGTAAGTAACCTTCATGAATATTCACATGAAAAAGAAATAATCCAAAAATGATAATAATAATAATTTGTTTTGAAATTTTGCCTTGTTTAGTTGCTTTCTCCTCCCAAATCCATAAATCCAAAAATTATGAAAAACTGCGAGTCACTTAAAAATTGGTTGTACTGGGATTAACGGCATTTCCTTGTCAATATCGCGAATCAGACCACACCCAAACACAAGAGTCGCCGTCTCTTCTATCCCTCCACTGGTTCAGCTCTTCCCTATAATACTTCTCCAATCACATTGGGGAAAAACCAACCTGAATGCTTTCTCGCCTCTCCACACAGTCATTCATGGCCGCGCGTGTCCTCTCACGCGCCATCTCCGCCGCCGCCGTGCTTCCGTCGAAGCTCTCGCCGTCTCCTCATTGCTTCCATTCTACTCCGACCGCTTTCAATCTCACCTGTAAATGCGATTCTATCAGCATCCGATTCGGAACCATCAGAAATGGAATTGCTCCGGCCTCGCGGCGTCAGTACCGGACGGTTCGGATGAAGAAGCTGGCCGCGAAGAGGACTAGTGTTGAGAAGGAGCTGGAGCTCAGTGTGCAGATTGCTATCGAAGAGCAGTTGCCTGAGGATCCTGAAGTTATGGTAATTTTGAATTTCGACTCGCCTTTTCAGTATTGCATTTTCGAATTTTATGTAGTTTATGATTTTGTGTGTTTTGGTGTGTCTTTTCTTGCTCGTTGCTGTTTGTCTGCGCAGATGTGTGTTTAGTTTGTATGCAATTCGAGATTTCATACCGTGATCACTTGTCAATGATTGAATTGACGTGGAAGCTAGTGAAGGAAAAGTGATTTGAAGAATTTCATTATATTCAAATAAAATGAAATGTGAAGTGCGAACTACAAAATACTGGCATTATGCACCACTGTCCACTGAGAATTTTAGAGGCAAAATCTGATGAATGTCTATATAATGTTATCATCCTTCTAGCTGATTGTATGGCTATGTATCTATTTATAGTCTTTGTGTGTTTAGTCTAGGAATCTGAGCCTTTGCTCTACATGTTACCCCCTGAGTGCAGTCTCGTGTTAAATTTCCTGTGTATTGGGAAATTTTATGAGGTGAGAAGTTTCCTGAGGACTACTGTACAGCGTGAACTTTTTGTGTTGGGGAACCTGGTTTGAATTTTTTACTGTTGTCATCATGTGATATTCCAATTTTCATGGCACATGATTTCATTTGAGAAAATGTTTATATGTGCTTATTGTTGCATTTGCAGGATATTTCTGAAATGCTACGTCTTAATGTTCCAATGGCGATGAAATTGGCATTTGAAAACCTCAACAACTCCAAATATAAAACAAGAGACACGGCAATAACTGATGTTGGCTGTTTCGAGAGTGTCGAGTTGTCGGTACTTCTCTGCAATGATGAGTTTATCCGGAAACTTAATAAAGAATGGAGAGATGAAGACCAACCGACTGATGTGCTCTCAATGTCCCAACATATTCCAGAACTGAAGATTCCTGTTGTCAGTAACTCATTCTGTTTTCCACCTATATATAATAATGTCCTTGTGTTCAAATCTTGAAAATCATTGTTCGTTTGCAGCTAATGCTGGGAGACATTGTAGTTTCTGTGGAGACAGCTGCACGACAAGCAGAAATGAGAGGGCATATGCTCATTGATGAAATACGCATCCTAGTGGTTTGTTATACAGAAATTACCAATTTATTTTATTACGGTTACAAACATTGGTCGAAGAGTTTTCAAAGATTTTCTTCGAATTTTTATGTACTCTAGGACCTCCAAATCTTGCATATGCTGCTTTGATCTATTATATAGGATGTCCTAATCATAATAACAACAGTTCTGGCTGCTGAAAATCTTGTAGAGTATCAAACAAGACTTTCCACTTTCTTGTTTTGGACATTGCTCAAGCTTATTGACTTATGTGCATCTGTTCACTGATATTACACCACATGCCGAACTTCGTTCGGACAACTTTTGTTGCACTATTTCCTAAGGTATATAAGTAAAGTACTAAACGTGTCAAATATTTTCATTAGACAGAAGCTTAGTGCCTGAGTCCTTTTATTTCACAAAGGGTGTAATGCTTTGTAGGTATGGAGGAATGAATCTTTGGGGGCGTGCTATTCCAATGAGTCTTGATCCTTTAACCTAATTTGAATTTAGTACTTGCCAGTTGCCACACTAATTAAAGAGATTCAAATTTTATTAATTATCACAAGATTGACATTGCTCATGTTCTAAGTGGAATTAGTCATGTACTTCTGGATCATGTCATTATGAAAGTAGACTGTGACCAAGAAGATCAGAATATTTGGATGTTAAAGATGGCCCCATACTTATAGTTTCTGTCCTGTTGCTGATTCCTTAAAAACTCTAATTTGCCTTCCATATCTTCAGGTTCATGGGTTGCTACATCTTTTGGGATTTGATCACGAGTTAAGTGATGAGGCAGAAGAAGAAATGGAGAAGGAGGAGGAACTTCTACTGAACGGCCTTGGCTGGACCGGGAAAGGGCTAATTCATGGTGCATCTGGTGCTGATACTGATGGGAGGCCACATGTTGATGATTCAAATGGTAATAATACGAGATAAATTATCAGTTTTGTGGTTACGTTCAAGTAGAAGATTTACAAACACTCTACTGTCAATTTATGGCAAGCTATATTTCCATTCCTGACATCCCAGAGAATATCACGTTTCTGAATTGTCAAAAGACAGGAAGAGAGCAGGCAGTCTCCGTTTTTACAAACCAAAATTTCGCTACATCTTCTGTGACATGGATGGTAAGCTCACTAAAGTAGTATTTATGTACTCATATATATGCAGTTGCCTGAAGAATAATAATAACTGATACATTACTGATGTTCTTCATGTAAGGCACACTGCTCAACAGCAAAAGCCAAATCTCATTGGCAAATGCAGAAGCGTTGAAGGAAGCAACATCAAGGGGCATAAAAGTAGTGATAGCCACTGGAAAGGTTAGATGAGACCAAGCCTGTGGCATATAAGTAGTCATTTGTATTCTTCTTTTATGAGCTTCATACACTGATTTTTTTTGTCTTGTGGTTCATTTTGGTGTAACAGACTCGTGGAGCTGTGATAAATCTTATGAAGATGGTAAACTTAACTGGCAAAGATGTCATTACTTCAGAGTCCACTCCAGGGGTCTTTATACAGGTCTAAATTTTCAGATATGTACTACCTTAAATTAGCACATGAAATGTGTGGTTCCACTTCTTTCCAGCTTAGAACAGTGCTGGATTCTCATTTACTTGCTTAAACATGAAACAGTCGGAAAGCATTGACAGATGATTAAGCTTAGAAGAGTAGGGATATCTCATTCTCTTATTGATGTTTGCTCTGATCCCCACGACCCACTCATAACACCCTTGTCCGTCCTTGTTTGCACTGATAATTAGTAGTATAACATTACACGTCATTCTATTCACATCAAGTACGTAATTACCCTGCTGCCTCTTCCCAATGTTCAAATCTATATTGAAACCAAATTGCCTTTACTCCGTAAGTTCCACTTCTCCTTGGAAAACCAAATCTATCAATAATCTACACCTGAGTGCCTCGTTGGTGATTTTCTTTACAAATGGGGGAGAAGAGTAGACATACATATCCTGTTTATCTAGTTAGGTATATCAGGACACATGAATTGTAATTGTTATATCTGTCTGTCAGTCCTGGAACAACATGCGAACTGTTAATTCTGGTATAATTGGCTAACTAACACAATTCAAACTGTTAATTCCAGGGTTTGATTGTATATGGAACACAAGGCCGAGAAATATACAGAAGCAACTTGGAACCAAGTATCTGCAGAGAGGTGGGTGAGTTTTACATTTAAAAATTAGGTGGATGAATGACTATTCTTCAAAAAACTTCACTATGGCATATGTTATGAACAAGTAACTTCTACTTTTGTGGTATCTACATCTAAAACATCAAGAAAGTATTTCAGTGCCTTTTTACTTTTTCATACTGCTATACTCTTATGCTAGTATTAGTGCCGATGATAGTGGATGCGTATGCAAAAAAATTGTCATTTTCTTGATCTGTTACTTTTTTTACTGATTTGATCCTCTTCTGCATCCCCCAACGAGCGCTTTCTAATGCCGGCTTTTACAACTTGAAATATTGGAAATATTGTTTATCAAGTCATCACATTTTTGTCTTGTCTACCTGCAAAAATGTACAAACTTTTGCGATCAACATCACAGGTTTATCTACAAACACCACATTTTAGCTTCTAATATTGTGTCTAATAAACGTGCATTAGCTGCATTAGTAAACATGTGATGTTGATTGGGTCTCTCGGAAAGACAGTCTCTCCCACAAGCTGCTCGTGAAACTGTGTAATTGTATTTATTTTTTTTGCTTTTTACAGGCACTACTCTACTCTCTCGAGCATAAAGTTCCAATTGTTGCCTTCAGTGAGGATCGATGCTTATCATTGTTTGAGCATCCCCTCGTGGACACACTTCATACCATATATCACGAACCAAAGGTATCCATCAAATCCGTTGAGTATCATACTGTTTTTGTTAGTGATATCAGATCTGGTTTCGCGTAATTGTTTTTGGCATTGAGCTTTTGGACAGGCAGAAATAATACCTTCGGTGGAGGAGTTTGTAACCGGCAACGAAATACAGGTTTGTTGATCCACATATATTTAGATAACCATGTGATATACACCACTTTTTGGGTATCTGTTGGAGTATGACCATATATTCAGAATATAATGCACTAGCTGAATGAACTAAACTTCAAACCATTGTCTTAAATTTTATTACGTTACTGATCCATTCACGCATGCCACATCTTATATTCTTTATTTAGATTGTATTCTTGCTTGAATTTATATCCCTTGATTTGATGTTTGATTCGCATGTCATTAAATAAGTGGAATGTGTGATAATTGAGCATCAATATTACTGTTCTTAGCTCTCACCATATCTTGAGAGCCCTGAAATCAGCGACCAGTGTGATATAAGTTTTTCCGATTGAATTTCTGTACTAGAGTGCTCTAGATGTGATTCATTTTGCCTGCAGATATTCATGATTCATTTTGCCTCAGTCTGCAGATAGTCATGCATCGATTTTAAGCTTTCCACATCTATATATATATATATATTTTTTAATAAGTAATCATAGTATAGTTATTTATTGTGGTCGGTACGACTTTAATACTAGTATGCCATTGGCATCACAGAAGCTCATTTTCTTGGACACGACGGAGGGAGTGGACACTACTCTGCGCCCTTACTGGGCAAAAGCAACAGGAAATCGTGCATCAGTTGTCCAAGCAGTATCGGATATACTTGAGATTGTTCCACCTGGTACCTCAAAAGGAGCTGGAGTAAAATTGCTTCTTCAACATCTAGATGTTACCCCAGAGGAGGTTTGTTTGGCTTTTCGTTAGTTCCATTTCCAAATTTTACTTCTATGAAAAAGAAGAAGAAGTAAAAGAATAATGAGGAAGAGCAGATAGTGTATTCTCCATTACTTACTAACAAACTCCTTTCTACCGCTGGATATCAGATTATGGCCATTGGGGATGGCGAAAATGATGTCGAGATGCTTCAGTTGGCTTCTCTAGGCGTTGCTTTGAGTAATGGGTCAGAGAAGGCTAAAGCTGTAGCAGATGTAATTGGTATTAGCAATAATGAAGATGGAGTGGCTGATGCCATTTATCGGTTTGCATTTTGAGGATTTTTTTCAAACCTACCACGACTCAGGGTGAACTTCTTTTTGGTTAGTTTTCTTTTCTTGACTCCTTATCCTGTGTGGAGAACTACTTTTTTTCCTTGGACATCAATGCGAATACATAATCAAAGAGGAAAATTTTATACCTTTGAGATCATCCCATCTTAGTTGCGTTCATCAATTTTCTCGTTTGAGTCAGTTTGTTTAGGCAAGTACAACTTCTAGTCTTCAACCATCTAGTGTTTAGTGGAATATAGGAAAAGTAAGAGGTGCTTGCTTCTTGGAATTGGTTTTTGTGTTTACATAAAAAACAGGGTTCTCTGGCTTATATATTGTGGACACCCTTTAGGATAGCTCGAAATTTGATATTTATGCTGTTTGGGGCCTGTGGTGATATACCAAACATGTTTTCTAGGAACACGGTACTTGTTAAGGTGTGAGAGAGAACATCTCACCACACCAGTGATAATAAAAGTAAGAAAATGGGAAGTGTAAATTTAAGCAACAGATATATAGACAAATATGTGCCATTTCATAGTTGCAAAATGCTACTTTGCATGAAAGTTGGCTTTTCTTGATCATCTTTTATACGATCAAAGATGAACATATCAGCATTTTGAGTTCATGGGTTTTTTATATAACGAGCGTCTGCATTTTTCCTTGTTCCCTCCAGTATCGCTTTGTCTGCACTGATGAAGAATGCTGCTAGGGATGCTGCAAAATGCAAATCATTTAATCGTACTATAGTTATTAATTACTAATAATAATTCTATTTCAGGTTTTGTTTTGGAAAAGGGAAGCGTCACATATACCTCCAGAAATTATAAGAGCTTGGCCAGTGTAGTTCAAGTTGGTTCTTGCCCAAGGAATTGTACGAACTGCAACAAACTGGAACCATCCATAGAAACCACACTTAATTGTCATGACTTGTTTAACACATGTAAGAATAAGTATCACATTGATTCTCTTAGCAGTATGATCAATGAAATGCTTAATTCTTCCGACAATGATGAAAAATGGACTGTGTTTCTTTTTCACATAAACTTATCACAGGTGGGCTGTTAATATTATTACACGTCCATGGTTTGAAAAAAGTTGCATCCTCACTCTCCTCTTTCTTTTTTTTTTTTTCCTTTTCTATTCTTCTTCATAAGACATCTCATTCGCAAAGCATGGCCTTTGTTCGTAAGTTTCATACACACCCACATACATCTACACTGTGGAGGGCATTGTAATTTCATAATTCTTCAATGTACTGTAATCCTCTGAGGAGTCATTATATGTGTTAAGGCATCATAATATATGCAAAGACTTCATACCGTGGGTATAGCAGTGGCGATGCATGTAGCATAAGCAGCTTTGAACCCGGCCAGTCCACTAGCTGTAATATTGTTTGTGCAGAAAATACAGAAATAAGATGAAAGACTGCGCAGTCTGTTTTCTAGAGATAAAATTAAAATTTACCTTGCACTGCATTTTCTGCTGTTATGTTCTTTCCTTCGTTAGTCATGGCTGCTTGTCCTGGTTTATTCTTTGCACAGATCTGGAGAAAGATTGAAGAGAAGACAAAGTCAAACAGATTGAGTTTTAATGAAATGAAATGAAATTGATAGATAAATAAGTGTTTGGAACTGTAGGGTGTTTATTAAAATATACAAGAACTACAAACAATAACAAACTAGGCTGCCCATTGTTTGTTTCTGGGCAAGTTCAATGCATTTGCACCATCAAACATTATTTGCTGCTTAATATATTATTTATCAAATGGTTTAGACTAACAGTTGCGACGAACCTATGGTCTTACCTGGCGACTTTAGAATCTTTTGAATAATAAAAGTAATATTTGCGTACACTTTACAAGGTGGTTAGGAGTAATTGCTTCGGGAGTGGTCGTGGTAGTGATTATGTGAAAGATTCTATTTGGTATAGACTATAGAAACCTTCTACTAATGTACTAATGCGAAGTTAAAAGGAAATATTAAGTTTTTTGAAAAAACAGGAAAGTAATACGTAAGGTAGCAATTGAACATGTTCCTTTCAAATGTTCTGCAACTTTCTTGAAATCGAGAATAATTTAGATTTGAACATGCAACACGAATGAAGAATAATCAAATCATAGCTGCTTCAAGAATCAAGAGCACAGTTGCGGTTACATGGCCTTGGCACAGCTCTATCTAGCATGAAGTTGCGGTAAATTTTCCTATGAATTGAATTCAATTGTCATCTTCTGTGATGCTTCGGCTCAGATTTTGATATATACAAACTGACCCTAACCAATTGGCCATCACAATTACTATTTGTCTAGCTGAATGGCTTTAGCATCACTGCAAAGACCAGTTTTTGCATTTGTCACTAAACAAGCCCAAAATTGCAGTATTAAATTCCATCAGAATCCGTTCAGGCTCCTAATATTAAGCCAACTCAAACGTCAAGTGGTCAGGAAAGCAAATTATACATTTTTTTCTCAGAACGGAAACATAACATGGAGCACAGTTTTCCACACCTTGGACCCGGAACAAGAACAGGGCGTTTCTATTACTTTAGGTTGATTTGTATTGTGTGTTTCTCCTTGCACACTCCAAGATGGTTTTGTCAGCAGTGATGAAGTATGCTGCTATGGATGCTGCTCACAACAAAAGGAAGGAGAAAACATCAACTAACAGAGAAATAGAGAGTGAGTATATATCAGTAGAAGATTGTAATTTACTGGTACTTAAAATCCATCCAAGAATAACGAAACATAAATTCTACATACCAGCAGATATGATTAGTGCCTGACCGGTGTAGTTGATATTTGCCTTCGCCCAAGGAATTTTTCTCACGGCCACCAACTGAAACATGTCGACAAAGGGAATAAAGTGCTGCAACTAAAGCTATAAAAGCTGCAAACTTAACAACAACAAATGAACAAAAATAAAATGAACTATTGCTATGTGAAATTCAGAGTTTAAAAGCTACTTCTCATCTAAATAGGCAAACGAAGATAATGACGGTCACTTGAATTGAGAAAGCAAAGTAGAAGAAATGGAGGCCTTCTCATTCTGATTCCACATTACAATCAAAATAACCAGTTCAAATTAATACTCCATGCATCATTACGGACTGAACATTATAACAAGTGAGATCATTCCAGCATACAATACCAAGTCTTCCCCTAACATCAAACAGATAATTTGTAGCAGCAACTGAACATCAACAATAAAGCTGAGCTACAGAAGCCAGAGTTCTGTGAACATCTTTTATGAGGTTAAGCTGTAGAGGTCAAATTCAGAACATCAGCTACACACCAAAAATATGAAATCCGCGCTCAAACCAAGTTTTAATGAGTGGGTGGTTAAATCTATTTTAGTAACTGTTTTTCAAACTGGGTGCAAACATAAAACAGACACTTCAGAGGGGCATGCACATAAAGAGTTTATTAAAGGATACAGTATCTTTTTGGTCTTTCAGTTGTTCAGTGTTTTGATTAGAGAATCTACAACTGGTTTCTGAGGTCACTACTCACTACTATTGCATAATAGTAATTAATATAAATGGCTAGAATCCCGCTTCTTTACAAGTTCAAACTTGTAGATGAGATGGAATACCACCATTATATCGAAGCCTACGAACATACCTAGGTTCAAATTTCCCCGGAGACAAACTCCACACCATATTAAATTTCCACTCAGATGGCCTCCCCAAGAGGTTGAAATCGGCCCGAGTGCAGGGGTGTATTGAAGAATTAATATAGATCTCTACAATTAAATTTCCACTCGAATGGCCTCCCTAAGAGGTTGAAGTCGGCCACAAGTGCAGGGGTGTATTGGAGAATTAATCTAAATCTCTACAAGTTCAAGCTTGTAAAAATTAAATTTCCACTCGAATGGCCTCCCCAAGAGGTTGAAATCGGCCACTAGTGCAGGGGTGTATTGGAGAATTAATATAAATCTATACAAGTTCAAGCTTGCTGATGAGATGGAATTCTATCATTATCTCATCACATTATGGCCATTGCTACACGATAAATCCTGGAAATGTCCAAGATAAAATACAACGGCTGCATTTACTCCGTCAGAGGTGCCATTATTCTTTGGAAGTGGAAGTACTTCTTTCTCACCAAAACAATGTCACAAAATCATGCATCAACATCAAGCAAATACAATAACAAAAACATCATAATGTAGAGGTCAAGTGACTTGGCAAGGATATAAAATGACCGGGAGGAATGGGGGAGAAACCAACTCGACGTAACTATTAAACAGTACCACATAAACTTGGTCTAGCATATCCATGTGTGCTTATACAATATCAGTTCCATTATCGTCTATCTCGTGAAGAAGAATGCAGCCATTCCCTTTGAGTTTTTATTTTCAAGTTAATTTTTGTTAAAGCAATGATCACGAAATGCAATCAACATCCGATACTCAATCCAGAAGCTAAACATATACAAATACGAGCGAAAAAACTACAATTTCGTAGGAGAAGAAATCAAATCAACATACAGTGGGCACAGCACTAGCAACAAAGGCAACAGCAGCAGCTTTGGTACCAGCAACTACACCTTCTGCAATCCACCAAAGCATTAGAAATTAAACGAAAGAAAAAAAATCAAACTAGCTCAGAATCAAAAGCAAGTATGATAATCTGTAGAAATCAACATCGTACATACAATTTATCAAATGATCGTAGACGATTAACCTAATATTGCCTAATTTCCAGAAATTGTAATCAAAAGAAGAATAAAATGAGAGAATGAGACCATGAGTGCACTGCTGTGTGCGACGCAATTTGTCCTCTTCATATGGAGAAGGGATCAAGAAAGATTTCCGTTGATTTGAAAATAAATCCTTCATTTCTGATGAATTTTTATTTGATTGTGATTGGAAGAGTGTTGATTGAGCTCGATTCGAATCGAAAAAATGGAAAAGATTTTGAGACGCAAAACACTTCAAAATACAGTAGTGAGAGGAGGAGGAGGAGAAGATGAAGACGACTCGTGTCGATGTGGTAAATCGCGATTTTACCTTCTGCACCAGGGGCAAAGTCAAAAGCGATTTTATGCCCTATCATTCAACACATACAAGACCGAAGTATTTTGTATATTTGTCAATATTTGTTTTTTCATATGCGAAAAAAAATACATTTTATTAACAACACCACTATTTTAAATAAGAACATTCTTGATTTTCTTTTATAACATAGATGGTAGTATTTAAATAATTGATCTAGAGACTTAATCAATGTCAGTATGAGTGCATGACAATAACACCAAAAGCCCGTTATGGGCAGCCTCGAAAAACGATCACTGCTTTTCGAGTGATTGGATCCAACAAACACATGTAATCTTCAACGTATTTAGGTTATATTCTCTTCGTCTGAACATAACTGATCTGAACTGAATTTATTTGTAGTATAAAAAACAACTAAGCAGAACTGAATGAATCTGAACTGAAATTAATGAATTTTCAAATGAAGAAAACATAGCCTTACTCGATTTTCATAATAAAAACACCAGGTACCTGAGTATACTGAATTCCAACAACACCAAATGTAAATGCTCTTCCAGTCTTCCACAATAAGACCGTTCTGCAGTAATTGTTTTCAGGGGGGCAAAGAGAACTTAAAAGATGAGGACTTGATGACAGAAACTGTAGTACAGTACTGAACTTGATTGACTTCCAAATTTCGAGCAATTCTATGTCTAAAATGTTTTCACCAATAAAACACTACTATACTTGAAAACAGGATTTTGAGTCTTCAACTCAAAAATTAAGAAAAATAATCACCATACTCAAAACCGTGGTACCCTACAATATTTAGAAGAAGCTTCAAACTTATCAACACCTCACTCCCTTTCACATTATTCACACGGAAGCAGAACGAAAACTAAAATCAGGATGGGACCTTGCCAAAATCGTGAACTCCTGACTGAGAAAGAAAAGCATGGAAACCACACAAAGCTAATCTGCGCACAATATATTTGGAAGTTGAGAATCCAATCTCAGCTGCAATTCTTTGATCTTGAGTGAAAGCTCACTTATCTGTTCCTTATAGTTTTGTAGCAAGTAATCTTTTCCTTCCATTAATTCTTTCAACTCATAAATGTCCTTCTTTAACATTTCGATCTTCTCACCATCTCTTTTTGCTACACCTGAACAGTCCATGTTGTTTTCAACTTCAGGATACCCATTCGCATAAGCATATGTTCCATTCCTTCTGTCCATTGGCCAAACAGGAACATTAGGTGACCTGTCATTAGAGTTAATATGTCCAGCACACTGGTCAGCGATCACCTTCCTCAATCGCTGAATTTCCATTTCTGAACTGAACAAGTCCCCGTTAGCTGCATCCAGTAGAGATTGCAGATGGGAAGAATGTGAAAGCTGTGCAGTAATGGAGCCCTGGAGGTCGGCAATCTGATCCTGCATTTCCAATATCATATCATCTCGTCTCTTTATCTGTTGCCTCAACTTTTGTATGACTTCCCGCTTGCTGAATATGTCAGAACCAGATTCAGAAACACATGGAGATTCGGAGCTGTTTGAATGGTGGAAGGGCTTATGGGGCACTTCAAGACGGTCAGGAGAATGTGACCACATAACACCATTCTCTTTGCTGATGCACTCATTAGACGGGCTAGTTACCAGAGGAAGAGCCATTTCAGGTTCGCTCATCAATTGCCCATTGCAATAATGTTTGGTTTCCTCTACATTCTCAGATCCTGTTTGATGATAAATAAAGCCAATACAGTTAAAATGGACAGAATCATTTTACTTGAACATCACAGTGAGTTATACAGGTCCAGGAAAGGCAGAACAACCAGCTCACATTCACTAAGACATTCTATACATTTCTTGATATCATCAATTTCAATGATAAATACCACATTGGTTGCTTCAGCATGCATATATAGCCTAAGGATAATTTCGGCCTTATTCTATCAAGTTGAGTGTTATAGAGCTCACAAAGATAAAAATAAGTAAAAAACAATAGGAGAAGTGTACATAAATAGAACTTCAGGATACAATTACGAAAGGAGTAGCTGACTAGGTAATTAGGATAAATCCCAAGCGTGATGTAAAGTACAGACGTGTGGAAATGCTGGATACACAATCCAAACTATCAACTATAGGAATATCTGATTAGACTTTCTATACCTGTATAACCATTGTAGTAGCCATCTTCTTCATGGGGACAACAAAACCCATTTGAACGAAAATTGCCACTCCCTGATTTATTTCGACAAGTTGTTTTTCCATTCACTGCATTGGGAAAACTCTCAGCAGATTCAAAAACATTTCAGAACAGATTGTATATAAGTATGCAGTGCATACCTTTTGAACTCTGGCTGCTACTGTTCATTTGTTTATCAAGGACCTGCTTAATCTTATAACCCAGGCGAACTGATAATGTACTCAGCAAAGCCCCACCCGCAATCAGTATCCAGTTCGGTCCCCCTCCCTGTATATTCCCAGACTTCCTATGTGACTCACTGGCTCTTGGCCTCATTGTGTACAGAATTTCTAATGCATCCACATAAAGCCTACATTAGGTATATGTTGAACAAATACTCACAAGCCGAAAGGTAATGAAGAAATACAACATACTTGTACAACTGCTATTCATAAGAATTAAGAAGTTACTAGTGTGCAACAATTTCCAAAACTCAATGCTGACTATAGGAAACACGCATGAGCATCTCAATGAAATATCAAGCCATGATATCAAGGACCGAATCGTAAAGCAACATTAAATGCATATCGAAACAGATTTTATACTTCTGATTATTCTTTTACAACATTCTGATATTGGAGTTTTCATCTCATCTACCTACTGAATTTTCACCTGCCACTTTCAGCACCTAAAAACAGTAATAACCAAACATTACGAGACATTTAGTTTCGCTTCACCAAAACTGAGAAAAAACAGCTGATTCTAAGCCACACTAAAAGCAGCCTGGTAAAAATGCAAGTATGTATATAAAGTTCATCATTCTAAGTAATCCTCTTTCAAACGTAAAGGTACGATTAGACCATAAGCTCGTAATTAAACGGAATGCAGAAAAACTAGGCAAAGAGTATAAAAAAGGAAAGTTCAGCAACGATTAATTGAGTAGTAAATGCTACAGACAAGGCATCGATTTTGTCAATTTACCTTAAGAATTAGAGAACTCTTTGGATTTTTCAACACTGCTGACTGGAGGTGGCACAGACCAGGCGGAGAACGGTGGCGATTATAGGCGGGAGGGAGGAGAAATGAAGTTAGGGCTTTTTCCTATACTTGGCAGTTAACATGACACGGTAGATTTTCATTTGTTATTTTCCCACTCCCCACTTTTTTCGCCCAATTTTGTTTCTTTTCTTATTTCTTAAGCGGATTTGCTTGACCATAGTAAAAACATGAATTTGTGACTAAGTTAAAACTCTAACCTATGAATGCACGCCTTAAAATTATATGAATACTTTTGATTGATTTCACGTATTCGTGAAGTTAGTGATTCAAAGCCTCAAACATACAATGTCATACCATGTTACATATAAGACATATATAATGAGTAACCACGCCGGTATAAATTGTCAAATCTAATTATCAAGTGGTCGGTCATTACAAATGACACCAAATCATAGTCCAACCCCAACCCAATATTCACCACATTAGCAATGTACCTTACAAGTTTGCTTGTCCATTTTTAGTTTTTTACCATGAACTATTCACAAGTATATCATAAACAACTATTAAAAACGATAACAAATGAATTTTGTAAATCATATCGGTCAAATTTGGATCGGATTTAGCCATCTATATACCCGAATAAAGCGGCTCCGTGGTGTATTTAAAAATTAAGAAACAACCATAAAATAAAATTTAATTTCTAAAATGAAAAGGAAAAATAGAAAAGAAAAAGTAAAAGTGAAAGTAGAAAACAAATGGAATAAGTCTCTGGAAAAGGTTTACTCAACTAACATTCCAAAAAAGCACACCATAGCACCCTAATATTTTGCACACAAAATTTAGTGATGATTTGTTCCAATTTGTTGAGCAGAATCTGGTCACGCAAGCACAATACTCCTCGTGGCTAGCTAATCAGTCAATCGCAAAAGCACCAGAAGTCCAACAATTGACACTCCATAAATCCCTGTCCATTACACTCCTATTATTCATTTACACCTCTTTAATGAACTCGAACTATCACAGGACATCTAATGCAAATGCTGTCATTTGTCAACTTGATCTACCAAAATTTGTTTAAATCACAATAACAGGACTTCCAACAGTGAAAAGGACGTGATCGTAGATGCTAGAAGATGTAAACTTGTTTGATTTCCGAGTTTCCTTGAGAGACTCACTGCTGCAGTGGGTGGATATACCAGTGGTAGCATTCATAGGGTCAAACATACCATTCACTAGAAAATTCGACCCTAGGGGTGCTACTAGTGGCATCACCACCTATTGTAGCTTGTGGGGCCTAATGTGGAGATCCAATGCTATAACGAGGAATGATACGAGTAATATCAAATTTGGGTCTAACAAACCTCTCATTGGAAAAATTCGATTCTAGCGGTACTACCAGTGGTATCACCATACTTGTGGGGTCCACTACTACAGTCAGAGTGGTGATACCAGTGGGCGTACCACTCCTAGGATCTAACAAACTGTTTTCATGACCAAACATGTTGCATTGTAAACTCCAGTAATAACACATCTTGCCACGCTCAAAACCGTTGTAACCTAGCATATGTTGAAGCTTCAAACTTATCAACATCTCACTCCCTTCACATTATTCACATGAAACAAAAAAAAAAAAGAACAGAAATCCCCATGGGAGCACGAGGATTCACAAGAAACTAAATCTGCCTACAATATATTTGGAAGTTGAGAATCCAAGCTCAGCTGCAACTCCTTGATCTTGAGTGAAAGCTCAGTTTTCTGTTCCTTATAGTTTTGTAGCAAGTAGTCTTTTCCTTCAATTAATTCTTTCAACTCATTAATGTCCTTCTTCAACTTCTCAATCTTTTCACCATCCCTGTGTGCTACATCTAAACACTCTCCATTGCTTTCAACTTCATGATACCCATTTGCATAAGCATGTGTTCCATTCCTTGCGTTCAGTGGCCAAACAGGAACTTTAGGTGACCTGTCATTAGAGTTGATGTGTCCAGCACACTGGTCCGCGATCACCTTCCTTAATCGCTGAATTTCCATTTCTGAATCAAACAAGTCTCCGTTAGCTGCATCCAGTAGAGATTGCAGATGGGAAGAATGTGAAAGATTTGCAGTAATAGAACCCTGGAGGTCGGCAATCTGATCCTGCATTTCCAATATCATATCATCTCGTCTTTTTATCTGTTGCCTCAATTTTTGTATGACTTCTCGCTTGGTGAATATGTCGGAACCAGATTCAGAAACACATGGAGATTCGGAGCTGTTTGAATTGTGGAAGGGCTTCTGGGGCAGCTCAAGACGGTCAGGAGAATGTGACCACATAACACCATTCTCTTTGCTGCACTCGTTAGACGGGACAGTTACCAGTGGAAGAGCCATTTCAGGTTCATTAATCATTTGCCCATTGCAATACTCTTTAATTTCTTCTACATTCCGGGGTCCTGTTAGATAACAAATTAAATAAAGTCAATACAGTTAATCCAATGGACATAATAAATTTACTTGGCCATCACATGCGAGTTATGCTAGTCTGGGGAAGGGCAAAGCAAGCAGCTAATATTCACTGAGACATTATATAATTTTCATGATATCATAAATTTCATTGACGAATACCAAACTGTTTAGCATGTGTATAGCATAAGGCCCACTTCGGCCATGCTCTATCAAGTGTGGTAGCAGTAGGAAAATAGTATCTTAGTACCAACTATCTCATACATATAAACGATAGTGAAATTTCCACTACCAACCACTTGTTTGCAGGTAACTACCATTGATAAAAAGTTTCACCACCGCACATATTGTAATACCACAATGCTGCCAGAATTTAAAGCACCATAGTATGACAAGGAAGATTTTTACATAGACCGAGTATATATGAGTACGTTGTAGAACTTATGACTAACAATAAACCACATCACTTGGGGAATGGACTACATGGATTTAAAACAAAGAGTTCAAGGCATGCACCTCATTCCCAACCACAAGGTCTGGTAGACCTAGTCAATAGATGTGATCTCTGGTTCCTAATTCCTATCTTGGGGCGCAATCACATTGATAAATCATTTCCAACCACCGCACAGTGGTAATACTAAGATTTTATATCAAGACTGTGATCTTTGGTTCCTAAATCCTATCTAGTGGCGCTAGATTTTATAACTGAGACATGGGGAGAATCCAAACTATCAATGGGAAGAATGTGACAGCTCCCTGGTTTATTTGGACTAGTAGATTTTCCATTCACTGCATTGGAACAAATTTTCAACAGACCCGAAATAAATTCAGAACAGATTCTATATAGAATTACAGTACATGTTACATACCTTTTAAACTCTGATTGCTACTGTTTGCTTGTTTATCAAGGACCTCCTTCAGCTTATAACCCAGGCGAACTGATACTGTACTCAGCAAAGCGCCACCTGCAACTATAATCCAGTTCGGTCCCTCTCCCCGGATATTCTGGGACTTCCCGTTGGCTCTTGGCTTCATTGTGATCTAACTATGTTTAGAATACTAAAATTCTGATGCAACTGCGCCTACATTTGAACAACACGGCACGATACTAATCAAATTCTGCTCGCTGGAAGAGCTACAAACTCCAAAAGTCAAGTCTGAAAAACTATAGGAAACATCAACCAGAGCCGTCTGGATTAACCTACACGGCCCGGCCGATATCTTTAAGTAACATTAACTGCCTTGATTCTACATTTTCATCAATCTATAATACAGCTATAGAAATTAGAATCCCATGATTTCATCTGAATTACCTACTCAATTTTACAGGCCACATTCAATACCTAAAAACAAAAACTCCCAAACATCAGGACTCATTTAATCCTCGCTGCACCAGAATTCGACACTAAACTCAAATAGAGCAGCTGATTCTAAACTACTAGAAATCGCAAGTTTCATCAACCTAATCAGTCCTCTTTCACACTTACAGGATTTGACCGTACTCTCCTAAATCAACCGAATGTTGAAAATAAGTCGAGAAGTCAACAGAAAATGAAAAGTTCAGCATCAGAGATATAAATGGAGTAGTAAGTGCTACAGATAAAAGACAAGGCATAGAGATTGTCATTTTACCTTGAGAAAGAGAAAAATGTATTGATTTATCAGCACTGATGACTGGAGGTGGCAGTGACCGGCGGATACCAGCGGAGGCGGCGGTGCTACGGTGGCGATGGCAGATGGACGGAGGAGGGGGCAGAAAATAAAGAAATGGAGCACGTTAAAAATCAACTCTGACAGTAGTAGGTTACCTCATTTTCATTTTCATTTTCAGATGTGGCTTCGATGTTTTTAATTCATCTCTTTGGCCCATTTCTCTGGGTCCGGGTTCCTATACCAAATTGTATACCATTTCCCATACAATATACTAGTAAGGCTATATTCTTTTTAAATTAAAATTCATTTAGTTTTGCTTAATTATATTTTATACTATAATTCAGTTCAGTTCAATTCAGTTCTGTTTAGTTCAGTTCAGTTCAGTTCAGTTTTTAATTCATCTCTTTGGCCCATTTCTCTCGGTCCGGGTTCCCTATACCAAATTGTATACCATTTCCCATACACTATACTAGTATGGCTCTGTTCTTTTCAAATTAAAACTCATTCGATTCGATTCGATTCGATTCTGGAATTATATTTTATCTACAATTGATTCGATTTAGTTGAAGAATTTCATTTGAAAATCAATTTCTAAAAGGAGACCAAATTTTATCTATATTTATGTTCCTCCAAAATTCACTCCTGTTTCTATCTATCCAAATAGGGAACAGTTATAGTTGCAGACGTATCATTTTTTGGTTAACAATGTCATATTACAAAATTTAATTAATTATCAATTACAAACATCGGTAGCCATTGTTATATCCTCTGAGATTCAACAACTAGTTTTTTTTAGAAGGTAAAATCATTCATATTAATTAATTCTAATAGAGCTACAAAAGTCTTTAATTAATACAATCAAAATCCACTCCGGACAAGCATTCCAAATAAAAGTAAAGCATTCTAGTATTACAAAATGTGCCTTCTTGGGCATTTCTTCCAAAAGTCTTGTTGCTGGCTTCTTTGGCTAGATGATCTGCTACCATATTTTCTTCTCGATATACAAAAGTTATCTTTACCTTGCATAGTTTCCTCAAAAGCTTCCTTGATTCTTCAAGGATGAGTTGTTGGTGCGGTGTTGCTGCAACCTGCCTGTTTAGACAAGAATTTTGAGTCCGTTTGTACACAAACTGAGTGTAACTGTTCCATAACACATAGTTTCAATCCGTTCCGTAAAGCTACTAATTCTGCCATGTTATGATCAGTTTTTCCAATAAAGATCGAACTTGCTTTAACGAATTCTCCTTTTGTGTTTCTGAGGATTGCTCCAGTTCCTGCATTTCCATTTGTAAGGCAGGATCCATCAATGTTTAGTGTGTAATGATCTGGATCTACTTTCCATTTGCATATGCGCGTGGTTACTTGTGTTGGTTTTTTTCCAGGATGGCAGAGTTTTTGTTCTTTTAGTGTATTGATCAGTTGATTATGATAATCATATTCCTTGATTTTCTTCTGCCTGAAAATTTTGTTATTTCTCAGTTTCCATATGAACCAGCAAGAGGTTATGATTTTCAGTTGTTGGTCTGAGTTATGCGGTAACTGGAAAAGTGTTTCAGTAAATGTTTTATTTTCATAGTTTCTGATTTTCAGCCATTTGGTTAGCTTAGAAGTGGTAGGGCAACTGAAAAAACAGGTGTTGCGTGGTTTCAGGGTGTTGGTTGCAAAGGTTACAAGTATCAGTTTGCAGGATTTTTTGTTTGTGAAGTCTTACTGTTGTAGGTAGTCTGTCTAGTGTGACTAGCCAGGAGAAGAATTTGATTCTGGGTTGGAGATTTAAATTCCATAATTTGTTCCATGGGAGATTTGGTAGGTAAGGTGGCTCCATTAGATTCGAGAGAAAATAATAAGCCTTTTTTACTGAGAATTTTCCCAACACAGTATGTTGCCAAAGAACAGTGTCATGGTTTTCCTGATCTTGTACTGGGATTCCTAGAATCTCATATACAGTGTCAACAGGTAGCTTTTCCTGTAGTTTGTCCAAATTCCAGGTATTATTAATCAAGAAATCTTTAACTTTTGTATTACTAGAAATGTTGTTCGGAGTAGTATAATCAGCAACAAGTTTTCCTGGGATCCATTGATCAGTCCAGAAGTTGGTGGTTTCTCCGTCTCCAATAAGATGAAGAAGACCTTGTTTGAAAACTTCTTGTAGTTTTATTAAGTTTCTCCAAAATCAATTGTGGTTTGATTTGGCTTCTGCCTGGAGGAAGTGGGTGTTAGGAAAATACTTATTCTTGTAAACAGAACACCATAAAGTATATGTCTGAAAAGCAAGTTTCCAAAGGTGTTTTAGTAGAAAAGCATTATTTAGAATATGCAGATTCCTAACACCTAATCCTCCAGAATGTTTTGGCCGACAAACTAAGTTCCAATTTACTTTTCCTTTGGCTTTGCCATATTTTTTTCCATTCCATAGAAAATGTCGACTGATTTCTTCCAGTTTAGTTAGACATGTACTCGGAATTTTTGTTATGGTCATGCAATAAGCTGGGATAGCATTAGTCACAGCTTTGATTAAAACGAGTCTACCAACATAAGATAAATATTACCAATATTTATCCTATTCATGGTCTTATTAATCATTTGGTCAAAAAGATCACGTTTTTTACTTCCTAAAAGGAAGGGTAGTCCCAGATATTTATCCTGACGTTTATTTGGGATAACTCCCAAAAAATTCATAATTTGTTGTTTCTTGTTTACCGGGGTATTAATAGAGAAGATAATTCTACTCTTTTCCCAACAAACATTTTGACCG
Organism: Plantago major; assembly: GCA_026545765.1. Taxonomy (NCBI): domain Eukaryota; kingdom Viridiplantae; phylum Streptophyta; class Magnoliopsida; order Lamiales; family Plantaginaceae; genus Plantago; species Plantago major. The sequence continues at coordinate 7,011,110 of CM048840.1, forward strand.
GAAGCCAAGGCATAGTCTTCAAGTGTTTCTGCTATTGTGGTGATGGATTTTTGGTCAGCTTTGCTAAAAATTAGACAATCGTCAGCAAAACATAAGATAGGTATAAGGGGACCCGTAGCAGAAGTTTTTAGTGGAAAAAAGAGTTTTTGTTCAGATTTGGAGTGTATGAGGTGTACTAGTAGTTCTTGACATAAAATGAAAATATAAGGGGAGAGTGGGTCTCCTTGTCTAATACCGCGGGTGGGTATCCAAGTTTCCGATATGTGTTGATTCACCTTAACTTGCATGGTGCAACTCTGGATGCAAGAGAGGATGAGCTTTTTAAAGTGGGGATGGAAATTGAACTTAGCAAGGGTTAGTTCAATAAAACTCTATTCTAGCCTATCATAGGCTGTTTCAATGTCAAGTTTTAAAGCAAAACAGTGTTGTTTTGAGGATTTACTCTTCTTTGTCATGGTGTGGATCATTTCATGTGCAATCATAACATTGTCACTTATTTGTCGATTTGGTACAAAGGCATTTTGAAAAGGTGAAATTAGCTTTGCGAGGAGTGGTCTAATCCTATTGACCAAAATCTTTGTGAGTACTTTATAACTTACGTTACAAAGGCTTATTGGTCTGAATTCAGAGGGTTTACTGGAGTTTGACTTTTTTGGTATTAAGGTTAAAGTGGTTAGGTTTTGGTTTGGTTCGATGGTACCAGATTCAAATAAACAGTTAATCATTGTGCAAAACTGAGGTTTTATAGTCTCCCATTGGGATAAATAAAATTTGCTGATTAAGCCGTCAGGGCCAGGGGCTTTGTCTTGACCAATGGATTTGAGGGCTAACAGGATTTCAGTGTCAGAAATTGGGGCTAGTAAGGTAGCATTTTCTTCATCAGAGATTTTTGGTGTCACAATGTGATAGAAGGGTTCCAGATTTGTGTCTTGGGCTTTGGCCTGATTTTTGAAAAAAGTGAAGAATTCTTTGAGTATATTTTCTTGGTCTAGTATCCACTGACCGGTATCACTTTTAATCCCATGGATATAATTTCTCCTGGATTGGTGCGATGCAAAGGCATGAAAAAATTTGCTATTTGCGTCTCCCGCTTTAATCCAGTTATTTTTCGTTCTCTGGGCCCAAAAGATGGCCTTGTTTTTATTAGAGTATTGATCCTTTCTCTGATTTGTGTTTCCTGCGGTCCCCAAGTTTTGGGGTCCAAATGTAATTTCATAGTGATATCCAACAATTGTTTTTTCTGGTGTTTTATTTCTAGGTTTAAGGTACTAAGCGTATCTAAATTCCAATTCTTGGCCACATACTTAAGATTATGTAAGCTATTATGTAAAACAAAATTATTGGTACTTGTTTCATTGTTCCAGAAATCAGAGAACAGGGAATGGAACAAGTCACTTTCGGCCCAAATATTCTCAAACCGAAAACAAGGGGGGTGGGTTCAATTTAATAGGGTTAGTATCAACTAGCAAAGCCGTATGGTCCGAAGTGGAATTAACAAGGTTTCGAACATAACAATTAGGGAACATGCGAAGCCATTCTAAATTACCACAAGCTCTATCCAGGCGACTACAAATAAAAGTATCACCAAATTGTCTATTATTCCACGTGAAAGCCGGGCCAGAAAAACCTAAATCAATCAATTTACAATAATTTAGGCAATTTTGAAACTTAGTAATACTAGTCCAATTGGGGCTATTCCCGCCAACTCTTTCAATAGGATTAAGCACGCAATTAAAATCACCACCAATAATCCACGGAAAAGAAATACCATTACTTAAAGACATAATTTCGTTCCATACCTCATCTTTCTTATTCGGCTGCGGGTAATTGTATACAGAAGTGAGAGCTGCCATAGTCTGTTGTTCCTCAACAATTTTAATTTCGAAGTGCGCCAATCGATCATTGGTTCGCTTCACTTCCACTTTAATCTGATTTTCATTCCATAAGCACCACTGTCCTCCCATTTGCGGGTGATCTGCGGGTGGAGTAACAAGGTGCACATTTGGGTATCCCATATTCATCAATCCAGCAATATTTCGCGTCGTATGCTCAGAGTTTGCGCGTGTATCCATCAAGAGGATCATCACTGGTCTGTACTCAGTTATGTAGTTCCCAACAGCCTGCATGGATTCAGGACGTACTCCTCCCCTTAAATTCCAAAATAAAAACTTCATAGCTCTAGAGTCAATTATCTGTACCCAATCCGATCCGTCACTCTTCTTGACTCTCCCTCCTCTGACGTTTTGGAGGGGAATCGGAGTGATCCTTGCTAGTATTCCTCTTATTCTTGGTTCCAGTCGTATGTTGTGGAGAAGAGCCGGACCCGTTGGCTGGGTCACCGGAATCACTCTGTACTGGAAGGCCACAATATTTGTTGCTCGGGCCACCTGAACCAGCACTGGTTCCTGGTGCCTTGGTCGTAAATTGAACTCGTTCGGCATCAAATTCTGCAAAGCCCGATTCGCCCTCTCCTCCTTCTGGATAGCCATGAGCAGCGTATCCGTCATCATCGTTAAATTCAACCGGGTTGCCCAATCAAGCTGGTCCTCCCATTTTGACCCGGGAGTTGAGATATTGAAGGTGATGTTATTGGAAAAAGGGGAAGGGCATTCAAAGTCGCCGTCTCCTCCCAATAGTTTTGTGTCACTTCCTGAGACTGCTGTTCCGCAGGGATTATCCGAGAAGGGAATATTCGGGGGAGAGTTACGGGAGTTGGTTGCAGGGTTGTGTGAGGCATAAATGGTTTGGGAAGTGAAAGTGGTGGTAATGATGGAGTCAATGGTAATGGTTGCGTCTGGGAGTTGTTGAGTGAGTGGATGAGATCTAAGGATAGGTGGTGGGTTGAAGTCCTGGTCAATCGACGGGTGGAGCGGAGGGAGTGCTGGATTGGATTCCTGCTCGGAGAAAGTGTGGGCTGAGTGTGGGTTCGGCGGAAGATGCTCGGTGGAGAGAAGGCCGATTGAGTCACCGATGAGGTTAGGCGGAAATCGACCGGGCAAGCAGTCTGGAGCAGAGCATTTATGTCCGGTAACGTTGTGGGCTCCACATGTAATGTCGTTGGAGTGAAGGGATTTGGAGATGGCGGATTCCGATTCGCTTGAATCACTTGGGCTAACAGTTCCCTTGTTGATTGGAATCTCTCCGTCGCCGGAGGAAGAGCCGAGTACGGTGAAATTGGCGGCGATGGCGTCCGTTCCGGCGATGAGTTGCCGGCTGTAACAGCCTTGTCTGTCTGTTCGTCATTGTTTGTCAGTTTGAGGTTATTATCGAGAGGTTGGGGTTGGAGAAGGTGTGGTGGGGGAATGCGGAAGGTAGCAAGGCCTGGGAATTGTAGTAAGCTCTTATTTATTTGTGTATCTCTGTTTTCTGAAGTGAATCTGTCTTCCCTTGGGCAATCTGCCTGATAAACATTCCGGGGAACCAAGAATTTTTTGCCAATGGGTGGGGGGATTTTGTCAGACGTGCCCTGATTTTTGCTCTTTTCATGGGGAGTTTCAGTTGTAATGATTGGGAAAGAAGCATTTGGATGTTGTATAGTTTTTGAGGTTTGTGGAGAAGGGGAAAGGTCTTTTCCTTTTTGAGATGAACGAATCACAGGTTTTGTATTTTTCAGGTTGGTGGCAGAATTGTTTTTTTTTTTTTTTTTCTGCATTTCGCTCTCTTACCTTTGTATTTTCTGTGCAGAGTTCTTCAGCAAAGTTACTGGGCCTGGTATTTTGATGTTTGGACGAGATTTCCCCACCCTTTTCTCGCATCTCATGTGATTGGGCTTGTTTTTCTTGTTGGGCCAATTTTCCCGATAGGCCCATTGAGTTTTTATTTCTGTTTCTTGCTCGTGCATGAACAATATGCCATTTCTCACCTTGTGTTTCAGATTTGGGGGCCAAATCTGCTTGTTCTCTGCATTTTCCAGTTTGTGGGCCATCTTTTGTCTGTCCACTGTTTTTGTTCATTTCATGGTTGGTTTTTTCCGACGTCGGAGTTCTTTGCTCCGATGGACTATGGTGGCATTGAGCTCTCAAGTGCCCGATTTTACCACAACCAAAACAGAATTCCGAGCTGATCTCATAAGTGATTCTTTGTTGCCGTGCTCCAATTCTGAGCGATTTTATAAGAGGTTTTGAAGTATCAATTTCCACACACAGTCTAGCACATTTTCCCCGTTTTGCCTATGATGTATGCCAATCGATTTTAATTGGCTTTCCAATGCCCTTGCCAATTTTCAGCAAAGCATTTTTTTCATAGTATTCTACTGGCAATTCAGGTAATTGTACCCAGATTGCCATATTTTTGAAACCATCAATAGAGGGTTCGAAATCAGGTTTCCATTGTTGGGTCGCCAGGTAGTAGTGGAATAGAAACCAAGGTCCCCCCGCAATGGCTATAGCATAGTCCTCCATTGACTCCATTTTTATAATATAGCAACCTTTGCCCAGTTCCATGGCTGAGATGCTGCCATGAGTCTTCCATAAGCCTTGTAGATGCTTTTCAACATTGAGTATTGAGCGTGAGTAGCCCACCGTTTGCATGATGAGGGTGTGCTTCCATAGCTTGTAAAGCTCCTGGAGTTCGAAGTTGGTGAGCTAATCTCATCATTAGGGATCTCAGCATGCTCCATCTGTTGTGGCTCAATACTAGGTGAATTGATTTCCATGTCATCTATGCATATTTCGGGCATCATGAAATCTGTTTTTGGTAGAGTAGTAGCAGGATTTTGTTGAAGAACTTGTTTCAAAGACAATTTTTTTGGTAGTTGATTAATATCAACTGGTTTTGATATATTTACAGAAGAGGATGAAGCCTTTTCTAGTTTTTCTCGGGCCAATCGAGCTTTCTTTTGTTTTTCTAAGGCTTTTTCACCCGACATTTGGATTCCCAATTCAGCAGTTTCCTTTCTAAGGCGATTCATGGTTTTGAAAAGTTTTGATTTTGGTTTGTTTGAGAGGTAGTGGGTTTTATGAGGTGGTTTAGGTGGAGGTGGAAGTTTTGTTAGTTGTTCAGTTGTGTGAGTAGCTGTGAATGTGGGTAGGGAGTGTGGAACAGTGCTCATTTTTTCTCTAATAATTGTTGCCAAAGTCTTGGAAAAGGTAAGATTTTTCTAAAAGATAGGAAAGTCAAAGTTTTTTCTGGTTTTTCCGGTTTTTGGGTTTTAATAGTCTGACCGGCCGGGTTTCTTAAAAAAATGCCGAGACAACCATTTTTCATTATACTTTTAATAGATTATGTTATGGTTTTAATTTGTTAACATTGAAAGTTTCAATTACAGTTTTAAAGTATTTTGTTAATGTTCTAAGAGATGATATGATAGTTTTAATGCGTCGGTATTGCATGTTTCAATTATAGTTTTAACATTTTTATTAAATTTTTAACAGATTGTATCATGGTTTTAAGAACCTACATGATATTTTTATAATGGCTTGTTATAGTTTTAAGTGACAATCTAATATCATTAAACCACCATTAAACAAGTCTAAAAGTCCCAGAAAAGCCATTAAAAAAACAATAAACAAGCTTAAAATAAGCACTTGAACATTCAGTCATCCAAATATATGAAAACATCTATTCTCATAAAAAAAAATTACAATATATGTTCATTCGGTATTTTTTTATGCAAATGCAACTGAGTTGTCAAAATAGGCTTTTTTTTTATTAAACTTGTTGGTGAACTTCGGACTCCTGCCCTTTGTTGCTTGTGCTTGTTGCTTCAATACTGCATCGACACCTTTGAGAGACCCATCATCAAACTCCGTATCATCATCTGCACCTGCTTAAAACATTCACTAACTGGATTAAAATTATAACAACTCTCATCAAAACTATCACATGGGTGCTTAAAAACAAAGAATGAACATGCAACAGAAGCTAAAAACAGTTATATTGATCCTTAAAACCATAACAGTGCATCTTAAAACTATAACAAAGTAGGAACATGCAACACAAGCTAAAGACAGTAACATTGATACATAAAATCATAACAGTGCCTCTTAAATCTATAACAAAACATTTGCAAAAAATCAAATAATAAATATTTCACAAAAGCTAAAACACTAACGTTGATGCTTAAAACTACAACATTAGGTTTTAAAATTATAACGTATGCGCTAAAAACAATAACAAACAGAAATATTCAATAAACTAAATATAATAACATTAATGTTTAAAATCATTGCAGTGCATCTTAAAACTATAACAAAGCACAAACATGCAACACAAGCTAAAACGGTAATATTGATACATTGATCCTTAAAACCATAACAGTGCATCTTAAAACTATAACAAAGTAGGAACATGCAATACAAACTAAAGACAGTAACATTGATACATAAAATCATAACAGTGCCTCTTAAATCTATAACAAAGCATTTGCAAAAAATCAAATCATAAATATTTCACAAAAGCTAAAACACTAACGTTGATGGTTAAAACTACAACATTAGGTTTAAAAATTATAACGTATGCGCTAAAAACAATAACAAACATAAATATTCAATAAACTAAATATAATAACATTAATGTTTAAAATCATTACAGTGCATCTTAAAACTATAACAAAGCACGAACATGCAACACAAGCTAAAACGGTAATATTTGTACTTAAAACCATAATAGTACATCTTAAAACTATAACAATGCCTTTTAAAACTATGATAAAACATTTGTAAAAATTTAGACTAGAAATATTTCACCAGAGGCTAAAAACACTAACATTGCTTAAAACAACAATAATAGGTCTTGAAACTATAACATATGCGCTAAAACAATAACAGACCGAGACATTAAACACAAGCTAAAACCATAACAACGATACATAAAACTATAACACCGGCTCTTAAAATCATAACAAAGCACCAGATTACGAAATTCGATTTTCACTGTACGGATTTCAGATCTGAAACCAGATCTGGAAACATGAGATCGTAAAATCAGCGAAAAACGACAATAAAAGGTCAAATTTCATTTTCAATTGAGAATTTAACGAAAAAAACAAGATGAATTTGTTGATTTGAACATTTTAGCAATTGAAACTGAAAATTCGGTGGAAATCCGGCAAGATCCGACATAAATCCGGCGAAATGAGAGAGAGAGAGAGAGAGAGAGAGAGAGAGAGAGAGAGAGAGAGAGGGGGGGGGGGGGCGAGCACCAAAATTTACGGCGGAGGATCTGGATCCGGTGGTTCAAAGGAGGAGAGGGCGGACGGTTCCATGGCGGAGGAGGAGGGGGGGGGGGAGGGAGGAAGGGAGAGAGATAAATGGATTTGAATGTTTCTCTCTCTAGGGTTTTTGTAGAGAGAGAAAGATTGTTGAGCTTTGTGAATTTTGTGAGAGAGTGTGTTATTATTTGGGTATTTATATTAAAGCTATTAACCGGTTTGTAGTGTTTCTGACCGGTTCTTTATTGTAAAAACCGAATTTTCCTATAGATTAGGAAAATCTTCCTTTTTACTATACTTACTCATACTTGTTACGCCACTTAGGTTATTTCATTATACAGTGACCAACAACTAGTTCTTTGTTCTACACCATATGATTGAAATTATTTAACGGGAGAATCAAAATCATTTGTCATTTGTCAGTGTTCCTTGAATTGCTAGGACATTATTTCCTGAACTGAATCATTAAAACCATATTAGCCGATGAACTTTTAGAAAAGATAAATTGCAATGGTACGAATGATTATCAAATTCACTACCAGCAACTTTTTTATACACACATATATATATAATCCTAAATGATAAATTTCAATAAATTTAATACTAGCTATATTAAATATTTAAGCAGCTTTCATTGGTTCATGCATATAAATGAATTGTTAGAACCATCACAGAGCAAGTAAACCATTAGTGATATTAGATGATGATGGAGCCACTTAAATATGATGTTACGAGTTAGGGTATGTTTTTTTATTTGAAAACATTCATTCGATTCAGTTCCATTCATTGATTCGATTCCATTCGATTCATTATTCGTCTTGATTCGATTCGATTCATTAAATTCATATTATTATTATTATTGTTGTTGTTGTTAATAATAATAATAATAATAATAATAATAATAATAATATTATTATTATTATTAATATTATTTTATCATTTATTTACACACCCGATCTTTTGTACGAGAAAAATAAGAAAATTTATCCAATTGAGTTATTTTCAACTTTTTTCTTTCTTTCTTTTTAATACGACTTTTAGTAGATCAATGAAATAAAGAGTATAGTTACAATTTGAACTAACAAAAAATCTACATGTTCAAAAACTCCAAAACAAGTTAAACCAAACCAAAAATCGGACCAAACTTTATAAAAATAATATTATATATCACAAATATTGAAAAATGGCATTTATTCCTCTATATTATCTTCCTCGGGCTCTATATTATCTTCCTCGGGCTCTATATTGCCTGGAATAGAGCGCCAAATTCTCAATGTCATCGCCTTGCGCACCCTGTTCATCGTTTCTTTCCTTGTCGGGTTCAATAAATCATTATCCACTCCACCTTGAACATTGATATCATGTTGCAAAACTGGTATTTCAAGTTTACACATGCGCATAAAATTATGCAGAGTGAAGGTAGCAACAATCACGTATATTTGATATGTGTCTTCCATTTGAGGCATCGTATAAAGTACCTTCCACGCGGTTGGTTTTAAAGTTTGTTATACAATAATAAATAAAAATGTAAAATGACAGAAAAAAGAGTAGGAAGAATGTGAGAAAGATGACAAAAATAATATATTTTTTTAATTGTGATTATATATACCATCATATAATTGTTATTATTATTACACAATAATTTCTTGATTCGATTCGATTCATTAGTTTTGATTTGATTCGATTCGATTCGATTCGATTCCATTGATTCGATTGATTTGATTCGATTCGATTGATAAATTTCATTTGAAAAGAATGCAGCCTTTATGTTATTTTCAAATTTGAAATTCTTTAATCGAATCAAATAAATCGAATCGAATCAATCGAATGGAATCAACTCAAACGAAATCAAACGAATGGCAAACGAATCAAGAAATTACATTTGTCCCATTTTTAATAATAATGAATACTACATCCGGTCCATTAATAAATTAAGGAGACTTTTTTCGGGCGTTGGTAATTACTATAAATTACACAACAAAAGAATATAATAAAATTATATTATAAAAATAAATTAAGTATATTTGACTAACATAACTTTGTTTTATACTTTTTTGTGCGTAATTTGTAGAGTTTGGTTTGACTTTATTTTGGTATAACTTGTTTTTTATTTATTAAGTTTGAGAAAAAACTCAACGTATGCTTCTGAGTTTACTTCTATTGTTCTAATATCTTTCAATAAAAGAACATGCCGATTTTTTGTTAGAGATGTACGTACAAAGTATGTGAATCAGTTTGAATGGTACTCTCAGGTTCCTGTAGTTTATTATCTTAACTCAACTTTTACGGTAGAAAATAAGGGTAATTCGAATCGTAACTATACTTTTTAATTTATTGATCTACTAAAAGTCGTGTTAAAAAGAAAGAAAGAAAAAGGTTGAAAATGTCTCAATTGGATAAATTTTCTTATTTTCCTCGTACAAAAGATGGGTTGTGTAAATAAATGATAAAATATTAATAATAATAATAATAATAATAATAATAATTTAATGAACTTAAGAGAGCTGAACTGAACTGAACTGAATGGAACTGAACTGAACGAGTTTTCAATTGAAAATAACAGAGCGTTAGGACAGTGCTAAGAGTTGGTTTGGATACTCAAATATATATGCTTGTGTTAAATAAAAGTAACTATATGACACTTTCCATAAATTCGCAACAGTGGTACGGGTGGTACACAATTTGGTATAGTAAATCCGGACCGCATTTCTCTCTCTTTATTTTACTACTTTATTAAATTCAATTTTATATTACTCTAATCATAATTCGAATGCAAAAAAAATAAAATTGCCACACAAGAATGAAAGCATACCTTTTCAAAAAAAAAAAAAAAAAATGAAAGCATACATGATGATAAATAGACTAAGCATTCTTCTTTCAATCAAAACTCATTCGATTCGATTGATTCGATTCGATTCCATTCAATTCGATTCATTATTTCGTCTTGATTCGACTCTCTTGATTCAATTTTCTTCAGTTTAGCTTTCTTAAGTTCATTAAATTATTATTATTATTATTATTATTATTATTATTTTATCATTTATTTACACGACCCATCTTTTGTACGAGGAAAATAAGAAAATTTATCCAATTGAGATATTTTCAACCTTTTTCTTTTTTTCTTTTTAACACGACTTTTAGTAGATCAATGAAATAAAAAGTATAGTTACGATTCGAATTACCCTTCTTTTCTACCGTAAAAGTTGAGTTAAGATAAGAAACTACAGGAACCTGAGAGTACCATTCAAACTGATTTACATACTTTGTACGTACATCTCTAACAAAAAATCGACATGTTCTTTTATTGGAAGATATTAGAACAATAAAAGTAAACTCAGAAGCATACGTTGAGTTTTTTCTCAAACTTAATAAATAAAAAACAAGTTATACCAAACTAAAGTCAAACCAAATTCTTCAAATTACGCACAAAAAAGTATAAAACAAAGTTATGTTAGTCAAATATACTTAATTTATTTTTATAATATAATTTTTTTATATTCTTTTGTCGTGTAATTCTTGATAATCTGATCAACGTCCGTAAAAAGTCTCCTTACGAATTTATTAATGGACCGGATGTAGTATTCATTATTATTAAAAATGGGATGATGTAATTTCCTCGATTCGTTTGATTTGATTCGTTTGATTTATTTCGTTTGATTTGATTCGATTCGATAAATTTAATTTGAAGGAACAGAGACTAACACACTTGAACGTACCAGAAATAAACACGTAGACACAAAATTAAAAGGAATGTAAACTTTATTAAAAATGGATTAAATTTACATGATCTTCAATGGATTGGTTTGAGCTTAATTGGAGCACACGTGTTGTTGTTATGATACGAAATTGAGATTTACTCCGTCCAACAGACTTTGAAATTGCTTTTGTTAGGAAATTGAGAGCTGAAGTAATACTTGTTACTCTACTCAAATTCAATTTCTTTATCTAGGATACGTGATGACATAATAGAAGCAGTCGAAGGAGTGAACGAGGTGTTTACGCTTGCGTTCTTCTTCGATGACATTTTATATTTCTTAAAATTATGTTTACCTTTAATTTTTAAAAGCATTAGAAACTGCAAAGCTACACATAGAACCCAAAGGAATTTAAAGAAGAGGGCCATATTAAAGTTATTTTTAAAAAATGAGAAAATAGAAAAGGAAAAAAGAAAATAAATTAGAAACAAACGGATATAAAGCTGTGCAATGACTGGTTCTAAAAGTTTCAGCAATGTTAAACGCAACACGTTTTCGGCTAACCGCAACACAAAATATTTGTAACTTGACCAAAATGCCCCCAGATAAAAAAACAAACTTACAAAGTTAACGAAAAATCTAAATAACTCTGTATATACAAACACAAAAACATTAACATGCACGATCGAACACAAAATAACTACACTAAACATGAATTGAAAAAAAATGAACGGTTTTTTTTTCCGCAAAATATTTCGTTTATACAAAAAACGTTAACATGCACGATGGAATACAAAATAACAATACTAAACATGAATCGGGAAAAAAATTTAATGATTTTTTTCCGGAAAATATTTCGTTTTTACAAAAGTTAAAAAAAACCCCAAAAAAGCAGGGGAAAAAAAAAGGAACCATGAACTGGCCGGTTTTAAAACCGGCCACTTCATGAATGTGCCTTTTTTTTAATTTTTTTATTTTTTTAATTTTTTTTTAACAAATTGAAAAGTATTTTGGAAAATTAAAAAGAAACCGGAACATGACGGCCATTTCATGAAGTGGCCGGTTTTAAAACTGGCCAGTTCATGTTCCGTTTTTTTTATATTTTTTTCTGCTTTTTTTTTTCGTGTTGCGTTTTTTATTACCTGTTTTTTAAATTGGTTTTTGTGCTTTTTTTAATTGATTTTAATTTAATTGGTTTTCTTATTTTTTTAATTTTGGAAATTGAAAATCACTTTTCTCATTGATTTATGAGAAAATAAAAGTAAAAGTTAAATAATGTATTGAACAGATCTTTCACAAATTAATCGCCATACAAATAACTTTTTATTAGAACATGAAATTTGAGTCATTACATTATAAAAATACGCAGCAGAACATAAGTCGAAAAGCTAACAAATTTTTTTTGTTAATTGACTACAACGTAAACCACTGACGTAGCCGAACGGCATAATGTTGCTGCCAATGTGTTGTTCTTGCCTCAGTTTGATGCGCCCAGGTTGGTCAGAGTGGTGGAAGTGGACTTTCTCGGCCAACGCGCAATCTGATGTAATGGTTGCCGTTGACAAACGCGATTGTCCACTCTTAATCTACCGGTGGGGGGTCCGGAGAAGCTGAATCCATGTTCGTACGACATTCCAAGGCAAGTATGTGTAAGACCCATGTCTTACATATGAGGAGAAGACCCGTTGATACGTCAGAGTCAAATTTCATATCCGTAGTGTAAACCAATAAACGTCTTCCTCTACGCATGATCCTGCAAACCAGTTTAGTGCATTCGATATTTCCAGGACCCGGCGTGCCCCCATTTCTGCGATGTACAAATATGCGTTGTCCGTCAACTCCTGAAGAAGATCTTGCCTGACGCATGGCCACTCTTCTTGTGCATTGTATTGGAGCTGTGCGATACATCTAAATCCGCAATTTTCATCCGGACGAACATCATTCTAACCTCGAATGTTGCGTAGACCTTGTGCTGGCATCTGATTTTGATATAAGAATGAATTACCAGTACTTATATACGTGCCTGTATTGTTGGAGGGAGTTTGTTGAGATTGACCGGCGGGTTGATCTTCCCAACTCGACGGGATCCTCCTCCCAGTTGCTCTAGGATTTCTGCCATCTTTCTTCTTATATCTGATTGGTGGCTCGTCCAGGTACGTGTATGACGTGCTCTCATTTTTGTAGTATGACATGAGTTCCTCCTCCGTGGCAGACTCCCTACGGTCCCTTGCCCAATCGTCAAACTGGTCCCGTACTGTTTGTTGCCTAGCTTGGTACGGTTCTCCCATATGAAGTGTACTCCAGAACTCGTGAATAATTGTGATGGGATTTATGCTCCTCCTGCTCACACTCTTTTGTTGCTGTTCACATGCGCATGCTAGTCCCCAACTGGTACGCAATGCGTGATCGCATTCACCGGCATCAACGGTGGATCTTTCATGGACCATTAACTTTATAGCAAGATGTGAAACTGCACCTCCAAGCCTGCGGTATATTCCACGGGTCGGGAGATGTGGATGCTTCGTGTGCGATTTCTCAAACTCAGAGCGCATAGCATCATAGTGCATTTGAAGCAAGTTATGCATCTTGGGGAACCCTCGGTGAAACTTCTGGTTTGACGCCCCCAACCATGTCTTGTACCTGGCATGCGTACCTTCGACCCTGCAATTACATTGTTGAATGTTAGTGATCAGTCGATAGTAGTACATTACGAAATAAATGTAGTACCAAAATTCAATTACCCGTTGGTCGTGTCACAACCAAAGTGCAGGATGTCTTTCGTCCAAGCGTGTACAAATCGAACGTGGTATGGGTCCAACCATGTTTTACGCAAGTACGGGATGAACTTAGGTTGACGAACCCAGGCCTCTACAATTTCGCCAACAGCCTGCTCATATTGTTCCGGAGTACTTGCATAAACGATACGTTCCCATCTTGCCTTCGTCGTACGTTCATACTTTTTGGTACCCATTAGCCCACTTATATACCTCGTGACATCCTTACATATATGCCTCCAGCACAGTATGTGTGCTGATTCTGAAAATACTTCCTCTATGGCACACATTGCAGCTAGTTCTCTGTCCGTAACAAATACCCCCGGTAAAACACCACATTCTGTGAACAATGCCCGCAACCGTGTAAGCCCCCAGTGATAACTTGACGTCTTCTCGTCCGAGATGAAAATAAAAGCTATGTGGTAGTTTTGCCCAGTCGGTAAAATGCCAATCACTTCCACCAATGGCATGTTGTACATATTTGTCTTGTACGTGGCATCCATGAGGACAACTTGAGGGAACAAACACATCATTGACTTCGTGTTAGGATGAGCTAAGAAAAATCCAGCCATTACGTCAGTTCCCGGATGTTTGACTGCAGAATATATGTAGCTATGTTGTTGCAGCAAATGGATAAAATATTCCATTGGCTCCATTTCACCCATCTCCTGCCGTTGAGCTTTCTGGTTAGCACTGTATATGTGTCGTAACCCACTGCAGTTGAGTGGGATTCATCTACGAGTTGAACAAGCGTTTCTTTAGGTGTCATTCCGGAACGCAACATCTGCACTACTCGCACGCGCTCTTCATCAGTCAACTTCGTTGTGGAAGTGTGCCAATGGGGGTATTTCCCGAGGGGGTGGTTGTGTCTTTCATGACTCTTCTGCACAACAACTCTCCACTCGCCCGGTAACTTCTCCACGATCTTCACCTGAAATGGGCAAGAAAACTTTTTAGTACCGGTTGAGTTTCTAGAATTTACCTCCGGGTTTGTTGTCGTCGTGACCCTATGTGCACCAGCACGCTCACATGCCATGTACACGTGTTTCGGTCAAGAATGTGAGATCCCAAAAAACATATTTTCTTCTCGGCCAGTAACACGTGTCCATGCTATTGCCCTTTCTCGAGTATCGAAAATATAATTGTTGATGAAAATGTTCGTGCAGTCTGGAAATTCATTAGACGCATAATCAGACGAATCGCTTGATTCGCTCATATTATACATATGAGATTTTGAGTGTTTGGGTATTTTAAGTGGTCGGGAATGGAGTGTTTGGGTATTTCAAGTGGTAGGGTATGGAGTGTGTATTTTAAGTGTTAGGGTATGGAGTGTTTGGGTATTTGAAGTGGTAGGGTATGGAGTGTGTTGGAAGAAGATTGGTCCCTCCCTCCTTATATAGAAGTATGGAGGAGTATTGTGGGGTCCGTAAGACAAATATTTTTACTAATGCCTCGAACGAATATGAATATGGAGTGCCAATGTCTTGAAATAATACTAGAATTGAAATGGGAAGGTAAAAAACAAACGGGAGTGCCAAAAGCCCGAGATCGACACGTTGGGCGCAGCATGGTGCCGATATGGCACCATGGCGCGCGCCAGCGTGCCGGATGGTGCGTGCCAGCGTGCCGGACGTTGGGTGCGCCATGGTGCCATATCGGCACCAATGGTGCGCGCCAGGCGTTCTAGCAACCTGTTGGCCTGAATTGGCTACGTGCGCCCAATCGCGCCGGTGCCATCGTTTCATGAACAATGACGCATGTCAGTCCATCAGTCACTATTCATGAACAATGACCGACGGACTGACATGTCGGCCATTGTTCATGAACGATAACCGGACCGATTGGATCGGTCAACGGACCGATCCTTGTCGGACCGGTCGGTTGCCTGATTCGGTCGGTGATCGCCTTTTTCCCATGAAAACCAGTTGGACCCGAAAATTGACCTACGATTTCTATAAATAAGAGGGTTCAGATTGATTTTTCACACTCCATACTCATACTCCTCTCTACTTCATCTTCATATTCACACTTCAATAAAACTAGCAATCCCGACTATCAAGTGGAGACCATGTGGAAGGTAATAATACTAATACATTAATAAACCATTGCATTTTTCTAATTGATATATGATTAGAACATGAATATTCATAATTTTTTATGTTGATACTACTCTCAACTTTGTACAGAAATTGTATAAGGGCGGTGCATCCAAAGATGGTGGTGTTGAGGGATCAAGACGGAGCAAGAGATTTGTCAAGGAGATTCCAGAAATACCAGTCGATCAATATTCTGGACGACTGAACAACATTGGTGGCAAAATTAGAGGTCCAATTGCTCAATCAGCTAGAGCAATGAGGGACAGATTAATGCAACAACCTGAGGAAAGTTATGATGAAACGGAATCACCCCCGCCGAGAGAAGACTCGTACGTGACACCCGGTTCTATCCGCACATAGTCTATGCGTAGAGATGAAGCTGAAATTCCTTTTGATGAAAACTTCACCCCACAGTCTATGCGTAGAGATGAAGTTGAAATTCCTTTTGATGAAAACTTCACCCCACAGTCTATGCGTTCAGGCCGGAGATCGATGTCAGTTGAACACAACATTCATAACACTGGTGCAACTGTTTACAACCAGCACATTTATGGTTCTTCTGTTAGGGGTGGCCATAATCAACGAGATGGTACAAGCGGAGACCGTGTGCATGAAGTAGAGCCTGATTATGAGGCAGAGCCTAATTATGAGGGTGGAAGCGGAGACCCTGGACAGGCAGAACCTAATGAGGCGTGGAGAGAACTCACACACGGTATTCCTGGTGGCCCTACAAATGCGGAGTTACGCACCAGATTTCTAGGCCACATTGCTCACTCCATATGGATAGGAATTGTAAGTTACTTCAATTTTTCACAACTGTTCATTCCAGTTCTTTAAGATCTGACTATTCTTATTGAGATTTGAAATCCACAGGACCGCGATATTCTCGAGGGATTTGACAAGCCCCGGTCTTTAGGCCGTTTCAGAGACTATTTGAACGATGGTGTCATTCATATTGTCAACAACACATGTCTGCCACGCTTGCCCAACTATATGCATCCAAAGATCAACATGCCTTTGATTAGTGCATTTGTTGAACGGTGGCATCCTGAAACTAATACCTTTCACATGCCATTTGGTGAGATGACAGTAACACTGCATGATGTCCACTATTTGCTCGGAGTCCCTGTTCATGGTCGTGCTGTTAAGACAAAAGCCGCACCATAAGCACTTAAGGTGGCATTAGCAACTCATATGCAAATGACTGAAGCCGCAGTGAAATCCAACTTTAAAAGTGTTGGTTTCAAGCGTAGCACCATTGAGGCAACTTTAAAAGCACAAACTCTACCACCGGAATCACACACTATCATGTAGTTGTTGTGGTTGTTAGGCACATCTCTATTTGTCGACAAATATGGTCATCGAGTGCCTGTCGGGTTTCTACAGTTCCTCGTTAACCTGAATGAGGTTGACTAAATGCGCATGGGAGTCACGACTTGCAAATCAAGATGACATTGGGAATTGCAACACGTATCAATTGCAAACAGATAGATGACTGTCTTTCACTTATGCAGGTTCGCCCCATCGATATTATATATATATACAATTTTTACATAACTTTATAAAAGTTCATTTCAATCAAGTCTTTAAACTATTTCAGGCGTGGATATACCGGTATTTTCCACATCTTCAGAGATGGAACTTGGGAACCGACGATGAAGCTTCTATACATCTTATGTACAGAACTGCATTGGACAATGTTAAACCAAATGAAGTATAACATTCAATAAAACTCATAGAGGGGTCTATATTAAGTTTTACTCTTCTTTCAATTTTTTTTTTTTTTTAATTATACACTTATGTTACTTGCCTCTCATGTAGTAGGTGAATTGGACACCATTCGGAACAATGGCGGATGAGGCAGTCCCCATATCACAATATAGGGGAATTATTCATTGTCTGAAGGTTACGGAGGATTACATGCCAGACTGTGTTATGCGGCAGTTCGGATACCCCAGTACATTCCTAAGAAACTGATAAAACCATTGCTTGCATAGAGGCCACCACAACCACCACTCTACCGATGTTCTCATTCAGTTCGGGACTCATTCGAAGACTTCATGAACTATTGATGTAATTTCGATCAACAAGCTCTTCGAGTGCAATTTGGTCATGAAACAATTCCGGCGTACCTAAACTGGTTTCGACAACATACGCATATCCAAGTGACCCCGCCCCAATCATTTAATCCAACTCAACAATTCCAACCGGCCAATATGGATCCAAGCGTGGTATGTTTCGTATGCATTCAATATATATATACATACACGATGTTTGCTCGTATTATCAAAATCCTTATTTCTATTTCATTTTTATTTGTAGAGGCTACGATTGGTTGCTGTAATGCTCAGACGCATCACTCCACCAAACAGGAAGTATTTGCAGATGCAAGCATATTAACGGTTGTTGATCAAGTTTGCGAACACTTGCAAGATTTAATTCCAAATTAAGTATCTAGTCTTTCCGGTCACATCATATTAGTACGTTATTTGATATTCTAGTCGTATTGTATTACTTTTGATGAAGTTATCGATGTAATATTTTCCTATTCAAGTTTGTATCCTTGTTCAAATTTCAAACCCGATTGCAAATTTGAATCAGCAAAAACAAACAAATAATTATATAAATCAATTTGTACAAAAGTAAAAAAAAAACAGAATCAATTTCCAAAATTAAAAAAATAAGAAAACCAATTAAAATTAATTAAAAAATCACAAAAACAAATTAAAAAACAGGAAATAAAAAAAGCAGAAAAAAAAACCGGAACCATGAAGTGGCCGGTTTTAAAACCGGAAAACCGGACACTTCATGATGTGGCCGGTTTCAAATCCGATTTTCTATTATTTTTTTAATTTTCCAAAATACTTCCAATTTGTAAAAAAAAAAAAAAATTAAAAAAAAGAGCAAGATTAATGAACTAAAACCGGCCGATTTTAAAACCGGCCAGTTTATGAAATGGCCGGTTTTAAAATCGGCCATTTCATAAATTTCCTTTTTTTTAATTTTTTTTTTCGAAATTACTTCAAGATTTTTGTAAATATTTTTATAACCGAAATATTTTTCGAAGAAAAAAAAAATTCGAAATTTTTTCTGATTTGTGTTTATTGTTGTTATTTAGTGTCCGTATATGTTCGCATAATATTTTCGTGTTTGCATATACGAGTTTTTTTAATTTTTTCGTATTTCATAAGGTTGTTTTTTAACTAAGGGCATTTCCGTCAAGTTACAAAATATTTGTATTGCGTTTAGACGAAAACATGTTGCATTTAACAATAGTCCAAAAGTTTGGGAAGAATTAGGGGTGTACGCGGGCGGGTGCGGGCGGTTTTTTACCAAATATTCAACCGACCCACCTATAGCGGGTGGACAAAATATTAAACCATGGCGGGTGAACAATTTATCAAACCACGGCGAGTGGGTTGACATTTAAGCGGGTGAATGGCGGGTGGATGCGGGCGGGTTCAACGTATAAAATAAACATGCTATAATATGTTCGAACAAGATAAATATTAGTTCCAATACGAAATAAAACACTCCATAAGCAAGTACAATCACCATACATATGTATAAGTTCCAATAAATCCAAAATACAAGTACATTTGATTCTAAATAGAAGTCTAGATGAAAATGTACTGGACTCATGTTGGTGATAAAAAAAAAATTCTTCCAAACACCTGCTGCTGCCTGTTATCTCTTCCAGTCATCAATGAGTTCTTTTTGTTGCTCTCTTTCATGCTCTTATATACTCATATTAATTCTTATTTCTTATATTTACTATATAACTATATAATAAAAAATAAAAAAAATATATAATTTACATGGGCGGGTGGGTCGGGTGGGTGACTTACCACTCACACCACCGCCAAGCTGATTAAATTTTACCCACGGTGGATATTTTAAAATTTCAACCGTATGTGCGATTTAATTAGGCGGATTTACGGACGGTTTTTTTTTTTTTTTTTTTTATGTACAGCCCTATAGGAAGAATTTGGTCATTAACTAACCAAGCCGATCCTCGTATCTAGCTAATCAGTCAACACAATTGTAAAACCACCAAAACCAACAAAGCTTCGAAATGAGGCCAAAAAAACAAGCTGCGATCGTTAACCCTGCTTTCTAAAAGTTACCTACTTCAGTTATACTTTAATCATTTTATATTATCAAATACTAAATCACTAGATTATTGCAAAAAGCAAATACCATTTTACTGCAATTTGCCAAAGGCATTAGCAGCCTGTTTCACCTTCATTTCAAATGTACTATTTATCCGTTAAAATGTTTCAGAATATTTGTTTTATATCTTCTACCGTAAAAATTTTAACTCAATTTTTTCTCCACTAAACATTCATCATTATCTTTATACCCTACTCTAGTACTCTTACTCCCTATTTACTTTTTCTATCAAACTAACAAATATAAACCAATCAAACAACATTTAAACCAATCAAATAATCTTAAAAAATATCAAACACATCATTTTATTCTTACATACCTTATATAACAACCCTATAAATCTATAAGTTTTTAATTCTATTCCAAACATCATTTTTATAACTCACATTTAACTCAGTTATTATTCATCAACTAAAATTTTTCATCAAGTCACTTTTTTAACTCTATACCAAACATCAAGTAGTTATTTCTTCATCGTAGTACTAATTATGTTTAACCTTTTCAATTGGGTTCAAGTATTGTCCAACTGTCCAAGTCAATTTCATGAACTAGCATCTAGCTTGGTTGTTATGAGAATTGAAAATTTACTAATTGATAAAATATATAATACACAAAATAAATTAAATTTCAAATTCGTAATCAGTTAGTTTATCAGTTGGTCTAATTTGTAAACATGTCTATAGATTATCATCTAACAACAAAATATTTACTAAATAGTACTCCGTTTATCTTCATGGTCAAAGTACTCATATAACTCATAGTACTAATTTATAAACAAGTCGATAAAATGCTAAATAAAACCTATTCTCGGATTCGGTGATCCATCTAAAATACTGGGAATGAGTGAGATGGCGTCGAATCAATTGTCTGCAAATTATTATAATTATTATCATTAATATTATTATTATTTCACCTTAAAAAATAATCTGCATTATACTACTAAAAGCTCGGAATCATATTTCACTTTCCACCGATCATTTATTAGTAAATCGATTTGATTACCCTTTCTCTCTTTCAATCTCCATATTCATTATTCACACGTAATAGTAATACTGAAAATACCCGTAGCACTAATTTATTAAGGTACTTCACCATTTATATATATATATATTCTCGATCCCATTATCGCGAAGAAATTTTCGCACCTGTTGATTTGGAAGAAGGAAGAAGAAGACTGAAGATGCAGAACCAGAGCGAGAATATTCAGATGAAGGTCTCCAATGGAGAGTATGGCTATATCCTCGAAGATGTGCCTCATTTCTCCGATTACATTTCCGATCTCCCTGTATGCTTTCTATTCGCGCTTTGCTAATACTTTACTTTATGCCTCATTTGTGTAATTGTGTGGATAGTTTTGTGTGATCGTTTATTTATGTGCTTTTTTTTCCACTCGAATTGTTTTGTGTGCAAGTGTTGCTTGGTTACTGGTTAGGACTGACGACCTAATCTGTCGCCATTTATGAGCTGAATGATCTCGATTTGATTGACTAGTGTTAAATTGAATTTAGTCAGCTGGCAAGAGGTTGGATCAATGAACTTGGAGAGGCTGATTCAGCTAGAAACTATACTTTAGTACTAATTGTCTGTGAGAGCTATTTGTTCAATGGCATGGTGTATGTGATTGTGATTCATGTCACAGGTGAGAATTGAGATAGGCGTTTGCATAGTTTAGTTATGCGTTTTTCTGGTTCAGAGTACGGTTTAACAGTCATGCTATTGGATCATGAATGTGAAGGTATGCTAAAAATTTAGTAAAGTAGGAGGAAAGGAGAAGACTGAAGAATCGAAAAATCATTTGAGGAAACAGATTTCATTTGTTCCGTCTCAAAACAACAGTACAAGATTACATAGAGTTTGCATTCCTTCCAAAGTGCAGTAAAGCCTAATAACCGATGTTTAAGTTGATCCGCCCTCTAGCTCTACCAAAGATGCCACTTTCTATTAAAATATCTTATGCTTATCATCTTAACATCATTTTTCTTACTATAATTGTTGACATACATGCATATATCTAAGGTGCACTGTAATATCTAACTCTATAAGCTTGAATATATATTGATAGGTTGTAACCTTGCTTATGTTTCTGCACCGTAGCCTTTTCTTCTCCTTTTAGCAATGCTGTGCGTTTGCTATGTGTTTGTACGAAAAAGATTGAACTCTTGCATTCACCTACCAGATGGTACCAGTATATACATTCTTTCTAACAACCTGCTTGTTTCAACCATCACATGATTGTATCAGTCAATCTCATGTCACTGCCACTGTCAGCACAATGTGTCATGTCTGTGCCTCATTAACTATTATGTTGAGAATCTTGAGATAACTATCTTTTTGTTTAATTTTATTATTTCCATTTTTAATTCTTCTGACTATTTCAAATTGTTTAGTTCGATAAATTACAATATTCGCAGAAAACAAGAAGTTGTTAAGTTTGGTGCCAATTTTTCTTGAATTTGATCTCATGGCGATGTTGCTGGCAAGTTGCTATAGACTTGTCCATCTACCCCTTAGAAAAGGAAAAAAAAAAAAAACCATCTTTACTACTCATTATTGGGATATAATGACAAAGTTATCTTGGATTTTTGCATTTGTTAATTTATTATGACTGATGATAATCATTTACTGCTGCTATCTTACTTGTAGCATAGGCCACAGACTAGCTTAATAAGCCTTAACTAATAAATTCACTTATTTGAGTTTGTTGATCATAGGAAGGATGACATAGGTTCTCCATTTGTCACGTAATATTTCCTCCCCATGGAAAGGCTCACAAATGAGCTGGAGACTAAATAATAGTATCAATTATTATTATTATCATGTAATACATTTAGTAGTTTTGTGGTGGAATTAGCGTATACGTTTGGTCTCTTCTTGAGGCATGCAAGCTTACGTAAGTTGGTCTAATACCACCTGCCAATTGCCTCCTATAATGTCCTGCAAAACAACAGAGTCACTCTTGCATCTGAGATCAATCATCGGATTGCAGTTAGTAACCATGAAAACCGGACTGCCCACATTCATGGACAACAATTTTTTGAAAATCCATATAGCTTCTTCCAACTATTAACCAAGCACCTGATGCTGTATGGTTTTATGTATTGTTAGAGGAAGTGTGTTAATTTATTAAAAGAGATGAATTTTCAGATTTTAATTTCGCGTTCGGTGAAAAATTATTTAAACCTCCTCTCATTGGAGAAGTCTTACCATTTAATTTATCATCGTCTTTTGCATGCAATCATTATCATTGTCTTTTAATGCTATAATGTGGTATGAGTATTTTTATACAGAGCCAGTGAGATTGGCTAATAAAAGGGCGTGATTTCTTATGTTGCTGTCGTTTTCTGTTTGCAGAGTTATCCCAATCCGCTACGCTCTAATCCTGCATATTCAGTTGTGAAGTGAGTGTTCGTTTCTTTGTTATAGTTCTTTCAAGGAATTCCATATTTTATTACTCATTTGTGACCGTGATCTTTTAAATTTCAGGCAGTACTTCGTTGACATGGATGATAGTATTCCCCAAAAGGTGAGACAACTGGTCTTAATCTTCAGTCAGGGTTTCAAACAATACTGTACTCAACTACTCATTTAACTTTTTGAGCGGGAGGGCCATAAAACAACACCCCAGCTATGCACGAATGAAAGCTATGAAACGTGGTCAATTATGGTGCTCACACACAGAAATATGTGTGTGTTGTTTGTTGCTGAAAGGCGGCACGTGTTATTCTTTGGAGTCATAAGTTGAAAACAAGTGACACTATTAAGATGCTTCTTGAAAGTAAATAGAATGATCCAAAGTAATTATGCCTCATTCTTAAAATATGAAGATTTTAAGAAACAAATTTAAATTCTCATTATTAAATCAATTCCTCACATAAAACAATAGTCGCTATTTTTTTCAAAATTTTGATCTGTTTTTAATTATTTTGAAAAAGTACCCTGTAATAGTGAATGGGAAGTTGAGATTGGGACATAGGGAGTATAAATGACATACTTATTTCTATTATGGTCTTAATGGTATTTTAATTTGTGTTATTATATTTTAAATGTAAAGTTTCTAAATTTAAGTACCCTGTTTTCAAATTCAATTTTTCTAAACATGCGTGCATGTTAGCTATCTCTTGTTTCCGTTTATTTTCTTGTGCTGGTACCCTTCAGCTTCAAATACTACTTCTTATGAAGTACTCCACAAAAGACTGATTGACATTTGACACTGGCACAATTGTTTTTTCTATTTTTTCATTACCTTATAACTGTCTCTTTCTTTCTTTCTTTCTTTCTTTCTTTCTTTCTTTCTTTCTTTCTTTCTCTTTCTTTCCTTTGTTTAGAGTGACCCTTCTCAGTTTAGTTATTCTGTGTTCATTTACAGATCGTAGTTCATAAGGACACCCCAAGAGGAATACATTTTCGACGGGCTGGACCCCGTCAAAAGGTATGCGCTCCTTTATATTGTGCTAAACCCATTGAAAATTACAAATCTTCTAGTTGGATGAAAATGAATCTTTGCTGTGCAGGTCTGTTTTGCATCGGATGAGGTGAGTGCTTGTATTGTGACATGTGGGGGTTTGTGTCCCGGTCTAAATACTGTGATCAGGGAAATTGTACACAGTCTGGATTATATGTATGGGGTCAGCAAAGTCCTTGGAATCGATGTAAGTTGTCTTATCTTTATAGTTAAGTGTGATCTCTGAAATTTAGAGTGAAAATATTCACCATATAATATCCGTGCTGTGGCATTTGGTATACATGTTTTTTTTGTCCTTTTCTATAAAGGATATTCTTTGGTTTTTGCTTGATCTGAAGTTAACTATTATTGTTATCAACCGTACGGGTTGAACAAAAGGCCTTGATTTCATGTTTTCTAATGCAATCTGTGATAATGCTACTGTTATATGTTTTGTCTCCTAATGGTGACATGTTTTCGCTTAGGGTGGTTATAGAGGTTTTTACGCAAAGAATACCATCCAGCTGACGCCTAAGATCGTCAATGACATACATAAGCGTGGTGGGACGATTTTGGGAACTTCTCGAGGTGGCCATGATACCATGAAGATTGTCGACAGCATTCAGGACCGTGGCATTAATCAGGTAAGTGGGGTTATAACTTTGTAAGGAGAATCACCTTTACCACTGATCCTGAATGGTTTACTTTCTCTTTGAATTTTACCGTCGTTTGTCTGTAACTACATTTCATCCTGATGAACATTATTTCTATCTCAGGTTTATATAATAGGAGGTGATGGTACTCAGAAAGGGGCATCCGTTATTTATGAGGTACCATTCTTTAGCGAAAATTGCCATCTTTTAAAACACCATTATGGAACTCCTTATGGCGTGGCTTGCTCGAATTTAGACCATATTTTGTAGTTGACTGATCTGATTAGGTTGAAATCAGGCTTTGTATCGACTTGTATGCCTTTTTCTTACAAAAGCATCGACGCAGCATCTGTTTTATGATAACACAAGCTGAAACTCTGAGGCATCTCCTTAACTTATATTATATTCTGTAGGAAATCAGAAAGCGGGGTCTAAAGGTTGCAGTTGCTGGGATCCCCAAGACAATTGACAATGACATTCCGGTACCTATAGTAGAGTTCTTTGTTATAGGGATGATTGTTATTCACTGCTGGTTTTCTCTAATACTCAACAACGTGTATAAATTATTAGATCATTGACTAATGGTACTATTATTTTTTCTTCATAAAGCACTAAAACTCGAGGCTTTTCATTCAAGATGAATTATATCGATTTCCTCATATACAACTGAGTTTCAAATAACAAATATGAAGGTATTATGTTAAAAATCAAATCCCCTGTGCAAAAGTTTTTGGTGCATGGAAGACCCCATCATATATCACAAGCTCCTGCTTGCATCTGTTGATATCGTTTATGTATATTTCATTTGTTAGAGCACAGATATCCATTTCTGTTACTGGATTTCATTTCTGAATTGCTATAATCTGTGTTGTTCTGTTATCAGGTTATTGACAGGTCATTTGGTTTTGACACTGCTGTGGAGGAGGCACAGCGTGCCATTAATGCTGCACATGTTGAAGCTGAAAGTGCAGAAAATGGAATTGGTGTTGTGAAACTAATGGGTCGCTACAGTGGTAAGATGAACTTACTCTCTTAAACACAAGTATATGATTGGCATTTAAAACTTGGTTTAGATTTTATTAATATATTTAATTTTAATTTAAACAGTATTAAAATAAGTACATAAGGAGTACTTCTTGTTCGAACAACTAACTCATATCCCTTTACCCTGGCATTATCATCAGCCTTTTGAGAATGGTCCTTAGAGTCATAAAATGTGATATTTTGGGGTTGGAAGCAATAACCCTTGAAAGAAACTACCAAAAATGTGGATACCAAGTGAAATATAATTTCTACTTTTTTATTAATAATTTATGTACTCTAATTCTTTGAACTACTTGTCCAGGATTTATCGCAATGTATGCTACTCTGGCTAGCCGAGATGTTGACTGCTGCTTGATACCAGAGTCACCTTTTTTCCTTGAAGGGGTAGGTGGTCTTTATGAATATATCGATAGAAGGCTTAAAGAAAATGGGCACATGGTCATAGTCATTGCTGAAGGAGCAGGACAAGAGCTTCTTGATGCTAAATCTGAACAAGATGCTTCAGGGAACAAGCTACTTCAAGATGTTGGGTTGTGGATTTCTCAGAAAATAAAGGTAAGGGTCATGATATGGTACACACATATGCGTGTGTTTGCACATACATATATACACACATTGTAGTTGTTGAAAATGGATATCTTGGAATTTGCAAAATGAGGTAACAGAAGCTAATAGTCTTCGTTATCACTTCTGTAATTTTGCAGGGATACTTTTCAAGGGAGGGGAAAATTCCTATTACTCTAAAATACATAGGTCAGTACACTTTGATTGAACTGGTAATCCTACTTGAACAACAAACTCACACAGCTTTTTGCCAGATCCAACATACATGATTCGAGCCATTCCTAGCAATGCATCTGATAACGTGTATTGCACACTGCTTGCTCAAAGTGCTGTTCATGGAGCAATGGCAGGTTTCACAGGCTTCACTAGTGGGCTAGTTAATGGCCGGCATACATTCATTCCTTTCAATGTAAGTTGTGCAAATGAATGTGGTTTTCTAGTTATTGAGGTTTCATCCATTTGAAATAAATGTTGGCTATTCAATGTAATTTCCTAGTTGCTGAGGGTTCACTTGCTTTCAGTCAAAACCCGTAATGTGAATATCTATTTCCCTTTTGGTGACGACTGCTACCACAACCCTTGAAAATCGCCCAAGATTCACATGATCTGCTTCACTAGTCATTACGAATATTTTTATATAGACAAGGCGGGATCCATTGAAACCTAATCTAGTTTAGTTGCACACACACGCCCCAACCCACCCCGCACCCCCAAAAAAAGAAGAAAAAGAAAGGTTTTTGTGTGTGTGCCTTCTGGCTTCCGGATGCTTGGGTTTCTTTATACTCTTTGGTGAGTGGTTATTGTGTGCATGATACACATATTTATCTGATTCTTTGTGCAGCGTATCACTGAAAAGCAAAACAAGGTGGTGATAACTGACAGGATGTGGGCGAGGCTCCTGTCTTCAACTAATCAACCTAGCTTCTTGAGCCCCAAAGATGCTGCTGCAGCCAGAGACCAAATGCCGCCTTCAACGCCACTGTTGGATGATGGGAGGTGTGAGAACTCAGGTAATACGGGCTCCTCCAAGGTGGAATGAAACTTGTCTAGTCCTCGTGTTTGTATGAGTTGCACAAAAATTGATCAATCAAATGCGGGAGACATGTACTATAATATTGGATTAATGGGGTCATGTAGGAACATGTATCACATTTTCCGATCTGTTAAGGTGCCTTAGCTGGGGGCAGTGAATTAGAGATAAACGCAAAAACCCAAAATGCGTGTTTGCTCTGTACGTATTTCATGCAATGGGCGATTGCTATGATTTTTAGGTCAATGAACTGTGTTTCACACAATTTATGTATTGTCCTTGATTGGCCAGTTGCGGGATAGGATGATCAAGGAATTGTACTACATTTTTCTCCTAATAAATTATGCAGTATGTAGACCTTTCAATCCATTTGAACATAGTTTTGATTCTACAGTACTTTACTAAAGTAGAAAAAGTATTATAAAATTCCTACTAATTTGTGAGAGTCTAAAAGGTCCATTTAGTTTCATATAAAAATTGTCTATGTTTTAAATTTGTCAATTTTAATATTTTTCGCGGATATGGATTGAGGGTGAATTTTTTAAGAATTGGATCCGAATCCGGATCCGAAAACGGTATTAGGCTTTGTTCTCTTCAACTGAAAACTCGTTCAATTCCATTCAGTTCAGTTCTGTTTAGTTATATTTTATACTACAATTCAGTTCAGAAAATTGCAGTTGAAGAGAACAGAGCCTTAGTATAAGAGTCCATTTTTTAGGGTTTTTTGTCAATTTCTTCATTTCATTCTTCATGTTTCTCTCTATATCTTCCAATCTCTTTCTCTCTCTTTAAAATCACCACCCAACCACCACTAAATCCGCCGTAACTCCGTCGTCCGATCACCAATACTAAATCCGATTGCATATTTGAGTAGCTCATGAGCCGGTCTACCTTTCTATCGGTTTCGTTTTTCCGTTTTGTCGACTTTCAAAATTGTTGACCGGACTTCGAAGCTTTCCGGTTGTCTTCTCCGGCGAATCTCCGACTACTCAACACACATAAGTCATTACCTTGTCGTTTCCTCGATTTTCAGGTCACTTGTGTTTTTCCCGATTCCGTTTAGTTTTTTTCTGTATAAATGATCTACATTTTAGTCGAAATTATCTAGTTTGTTCAGTGTTAGTTTGAATGTATATATGATGTTTCGAATGAGTATCTATGCGTTTTATATGCTTTAATTTACTAGTAATTTTCTATATTTTGATAAAAATTGTCTAGTTTTTTGTATAAATGTCCTATGTTTTAGTAGAAATTGTTTATGTTGTTCTTTGTTGTTGGTTTATTGTAAAAAAATAGATGTGTTGTATACTGTCTACTTTTTTGTATAAATGGTCTATGTTTTAATAGAAATTGTCTATGTTTTTCGTTGTTGGTGGTTTAATTTTTTGTATAATTTGTCTAGTTTTTTTTGTATAAATGGCCTATATTTTAGTAGAAATTGTCTATTTTGTTCGTTGTTGCTGGTTTAGTTTTTTGTATAAATTATATATGTTTTAGTATAAATTGTCTAGTTTTTTTTTGTATAAATGGTCTATGCTTTAGTAGAAATTAATTGTGTATGTTTTAGAAGAAATTGTCTATGCTGTTCGTTGTTGCTGGTTTAGTTTTTTTATATAAATTGTCTATGTTTTACTATAAATTGTTTGGTTTTTTTTAAATGATCTATGTTTTAGTAAAAATTGTCTATGTTGTTCGTTGTTGCTGGTTTAGTTTTTTGTATAAATTGTCTATGTTTTACTATAAATTGTCTAGTTTTTTGTATAAATGATCTATGTTTTAGTAGAAATTGTCTATGTTGTTCGTTGTTGTTGGTTTAGTTTTTTTTGTATAAATTGTCTATGTTTAACTATAAATTGTCAAGTTTTTTGTATAAATGGTCTATGTTTTAGTATAAATTGTCTATGTTTTAGTAGAAATTGTCTATGCTGTTCGTTGTTGCTGGTTTAGTTTTTTGTATAAATTGTCTATGTTTTACTATAAATTATCTAGTTTTTTTTGTATAAATGGTCTATGTATAAATTGTATATGTTTTTTGATGTTTTTGTTGTATGTATTAGGTTTTCGTAAAAAGGTTGATCGAACAAAGAAATTGATTGGTCACAAATTGAGACGTTGTGGAAGAAGGGGTCGACGAACAAGTGAAGAGTGTGAAGAAATCTATTTTGTATATGTATTAAATGTTTTTGAAAAGACATACTCCCTCCATTTTAGAGAAAGCGTTACAACTTTCCGTTTCCGGCGTTTCACTAAAATTGTTACAATTTCCATTTATGGAAATTAGTTAAATAATAAAACTCCATACCTTTCACTTTTATTACAATATGCCACTCAGTTAATATCTAATAATCTAAGGGGTCCACTTGTACTTTCTACTTTTTCTTAAAATTGGTCCAAATCCAAATTGTAACACTTTCTCTGAAATTGAGGGAGTATATTTTTATAGGTTGTAAATTTTTGATTTTTTTAAAATTATTTTGTGTATTGAAATTTATTGGTTGACGAATTAAATTGAAGTTCATTATTTTTTTTTTTAATATTGTGTTTTGATTGGATAAATAGGTTGTTACTAATGTTTGTATGCTAAACATAGACAATTTCACGATAAACATAAACAATTTGATGTAAAAATCAACATACTTGGATTTGGATGAACATTGATGAGCTGAGTAAGTAAAAATCAGATTGTCTAGTTGTTAGGGTAAATTGTCTATGTTTGTTATAGAGGAATTTCGGAACTCTCCAATATGTAGGAGTCTTTCGTAAGACGGACTATCTCGTAAATGAAATATGATGAAATAAAATATTGGTTAATTCAGAATTCGGCTCTTCTCGTAGATGTTTTTATTACAAGAGCATTCGCAATCTGACGATGGACATATTATTGCAAATCACACGTTTCTAGTTCTGTAAACACATATATACTCTTATGATTTTTGCAAAACACATGTTCTAGTTAAAGGTATTAATTCTTCTCCCATTATTATTTATCTTGCATACTCTTGAAAATTCCGAGTGTACTCTGTAGAGAATATGTTCATTCATGGGTTAAAACTGAAATGCGGCGGACTGCCTATAAGAAGGAATATTATTACATTACAAGCCTGCATCAGCCATCTTTGTCCTTCTCCCAGAAAAACATAAAATGAAAGAATATTTGTTCTAGATATACAACATGAAAAATTACGGGGAATTCTTCGTACTTTCATTATTGTAACAGCGTTACAGAAGGTTAGAATTAGGTGGCCTAGCTAGCCCCTGTATACACCAGATGGATCTGCATTCTGTACAATCCAAGGATGCTCCAAGAGCTTATGCAGTGGCAGACGCTTTGCAGAATCCTTGACAAGCATCTGTTTGCAATAAAAAACAAACACTAAGATAGCAGATCTTATGTACAAACTAGGAGGAGAGCATAGAGGTAATTATTTTACCTGACTTATCAGATCCTTTGCAGAAGATGAAATAATAGGTTTTGGAGGGAATTTCAGATCCACCTGAACGATCCTGCAACATACAATTGCCAGAGGATATCGAGTATATTGAAGAGAGAAGAAAGAATAGAGAAGACTAGATAGATCAGATCACTTGCAGATTACCTTCTATATGTATCTGAATGCTCTTTTGCCTCGAAGGGTGGTACGCCATAGAGAAATTCATAGCACAATACACCAAGACTCCATATGTCGACATTAGCATCATGCTCAACACTCTCCACTACAAAGCCAGCATAACAACGTTAGCAATCTAAGTGACAATTCATCCAAATATCTACTTCTCATACCTAAAAATCTCAGATTAGCATCCACAGTTCAATTTTAAAAAAATATATACAAATATGTAGTGCTTCTAGTTCATTACTAGTTTCCAGTTAACTGTTAAATGCATATATTAACAATAGTGTTTCAGGTAAGAAAATTGTACCCATCTCAGGTGGAAGATAATCAAGAGTGCCGCACATAGTCCGTCTGCGGTTGAATGTGTGGACAGACCAACCAAAATCAGCTATCTTTAATTCACCCTGATGGATACAATATATTGGTTAGAAAATCTGCATCAATGAATGGGATACTGAGGCAAAAAAAGCCTGTGAAGTACCTGAGCTCCAACCAAAAGATTCTCTGGTTTTATATCTCTGTGTATTACATGTTTTCCATGGCAATAGATGAGTGCCCGAGCTAATGATGCAACATACTGTTCCATTTCCAACATAAACACATAAACAACAGTCTCATTATCAAGCATATAAAATGTACAAACTGATTGTTTACTTAATAAGTCCGTAAGAGTAGTAGTAAAAGGGAACTCACAGTAGCAGACCGCCGTTCGCTAAAATACTTGGACTTCTGCAACTCTTTATAGAGTTCTCCTTTGGCAGCAAATTCCAATATCAAGTAAACTCGTTTCTGCAGTCAATGAATGCAATACAGATTTACGGCTTGAACATGTTTATAATCATCTTACATTAAAAAAATAATCTTGTCTTAACCTGATCATAGAAATATCCATAGAGGCGCAGAATGTTAGGATGACGAAGATGGCTCTGGATTTCAACTTCCCGGCGAAGCTGATGCTCAACTTGTGATTGCTTCAGCTGGCTCTTGAACAGAACTTTCAGTGCAACAATGTGATTACTCTGCGTAAAATAAAAGATTGCTATTTAGTAAAAGATCCATCTAGTCATCAGTCATCACCAAATCTACTTATCCAAATGAAATGCTTAATGAAGAAAACTGACCCTCTTCTCCTTAGCAAGGTATACATGCCCAAACTTTCCCCGACCAAGAGGCTTTCCAATATCAAAGTCATTGAGAGTCCACCTCTTCTTTTCTGCAGCTGCGCCCTCGACCTATCAAACCACAGACAAGTATGATTAAGCGTGCAAGCATATTGAGATATAGCAAATAGATGAAGAAACAACCAAGTTTTGCTAGCGCCAAACCGTAACATACTTCACTGCAAAGGCTCTCCAAAAACCTATGATGTTTAAAGATCTAAAACACTAACAACAATCAGACTAGGTGGTTTCAATATTTCATATTAGTCTTTGGAAGGAATGTGTTAAACGCACATCAATTCTCCATTTCAACAAGCAACAGCAAAAGAAGTCGGGCTGTGGACCTAGTACTGGCTGATCATATGTTTCGACTAGTAATGGGAAAAAATAAGTCAAACCTTGGATCTAGGACTAGCTTATCATATTGACCAACAGAAGTAATGTGTAAACGGATATGATTCCCCATTTTTAACTATTTACAGCAAAGAAGAAGACGAAATCTGGACCTATATCATCTACGACTTGATCGTTGAGCTATACCAGCTCCAAACACATTTCACTGACATGTAAGTAAACTCTGCCAGAAAAAATGCAGAACGATAATAAGTGGAGATCACGTTTTTTTCTGCAAAACAGCCAAACTTTTATACCCTTGAAAATTAATCCCCATCCTCTATCCAATTTCTCCAAACAAAATCCCTAATTCAGCTCGAAATTCTGCAATATTCGCCTCCGTAAGAAGAATTCGTCCAAGTCACATTTGATCAATCACGCAATCAAAGAAGCAAAATTCAACCAACTATCAAGAACACCAATATTCACGATCGAAAACTGTAGCAACAGAAAAACGCTAAAAATCGTAAAAAAATCATCCAGCGGCAAAAATACCTCAAAAACATTAATTAATTAACCAATCGACCAAATAAGAATCCAAAATTCCCAAAAATTAGTCGTTCGAAACAAATGGCTAGGGTTTTAGTGGATACCTTGTGATTGTCCTGTTGAGACTCCGTCGCGATCGCCATTGGAGAGAAACAAGCACTCACACGCTCAGAATGTGTGTGTGTGAGCGAGAGAGAGAGAGAGAAATTGTGTGAGTTTGAAATGTTGAGAGAGGAAACGTTCGTTTGAGAAGAAAGCTTTTGGATTTGTAGTTTATAAATTGGGATGGGTCACATATTGAAATGCTGCAACGGTCATATTTGAGAGCGTTTGCCTGCCCACGTGGCGGTACTGATTTAATTTTGAAATTTGTCTTATTCTAATTTCTTCATCGGCCGGTTTTTACGTATAGAACATGATAAAGTGACAAAGTGACAATTATCGTGTTATGTGTCACTTGGTTACAAATAATACTCCTTCCATGAATTTCTTTCCATTTTTTCATTTTGATCGTCACATTAAAAACTTTCCATTTACTTTTATGGAAACCCACTATCTCCATTATTAATATTTTAATCTCTCTCTTTCATACCTTTTCAATTCTCTTTCTTACATTTTACTATACACTTACTACTTCATCTATATAAACCCATTTTTTACTCAAATTTCTTAAAATTTGTGCAAAAACAAAATGGAAATAAATTGGTGGATTGGAGGGAGTATAATATATATATATATATATATGAAGATAATTAATATTGCATATTCTGATATTGATTATTTTTTTTTTGAGTTGAATTAAGTTAGGTTAGTGCAAATTGATCTTGTTTAGTTTAGTTGAAGAACATCGAGAAGGAAGATTGGTGATCTTTGTTTTTTTAATTTTAATTGTGATTGAATTATGATTTGAAATTTAACTGGATAATACATGTTGAATTTCTTTAATCATGAATTGATTTTTTAGGAAGGGATTAGGCTTGTAATTTAATTAGTGAAGCTTGGTTTTTTTTTAATAAAGATTAATTTACATATATATTACAAATGAGTCAAGTTTAACTTAAATTAAGTACTCAATTACACAACTCTAGTTGCCCACTTATATATATAAATAATACTGTATAATACTAAATTACTTTGAATGTTTTTTCTTGTGTTCAATAGTACATGTTAATATTTTTTGTGTTTGTATAAACAAGCTATTTCGATTTTTCGTTATGTTTTATTAATTTTATAAGACTTTTGTGAGTTAGGAAAATTTTAGTAAAGTCACCAAATAGTTGGTGTTGCGTTTATCGGAACCGGTGTTGTGTATAACATAATTCATATTTAGTGGATTACCCATGTAGTATCTATCTATCTATACATTAAAAGAAAAAATTTGAAGCATTCTCATGCATTACACATCATCAATTATGTGGAAATATGAAGGATTTTGATTGGTTATTACAATTTTAAATTTGGTATATTGGATGTGGAACATTTTAAGTTGTTAAGATGTAGTGCACCATATAACTCCCATTATTTATTTTTAGTATGTTGACTCAATACATCATTATTATTTAATCTCATATATATTTATTTACAAAATTCCGAAAAATATTTTAAACGTATATATAGATTCACCGCGACAAGACGAATCCATAGACATCAAACTTGAATATTTTATTAATTAATTAAAGTATTTATTTATTAAAATATTATTTTTATTAAATAACATAAATTGAAATAATGAAAATTTATAAGTAGAGCATTTATTAAATACTCAATACTTCTCCAGTTATCAAAGAAATCAATATTTATTTAGGTATACAATTACGAATGGATACATTAAAAATGACCATAAAGTTACGCATTGGATTAAATACAAACCATCATCTTATCAATATTTACATGAATTCTAACACATTTTTCTACTTTTTACTCATTATTTATTCAAATATTACCTTCTACCTTATATATTTACTATATGGAACATTTTGAATATAAATTTAACTTTATATATATTGAGTTTGTTATGATTTTGAAAATTTACTTTATTGGATTATTAATGCACTATTTTAAGGATGAAATAGATATAGTCCGTAAAAGATCTTTATGTGTTGCATAGTCAATTGTGGCAGCACCTTGGTTATTTCTTGACCTTGGTATCATTTTAGTTAATTTTGATGCTACAGACGAGTTGAGTCAACATAGGGATGGTATTGGTGTTGTTGCTAGGTATCAATGGCCAAGATTATTGCTTGGTGTCAAAATTTGTGTCATATGGTTCCTTTAAAAGGTGTGAAAAGTTTGACTGACAAATTAACAACTGGAGTGGTTCGAAATTTTGAGTGTCAACATGTAGTAATTAATTAAAGCGGATTTCTCTTTGGTGATTAAATCTCCTAAGTCTGTAGATTATAGATTTGCATCTCTTTCTTTACATTATAGAAGAAATCGAGGCATTTAATGTAGAATTTTGTCCATTAGTAGTCGCTATGCTCTAATTTTATTTTTTTGATCTTTTCATGATTATTATTTTGAACTATACTAATTTGGAAATATGTTCTATAAGTATTAGTTGTTTATCCAGTAGGTACTCAGTTTATATAATTGTTCTATTATTAGTGCATATAACAACATATTCGCATTTACTTCAATGGGTTGAAAATAGACAAGGAAATCAATAAATGAAAATACTTATTGCTTTAAGATAGGTGGCTAAAATGATCACAAAATTGGAACAT
Source organism: Plantago major (assembly GCA_026545765.1). Lineage (NCBI taxonomy): Eukaryota > Viridiplantae > Streptophyta > Magnoliopsida > Lamiales > Plantaginaceae > Plantago > Plantago major. Next base: position 7,047,112 of record CM048840.1, read on the forward strand.
TGTTGCCCAACAAAGTACAAACTCCAAAGTTTTGCCAACGGTACATATATGACGTTGAACACGTAATTGACAACATGATCATTGCTCTTGGGTGCATTTTTTTAAACCTCTACACTCAATTTTATGTATTTTTCACATATTTCGTTTAAAAAAATATTCGACATACATCATTTAGTATCCATTAGAATTATAAATACTCGATGGTAAATAATTTATTTTATTATTATGGTAAATCCAAACCAATGGAGCTGGTGCGAAAACGGTTTATGTGACATTGATCAAAATCATTATTAATTATGCAAAGATATACAAATTAATTGTTAAAATTTCATTCCTACACCATGTTAGATTTTGTAATTACACATTAGTAAAAAATAGATGACAATGAACGAGAAAAACAAAATTACATTTTAGTCCACACAAACTCGACCACAACTCGAATTAATACCTGAAAAGACATTTCTGCCCATATTATTATTGTTGTTAACAAGCAATAACAAAGCAGATAAATTGCAACCCAAAATATGAACAATTAAGTCTCTAATGAACACCCATTCATTACATTAAGAAAAAGCACAAATAATATCCATTGACATTCTTTCAATTGCAAAAATGTCCCAATTTCTAACTGAGGTCAACTCCAACATTTGAACGTTAAAATACAATCCATTTCACATGTCCAATTCTTAGATTTTCAGCTCCGATGGGGCTCAATGTAATAACGCTTATTATTTCTGCAAACATAAGATAATGGATGACAATTACATATTTTGTAGTCTCTCCTATAAAATTATTGCTCCAAATGCATGTGCAACGTATTTGGACATGGGTGATCCAGAGTATAAATGTGAACATTGTGGTGCTTTATTCTGGTTTGAAGAAAGGAGACCACCTAATAAAAAAAAAAAAAAAAAAAAAAGAATCCTAAGTTCACCCCATGTTGCATGAGAGGTCTGGTCAAGCTTCCAATTCTTCAACAACCACCTCAGTTGTTAAGTGATCTCCTAGAGGATAGACATGAGAATAGTTGGAGTATCATTGAGAACTTATGGGCATATAACATGATGTTCTCTTTTACTTCTATGGGTGGAAAAATAGACAAAGAGGTTAAAAAAGGTCGGGGTCCTTATTGTTTCAAGATGGGTGGTCAGAATTTCCACAAAATTGGCTCTTTGTTGCCAGACGACGGAAAAGAACCAAAGTTTGCTCAACTATACATCTATGACACTGAGCACGAAGTACATAACAAAATCAATGCTCTTGGGTTAGTGCCAATAATATCTATATATTGTTTAATAAAATTCTTTATAATAATAATGTTACACGATAATTAGTTCATTTAAGTAAATTTGTATATATGCATGTATGCCAGTGGTGATGGCAAGGGTTTGGACACTTCTGTAACAACCAACATCAAAGATATGGTCGACCAATATAATCCTTATGCCAAAACATATAGGATGTCCAGGGATCGTATATCTCTTAATAACTCAGCATATATTAGTCTGCAGCTTATAGCAAAATGTGCCAAGGATGGATGGACCTATAATTTACCTACTGCATCAAAGGTTGCTGCCATTATTGAAGGAGACATTGAGAATGTGAGGCATAAGAGGGATATCATGGTTGAGTTGAAGTCGACTGGATATTTGCAAAGGATAAATGAATTTCTTCCATGCTATATCCCTAGATCTGCATTACCCACTATTGTTCGTGTATGCAGAAGATGGTTGGTATATAGAGATACCAGAACTACATACAGTAAGAGGCCAGATCTCACACTTAGGGAGTTCTTAGCATTCAGAATTCAACACAGGGAGGGAGAAGGTCACCAGCTTATACTTGGCAGGAGATTGTTTCAACAGTTTATTGTTGATTCCTACATGATGATGGAGTCACAAAGACTTCAGTGGATTCGTCACAATCAACCAAAGCTTAGATACAAATCTTATAAGAAGATTGCCAGCAAAGTTGATAACTTTGAATTTGATCCTACATCATGTGGTAGTCTCTTCATACTGCCATCATCTTATCTAGGGGGTGCTAGATGGTACATGCAGATGTACCAGGATTCTATGGCTATATGCAAGTGGGCAGGATATCCGTGCCTGTTCATAATATTTACATGCAATCCAAAGTGGCCAGAGATCACAAGGTATGTTGAGAGTCTTGGGTTGAGACCGGAAAACAAGCCTGATATCATATGTCGACTCTTCAAGATGAAACTCGATGAGTTGATCAGTGATATAAAGGATGGACATATGTTTGAAAAACTAAAAGCACGTAATTTTTTTATTTTTTTTTGTCTCTACATATTTATATTTTATGAAATCCAAAAATGCTTTATAATATCTATTACTATGAATTTTTTTAGTCATATACACCGTTGAGTTCCAAAAGCAAGGACTTCCGCATGTTCATATTTTGGTAATCCTGAATAAGGCGGGTGAGGAGAAGATTAAAAATAACATTGATGACTACATATGTGCAGAGTTACCCGACAAGGATACTAATCCAGAATTGTACGACGTAGTGTCAACCTATATGATTCACGGACCATGTGGTCCGGCTAGACCTACTTCTCCATGCATGGAGGACAACAGGTGCTCCAAACATTTTCCAAATAGCTACAATGAAAATACCTATGTTGTCGATGCTGGATATCACATATACCGAAGAAGGGACACATGTGTCACCGTCGATAAAAATGGAGTTCAGCTTGACAACATGTAGATTTATATTAATTAAATATTATGCTTAGTTTATTGTCGTAAACCTAGATTTATTTGTTGCCGAACTTAGTATATGAATCGACGTTTTTAAACAATTTTGTTGTCCCCTACAATGCTCAGTTGCTCCTGAAGTACCAATCTCACATTAACATAGAATACTATGAAGGTGGGGCTTCAATGAAATATTTGTTCAAGTACATGTTGAAAGGAAGGGACAGAGCGGGTGTTACATTCATAGACATAAATAATAATGATGAGATTAAGAGGCATACTAATTAATTGACGATATGTTTCAGCATGTGAGGCAATATGGAGAATTTTTGAATTCTAGATACATTATAGGATACCTGCGGTTGAGAGTTTGGCATTTCATCTAGAGGATGAGCAGGGGGTACCTTTCAGAGATGGAGATCATGACGGATCTGCTTGATAAGCCTTCAGTTAAGCAGTCGAAGTTTCTTGAATGGTTTGAGCTGAACAAGGTTGACCCGGAAGCTAGGAAATTGACGTATCCTGAGTTGCCCCGTGAGTATTACTGGAAGGATGGCCTGAAGAAGTGGTCCCGTAGGAAAACCAAGGCACAAGCTATTGGAAGGATGTATAATGTGCCGATGGCATTTGAAAACATGTATTATATGCGACTTATGTTGAATCATGTTAGAGGTGCAAAATGTTTCCAGGATATTAGAACAGTGAACGGTGTTGTTTACGAGACATGCAAGGACTCATGTGTGGCTTTAGGCCTACTAACAGATGACAGGGAGTATGTCCGTGGAATTACTGAGGCAAGTCACTGGGTATTAGCACGTTTCCTTCGTCATCTTTTTACGATCGATGCTTCTTCTTTCTTGAAGCATGGCGAGACCAGAGGAGGTATGGAGGAAGACATGTAACTTCTTATCTGACAACATTCTATACATCAAGTAAAAAACTTCTCATAATCCTGGCAATTTGTTAGTAAATTTTATATTTTTTTACCGAAATACGAAAATGCTATACATTTACTTATTACTTATTTCGATTCATTTCGCGATTCAGGTTTGAGGCTTACGGATGAACAAATCCATAACCTAGCGTTGCTTGAAATTGAGAAGCTATTGAAAGCAAACTGCAGCAGTCTTGCTTTTTTTGAGTCTATGCCAATCCCAGATGAGTCTATAACTGACAACGCCACGAATCAGTTTATAGTTGATGAGATGTCATACGACAGAGATGCCATGAGATCAGAATTCGATGGACTGTACCCACGTTTGAGCGTACAATTTACGATAAGATTATGGATGCAGTTGACGGGGGCAGAGGTGGTGTGTTCTTTTTATACAGCTATGGTGGTACAAACAAGACTTTTATTTGGAGGACGTTGTGTTCCGGCTTGCGTGCTAGAGGAGATATAGTGCTTCCAGTAGCATTAAGTGGTATTGCATCACTCTTGCTACCTAGAGGTAGGACTGCTCATTCTAGATTTGGTATTCCTATTAAGTGTCATGAGGAATCAACATGCAGCAAGTTGAAGCCGGATTTTGATGTCACCAGCTTACTCAAGCAAACCAAACTTATAATTTGGGATGAGGCACCGATGACCAACAAACATTGCTTTGAGGCACTCGACAAGAGTCTAAGAGATGTTATGAAATGTCCAGATGATCCTTTCGGTGGCTTAGTAGTGGTCGGTGGAGATTTCAGGCAAATTTTGCCAGTTGTTCCTGGTGGTAGCAGATTTGATATTGTAAATGCCTCTCTATGCTCTTCGATACTGTGGGATTCATGTGAGGTTCTAAAACTCACAAAAAACATGCGATTGCAGGTAAACTCTAAAAATTCCCGGTTACTATCATATGAATTGTTCTGTTATGTTGTTCTTTTTAATTAACACCTTTTTTTTCTATTCAGACCGGATCATCAGCTGTTGAGGTTAGTGAAACTAAAGATTTTGCCGAGTGGATACTACAAGTCGGTGATGGGGTCGCGGGCGAACCCAATGATGTCGAGGTAGACATCAAGTTACATGATAACATACTTATTCGTGAAGTAAGTAATCCTATTTCCACCATTGTAGACTGCACATATCCTTCCCTTTTGGATCACTTAGCCTATCCAACTATAGATCCGGAATACTTCCATCACCATGCTGTTCTTGCACTGACTAATGAAATGATCAATGAGATAAATGACTATGTCATGTCTAAAATGCATGGTGATTCTGTGGAGTACTTGAGTGCTGATAGCATAAGCAAGACCGAGTCAGTAGATAGTGAAATGGCTGAATTATTCTCAGTAGAACTCTTGAACACTATTAATTGCTCGGGACTACCTAATCATAGAATAGTGCTTAAGGTTGGATGAATGATCATGCTTTTGAGAAATATTGACCAGGCTTCTGAGTTGTGCAATGGAACAAGACTTATAGTAACTAATCTGGGGAAACATATCATAGATGCAAGAATGATATCTGAAATGAATGCCGGTCAAAAGGTTTTCATCCCTAGGATGACGATGAGCCCATCTGATGAGATTGAGTTTCCTCTAAGTTTTGATAGGAGACAGTTTCCTATATCCGTTTGCTTTGCAATGACGATAAATAAAAGTCAGGGACAGTCTCTCTCTCATGTCGGTCTCTACCTACCTTCTCCTATATTTAGCCACGGACAACTGTATGTTGCTCTCTCTAGAGTTATAAGTAGAAAGGGACTGGAAGTACTCATATGTGATAATGAAGGTGAGATGTACGACATGACAACCAACGTGGTTTACAAAGAAGTTTTCGATAAATTATGGGGTAAATTTATTTTTTCATATATATTTGTTAACTTGCATAATTTCATTTATGTTTTATGTTTCTCAATTTATAATACATCTAAATGTATATCCTTATAGTTTTACAGGTACGGATGCCTTCATATGAAGTCAAGTCTTATCAGTAATTTACTAGATTTTACTCAATGCAAAACTATTATTCTTGTACGTCAAGAATTTGTTATTCTTACAAACTATGATCCTCATATTATACATTGTTTTTTGAACCACCTTAAATATACCAATTTTCACTATAGCATTCTTAAGCGTATGCATGATAATGCTTATCAGATATATAGATCTAACTACCGAATTGTAAAATGGAACAAGTCTAGCTCATAGTTACTAATGTTAGAAAGCATATCATTGAGGCAAATATAATATCGGTAGTCTACCCAGCCCAAAAGGTTTATCATTCAAATTGTGATAGTTAGCCCATTCTACAAGACGAAGTTCCCTGTCAATTTTGATAGAATATAGTTCCCTATATCGTCTATTTTGCAATGACCATAAACAAAAGTCCTTGGCAATCTTTCTCACACGTCGGACTCTACCACCTCACCCGTATTCAAACGTGAACAATTGCATGTTCTCTCTACGGTTACCAGTAAGAAGAGATTCAATGTATTCATATAAGACGAACATGGTAAAACATATGATACGCAATGTTCATTAACTTTAACATTTTATTATACGATATATTCATTTCTTATTTTAAGTTTGAGCTCCATGCCCCGTCGAGTATCGACGGGCCATTAACTAGTTATTTTTTAAAGGAGAATTATTCCTCGTGTTGTTTCAAAAGTTGCAACTCGCCTCCATACTCAATTTTATGTTAAATATTGATTAATGGTGTTAAATTTCCGCGTACTTTTAATGGATTGCTCCCCTTATATAATACAAAAGGCAAATAACACTTTCTTATTATTGATTTTCTTTTTAAAAATTTACCCAACTCTCTACGTCCACAAATTACTAGCGACAATATAGTGAAACTTATCATCAATATTTGTGATGTGGTGAAATATATGACATCAGATTTACTATAAAGATGATCAAATCAAGTAAATAGAAGACCAAGTCCAAGATAATCCTTTATATCAAGGGTTATTCACAGGTCGGTACCCCTATCAAATTTTTTAATTCAAATAGAGACCCTCTGGATTGCAATACAATATTAACTCATATCTCCCTGAATTACAACATTATATTAACTCAGTACCATCTGATTTACCACATTATATTACTTAATTCATGTTGTCTTAATAATATTTTGGTCAAAGCGTTTGTAGCCGAGTGGCAAGTTGAGACACTCCGTACCCAAGAGGTTACGATCCCCGAAATGGGTGATTATTTTATAGAGAATTGGTTGAAATGTTATTAGAGATTATATTGATGATAAATTTGTCCAAGCTAAGAATTATAATTGTAATATTGTATCTAAAAAAAAATAATAATATTTGATGCTAAAGAATTTTTGGCACAGTTATGAAGACCCAGACTCAATACTCTTAAGCCAAATTGTAATGCAGGCGGACTCTAGTCGGGTTAATTTGCTATACACCTATTTTCCTCCATGGTGGTAGTTATCTATGTGTATAGGATTCTCGAAACTCGGAGGCCATACGTGTATGACTAGTTTGGTTCTTTATCCTTAATTTGATTGGTGGCGGTGTGTGTTCTGATCTCCTCTTTTATTTTTGTATTTTGTAGAGACTCTGATCTGTTATACGAGCAACTTCGCAAGCTACCAAGCCGGCGTACGCATCCCTCGCGGGCTCGCAACAGGGTGCGACGATAGACTCCTTGTCAATAAGAATAAGAACCCGCTTGAGGTGTTTGACAAGTCTGCTCTTGAAACATTGTTTTACAAGTTAATTTGAGCTACCCGTGTTTTAAAATTGAAGCTAGTCCTTTTCCAACAATGTCAGATCTTCCGACGGAGTTGTATCATGAGATTCTCATCAGGGTGCCTGCTGGTGCGTATGCAAGGAATGGCAAAGAATCATTGAATTTCCGACAATTGCACGCTGAACGTCAGATGGGCTCTGGAAATATGCTCATGTTTAAAGCGTTCTCGGGTGACTTCTATTCATTGTCTTTAGAATCACTTGATCATCTTCCTGAAAGTAGTACCAGGAAGATTGAGGTTGCTTATATTGGGGATGACAAGGGTGTAAATCCTGAAAGTGTTCATGCCATGGCTTGATTCTCATTCCGTGTTATCGTAGTTGCGAGGCATGGATTGTATGGAATCCTTTTTTAGGGTATCGATTCGAGCTTCCACCCTCGTTTGAATTTGAATCCGGTGTCATAGAATTTGCTGGGCTAGGTTATGAGGAATTGCCAAGAGGAATAATCACTTCAAGACTTTAATCTACTTTTTTAAGTCGGACGTGTGGCACCGGATTGAGGATTTTCCATGCTATTCAACTCCAGAGTATCCCAGTGTTGGAGTCTTCATGGGTGGTGCTTTGCATTGGATGGATGTGTGGGAGGTAGGAACTAATATGAAGTGTATAATTTCTCTTGATCTTAGCACTGAAATATACAACAAACTTCCTCTTCCTTTGGCTCTCTCTTTAGAAAGGTATTGTTATTTATATGCATCGGCAGGATGCTTATTTATCAATTGTTACAACATTGATGATGACTTCGCGGAGAATTGGAAAAGCATTTGGATTTCAAGGGATTGTGGAAGCGATAAGGTCTGGACTAGATTGATTTCGTTTGGAAAAGCAGGCCGTAACCTATGTGTTCAAGCAGTATCCTATATAAAAAACAAAGAACAAGTTCTTCTCAGGTATAAGGATGGTAATTGATTTCGTTTACAAAAATGGTTCGTGGAAACAAAAAGTGACAAAAACTTGTTTAACTAGCTATTAACCATGAACCACTTGGTTCATGGCCAGAAGAAAAACAACAAACGGTTTGTTGTTTGTGATTTTGCTCACGAAGTGAGCAAAATCACAAACCAATTGAACGGGTGGGAGTGGGACAATATGCATAAATACAATTCTCAATCTCTATAAGCTTCCTGAAAATGTGTGGCATTAGATTCATACACTTTGAACTCACTTGCGCTCGCACCAGAAAACTTTCCGGTGAATCACTTATACTAAGGTTTGATCTATATCGAACATGGCTGACTTTGGAGTTATAATCAAGTTATTTTCGAAGATAAAATTGCAATTTATTGGTATGAGCAGCGTTCTCTTTACCAAGTCGGACCATATATGAATGGAAAAGATCTCAGTTATTACTGCGGTGTATTTTGTTTGATCATTGAGAGAATTTATATGTGGGATTTACAACCAAAACTTAGATGCATCAAAGTTATAAATATACCAAACCAGATATTATGAAGCTCACAAGGCACGGTGATTTTCAAGGCGTGCAAAGGTTTCCTCGGGTCAGGACGGAGATTGGGCTTCGAGTGCAAAGGTAGAAGGGAGTATGACTGTAAAACCCACCCATTGAGCAGGACGAAAATCGGCCTTAGAGATCCGACGGTGCCGGGTGGAAGGGTTGTTGAACCTATTACTGTAATGCACTGATCGGAGGAATTTTCTTTTGCTCTCACAAGTCAAGTCAAGTTTCTTGGCTTCGCCCCTACTTCGACTTGCCATGTTTAATTGCATTTTTAACCGTATTTATCCCCTTTTGAACTTTTTGGAACATTCAGGTGATACATTCCTGCACACGTTTTCATCACTTGCACACAATCCAAGAAACTTTTCAACGGGTCATTTATCTAAGAGACTAAGACTGATTCAAACAAACACGATTAACTATGGAGTTATTATTGATGAATTTTCAAACAGAAAGGTGCAATTTTACTTATTAGTACGGGTAACACTTGGGTAGTACAGTATGTATGAATGTATATAATAATGAGGAAAAATAATAAAATTCTTAGTAAGACCATTCTATCGATTGATCCAAATTAAAAAAACTTGTCCGTTAATTTTAGCAAGTCCATATTTAAAATCCAATATTATACTCCATCCGTCCCAGTTTCATTTACTCGTATTCCGTTTTGATCTGTCCGAAATTCAATTGCCCATTCTTTTAATTGAAAATCTCTCTCCTATTTTATTCACTATCTTACATACTTTATTTAATATTTCTCCTACTTTATTCAATATATTTCCTACTTCATTATCATTTATCCTACTTTATTCACTTTTTTCTTTTTCTTAAAACTTGTATCCGGCCCCACGGGTAAATGAAACCGGGACGGAGGGATTTACAATTAATGTCAAGAATGTATTGCATCTCACAAATCCAAAAAAGAAAATCAATCTAAAAGCAAACGCATACAAATGCAACAGGTATCATTAACAAACCCACAAACTGATATAACAAAGACACGAAAATGCACGGGATATATGTTCCATTTAAGTCGAGAATGAGTAAAGTTTAGGACATATGTGAAGACTTTTCCGAACACTTCATGCACACGGAATAACAAAAGGATGAATAAAGAGTAAAGACGCATAATTTTTGTAATAGAAGAAGAAGATGCATCACATTCTATACCTCCGGAGCCAATATACAAGACACCAAGGTGGTGCAGTAGGGGTACCTAAACGGGACTGGATGTTTCAATAGCAAAATGCTAAAACGACACTCTATATCAACATCAAAATAAATTGTTTCTAACGTGACGAACAAAAACTCATTGATCAATCAAACAAAGGAGAACCAACCTATTCTCACAGCTGATAGTCGGTCTTGCTTGTCCTTCCTCTTATTTGTCAATAAATTTTCCCAAGTTTTGCTCCAAGTATCTTTTGTTGATCTCGATCCCAAAAGACATCCCTCCTATCTACAAATTCAGTAAAGCTAATATAAATAAATATATTCACATCCCTCAGATCACTATATTGATGAAGTCTTAGTGATGCAGAATAAGTGAAATCAAAGACAGGTTTGTGATCTTCTTCTAAAAGCATTAGCAAGTTAATCAGATCAGTTATACTCATTCAATAAAAGGTTTATGATTGAAGCCCCAACAATTTTGAAACAAATAAGACACTCCCTTCCTCCCATTAGTATAGCCATATTTTGCCATTTAGGGCACAACCCACTACCCACACGGCCACAATTTTACCACACTTTATGAACTCTTTATTTTCATTTTGTTTTTGAATAATGCACTAAGCCTACTTTACTCACAATATAATATCATTGCTTTTAAACTCCTAATATCCCATATGAGACGGAGAGAATATTATCTAGTTAATTGACTACACTAGGAATTATATCCCATATACTAGAAAGTAGGAACTGCATATTTTGCATATATTAATGGTTTTTTTTACTTTTGCTCTCAAATTTAAACCATGCAGCACAAAAGGAAGAAACTGTAGGAAACAAGAGAGTACCTCAATTAAACAACCGGAACTAAGGGTCAAGAATTGTCCAGTAGGTACTGTCCTGCCCTTTACAGAAACTGAACTCTTACCAAGATTCTGTATAGATAAAGATCCATCTTCCTCCAACTTGACTGTCGCCTTACCACAAACAATAGATATCATGAATATACATAAAAACAAGAGACGGGAGAAAGAGAGGTATGAAACAAAAGCTTTCTTGGGGGGGGGGGGGTTCTTTTAACATATGAACACATCTTGGTTCGGCCTCGAAGCATTTACACCCTTCCACAACATTTGCAAACATATCTTGAGCAAAATTATGTGAACTTACCTGCCGTCTAGATATTTTATTGGCTCGCCCTTCTTTCCGTAAATCAATATCAACATCAATATCATCTGTTGATCTTCCAAGCAAAACCTACGAATACGAGATCGTAAGCAAGCAACATGTTAATGCATACCATATACGTGTGTATACAATGCAGAAAGTACCATACATTTGACTTATCTATGATTAAGTTCAAAGCAGCCCAATGAAAGGGAACAAGCAAGCAACACAGAATGACCAAAAAAAGGACCAGGGTTTTAAAGGATCATCTTAAGATTAATAATTACCACTGTTTTTTGAAACGGAAAGAAAAGAGCAGAAAGTGTTTCTTTAGAAAGGGGCTCATCTACCCCTTAAAAGGTCTTGCAAGGGGAGAGAGTTGTCCCATATCTTACAGAGTATGCCCAGGATATCCTCAACCGATGTGGGATATTTAACAGTTTCTAGTTATCGAATATCTACGGAGAGCAGACAAGTCAGATAGAAAATTTCTAGTTTCGAAGAATCTCGTAAGATCATTGTAGTTGAAAGATGATCCATTTGAGCTTCAGACTTTGACCATGATTAATGTCTGCATGAAGATTGTACAAGCATTTCCCAAGTTGAATAAATTCTTTATGCGCAAACATGCACACGTTTGCGCACACACACAACACACAAAGGAAAGAAAGAAAAGAAACTTGAATAAATTCCTTTGTTATTTTGTTGTTGATTGGAAAGATGATTTGTTCAAGAATTTAAAATGTCCCATATTAACGTGATTGACATTATTGGTATCTGTTTGTTACTAAAAACACATGTAAAAACCGTTCATGTGTAAGAACATTAAATGGGAAACTGAATAGATAGATTACCTCATGCTTGTTAATGTAATGCCTCAGATGGCGGCCATAGAAGATAGCTAAGGCTCCTTTTGATGTCATTTCCCTATGCAAACAAGAACGAGTAGCTTGCTCCAGCCTTATGATTGTCCTCTTAGCTTCATCGTGCTGATAGCTTGGAACTGAATTGTTAAGATAACAAACTGAGCCAATATTATCAGGTGCAGTAGAAATTAAAGCAAAAAAACTTTCATTCCTATCAATAGAAAGGACGAAGGAAGCATGAAGATGGGTCAGCAACACATTCAACAGGTGCCAGGAAAACATATTTAATGTAGTATTTTCATCTCACCCTGCATCCCCAAACATGGGAATCGGGCAATTGGCTCCTGATATTTATTAGTAAAGGTCTGAAGACTGAACGAAAAAGTGTGCATGGAATCTTCTAAAAGTGAGGCAGTCATTTACGTAATAGCACGACCATAATGCCAGTATTATAATGCAGCACCAGTTCAATACCTTGCTGAATAACTTGTGAGTCGTGCTCCACTGGATCTTGGTCCATATCAAATAACTGTAAATAACAATAAAAACAGTTGTCAATTTACACATTCAGAAGCTAATTGATCCTTGACGTAATTATGGAGTTCACCATAGCTTCTACATCAGAAGCTAATTGATCCTTGACGTAATTATGGAGTTTACCATAGCTTCTACATTCAGAAGCTAATTGATCCATAACAATGAAATTCAAATTAGCCATGAATTACTGATATCAAGTTCCTTTTTACTACCGAAATTTCAGAAACATAAACGATTCTAGGTAGCTTATTTTAAATAATTAAAAGTTTGCACGTATGTTAAGGTGGAATTTTTCAAATATAGAATTTCAAGGTCAGGTATCAAAATTAACTCCAAGCCTCAAGCAAGGCGTGAAAAATACTGAAACATTGAACCAGAGATATGGTGGACTACTCCAAGTACCTAATGTTGAGGAAATCACCAAAATTGTAGACAAAAACACAATGATCAATAAGAAAAACACTTAATAGAAGCCTACACTACGATGCATTTCGACCATTCGATTTCTGACTCACTACCTATACTCAATTTGCCAGATACAATAATATAGTAGACGATATCATCTAAAATTTCATGAATTCAGGTGAACGAAGCAAATAGCACCTGAGAGAGAAGGATTAGCCGTGGCGTAGAATACGAAATATACGGCGGAGGTCGGGCGGTGGAACGATGACAGTGGAGTGACCAGTGGAACAATTGGGTTACAGTGAATAAACAACCTTCTCCCCCACAATTCAATTGAGTGGACTGGAGTAATAATTAGGGTTCAAATCAGCAGCTAGTAGTAATAGTAAGCTTTCACTTTCTATTCAATTAAAAAATAAAAAATAAAAAAATGAGTTTATTACCTCCAATTCCCTCCATAAACATCCATTTATTAAATAGGTCCATGCCATTTCAAAAATTACATTTAAATGGTCGTAATTCAATTTTTTATTATACAAGGTCCAAAAATCAACAAAATTGAGGTGAACATCACATTCTAACCCCTGACTTTTTTTTATTTAAAATAATTGCATTTCATATAAATAAAATTATTCAATTTTATTATTACAGATGAGTATTTAATCTATTAAATTTCATTTATATTTGCTTATAAGTTTTCCTTTTTACTTTCACATTCTTCTCCATTCACATACAGTACTATCTCACACACAACAAATACAACATGTCGAAGTTCATGATTCCCACCCATTGTTGATTTGTTGGTTGAAGGATCGATATGGACTCCATTTCTCTTTTAATTTTCCTCGATTCTTTCTAAAATAGTCCCCGTTAGAGCTCAAAATCAGAGCTGTAAGAAGCTCCAAGTTGGGTTGTTTGGACAACCCCAAGTCTGAGCTATATCGAAGCTAATATAGCTCCGATTTGGAGCAATTCAGAGGTGTCAAACAAACCTAAATACAACTCCGTTTTGAGGTCTTGGTACGTGCTATTGAGATAAGGGGTAGAAGAAGATGTGTGTATATTTTGTATGTAGTAGTGGGTGCGAATGAGAAAGGGTTTTAAAAATTAAAATTCATTTTGGGGTATAATTTTAATAATAGCAAAAATTGGGTTTTTAAGTGAATAACGCTTGAAAATTGAAAGTAAAATAAAAAATCAATTTAAGGGGTAAGATTGTCAAATAGCACTTCGCCAACTAATAATGTACTCAAATGTATTGTTGAAATCACTGGGACTTATATGTAATAATGATATTTATTAGGGGTATCAAATGAAATTTACCCTAAAAAATACTTGCAAAAGGTATTATATTTGTAAAGTTGTAAGTAGGTGATAAAATAAGAGAGAAATTGAATAAAATGATGATGAAATAGGAAAGATAAATAATAAAGAATTAGTTAGTGGGGTAAAGGACGCTTGACTGCAAGATCCACCCGTTGAACAGGGGTGAAAGTCGGCCTTAGTGATTTGACGATGCTGGGTGGAATTAGACCCGACCAAACTCAACCGAAAACCGAACCGAAAATACGATTACGGTTAGTCAACCGTAACCGGCGGTTGAAGGACCCCAACCGTAATCGGCGGTTACGATTACGGTTGACGTTTATTTTAAATCGTCAACCATAATTTTAACCGGCGATTACCGACGATCGTAGTATTTTTTTAAAATATTTAAGTAAAATGATGCTCAAATAATAGACTAGTATCATGAATTCATTACACCAAATTGCCCCGTCGGTGTTCAAATAATATACTAGTACTACGAACTATAAGCATAATAATAGACTAATAATTTTATTCTTTAAATCTTTAACAAAGGAGCTTACACACTTAGTAAAAAGTTTAAATTAAGTTTAAAACTTTAAACATTTTACCAAGTGTGTAAGCCCCTTTTTTCGGCAAAATTATTTGAACAAGTATACTTTAAAATAAAGAAAAAGAAACTGCCGGTTCAAAACGACAAACCGACGGTTTCGCGGTTAGAAAACGTACAGTTAGTAACCGGCTATAACCGTAATCGACGGTTAGAAAACCGTGATTTTCCATGAGAGCTAACCGGCGGTCAGGCCAACCGCCTAGGTCTAGGTGGGATAGTCGTCGAGCCTATACTGTATATTGCATGTTTAACTGATCGAAGGAATTTCTTTTGCTCTCACAAGTCGAGTTTCTTGGGCTCGCCCCTCCTTCGTGTTTAACTGCATTTTTTACCGTTTCTATGCCTTTTTTCGAAACTTTGTTTTTTTTCCTTCTTTTTGCTCAAATCAGAAAAAACTACTACTATTATAGTAAATCAGTACAATTACATGGGCCTCAGCCCTCATAATCCGAGCGTCTAAAAAGCACAGGAACAAAGAAGTTTGGGGGGTTTCCATCCAAAGTTTTAGCCAACCTCATCGTGTCCCATTTTTGACAAAGTGTTGGCACAAGTATTTCCTATCCGCTTAGTATGCTTGATCACAAATTCCCAGGGGAGCCTTTTAAACAAACCTTCTGCAATCCTCGAGCAAATTTTGCAAGGGGTGGTCCTGGGTATTGATTTGTCTGCAAGGAACAAATTTAGCGATACCATTTATTCGCCTTTCCCATGCCATCTTCAAATTTGACCGCAATGGCCGAGTTTATTGAAACTCCACCTAATTTCTGTGAGAAGCCACATATCCATTTGTCCTTTTCATCTCAAATCACCCCACACGCAGCTGATAACCCGGCGGTGTACATATAACACTATATCTCACATATCCAAAAAAGAAAATCAATCTAAAAGCAAACGCATACAAAGGTATCATTAACAAACCCACAAAGTGTTTGTAACAAAGACACAAAGACCAAAGGACCACAGAACAGATAAGGCAATATCTATCACTGACTCAGAGACCGTAGTTTTATCAAAGTTCTGCACGGGATATATGTTCCATTTAAGTCGACAATGAGTTAAGTTTAGGACACGTGAAGACTTTTCTGAACACTTCATCCACGCGGAATAGCAAACGGATGAGTAAAGACGCATAATTTGGTATATAAGAAGAAGATGCATCATATACCTCCCGAACCAATATACAAGGCGGTGCAGTTGGGGTACCTGAACGGGACTGGATGTTTCCATAGCAACATGCTAAAACACTCTACATCAACATCAAAGTAAATTATATCTAACGCGACGAACAGAAACTTACACATACAAATACACTGATCTATCTAACAAAGGAGAGCCAACCTATTCTCACAGCTGATTGTCGGGCTTGCTTGTCCTTCCTCTTATTTTGTCAATAAATTTTCCCAAGTTTTGCTTCAAGTATCTTTTGTTGATCTCGAACACAAAAGACATCCCTCCTATCTACAAATTCAGTAAAGCTAAAATTAATAAATTTATTCACATCCCTCAGATCACTGATATCGATGAAGTCTTAGTGATGCAGAAAGTGAAATCAAAGACAGGGCTGTGATATCCTTCTAAGCATTAGCAAGTTAATCAGATCTCATAATGAACTATACTCATGCAACAAAAGATTTATCATTGAAGCCCCAACAATTTTGAAACAAATAAGACATTCCCTTCCTCCCATTAGTATAGCCATATTTTGCCATTTAGGGCGCAACCCACTACCCACACGATCACAATTTTATCACTCTTTATTTTCATTTTGTATTTGAATAATACCAAACCTACTTTACTCACAATATAGTATCATTACTTTGAACTCCTAATATCCCAATATGAGACGGAGAGAATATTATTTAGTTAATTGACTACACTAGGAATTATAGCCCACATACTAGCAAGTAGGAACTGCATATTTTGCATATATTAATAGTTTTTTTTTTAACTTTTGCTCTCAAATTTAAACCATGCAGCACAAAAGGAAGAAACTGTAGGAAACAAGAGAGAACCTCAATTAAACAACCGGAACTAAGGGTCAAGAATTGTCCAGTGGATACAGGCCTGCCCTTCACAGAAACTGAACTCTTACCAAGATTTTGTATAGAGAAAGATCCATCTTCCTCCAACTTGATTGTCGCCTTAGCAGAAACAATAAAAGATGTCCATCAGTTCAAGTATCATCATTATACAAAAAGTGAGAACGAGAGACGGGGAGAAGAGATACATGAAACAAAAGCTTTCTTGGAAGGGGGGGGGGGGGGGGGGGGGGTTGTTTTAACATATGAACACATCTTGGTTCGGCCTCGTGGCATTTACACCCTTCCACAACATTTGCAAACATACCTTGAGCAAAATTATGTGAACTCACCTGTCGTCTAGATATTTTATTGGCTCGCCCTTCTTTCCGTAAATCAATATCAACATCAATATCATCTGTCGATCTTCCAAGCAAAACCTACGAATACGAGGTCATAAGCAAGCAACATGTTAATGCATATCATATGTGTGTATGCAATGCAGAAAGTATCGTACATTGACTTATCTAAGGTTAAGTTCAAAGCAGCCCAATGAAATGGAACAAGCAGGCAACACAGAATGACCAAAAAGAAGGACCAGGATTTTAAAGCATCATCTTAAAATTAATAATTGCCGCTGCTTTTTGAAAGAACAGAACAGAAAGTGTTTCTCTGGGTATTGAATTTCTTTCGAGGGCAGACAAGTCAGATAGAAAATTTCTAGTTTCAAAGAATCTCGTAAGATCATTGTAGTTGAATGATGATGCATTTGAGCTTCAGCCTTTGACTATGATTAATGGCATGGAGATGGTACAAGCATTTCCCAAGTTAAATAACTTCTTTATGTGCAAACATGCACACGCACACAACACAAAAAAGGAAAGAAAGAAAAGAAACGTAAATAAATATCTTTGTTATTTTGTTGTTGATTGGAGAGATGATTTGTTAAAGAATTTAAAATGCCCCATATTAACGTGATTGACTTTGTTTGTTACTAAAACACATGTAAAAACCATTCATGTGTGAGAAACATTAGATGGGAAACTGAATGGATCGATTACCTCAGGCTTGTTAATGCAATGCCTCAGATGGCTGCCATAAAAGATGGCTAAGGCTCCCTTTGATGTCATTGCCCTATGCAAACAAGAACGACTAGCTTGCTCCAACCTTATGATTGTCCTCTTAGTTTCATCATGCTGATAGCTTGGAACTGAATTTTAGATAACAAACTGAGCCAATATTATCAAGTGCTGTAGAAATTAAAGCAAAGAACTCATTCCTATTAATAGGAAGGACGAAGCACGCATGAAGATGGGTCAGCAACACATTCACTAGGTGAACAGGATTTAAAGTAGCATTGTCATCGGGCCTGCATCCCCAAACATAGGAATCGGGCAATTGGCTCCCGATATATATTAGTAAAGGTCTGAAGACTGAACGAAAAAGTGTGCATGGATTCTTCTACAAGTGAGGCAGTCATTTACGGAATAGCACGGGCATAATGTAAGTATTATATTGCAGCACCAGTTCAATACCTTGCTGAATAACTTGTGAGTCTTTAACTGGATCCAGGTCCATATCAAATAACTGTAAATAACAATAAAAACAGTTGTCAATTTACACATTCAGAAGCTAATTGATCCTCGACGTAATTCTGGAGTTTACCATAGCTTCTACATCAGAAAAATATGGCACGTCATCTTCAATCTCTGATTCTTCCTGATCAAATACTGCGTACTCATCTAAAATTTCCTGATGTACGATTCTCACAGACTCTGCTTCAGTGGATTGTAATACACCAGTGACTGTTGTCGGTCTGCCACCAACCTGTGCAAAATTATTGGAATGTATATAGTCTTGGTATAATGCAGCCACTGCCCCCCCCCCCCCCAAAAAAAAAAAAAAAAAAGTGTTACAACATACCCTCATAGGAAATCCAGCGACATTTTTCACAACCATTCTATCATGAGATCCTTTTGGAATTGGATAAAGGGATATGCCTTTATTGGAATCTGTTATGGTTTTATTTGCAAATCCACGAATTGGCGGCTGAGGTCTAATGTTATGCATTTCCGTTTTGGCAGCACGGCCAACAAATGGATGTATTGTATTTGAATCTGACAAGCCGTGTGATGTAATCTTCTGAGAACACCCAAAACCTTTAGTTGAACCTTTTATAACAGCTTGTTCATTATACTTTTCATGAGAACCAGCGGATGCATCATTAGAAGTGATGGTGTTAGGCTGTGGAGCAGAAGTACAAAATGTAGCGGAAGGATGGATGAGCAAGAAGATATCGTCATTGCATGGAATTTCAGTGCTCTGAGTGTTCAGTGTGCAGCAGATCTTCTCGGCACAGGGCTCGGAAAATTCAGATTCTGATACCAGTTTGACGGACGCGTTACTCTCTGGGTGAACATTTATTTGCTGGTCTCCATGAATAAGTAGTGGAACAACTTCCTGTACTGCAGGATGTGCACTAGTAAGGGGCACTGAGTTAGTTTCTGCAACTATTATGCTCCCGGACTCCACCTTATCAGTGAAATAGTTATCTTCTGCAATATCTAAATCCACCAAAATCTCATTGCCAACTGAAAGGTTCAAAAGTGAATCTGGGTCCGCGGATTCACCTGTGTACACTGAAGAACTATTTTCTTTGCCATCAATATCATTAAACACACCTTGAGCATCCTTGGCTGTATCTCCAGTGTCTGTGCCAACTGGCACTGCTGTAACTGATACATCTTGCAAAGCTCTGCAGTGACGCATGGGAAGCTGATCGGATGCAAACATATCAGCTTGAAATGTAGCAAAGTCTTCTGGATTGGACGGCTCAAATATTTGCTCATCTACAAATCGAACACACGAACTGTTAGGGTCTTCATTTATCATATTATCAGAAAACAGAGGATTTTCTCTGTTTCTGATATTTGCCACCATCATTTCATTCCCACCTTGTTTTAACGAGGAGATATCCTCACCAAATCCATAATTTTCAATTCTTTCATTTGTGTGATTCTCTTCAAAGGAATTCAGACATTCAGCCTGTATAAAATTAGCTGTACAAGAGGTCCCACCTATATCTCTCACTGTGTCTGGAAAGGCCTGACTCATACGAAAATCTAAATCATCTACAGGAAGCCCTAAAAGTTCTGATATATTATCATCTCCAATCATAGAGGATTGACCTAAAGAACTAACACCAAGTACTGCCTGCTTTTGAAAACCAGAAGCAACATATTCAGTGAATTGAGGACTGGGTTCAAAAAAACCTAAATCAGCATTACTTAAAATATCACTACGATATTTTTTCCTCATGGCATAGTATTTTCTGCGTAAGCTCTCTGATTTCCTCTTTTGTGGAACCTCCTTAATTACTTTGAGGTTGATGTCTGATCTATTTAACTTGGAGATCTCAAGTTCGAACATGTGAGAAGAGGCTTGGGCTGAAACACCAGGGTCATACAGCAGAGAATGCCATCTATCCTGCAGCTCTCTTAAAGAAAATCTTTGAGAGAATTGTCCAGCACCTTTAGCAAGTGCTTCCAGTGATGCACCCCTCTGGGAGGAAAAAAGAAAAAAAAGAAGAAGTATTAGACCTCCTTTTTAATTAGTAACATTATTGGAATTATTTTGAATCTGATATCATATTAGTAGTGTGAAGTACATAGAAGTCCAGATTTAAACAAATTTAACGAGAACTTAACGTGAATAACCTACGCACTTCCACGGACAATATCGCATTACCCTTTAAGTGTCCATTTCTTCTTTCCAGACATCTTTGCGACCATGTAAATCTGGAGATATTTGAATACAAACATCCCAAAATAAAACAAAAGGAGACAAAAAAAATATCCTCCCCGTGCCACCCACTACAATGGGTTTAGAAGACCCCAAATCAGTTCAAAGGCGATGACTGATGCATCCAGGACAACAACAAAAAAACCAAAAAGTGTTCCCATAACTGTGACGTTGACATCATTGCACCTCATCAGATTCTCCTTGCCGCTCTGACCAATAGACCACTGTTTTTACTTGGTGGCCTTAGGCTTCCTAAGAAATCAGACGCGTAAACTCTTGAAGTAGCAAATACCACATCTTGAAAGGGATTTTCCGATACTGATTGATATTGAGTGTCTAATACAGTTACTTCTTGTAAATTATCGGCGAAAAGAGTTTACAAGATGATTATGCGACAAGTATAATCCAATTCCTCGCACTAAGTTTTCTGCAGCTAACATAAACTATGCATAGTTTCAATATCCAGGGTCTCGCTCAAATGTTCTCAGAAAGATTGTTCCGGAGTAAATAAGTAACCACATTGCCAGAAGAGATTTACAAGATAAATTGTAATTTTAGGTCTCTGTCGGAATAAGATATTTACATACTATAAATTTAATTTTGGTTTTCCCTCCGCATAGTAGATTTATAGATAAACTGTAGTTTCAGGTCCTCTATCCACACCATATCAAGGACTAGCTCAACACTCTTACCTTCTGATAAGCCATTAATCTACCTCAACTAATGGTGAATTCATATATTGTAAGATCTTTCTTATTATTCACCTATAACAAGATTGACAGGGCCTTTTTGTCAAAATCATCTAACCATATGAAATTTTGACATCTTGCAATGCAACTCATCACTAGAGTAAGAATCATCAATGCATGCATTGAAGCTTCAAACACCAAATAACATGCCCATCAAGAAAGCCATTGTCATCCATACATTTTGTCTTACCAGATCTTGATGATTGTCAATAAAAACATCCCCTGAGATCCTAAGAAGAGATTATCAACAGGAAAAGGTAATACAATTCCTTTAGGCTAATATCTTTTCCCATGTATATACAAGCCAAAATATGATGATGAAATCAGAGATGCTCCATTGTAACGCCAACTTTTCAGCTTTCATCATTAAGACTTAATAGATAGTATATCGAACTGACCCGACCGGACGTGAATGTTAGTGGTAACTAATACAGTAAGGTCCAATTGTTGTAATAGAATTTAGAACATGTTGAATTGTCCAACATATTATGTCATTAGAAACGAGCACTCCAGTAATAATTAGTCAGTCAAGCACACAATCAAGTGTCAAAATACTGCAAGCTTAAACATCACCCAGTTTTAGCACCAGAATCTTAGAAAAATCAGTCACCAGTCACCACCCAAATTAGACGGCCAATTGAATAAAAGACGATGAAATATGCAGGAAAACAAAAAAAAAAGAAAAAAAGAGAAGAGAGTACCAAATTGAACGGAAATTGTAATTGCTTGACGGAAACTAACCTCAATGGCATTTTTCAACTCGAGGTCGTCGTCCGGTAGCCACTGAATTGAGGGCGACAGTTCGGTGGCCATTTTCGAAAACCCTGAACGAGCTCAAAATTGAGCTGTTGAAAGCAATGGTGAATAATATTCGGTTTCGACTGACTATGTACCTGGACGATATCATCTAAAATTTCACAAGCGCCATGAATTTAGACATTTAGGTGAAGAAAGCAGAAGGCACCTGAGAGAGAAGCAAACAGCAGTAGAAGTGTAGAACCGGTAAAATAAACCATCTATATGTACTGCTTAGTCATCAGTGTAAATAGAAGTCAGTCTTTATGATACGTTGAATCATTCCAGATAACTTCATACATTAGTATTTACGCGTAATTTTAGTTTAAAATTTAATCAACAATGAAAGATAAAAAATGTGAGGAAAAGTCCGTTTGTTTGGCTACAAACTTAAGTTGAGTTTTTTCAATTTGGATTGAGTTTTTGAACATGTAGCAACATGTTTTTAATATATTGTAACACGAATTGTATTTCCACAATGAAGGGATCTTATTTTTGTTCGTGTGGCAGGTTCGACCAGAGTTTTATTTTCGGAGAGGACACCTTCCACAAATGATTTTACAAGATAAGAATTCTCATTCACAAAAGGTAACATATTCAACAACAAAATCGAAGAAGTCACAAAAAGACACCGAACAAAGGATAATTAGGCTATGTTCTCTTCAACTGCAATTTTCTGAACTGAATTGAACTGAATTGTAGTATAAAATATAATTAAGCAGAACTGAACTGAATGAGTTTTCAGTTGAAGAGAACAGAGCCTTATTATGAACTGTGGCGGAGATAAATGATAAAACATAAAAAGTGGTAAAATGTGCAATTTTAGAGTAAAAGTAACTTTTTATTGTTTCTTATGTTGTGCAGTTTGCGATTTTTGGTAACGTATGAATTTATGTGGGATATTGAAAAATGAAAATGTATGTGGACTAATTGAATAGATTGAGTGAGACTCCCATGCAGTTTGGCCTAGCATTCCTTTATCTGTGACTCCTCTTACACATACGCTATGGCATCACTAATTGCCACAGTTTGAGAACTGTTGCAACTTGGAGTCCAGCCAAGCATTGTCACTATGGCCTGTTTATCTCAGAGGTCTGTACATAGCTCTAAAGAGAGTTAACTAGCTAAATGACGAGGTGGTGAAATGTGACTAAAATGCAAGGAAATATGTTTCAATATCCCAACTAGTACATCACACTATTATCCCTTGCAATATGTAAGGGGGTAGAAGCATAGAACATAAATACACACAATAACTGAGACAACCAATAGAATAAACACCGTAGTAACAAAGCAACGCATGCAACACAATTACAACAATTATCCACAAGCATGCAACACCCCTTCAGTTCACTGTTTGGTCTTCGACTTCACATCCCTATCCCTGGCCCTTGCTCACAATTTCATGCATGCTAGAAACATCCAGCTGGCCAGCTCCAAACGGGTGTGTCCCGGTCATGTGCCTGTACATCCATGCCGTAACACCCAATGCCCCCATAGCACAGCTACCGGAGAACATGAAACCAGAAGTGACCAATGACAGTGCAGCAGCAGCAGGAACCAGAATTGGGGTGAGCAAGACCAAAACCGAAGTGGTCATGACTAAACCCATCGTTGTCGCGTTTAAGGTCATTCCAGCCAAACCAAGCAATGAGCTGCCTAGCAGTCCAGCCATCATGAGTCTCATGGCTTGCCTCCAGTTTTGGGCCAAATATTGGAGCCATTTAGACATTGTTTTTCTTTTTTCAGACATGTTTCAAGGTGTGAAATGTTGGACTGTTAGCATGGATAGAATAGGAAGATTTTGTTTGGGGTATATATAAGAGTCAGTGGCATGTAATTTGAGAGGCTCATTCAATTGGGAGTAGTGAAGGTGAGGGTACCCTAAAGTAAATTGTTGGGGGTGGGTGTAGCAAGGAACATGCCATGCAGGGGTAACTTTTATACTGAAGGACAGGGACAAGGGCCAGGCATGTAGAAGAAGGATAATGTTCAAACTTAAAAGCTTGCTTAAATGCGTACTTTGAAACAGGACAATCATGCTTCCCGTGAGGGCTTACACTGGAAGGGCAAAACTTGTGCTATGTGGGGGGCTAGTTGTGAATATGATAAATTCAACACTATGTCCAAGCAGCAACCGAACATACAAGGATGAACAAGACTAAGAGGAACAAATGATCATATTTATTTACTCTACTGATATAACTGAAGAAGGCTTGAGGCAAAAGTGATTGCATAATTTATCTTCTTACTTCAGGTCCAGACAAATAAAACTGAAAAGAATCAGAAATGAAACATAAAACTATATTACCTACAATAGCCACACTCAACTAACTGTATCCAGTGGTATTTGCAGAAAAGGCTATCAGAATACTTGTCTGTGGAAATTGAACTATAAGGGCCCCCGAGCCATCACAGGTGGATTATGAAAGGCTCAAAAGCACATAAAGAATCTATCCAACTCCCAATCCCCATTCAGTGCAAGAACTTGATAAGCCGATAGATTTTGAACCCTAAAATGTGCGTGGGTGAAAGCCAAATCCAAGTGCCCATCTCTACCTAGTTCTAATCAGTGTTGTCAATAGCGGCGCGATAGCGCGCGATAGCGCCACCAAGTATGGTGCCCGCTACAGGGCGCGATCTGGACGCGATGCGTTTTAGTGGGTGTAAAATGTCAATTTTACCCTCACTGATAACTTATTAGCAGAAAAATAAGGGGAAAAAAAGGAAAATAAATGCATATTGAAGTAATATATGACTAAATAAGTACTTATATAGTACTTATATGTTCATTCTATAAATTTTGCCTTTTTAATTTTTAATTTTTATTTTTTGTTTTACTTCACTATCCCGCCCGCGATCGCAACCGCGATCCGCGATCCCGGTTTTTTGGGCGTGACGCGATGCGTCGCGATACGCGATTCACAACCTTGGTTCTAATAGAATGACTGAAGAATGTATCCAGTGGTATATGGAGAAAAGGCCTTAACCTATTTCTGATATAGCAGCAATGCATTTGCAAAATTACTTGTAGTAAGGATCTTCAGAGTTCAGACCATCTACCAAAACTTTAGGCAATTTTCATTGTATTCAGAATGGGAAGAGAAGAATTTCATAACATTCGAACAGAATGAAAACAGACTAAGAGGAGAAGAGAAAAAACTACTTCTCTCACATTTGATTTCTTCTTCTTTAAACTTCTACATTCCTAAATCGGAGTTAAACATCTACATGGGGAACAGGGAAAAATAGAACTTGAGATAATAACAGTGCAATAATAAATTCTACTTGCAAAGCTATTTGGGGTAAACCCAAATCTCTGCCAAACATAAAGGATCAAGTGACGTTACAGGAAATGTAGATGGCTTTAGAGGTTCTTGGTGCCAGTCCCGGATGGTGGTGAATTTCCATTTCTTGGCAGCAAAAATGCAGGAAGGAAAGATGGGAGTGCAAAGGCCAGCGCCAAACATAGCAATACCATAACCACAACATACCAAACTTTGTGAGGGATACCCAGAAACAGTTCGTCACACACTGTCAGTAAAGAGAAAGTTCAGATGCTAAAAACTGAAAACTGGATAGATAGAAAGAGAGAGAAAGCTGCAGACAAGAAAAATATACTTCCAGCATTTTCATTTTTTCCTCTCAGCAAAGAAGATAGACGAGGATTGGAGGAGGGGTATTCAGGAATAAATAATTCTCCAAAGGAGATTTGGGATAGAAAATGCATTCAGAACGAGGCAACAGCAGTATGATAGCAACAAAGATACAAGTCAATAGTACCTATATTGAAAATGACATGGTCCCTTTCCTGTTTCCCTGGTATGGCAACAACTCCTTCAGGCTCTACGCTCACCAAAACATATATTCCATCCTGAGCCAAATTCCCCAGACCATTAGAGTTCAGGAAGATGGAGAATATCATTCAATTATGTAAATAAAAGATTAAGAGCAGACAGACCTTGTGAGCCCCCAAATATGTAGCATCAGTCGTAAAAATTAATTTTTCTGTATTAAGCAACTTTCTTCCTGGATTAAGCCCCAAGTCTGAGTCACCTTTCAGTAGTTGTAAAGAGAAACTGGAAGGTATCTGTTGCGCACAAGTCAATGTTAGAACCAAATAGTGCCCACGAGTTTTAAAATGACTCTTAGGAACATGGAAGTGACCTACATACAGAAGCAGGATATGATATCTTCACTTCATACCACATATGTGGTTGTAAGCCATGCAGACGATAGCGGCAAGCACCGTTTTGTAATGGTAATGTTTCCTCAAAGAGCTCCTGACCAACATTTAGAACTCTTTCACCAATCCTACAATTATTTGCAAGACTAGTCGAGTCAACAAGGATTCAGAATTCGCAAACCAATGGATTGCTTAGAAAATGATCCCCATGTTTATTTGGCCTGGCGTATTATCAAGTCACATGAAACTTTCCAATGTTATCCAGATAATAGCACTAACTGACTTCCGGGTAAAAAGAGAAACAATTGCATATTTCCTCATTTACATAACAAGTTTCCCATTTACTGTTCACGTGATGTTTTTTCAAGACCAATGATAAAATCTCGGAACAATTTTGCTGAAAATAATTTCATAAGTTAAAGTAACTACAAATGAAGATGGTTAGGGTTAAAAACTTGATATAGGATGAAGAAGAATCTATCAGTGCACTAAAACGGACAGGATCTTAGACACCGTTCGAATTTGATGGAAAGAGACAGAGTGATCTGCATAGACTTACATACTTCCATGAGTCAGCAACGGGCAAGCGAGTAACACAATCAGATGGCAAAATGTCAGCCACTCAAAGTATTTCATCTTTCCAGTGCTTGTATTGAGTATGACACCCAAACGACTGTTGAAAGAAACAAATATGGTATAAGAAAGCATGAATATGCAATGCAATTACATCTGATATGCTTGGAGTCGTGTTCCACTGGATCTTGGTCCATATCAAATAACTGTAAATAACAATAAAAACAGTTGTCAATTTACACATTCAGAAGCTAATTGATCCTTGACATAATTATGGAGTTCACCATAGCTTCTACATCAGAAGCTAAATGATCCTTGACGTAATTATTGAGTTTACCATAGCTTCTATCAGAAGCTAATTGTAGCGCCCCGCCCGGGAGCTGCCAGCTCCTAGTCAGATAGCCACCCGCATGTAATATTCTTTCAAGTAGAATTTCTATCTTTCAGAATATTACAAGAACGGCCAGGCAATATCTGTACAAATAAATCAATGTAACTTAAAAGAAATTCAAATGCCATTTTATTCCGATCTCTTTTATAAAAGAGTAATAAATACAAACATTGTCATTCAAAGTATTTCACATAAGGGACTCGAGACTAGTAATTGCACTTCAATCTACAATTTTTTTTCCGCATGGAAAAGAAGAAAACAATCTAATCAAGATCTGCTACTTATATACAATATCCATGTCGCATGATTCACTTGGTCTCTGCGGAAAGGAAACAAGAGAGGGTAAGTCTTAAAGGACTTAGTGAGGGTAAAATAATCAGCCCAATGAAATAAAGATCAGGAGGGTTAACGACAGGTGCAAGGAAACCTGAAATATAGCAAGATCACTATACGATAACATTTGAAATTAAAGTTGACACATGGAGTTCGAGGATTTATAGGTCGGATACAAGAAACATGAGAACAATATACCAACCAACACCATAACAAATACCAATATACTACCTTATACTCCCAGGCGAGGAGCTACCTCGAAACACGGCAACATGCCTAGGTACATGTTGATTGGATCTTATATTGCAGCCAACTCCTAACTACCCTATACATCCAACAGGTAGGATCTGAACATAGTAACCTTAAACCATCAGTCCTTTCTGCCCGGTAGTTACATGTCACAGTCCTAGGGCCCACAAGTTCAAGCACGGGTACAAGTATTAGGGAAACACGAATTCCCATTATCCAGGTAAGTTTCACAATAACAAGACAATCAAGTACTGGTTGCAGAGGACAATATACACTGGAATATGGTGAACATGGTCAAGAGGAGAACAATCACGGGCAAGAGAATAAAGTCAGGAGGACTCGATCAGGTGATAGTAACTTAGATACAAGAGGAGAGTCGATTGGTAGGTTCCAAAAGACAAGATAAGTGAGTCAAGATAAGTGAGTCAGTTCAAAAGAAGGATTCAAGTGACAATAACTGAAATGCGAGACAAGGAATGAATATTGGCGAAATTGGTGATACGATAATAAGAGGAGTTCAAGAGAATAATGGCTAGCAATATCAACTTAGGTGCAAGAAATGAAAATGAGGACAAGCTCAAATGAGCATAGGAGGGAATCAAGACAATGAAACAAGTTCAAGAAATGGTTCAGTATGTATCGAAGGTGAAAAGAGATAGAAATGAAGTCTTAGAAATAGAATTTCCAAGATGTCGAGTCGTAAGAAGGCACGCAAGGCTTCAATTCAACAAGTGCAATAAGAACAAGAGAAATGATATATTCAATGGGCAAAGAAGCAAGAAAAAGAGATCAAGGAACCCTCACCTAGCTGTAGAACCAAGTAACTTAGTATCTGAAGTTTACCGACTTTTATGTGACACCTATATATACATATACATCAAGGGAATAAGTAACTAATCTCATCTTTAATTATTTCCAAATTTAAGAACAACATATGATAAAGACACACAGCCATCATTTATTCATATCATAAAACCATGCACATATACATTTCTATTTCCAAATAGCAAATTATGCTATTAGCACAAAACGTGAAGCTAGGACGAATAATTAACCTTCTAGGTAATAGTAAATTAAATATGTGTACTGCATAGCAGGGAGGTATTCCATCGTTACAAAGTTCAACCCCTTTATTAAATAGAACTCTGACTTTAAGTATAATAGTTGGTATATAAAATCAGCTTCAAGGAGCAAACCAATTGTTTCAGTTTCAAAAGATGATTTTCCTCTACGCAAATTGATAACCAAACAACTGAGTTTCAGAAATCAAGAGTCATATTTCCTGCCAAATTTCATATGAATCAACATCCAACTTATAAAAGAGCTTACTAAATGAACTTGAGAATCATAATAGGATATATCAAGTTAACATCATTTTCCTATTTCAGAGTATACAATTTGTTACTAATTTTAACATAGTTCAACCAAATTAGTCCCTTAAAATATACTCCAGCAAACAGAACATAGGCTGCATCACATATATTCTATATGATCATAATAACCCAATACTTCCACAAGTACTAGAAGCTATGTCAACATTAAATTAACTAAAACCGAAACAAATACAAACAGGAAACAAGTTTAATTTGAATATTGAATAGCGAAGAATAAGAGTAAAACTTGTGAGATCAGTAGTTTCGGAAATTTGTGTGCTTCTACCGTATCTCTCTCTAAGCTAAATGTCTCTTGGGATTTTGAGAACTCAGTATAAAACAAGGCTTTATATAGAGGCGATTGTGAGAGGAAGTGAGAAAGATTACGTGGTGAATTGCTAGGAATTTGACAGGGATAAGTGAAGGGATTAGACCACCTGTAATTCAAGATCAGCTTGAATTCTTCTCCCTTAAGATCGATCTGGGCGGGCGATAATCATCAGCTCACTTTTTTTCACCTGCCGTCAATCTCAGTCGTTGATAAATCACGATCCGATCAGCTGCTCGCTAGAGAAATAATTGGAATGGAAAATAGAGACAAGGATCGACCAAGTAGGGATGATTGGATGAAATTAATTAGGATGGATCAATGATGTATTTGGGGAAAAAAATGAAATAAGTAATAGATTAAGAGAAAGAGTATGAGATCGATCAGGTAAGTTAATGAGATATTTTGTTAAATTGTAACTTTTCCCTTAACAATTTACAAGGTAGGTACTTCAAACTTTATATATTTCAAATTAGTACCACAAGTTAGTTAGTTTCTATTTGGGATTATCTTGCATCACAAACTCTTTTGTACTAGTTTCCTTTCAAGGTCTCGAGCTATATAATAAAATATTAATAACGTCCTCCTTAGTCGTGCCAAAATAAAATTAACTCAAATAACATATAATTTCTAAATACTAAGTACAAATATAATTTAAATTGACGTAAACCATTAATTAAAGTGGAGCGTCACACTAATTGATCCATAACAATGAAATTCAAATTAGCCATGAATTACTGATATCGAGTTCCTTTTTACTACCGAAATTTCATAAACATAAACGATTCTAGGTAGCTTATTTTAAATAATTAAAAGTTTGCACGTATGTTAAGGTGGAATTTTTCAAATATAGAATTTCAAGGTCAGGTATCAAAATTAACTCCAAGCCTCAAGCAAGGCGTGAAAAATACTGAAACATTGAACCAGAGATATGGCGGACTACTCCAAGTACCTAATGTTGAGGAAATCACCAAAATTGTAGATGAAAACACAAGAGTCCGTTTTGCGAAAGACCCCTATATATAGGAAAGTCCGGAAAGTCCACTTCACACGTTAAAACTAGACAATTATACCTTGTTCTCGACTTAATTTCTCGCGGATCTTTTGACCCGGATTCATTAAAAATGGGCCGAGTATAAATATAGAATTTACCATCTTTCAGCTCCTTTTACCATTTTCAGATCGATTTTCTCTCTCAACCCTCGATTTTCTCTCGTCAGCTCGATCTCTCTCTCTCTAAGATCGATCGCTGGAAAACTCGAGAACTCTAAGACACCAAATCGATCTGCCGGAAAACTCTGAGACACCAAATCTGGACTGAAAAATCGACGAGATCTTATGAAAACGTAAGAAGCTTGAAATTGATTTGAAACATGGCGAAAAAAAGTTGAAATCGAGCAAACTCAAGCAGATTTTTTCATAATATGGAGGGAATCATTGAAGGAACCATTGTATCTTATGGAAACGAAGGTGATTCCGCGATAACATCAACACCAACTCATGAGGAAGACTTGCAGATCGTTTCACATGAAGGTATACCCTGTGACTGTCTATCTCTATTGACATGGACATATAAGTCCCTCCAACGAATTAGACCTTTCTACCATCATCCAAGAACTCGAGAAACGCTTTTAGCCACGGTCAGAGAAGTTGAGTCCGTCACCCAGAAGGAAAGCCCGACACAGGACAAACTTACTAAACATAAAGTCCGGCACCAATAAAGAGTTCCAGAACAAGAAAACCTCGCTATAAGTCCTAAAGAAAAGTACCCAAAAAGCCCGGCATTAAGGTCTTAACAGACTTTGGTCACTACAAAAGGTCCGCCTGCAGGAAGTCCGTCATAACTAACGTGAGATAAACGCGCCACCTACCTCCGAGACCACGTGGCACGCTGTCGCCAAGCCGACAAGATCCCGGGAATTCAGACAGCCTGTCCCCCAAGCTTCCTCTATAAATAGCCCGCATTTACTACTCATTAAGGTACGTAACCACGACTAAAAAATCTACTCTCTAAGTTTCGGGTCCGAGATAACTCGATTAGCCCGTCACACAAGTTGAGTCTTAGTCCGGACTGCCCACGGCAGGCCGGCCCAAAAGGGTCTAAGCCCTTCCTTTTGTCCCCAGGAGATGTCCGGATCGAACTTTGCCTGCACCCACCAGGAGACGGATCATCACTGAACTGACGACTTGGATTGCCTTGTCTGGGTTCATAGCACGACGGACCAAGCTAACGCCGGGCCCTAGATCTAGCCTAAGGAGGACCCAAGTTACTCTTGCCGGACCCCCGTTTGCCGGACCCAACTACTACGCTCTTGCCAGACCCGCGAACTAAAACGATCCAAACCACACGACCTGACCTCCAGACTCTTCTGAATTACGCTCTTGACCCACGAATTTGACTTAACCGGATTTACCCCACATCATATTGGCGCCGTCTGTGGGAATCACTTAGTACAAAAAGCCATGGCTCCAGCTAGAAGACGTACTAGAAGGACAGCTCCAGTAATCCTTAGATCAACAACTTCTGATGTTGGGCCCCGAAGTCAAGTCCGCAATCAACCCCACGGAAGTCAATCCTTTCACAGGAAATCAACGGATCAATGAACATGATGATAGGGATGGCCTCGAAGCTTCTCTTTCCACCACGGAGCATTTAACGGACAAAGAACGCCCCGATCCACCAACTCCGCACCGTGAGACGCAATGATCGTTATACCTCGGTCACCGCCGATTTGCCCATCTGGCCGGATACAATGAAGCTCAAATTCAACTTTTGCAAGCCGCCCTGTTACTAAGGACCCAACCTCAATTAAGGCCAGGCGTTAACCTCCCAGACAACTCTAACCACGCACCACGAAGAAGCGCCTCCGATTGCAATCCGAATCAACCCCAAGTAACAACAGATCATGTGTAGAATCCAGAGGACCCCCAAACTCTCGAAATACCGATCGGTCCGAAAGTCTCAGAGCCTCAAGCCATAGAGCCCCGGGAGACTTACGAAACATGCTAAATCGTTGGGCTCGGAGTAATTTGCACTCGAGAAACAATCGGAGGACAAGTAGAGAGGGGAACATGGGAGTCGACGAGAGAACACATCGTGACACAACTCCTTCTCGAACCACCGCTGAATCGCAACGTCAAGATGACGGGAGAAGGGACCACGGGGAGCAATACGACGAGGAGAACGAAACTCTCAACGGGTACCGGGGCGACACTCCACCCCAAAACCATCCCCGCCATGGACGATTCCGTAATGAAAGAATACAGTCGCCAACCAGGATGACTAGGAATGATGATTATCGAGACCACAGGAGGGGAAGCCGAGATAGGGGAAGGGAACATCATCGAAACCGAACCAGGTCAAGGTCTGCCAGGACTCATAGGGGGGGACAGGCACATGGATGAAACCGAACAAATTAAAGAACAAGTTAGGATCCATGAAGCTGCCCTAGAATTGGAACGGTCAAAGCTAGAAACACTTACCCATGCAAGAGATATCATGAAATATGGAAGGAGCCTGAATCCTCTTTGCCAAGCTATGAGGGACACCGAACTCCCTCCGGGGAGGAGTGCCCCGAGTTCTAAGGAAACGTATGAGGGAATCACAT
The DNA here is from genome assembly GCA_026545765.1 of Plantago major. Classification (NCBI taxonomy): domain Eukaryota; kingdom Viridiplantae; phylum Streptophyta; class Magnoliopsida; order Lamiales; family Plantaginaceae; genus Plantago; species Plantago major. The sequence continues at coordinate 7,080,476 of CM048840.1, forward strand.
GCCCAATAGATCACCGAATTCGTTTTGAGGCATCCCTGGGAGGCATGGGAGTACCGGACAATGTAAAGGCACAGTTATTTCCCAACACCCTCTACGGACCCGCCATGACTTGGTGGAAGCACCTCCGGCCCAACACTATAACATCCTGGGACCAGATGATCGCCAAATTCACTCTGCGATTCGAGAACTTCCTCGAAACAGCTCGTCCAGTCAGCTACCTGGCAGAAATTGTGCAAAAGGAACATGAAAGCTTGAGATCGTTTGTCAAAAGGTTTGAACAAGCAGTTGTCCTCGTTGAGTCACACACCATCAAAGATCGAGTATTCCACATGGGCGAGAACACCAACAACGCTTCATTCCGCTACACGATTGTTGATGCAGGAATAACCACCGAACGAGAGTTGAATGAAGTAATCAAAAAATTCTTGAGCACACACGAAACCCTCGACAAAATGGTAGTGAGAGCCGAGGTCAAGAAGGCAAAACCAGTACCAGATAACACAAGGTTGGGAAACCAACATTTCGAACAAAAGCGGAAAGGTGATAGAAGAGGAAGGGTTGAGGAAAGAAGAAGATCTCCCCGAAAAGTTTACATAAACTACGATGACCTAAAAGCCCCCAAGGAACAAATCTTGACCATCATGCAAAGTCAAGGCTTCCCAATCCAGTGGCCCCTGCCACGTGGAAACCAGTTCACCAGAACTCGAACAGTAATCGCTACTTCCACCAACAGACGGGACACTCCACCGGAAAATGCACGCACCTCAGGCAGGAAATCCAGAGGTTGATCGAAATGGGATATTTGCAAGAATACATCATGAGGAAGCCCGAGGGCACCGACCAACGCGAAGTCGGACGAAGGTACCAGTCCAATGAGCCGCGTGGTGCAAGGGACCGGAGAAATGCATCTCCCCGTCGTTCTCCTCCCAGAGGGTCTAGACCTAGGCATAACAGAGGTGAAAGGCCCGCTTCGATCAAGAGACGCTCGTTTAGCCCAAGAAGACAATCAGTGTTACCCGGACCACCGAGCCCGAGAGGACGCCGAGAGGCTAGGAGATCCCCAAGTCCGGCACGATAGAACAGGAGGGTAGCATACGTCGAAACTCAACCAGCTTACGTAGATGATAACCCTGTCCGTTTCGGGAGAATACTTAGCATTGCCGGAGGACCTACTGGAGGAGACAGTAGGAATGCTCGAGAAGCCATGGCAAGATCACTGAGAAATTCGGATGAGAAATCCGTCAATATGGTGGCTCCCGGCACCAACGTGATCACCTTTGACGAATCTGAAGCACCCCTCCATGCAAGGGAGAAGGATTGGTCCATGACCCGGATGTCCCCTTGGTGGTGGAAATGGACATAGCAGGTTATGAGATCACAAAGGTATTAATCGATACCGGCGCCTCCTCTAACATCCTCTTCATGAGCACTGTCCGAAAAATGGAAATGAGTTTAAGAGGATTGTTACCGGTGACAATGGACCTCGTTGGCTTTGGAGGAAACCGGATCAGGCCAAGAGGAATCCTGTATCTCTCGGTTTCCATGGGAAAAGCTCCACTCAGGGTTACTCACCAAGTCCCTTTTGTTGTCACCGAGGCAGGTTGCGAATACAACATAATTATGGGAGCTAGCTCGAGACAACCACGACAAAAGAGTGTACGACCTCAACATGCTCGAGACCAAAAGAAGTACGGCCCTAGCTCGAACCTTAGGATACCAAGCTATCATGGCAAGGGCCTACAACAAACATGTGAAAAGTAGGGACCTCCAGATTGGAGACTTGGTGCTACGAAAGGCTGATATACTAAAACCAACCGGAAAACTCGAACCCAACTGGAAAGGTCCCTACAGAGTCACAAGGGCAAGTATCAATGGGAGCTACGCTTTGGAAAGCATGGACGGCAAACCGCTCAAGCGTACTTGGAACGCCAAGAATCTGCAGAAGTACTACGCCTAGATCAATTGTAATAGGATCTTTTGAAATATATCATCTTTTGTCTACCATGTAATCCTACCGTTCGATTATAATGAAGCATTTATTTTTCTGTCAACTATTTGCAAGAAGAACCGTACGCGCCACTAAGGGCAGACAAATTATCTTAAAGTTTCTCGGACCCAAAGTGTCAGAAAGAAACTCCCTAAGAAACAAAGATTGAGGTACGGATTGTCTCGGACCCAAAGTGTCTCAAGGACTTAAAAAGTCCGACACTCACTCACTACGAGCCAAAGCCTCAAGTGACGAAAGATCCGAGACCCACAAAGTCCGGGATGTTGTTCAAAGTGTCTCAAGGACTTAAAAAGTCCGACACTCACTCACTACGAGCCAAAGCCTCAAGTAACAAAAGACCCGAGACTCACAGAGTCCGGCATATTGTTCAGTGTAAAAAAAAAATCCGACACTCATTTGCCACAAGACGAAGCCTTGGGTAAAAGAGCCAAAATCCGGGACATAAAGTATCGCCGACACAAGAAAATAATGGCAAAAACAAGCATGGGAAAAATAACGGTAAAAGATGCATTTCATTTCATCAATTGACCCGATCATTCAAAGATCTACAAAATTACATCCAAGTCCTAACAAAGATCCAGGAATGACCGATGTTACAATACTTGCAAAGGATAGGCCAAAAATATGAACCCTCCACAGGCCGGAGTAACCCAAATACAAAATATACAAAAAACACATCTACTTATTACTTAAGCTCCCGGAGTGGGGGGATTTTCCCGTACCCCAGCATTGCCCTAACCGGCAGGACCCCCTTCGGCCAAATCACTACCTTCGATAGTAGAGGGAGGAACCAACTTCTCCACCCTTCTCCAAAATTTCCTGGTCATGACCTTCCCTCCTTCGATCTCAATGTCGGCCTCGACTTGTTCATGATCCTTGATAGGACCGGGAATATCAAGGAACCTGGCGTTATTGCCCCTAAAATTCCTATGCTCAAGGATCCCGGCCTCCATCACCTCTGGCAGCCAAGCCGGGTAGACAGGAGCAGGAGTACTCTCCATATCCAACCAAGATGCCACGACGGGCCAAAATTCGTCTCCACCCATATCCTCAGGCTCTTTGAGTTTGGGGTCGTCCACAGTGGCTCCGGCATGATTAGCTTGGATATCCAACCTATCATCCGTAACTTCAAAACCCTCATCCAACAAACCGAGAGATTGAGGCTGGCCAATACAATCGAAAAAGGCCTCCGTCCGAGTAGATCCGGCATCCATCCGGCTCAGAAAATAGTAGGCATCAGACCTCAAAAAGTCCGTCACAGCCTCCACTCTGGTCGTTTTACACTTGGACACCAAAGCTTCCGCCATTTTGCTCCGCGCCCGGGCGTGAAGATCGAGCCCCTTATCAGCCCTTTTGGTGGCCGTCTTCTCAGACTCAAGGCTTCGCTCAAGTGCAGCCTTCTCGGCCTCTAGCTTCTTCACCTTGGCCTCAGACTCCTCCAACAATTTCTTATATTTGGCAGAGCTACCATCCTCCACCTCCTTCAAAGCCACAGCATGGGCCGACACCTGCAAAAGATCGGAGTCAGCTCTCGGGCTAAAAAAAAAAAAAAAAAAAAAAAAAGGAGAGAGAAGCAAGCAAAGACAAACTCACTGTGTCAAAATACGTCCGGAACGCGGCCTCATGAGCCCGGAGGGCAGTCTCCAAACTCGCAGTCAACTCGGTATGAGAAAGAGCCCGCAACATATTTTGATCTACCGGTGCGGCAAGGCTGGAACCACCGGTCTTTTGCCTCTTCGACGGCTCCTCGGGCTCCTTCCCCCTCCTCTTACTGGCGGCCCGTGTACTCTCCGCCAGCAGCTTTTCACCTTGAGCCTGCACCTGACTACGTGTTAGAGGGACAGGGGAAGTAACATGGACCCTCGAACCACCAATGGTGGTCGAGTAACCATGGCCACGGGAGGCTACTTTTGAAACAAATTTATGCCCGATTACCTGCTCAGCTGGCTTACTAGACCGGGAGCCCGGAACAGTTTGCGGATTGATGATATTTGCATGGTTCACATCGGGCAATTTTTGGGGCCCGGGCTTGTATTGGGTTTTCTTGGAGGTTCCTTGCCTTAGCTTCTCAAGCTCGGCGGCCTTCTCCTTGTTTCTCAGCTCCAGAATCCTCTTGGCGGACGACATTATCCAATACTCTGCATTGAAAAAATAAGTATCAGAAGTCCGACTTCCACTAACTTGAACATTACAGAAAAACAGAGTAACGCTTACTTAAATCTTCTTTATTATTACAAAAAAACGGGGTTGGGAGTTAGTTTGGCGAGCCACATTTGTGGCTGGACCGCCAAACCGTACGGGTAAAAAAGTGTGGGATCCCCCCATCTACCCCCAGCACGGCGGCCTCTTCGTATTGAAGACCCGGATCAGTGTCATGACGAAGACTTGCTGAGCCCCGGGTCCCAATCAGAGGAAATATCTTTTCTGTCACGACATGTTCTTCTCCGGTCGCGGTACGAATCACCTGCTCTTCAGTAAACTCCAACGGCCTCAACGACTTCAACCACGCCGGGACTTTTTCAGAGCCAAGGCCTGAAACTTGTCTCTCCGAAAATTCAGGGGCAGATTCCAGTCACCGGATGGATGTTTTACATAGAAATATTTGGGCCACCATTTGTACCCATGTGAACTTTCGTAACCATCCAAAAATTTATACCCCCGACGAACATTGAAATAATAAAAAGGAATCTCGGGACTAGCAGCAAGAGTGAAGGCCTCCAACATTTTGTCATAACGGAACTCCTCGCCCTTTAGAGCCAAAATGACATCCATGCACATAATAGTACCAAGGGCGTTCGCGAAGTTGTCAGGTTTGCACACCGGGTGAAACGGAAAAAGTCCGCTATTGGATCAATCATGGGAAGCCTCCATCCACATTTAAAAGCCCGTACATGAAAGGTCATGTAACCTTTGGGCGGATTGTACAAGGTATCATTAGGTCCCGGGATAACTATCTCATAATCTTCTGGGATATCGTAAACCGCTCGAAGTTTGACGATGTCCCGAGGTTTCAAGCTGGAAGTACAAATAGGGATTAAGCCATCATCATTTTGCTCCGCCTCGGGCCTTAGTCCCGAAATAGGTCCGATCCTGTAAGATTTCATCTCCTTGGCCGACATCCTCCTTGACGGTTTACTTGGCCGCTGAGTTACACCTTCGGCTACCACCACCAAAGCCCGACAAGGATTAACATCTTGAGGCTCCTGCTCGTCCTCTCCATCATCTCCGGCCTCTTCTTCATCAGAATCCATGATATTAATGTTCTCTTCATCCCCCCCGGCACCGCTTGAACTAGCCCGCTCACCAGATCTGTGTCTTTCACCGGCCACTCCTTCCTCATCAGATTCCGATCCCCAAGAATCCTCCTCGGATGAGCTCCCATCTGATGAGTCCGACGAAGACGAATCACCACTAGACGGATCATCCTCTGAGGCAGCTGCCTCTGATTGAGCCTCGGGATCTGCAGGCAGGTCGCTCGGGCCGGTCCTACTCCTCATAGGGGGATTCGAGTCAAAAGACAACGGTGACTCACTGCCTTCCCGAGAAAAAGGTTCCTCTATCAACGGAGCGTGCGCCGTCTGCACAGTTGCGGATGAACTCCCGGCTTCAAAATCAGGAATGGATCCGTCTGCATAAGGGGTAGCTCTAAAATTGTACTCGAGACTGGCGTACGAAAACAGAGGATATGGATTCCTCGGATGAATAGGCCCCGGAGGAATAACGGTTGTCGGACGAGGTTTGGGATCCACCTGCTCAATCCTTGCACCACAAGATCCTACCAAGGTTTGCGATTCCGGGCGCCTAGAAATAACTCCCACCAGTTCGACTTCAGATGGGGACGGCGATCCTTCATCCACCTCAGAGCCTTGGTCAGAGTACAGGTTAATTATGGGTGCCGGCTATATAACTTCTTCACCCTCATTTGCAAAAAGATCACCCAAGTCGCTAGCACGGTTCGACATACCGAAATAACGACGAAAAGGACCGAGATGGGGAGTCTACAGGAATAAGAGAAACGAATTAAATAAACCTAAGCCCCAACCTCGGTCCTCTACCCTATTTTTTGTCTACAGACCTACGGACCGACAAAAGAAATAAGGGCCAACAGAAATAAAACGCCATAATAAAGGAGAGTAAACTTACTTGTTTCAAGGAAATAGCAGCGGATCTCGGACTACAGACAAGCTCGCGGGCACACAGGGGCTTCTCTCACAAGATGGACGACGGTCTCTTTATCTCTCTAGGTAAATTTTCACGAAAGTAAAAGTGCAAAAATGACGGACAATCGGGGGTATTTATAGAACTTACTGGGCTGGTCGAACCAGGCCCATGGGCCCTCGATCCAACCGTTGCATCGATCCACGAGATTGTAATGATTACAAATCAAACCGGCCTAAATCGTTCTAAAGCGTCGGAATCACGATTGGGATCGAATTATTTAAACCGAATTACATTGCAAATTCAAATGACGGGTCTTTTCGCTATTGTGACGGACCATTAAATCAACAGGCAGAAGCCCGATTTCAGTAACAAAAGATGATGCAAATATCATTTCAGCAATATTCATAAGTACAAAATACTTCTTAAAGGCCCGAGGCCCATACAACGGGAAAAAACTTCTACAAATTGGACTGTACAAATAACAAACGGGGCATACCCCACCTTCTCCATTCATTGGTTTCCAGAGGTCGAGCCTTCAGATTCCGAACCGGCAGCTTTAGCCCACGCATGCAGCCTCATCCGGATCTGGTTTCTCCTCTCCTCGGCCAACCTTATAAACACCACCGGGCACAAAGCAGGATCACCTTCGGGGTCGAGAATAATAGGATCATCCATGGTCCCGGAACCAGAATAGACCGGCGGGTGTCTCTCCCCACAAGCACAATATATCCAGTGCCGGTACCTAGGATCACTCGGTTCAGCAAAATCATAGTCCACGGCATTCATATTGCCCCAAGTCAGTTCACCCAAGATTAGGTTACCCACGGACCGGCCAGCGATCCTCGCAGATTCCGCCATCCTGCGTGCAGATCCCGACATTAGAAAACAAGAAAGGAGGATAAAAAGTAAGAAAATCGGATTTACCACCACCTATATATAGTGACATGAAATCCCTGCGATCGTGTCACATGTCCTCCATCCAACGGCCCGGAAGATTAAGGGACACAGTAATAATTCGCCTTAAAACGTCAAGATCACAGTTCGGCTTCTCACGGCGGACTTTTATTAATCAAGTCCCCACCTTGGCATTTTTTACCAAGCCCGGGGGGGACTGGTATACTGTAACCAAACGAATAATGCCGGTCCATCCCTGAAAACCGAAGAATTTTGAAAGACCCTCCCCTTTGGCATGCTTGCGTATCTTCAAAGCCAAAAAGCTGGAAGCAGTCAGACTTCAATCCAAAGCTCACCCCGCCAGCTAACTATCTTGGAAGGACGCAAACACCTCAAAAGTAGACCTTGATCGAAAAAAGACCGGACTCCCAATTAGGCGGAAAATCTGCGACGAGTCCACCTCTATCACCATCACCATTTTCAAGATTAACAAGCAAACATGGAAAATGGTAATTGATCGAATATATTGAGCAAATGACGGACCGACTGACACTCAAGAAGAAAGGCATGTCAAACCAACCCATGACCAAGAGAGGCCTTAGGAAGATAAAACAAACAAAAGATCAGTGATCCCGGTTCATATGCATCAGAAGATAAGAAAAAGTACCGACCGACTAAAAAATTGTCACGGACCATTTTCGGACGGAAGGAAGGGACGAAAGAAACAAAAACAGTGAGCCAGATTTTGAGCTGAGGGAGTATTTATAAAAAGAAAGGTCCAATCAAATCTTGCCATGTCAGCCTGATGACACCAACATATTGGGCCTGGGCTTGGGCCGTCCTTTGGGCCTCTCATTTGTGACAAATATTGCGAGCCCAGAAGCTAGCCACCGGGAAAAACACCAGTCTCGACGGGCCAATTCAAAGAATTTCACAACTATCTTTTACTAAGATACTTGGAAACTGGGGGGACTTATGATATGGACATATAAGTCCCTCCAACGAATTAGACCTTTCTACCATCATCCAAGAACTCGAGAAATGCTTTTATCCACGGTCAGAGAAGTTGAGTCCGTCACCCAGAAGGAAAGCCCGACACAAGACAAACTTACTAAACATACAGTCCGCAACAATAAAGAGTTCCAGAACAAGAAAACCTCGCTATAAGTCCTAAAGAAAAGTACCAAAAAAGCCCGGCATTAAGGTCTTAACAGACTTTGGTCACTACAAAAGGTCCGCCTGCAGGAAGTCCGCCATAACTAACGTGAGATAAACGCGCCACCTACCTCCGAGACCACGTGACACGCTGTCGCCAAGCCGACAAGATCCCGGGAATTCAGACAGCCTGTCCCCCAAGCTTCCTCTATAAATAGCCCGCATTTACTACTCATTAAGGTACGTAACCACGACTAAAAAATCTACTCTCTAAGTTTCGGGTCCGAGATAACTCGATTAGCCTGTCACACAAGTTGAGTCTTAGTCCGGACTGCCCACGGCAGGCCGGCCCAAAAGGGTCTAACCCCTTCTTTTTGTTCCCAGATGTCCGGATCGAACTTTTCCGGCCCCTGCCAGGAGACGGACCATCACTGAACTGACGACTTAGATTGCCTTATCTGGGTTCATAGCACTACGGATCAAGCTAATGACGGACTCTAGATCTAGCTTAAGGAGGACCCAGGTTACTCTTGTCGGACCCCAGTTTGCCGGACCCAACTACTAAGCTCTTGCCGGACCCGCGAACTAAAACGATCTAAACCACACGACCTGACCACTGGACTCTTCTGAATTACGCTCTTGACCCACGAATTTGACTTAACCGGATTTACCCCACATCATCTATGTTAACATTGTAATTGTCTATGTTTTTACATATAATTGTCTATGATTTGCAATAAAAACGATAGTGTCTATACTGAAACTGTAGCTATCTGTGTAGACTGAAATTGTCTAGATATTACATGTAATTTTCTATATTTAACATGTAACTGTCTATATTTAACATTTAGCTGTCTGTGTTTCGAAGATAATTTCTATGCTGAATATGTAGTTGTTTATATGTAGACTAAAATTGTCTAGATATTACATGTAATTGTCTATATTTAACATGTAATTGTCTATGTTTCAGGTGATAGTGTCTATGCTGAATATGTAGTTGTTTATATGTAGACTAAAATTGTCTACATATTACATGTAATTGTCTATATTTAACGTGTAATTGTCTATGTTTCAGGTGATAATGTCAATGCCGAATATGCAGTTGTTTATATGTAGACTAAAATTGTCTAGATATTACATGTAATTGTCTATATTTAACGTGTAATTGTCTATGTTTCAGGTGATAGTGTCTATGCTGAATTTGTAGTTGTCTATATGTAGACTAAAATTGTCTAGATATTACATGAAATTGTCTATATTTAACATGTAACTGTCTATGTTTCAGGTGATGTACTACTAGAAAAAATTGAAGATGAACCACTAGTAGGGTCTTTGTTAGGCAGAACTGCTAGTACATATGAAGAACTCTTTGAATTGTATCGGAGGCAAGCTGCACTTTTAGGATTCAGTGTCATATTGTGTACCACAAAATGTTATGCAGGTACTAGACAAGTAAGGGTGAAGTATTTCAGGTGTTCTGCTCAAGGTTATACCAACTCAAAGGAAAAACAACCAAAAACACCATCACCATACATACAAGGACAAACAAGCAACAAAAGAAAAAGGAAACCAAAAGAAGTGCCAGAAACTAGTGTATGACTGCCATGAAAGTCAAATATTGTAAGAAGACAAACTTGTACAAGGTTGATATGCACTACATGAATCACACCCACCCTTACACTAGACCTGAATGGCAGCACCTCCACAGGGTGGAAAGAATATTACACCACACAAGGCAGATGTCATAAGTGCAATGGAAAAGTCAGGCACGAAGCCTACTGTCGCATTCAGGTACATGGCTTCCAACTCAGGTGGAGCGGAGCATGTGGACATACTGTAAGAGACCAAATCAACTACGTAAATAGGCTGAGAGCACATGAAACGGGTGGTGCAGATGCCCAGAATGTAGTTAGTTTAATGCAACGTAGGCAGCAAGAAGACACGGAGTTCTATTATGATATGCTGATTGACAAAGAAAGTAGATTATGTGGGCTCTTTTGGGCAGATGCCATGATGAGGGGTGATTATAATATATTTGGTGATGTTGTAGTCTTTGGCACAACATTCAGGACAAATAAGTATGAGCTCATTTGTGCTCCAATTGTGGGGGTAAACAATCATTGAGGCAATGCGATGTTTGGGTATGCTTTTTTGGCAAATGAGCAAACGGAAAGCTTTGTATGGCTACTGACAACATTCCTAAAATGCATGGATTCAAAGAAGCCTAAAACCATATTCACTGACCAAGATGCTGCTATGTCCAAAGCAATAGACCAGGTAATAAAATGTTCAGTAAATTGTCTAGGTTTTTCTTTAAATTATCTAGTTTATAAACTTAATTGTCTACTTTATACTGTCAATATTCTATGTTTAACATGTGTTTGGGGATGAGACAAGGCATAGATTATGTGTTTGGCACATTGAGCAAAATGCAGTGAAAAACTAGCACTACTAAGGAATGATGCCAAATTCAAAGAAAAGTTTGACTTGGTTTTGAAGTTATGTCGCAATGAAGAACAATTCGAAAAGGAATGGCATTCCATGATTGAAGGTTATAATCTATAGGATAATACATGGCTTGCCAAATTGTATGAAATCAGGCTGAAATGGTGTAGGGCTTTAAATAGATATGCATTTTCTGCTGGGATGATGTCTACCCAAAGGAGTGAGAGCACAAACCATTCAATATCTTTCAATTCCAACAAGCAAACTTCACTCACTCAATTCTTCCACCCATTTGATGCTGCAATAGAACGATGGAAGGAGACAGAAATTGCATATGATTTCACTTGCAGTAGAGGATACCCAAAGACAACAAACACACATATCCTAATGTATCAGGCTTCAAAGGTACAAAAAATTACTTTTTAACATTTTATTGTCTATCTATAATATATAATTGCCTATGGTAGCAAACTAAACAATTCCTTTTAAAAACTATACAATTTCTTTAACAAACTAGACAATTTCTCTGACAAAATGCAGATATACACATTAAAGATTTATGAATTCATTCTACACGAATTCAAAATGGCAGAAAATACAAAGGTTGCCTACAGCTTAAGATCAAATGGAGAACACCAGTACATAGTTACACATCAAGCTGATCCGGAAGATGTTGGGATTGTAACTTTCAAGACAAATGAATATGATGGGGACATAAATGTAAGCTGCAGTTGCAAGCATTTAGAAGAAGTTGGGTGGCTTTGTCTCCATTGCTACAGAGTTTTAAAGCAAAATAACATAGAATCAATTCCTCATAGGTACTTTCTGCAAGGTGGACACGAGATATAAAAAAAAGAAAGTTGGGACAAGGAAAAGATGAAGAAAGCAAGACTTACAAGTGGCCCTGAAAGCGTTGCTTGGAGACATCACATGATCAGGTGATATTATATTTTTATGTTACACTTAGTAAAAAATGTTATAAAACTATACAATGTAGCGCAAAAACTAGACAATATAGCGCAAAAACTAGACAATTATGTTAATCATTTACTAAATTTGAAACCTGGTTACTAATCAATAATATACATTGAATGCTAACCAGGGTTTACACTGACTTGGTGATCAAATCGGAAAATAACATGGATGCAAGAAGAATGTTAGAGGATTCGTACCAACGAGATCTACTTGCTATCAATGAGCTTGTTGGACGGCAACAACAAGCACCAAATGAAACCACAAGCAGTTGTGTACCAAATTCAACTGCCATACTTGATACACCACACATCAAGACTAAGGGACGGAGTAAGGGACACATAAAATGCCCGCTTGAGAGATCCAAAAAGGCTTCAAAAGCTAATATAACTATTGTTAGGAAGGATCAAATCATATAAATTTTATGTTTGATTCATATAAAAATGTAAAAACTATTCATTAAAAACTAGACGATATTTATTAAAAACTAGAAAATATTTATAAAAAACTAGACAATATCCTTTAAAAAACTAGACAATATAGTATAAAAACTAGACAATATATCATAAAAACTAGACCATATTTATAAAAAACTAGACAATATCCTTTAAAAATTAGAAAATAAATGTTGAGCTACAGAATTCCTAGACAATATTTTTTAAAAACTAGACAATATAGTGTAAAAACTGGACAATATAATGTAAAAACTAGAGAATTGCTTTCATACACTAAACAATAGCGTAAAAACTAGACAATATTTTGTAAAAACTAGAACATATTTAGTAAAAACTATAAATTATGTTTGATTCATATAAAAATGTAAAAACTATTTATAAAAAACTAGACAATATCCTTTAAAAACTAGACAATATAGTATAAAAACTAGACAATATATCGTAAAAACTAGACAATATCATGTAAAAACTAGAAAATATATGTTGAGCTATAGAATTCCTAGACAATATTATGTAAAAATTAGACAATTGGGTTCATAAACTAGACAATATAGTTTAAAAACTAGACAATATAATGTAAAAATTAGAGAATTGCTTTCATACACTAAACAATAGCGTAAAAAACTAGACAATCTTTTGTAAAAACTAGAACCACTACAAAAAATCTGGCCTGTAGCGACGGATAGATCCGTCGCTACAGGCCAGCTATCCGTCGCCCCAGCTCTGGCGACGGATCGGGCGACGGATAGAAAATCCGTCGCCCCCTGAGCTAATGGCGACGGATAACAATCCGTCGTCAATTCATGACAGATTGAACGACGGATTGATCGATTATTTTTTTAATTCGAAATTTAGCGACGGATAGATTCTATCCGTCGCTAAATATTAATTGGACTAGTGACGAATTTGAAATTCGTCACTAATTCCATCCGTGAATTCCGTCACTAATTCCGTCACTATTTATTTCATATTAATCCCTATTTTCGTAGTTCACCTATTTAATCAATATAATGTTCGATAATAAATCAATAATACGAAAAATGTTTCAATGAATAAAAAGTAATATTCGAATGAGAAATTATCCAAACAAGTGTAAATATGAAAAAAATCAACATACAGATACATAACTAGCTATCGACGGGGTGGGGTGGGTGATGGCGGGCCTGGACATGAACGCTCCATTCATGAATCAAGGCTCGTTCTCCTCCCTTCTTCTCGTCGGCGCTCCATCTCGTCCCTTTGTTGCTCCATCTCTTGAGTTAGCCGAGCAACATGTTCCGGACTTCTTGTCGCACCATTTCGAGACACAGTCTGTGTGTAAACCGGACGTCTGAGGCTTGGGGCGATGATGAGGAGCACGCCGGACTAGCGATTGCAAACCGAGGCTCCGAGTCCATATATTCGTCCTTTCTTGTCGGTTTGTTGACCTCTAGGAAGATGTTGTCAACTTGTTCGATTGACAACACATCACCCGTCTCGTCCTCACCGCCGCACACGAGCATCAACCTCACTGAAATCGTAAATAGCAGATATAATGATCGATTCGTTTTAAAAAGTAACTTGTAATAGTGTACAAATAAGAACTTTAAGCAACATAAACATACCGCAATAGAAGATGCCCGGCAGTTGGTCCATACCCATCGCCTTGGCCTTCTTGAAGATGGCATACTTGGATGTCACCTCCCCCCGTGCCACCTGAATCAAACCAGATCTAGTCAACAATTTATCATCTACAAGTAATAGATGCTAGATTGCAAAAACACATATATACGCACCGATTGATAATAATCAGTAACAGTAGATCGCCTCCCAAGGTGGTGAACGGCCCTTCCTGCCGTGTCGGTGGGATGCCGGTTACTGTTGGTCAAGCAACGCGTCGGACATCGATTCGGCGATGAAGCATCCCAAAGGGCCCACTCGTTGCATCAACTGGAGAGGATTGGGCCACCGATCCCGAATGGCCTTCCACGTGAGACCATATCCTCAGATGTTTGGATCCCACAATCTAAATAAACACGCCAGATCTGTGGGATCAACCTGCTGGGAATGAAGTACTCCTTCTACATTCCCAATTTCATACAACATCCAAAGTCAATACATGTCCTAACAACATAACAGATATGGTGACTAACATATCAACCAAATAAAGTGGCTAACATACCACTCACATATAGTGGCTAACATACCACTCACATTGTCCTAAAATTTACTAACACAATGAAGCATAACATATCACCCAAATAAAGTGGCTAACATACCACTCACATTGTCCTAAAATTTACTAACACAATGGTGACTAACATATCACCCAAATAAAGTGGCTAACATACCACTCACATACAGTGGCTAACATACCACTCATATTAAAACGATTAATTATAATTACAAACAAATGAATGTCATATTTTAACTTACCCTCAGCTCATCGAAGTACTCGGCCCTCATGCGCTCCGAGATGTGGCTCCAACACTCACCACCCTGCCCCGGTGGCTCTCTCCTGCTCCGGAAGATGTCACCTAGTTTGTTGTGCACCTCCCGAGGCCATAAGCTGTTGTCAATGTATAAGATACAAGAAACGAATATGCATTACTTTAGTACAACAATTTATACTTGTCAACTATCATTATCAGTTATGTTTTAGATATTTAAGAAGAATGTATAATACTTACTTGGCAGGACCAATAGGGAAAATCACAGGCAAGCCGTCCCACGTGACGTTGGGATTGTTTGGATCGAACACGAGGTAGGGACAATCGTCGTGGTCGTTCTCCAGCATGTGTCCGGGCTGACTGGTAGAGCCACGACTGCTCTCTCACCGGGGTCTCAGAATCCGAGACCTGCATCACGATCTTGAGCCCTCCACATGACGGTGTCCCCGACCCACCACTATCATGCTGCCGGCTGCGTGGGGGGGACGATAGGTGGACGGCCTCTGTCGCGGCATCTGCAAAAAAATGTAATAAATACAATAAAAATGTGTTAGTACGAGTTATAATACATAACAGATTATAATAACACATATAATTACTCATAATACACATAATATACCGTTATCGCCGTCCTCTAAGACTACATATTGGTCCTCGTGCAGATCAAACAGCTCATCATCTGCTTCTATGGGATCTTCTGCTTGTTTATCGATGGTATGTTCTTTTCAAGATTTTCAAGATCCGTTATCGCTCGAGCTTGCATAGAATCAATGGTATGTTCTTTTCAAGATTTTCCAACACTTTGTCATGAACCACCCTTGTGCCTAAATTTTTGAAAAATAAGCTCAACTCGGTGATAGCAGTCCATACGTGTTTCGGCAGAAGCTCTCGAAATGCTACCGGGATAAGCCTCTCCATGAACACATGACAGTCGTGACTCTTCATCCCATAAACCTTTGTCTTCTTCAAATCCACACACCTCTCTAAATTTGAGGCGTAATTATCTGGGAAACTCAATGCCCTCACCCAATCAAACAAAATTGACCTAGAAGCGTTGTCAATTGTGTAGCTTCGCCACTTACCAGTCTCCTCCTTCTTTGTCAACTCAGGCCTTTTACACCACGTCGACAACTCGGATCTAGACTTCGCATGGTCCTTTGTTTTTCCCTCAATGTTGCAAAGTGTATTGAATAAGTTCTCGAACACGTTCTTCTCAATGTGCATGAAATCTAAGTTGTGACGGATAAGAAGATCGCTCGATAAAGCAAGTCCCGTAAGATGCTTCTCTTCCTCCAACCACATTTTTACCAATTTTCTCGTTATGCTTCATCCACCCAAGCTCGTACACCTTCATAAGACCCAATCTATCAATCTCCGCAAGAATTTGTGCACCAGAAGTCTTATCGGGCTTTTTGTTGTGACTTTATTTTTCAAGAATTGATCCTTGTTCTTCCGAGCGGATGGTCACTTTCTAGCAACCTCGATGACAATCAAACCAACAAAATTTTCCACTACCCTTGATCTAAATGCATCTGTATCCTCCAAGCAATGTGGACATGCATATTTCCGATGTTTTCCTTCCGGATAGCATGGAGTATGCGGGAAGTCACTCCAGTCCAAAGAAGAGCTCTCAAGGTGAAGTTCTTTTTGTCGACACATCATATCTTGAGGATACCATCCGTCACAACTCGATCGGCTCCTTGATTAGGGGTTGCAAGAAAACATCCAACGTCAGTCCAGGATCTTTCGGCCCAGGCACCAATGCAGTCAGAAACATGAATGGCTCCTTCATGCACTCACCGGGGCGATTATGCAGGTGTGAGCATAAGCCAACAAGAGTATTTACGTTCACTACCGAGCGGGTTAAAACCATCCGTACAAAGTCCCAAACGTACATTTCTAGATTCGCCGCAAACTCGGATATGTCTGTCAAAGCGATTTCCATGCGGGTGAGTCTGCTGGATGGTCCATTCTACCACCTTCAGCATTATCAGAGATTACTCGCTCCTTGTGCCACCGCATTTTATCCACAGAAGCACTTGAAGCATACAATCTTTTCAAACGAGGTGCTAGAGGGAAGTACCACATTTTCTTATGTGAGATTTTTCTTTTGTCGTTTCTTTGCCCCTCCTTGTAACGCTTGTTCCTTACCACGTAACTTGCATTCTATTAGATCCGCATCCTCCTCCCAATATATCATGCACATTTTAGGACAATGATTATGGTTACCACAAAACCTAATCCGCATCTTTTCTTCGCTTGGTAAAGTTGGTGGGAACTAGGTTTTCTTTCAGACAAAGGTCCGACATTACGTCAACCCATTCATTGAAGCTCGTTTGATTCTTTGCCATTAGCCTTACAACTCATTAGCGAGATAACAAAGACAACTCGGTGAGCTTACACCCCGGGTAAACCGGCTTCCTTGATGATTCTAACAAGTCAAAGAACAACTGATCCTCGGGATTCGGTGGTTCCTCCACCTCCACCTCGGTTTCATGTTGGTTGTGTCCCTGAACTCCGCCCTAAGATCGTACACCATTTGTTCGACTCGAGCTCGAATAGCATCACCTTGATTGGGATTGTTCCCGACTTGTTCATTTTCTCTTCCTTCCACACGTGTCTATTGGTCATATGTATTGGTCTTTGCTTCCTCACCATGATGATTCCATACCGATACGTGAGCAGAATCCATTTTTCCTCAAGTCTTTGGACTACCACTTTAGAGTCACGTATTGCTTGTTTTACCTTGTTTCATTGCACAAGGACACTTTATCAACCCATCCTTTACACTGACATTTGACATTGCAAATTCAATGAAACCTTCAACCCCTTCGGAAAACTCCATTGAACTCTGCCATTGAGAGTACGACAATACATCCATCCACGATCGGTATTCATTGAATAATTAGATAATAACCTGACACGTTTGAATTCATTAGATCGAGTTCTTTCATTTACGATAATAAATCAATTTCACAATAATTCAATCAATTGCTACGTAATATAAGTTATATTAGCTCCGATCAATTGTTACGGCATTACATAATATAAGTTACATCACTTCAATTTTACCATAATGTTTGGTTTCATATATATATAAACTAATGATTACTAGTTATACAAGCCTAGAGACAAACGGATCAAACTCCTCATTCTCATGCACCCCCCTCCTCATCACTTGTGGTGCTCCCTACCACAGAACTTGCATTCCAACAGATCTACATCCTCCTCCCAATACACCATGCACATGTTCCGACAAGCAGAAAGGCACTCGATAGGCGGCCCCAAACCCGCCTCTCCCTCCATTGGAGGTATGACATGGACGGTGCTTCCTCACCGTGATGAATCCATACATGATACTCGGGCATGAATCCATAACGCGTCATAAGTGCTCGAATCTTCAGTAGGCGTCATAAATTGCTTGTTTCTGCGGGTTTCCAATGTGCAAGGACACTTTATCAACCCCCAATTGTACAAACCGGACGTCCCATGGCAAAGCGAGATGAAACCTTTAACCCTTCTACAAAACTCCTACAAACTCGCCATTTACGCAAATGCGATCGTACATCCATGAGCAGTCGGAATTCATTGTATATATACTTTATTTTTAACTGAGACGTTCAATTGATTAGATCGTATTTAATTTATTAGATCGATTCCAATTAGGATAAGAAGATTGTAGAGGTTAATTGTTAATTATTATATGTTGCTTATAAATTAATTATTAATTAAGTGTTCGATATTTACAAAATTGGGAATATAATTTAACCATTTCAACCTCTTAGTACATATATTATATACTTAACATACATATCAAATTAACTAATTACTCTATACATATCAATTACTACATATATTCATATCAAATTACATACTTAACATACAAATTTATCAAATCAAAACTACATACTTCTATACTTAACAAACATATCAAATTAACTAAACTAACTATATATACTTAACACACAAATCAAACTAACTACATACATTCATACATACCAAACTTAATTAACATACTACATACATTCATATCATTAATTAAACTAACTATCAAATTGAACAAATTACATATAATTAATCAAATTAACTAAACTAACTACTACATACTTATCATATATACATATAATTGCTCAAATTAATCAAAATAAACAAAATCCCCAAATTTTAAAAAACTAGGGTTTTAGCCAAAATACCTTGATTAATCGGTAGAAATCTGAAATTGATCGAAGAAACAAACTCCTTGTCCCACTAGCTTCGATTAGGCACCAAGATTGGCCGGAATAACGAAGAATTCACCGGAAACCGAAGAGAGGAGAAGAAGAGAATGAGGAAGAAGAAGGAGAAGAGGAAGAAAGTGAGGCATTACCTCTGTCCGTTATGAAACTACGGGCGGACACGTATCCGTCGGCCCAGAGTCGATCCGTCGCCACATGTGGCGACGGATAGGTATCCGTCGCTATAAAGCGACGGATAATCTATCCGTCGCCCAGTTTTTAAAAAAAAAAAAATTTCCTTTTTTTTTTTTATCAAAGTCAAACTTGGGCGACGGATAATAATTATCCGTCGCCCAATTTAGCGACGGATACGTTATCCGTCGCCAATAAGCGACGGATAACAATTATCCGTCGCCAATTGGGGCGACGGATAGATTCCGTCGCCCCAATAAGCGATCCGTCGTTATGAATCCGTCGCCCCATAACGTCGTTTTTTCCAGCTTTTCTTGTAGTGAACATATTTAGTAAAAACTAAACAATATTTATTACAAACTAGACGATATCCTTTAAAAACTAGAAAAATATATGCTGAGCTATAGAATTCCTAGACAATATTCTGTAAAAACATTAAACAAATAATAAAAATTGTTCTACAGTTCAAAAACACTATTTTTTCTTTGATTGCTTTAGTTTCTTCAGGGCATTCCTCTTCAAATCATCCAATGCAACATCTTCAAAATCATTAGCAGCAACACGTCTCTTAGATCCTTGGGAAGCTTTTGCATCAACAACTTTTTTTGCTTCTAGCTTTTTCAACTTTTCTTTCTCCTTCATTTGCTTTATTGCATCTTCTTTGTTAAATGATGCAACTTTCATCAAAATATCAGATCTCAAACCATTTGCGTCAGCAAGAATAAGAGCTGGGCAAATTTCAACACGAAGGAATTTCCGACGATTCACCTAATACACAAAACTAAAACAATTAAAACACAACCTGGAAAAGTGTGATCTGTGGGGATGGTACAAAGGCACAAACAAACAAAAAAAGATTAACAACAAAGCATTAAAAAGTATGATCTGTGGGGATGGAACAAAGGCATGAAAAGTGTGAACTGTCAAACAAACAAGCAAATGATTTTAGTTTAAAAACTAAACAGGTATTAAAACTAAACAATTTCAATAAAAAACTAAACAATTTCAAGAAAAAACTACAGACTTAGGGAAACTAGTACGTACTTGCATTAGATCCTTACAAGGAAAAAAAGTTCCTTGGAACAGCTCCATATGCTTCATCAGAAAAACACCACAGTAAGAATTTCCAAGTCTACCAGTCCTATCAAGCTTGACAATTTGATTTTCAAAATTAGGAATAGAACTAGCAGCTGGATGACCAATACGGCGAAAGAAGGTCTCCATTTCACATCGTTGTTATATCAAAAAACAGAAGAAAAAATGTAAGCAACAAAGCAACCAAAAAAAACCCAGCCAACAACAAAAAGAAAGGGGAAAAAAAATTAATAACAAGATTTCCATAAGAACTTACCAATATAGTCATTAATTAATGTATACACTTCTCCTTCATCTTTAACTACCATATTATCAAGATATTGAATCTTCAAATTGTCACAATTAACAACACAACATGAAAAGTGTGAATTGTGGGGATGGTACAAAGGCACAAAGAACTGCAAAACAAAAAAAAAAAAAAATTGACAACACAACATGAAAAGTGTGATCTGTGGGGATGGAACAAAGGAACAAAATTAAATGATTGTACTTTAAAAACTAGACAAGTATTAAAACTAAACAATTTCTGGCAAAAACTAAACAATTTCTCAAGAATTTTTTTTAAAAAATATACCATTCGCACAGTACAGAGAGAATTTCCAATGTCCCCAAGCTGATCCTCAACCCACACATCAAGAGAACCTTGTACTTCTTTCTTCAATTCATCTTCATCATAAGCCTCCTCTTCCTCTTCAGTATCAAAAATCCCAGCAAGATTGCACCAAGGTTTCTGTAAAATACATATAAATAATACATACATAAAACTTAAACTAGACACAAACAAATATAAACTAAATAAAATCACATAAAAGGTAAAAAAAAAAAATACGTACAGAGGTTTGAAGTCCAAAACAAAATCTAGTCATATTACCATTCATTTACCCTCCTCTGAAAATCATTCAACACAACTGACCAACAATCAATCACACTAAATGTAATGTAAACTCCAGGATACATGCTAAGGAGATCCTCAGCATTCAAGTAAAACTTTTCAGTCATATTCACAAACATTTCATCTGACCTGTAGAAAAAAGAAGTGGAAAAAAAGGATAAAATTATAATCAGTAAGCTAAAACCATAAAACTAGACAATAAAACCAGAAAACTATACAATAAAACCCTAAAACTAGACAATAACAATAAATACTTACTCCGGGGCTTGTTCACTTTGAAAGAAGCAATAATCAACCACTTCTTTTGCAACCTGATTCATTCCCTTGCAAAGGAATCCCAATTTCTTCATATTACTTGACACATATTTAACATCCACTTGTGGTGGCCCAATGTCCAAAGAGCACCAACCACGTTCATCACGATAAACTACAACATCTTCTGTTTCATCCTCATCATCTTCATTCTCACCATCCTCTACATTAGCATCATTCTCCTCCTCTTGTACAATACCATCCTCAACATCTTCCTCTTGATTTCTGCCATCCACAACATCATTCACCTCCTCTTGTACAATACCATCCTCAAAATCTTCCTCATGATTTCTGCCATCCACAACATCATCATCAACATCATCCTCCTTCTCTTGTACAACATCATCATGCTCTTCTTCAGCACTACTAGCATAAGCTTCCTCTTCTTCAGCATTTCTCCCATTATCATCCTGATGTCTAAAAGCATCATCATCATTATCACTGAGGTTCAATACAGGCTCAGTTGGGGGATTAGACCTGCCACGCTAAAAAAGGATAAAATTCTAATCAGTAAGCTAAAACTAGACAATAAAATCATAAAACTAGACAATAAAAGCATAAAACTAGATAATATATATTAAAAACTATACAATAAAAGCATAAAACTATACAATAAAAGCATAAAACTAGACAATAAAAACTATAAAACTAGACAATGACAATAAAAACTTACATCAGGACTCACAGCTACATTATCCCTGGCAAAATCATCATTATCACTGAGGTTCAATACAGGCTCAGTTGGGGGATTAGACCTGCCACGCTAAAAAAGGATAAAATTCTAATCAGTAAGCTAAAACTACACAATAAAATCATAAAACTAGACAATAAAAGCATAAAACTAGACAATATATATTAAAAACTATACAATAAAAGCATAAAACTATACAATAAAAGCATAAAACTAGACAATAACAATATAAACTTACATCAGGACTCGCAGCTACATTATCCCTGGCAACTTGGGAAGATCTTATAGCATCAAACATATAAGTAATATTTTGATTTGCTTCAGCTTGAGACACTACAAGAAAAGTCGGTTTTAGGGACGGATATTATCCGTCCCTAATTTAGGGACGAATCGGCGAGTTTAGGGACGGATAGGCCTATCCTGGCTAAATCATAATTAGGGACGGATTACATAATCCGTCTAATCCGTCTTAATTAGGGATTTTTTTATCCGCCCTAAAAGCAAATGACACGGAAACAAAAAAAAAAAAAATTTTAGGGACGGATATCTATCCGTCCCGAATTGTAGAGACGGCTTAGGGGCGGATAAATATCCGTCCCTAAAAGTCGGTGTTCATAACAGAACACGGGCAGATTCTTCTTAATTTCTTCCTTTCTTCTTCTTTCTTCCTTTCTTTCCCCCAATTCTTCCCAAACGTTTTCCGGCCAAATCTCGACGATTCTGGCCAATCTTGGTCTCGTTTCGAAGCTCGTCGGACAAGGAGCTCGGATTGTGCATCAATTTCAACTTTCATCCGTTATTTTCCCCGGAATTGAAGGTATTTTGGCAAAAACCCTTACTTTTTAAAATTTGGGGATTTTATGAATTTGGACTAGTTTGATCAATTGTATGTTTATAGGAAGTATGTAGTAGATAATTTAGCTTATATTACGTATTGAGTTAGTTTTGAGATGTGCAATTGATATGTTTATTGTGAAATTGGATTGCTAGTATGATGTTACTATGATTGTAAGTGTGTAGAGTATTTACTTAGCTATTTTCGTATACGTACTAGGATTATGAAGATTTAATTGTGTGTTTGGAGACAATTTGGTGATTTTGGTGATTTTAATATAATTTTGGAGTATTAACATAAAAACAATCAATAATATTTTCATCTACAATTTGTAATGTTAATAGATATATGGAAGTTTAAATACTATAAAATTGAATTGTAATCGTAAAATGCATGTAATTCATTACCAATTGTTACCGTATCATAATTAAAAATGTAATTGTAATTGTAACGAAACTAAATACGTAATGGTATAAATGTTATAACTACCAGTGGGATTGAATTGTAATCGTAAAATGCATGTAATTCATTACCAATTGTTACCGTATCATAATTAAAAATGTAATTGTAATTGTAATGAAACTAAATACGTAATTGTATAAATGTTATAGATCTAATAAATTGAGACGCAGGTTAATTGTTGAATTATGAATCCCGATCGTTCATGGATGTACCGTCGCACTGTTAATGGCAGAATTCAATCTAGTTTTGTGGAAGGGGTTGAAGCCTTCATTGCTTTTGCACTTACACAGACTACTTGTTTGAGTCGGGGGATGATGAAGTGCCCTTGCAATGCGAATAAATGTAGGAATAGACAATTTTTGCCTCCTAGAACGGTAGTATCCATTCGAGAGGTGTGTAATATATGAAGACAATCATTCAATTCAAATGTCTGAATTTTCCAAAGTCACATTATATTACCCAAAAGTATATGCATTGCAGGTACTTGGGAAAATTGAAGAGGTATGTCAGCAACCAAGGTAGGCCTGAGGGATCGATGGCCAATGCATACGTGCGAGAGGAAGCTGCAACCTTCTGCTCCTATTACTTTGGAGACCACGTTCCCACAAAGGCATCTAGGCCGTCTCGAAACGCAGACACATTCGAAGTTCAAGAGGATGATGATGATGCTATTTCTGTTTTTAGGGTCTCAGGGAGACCTATGGGGAAGAAAAATACATCATGGCTGAATGATAGGGAAATGTTGGCGACCAAGATTATGTCCTCTCGAACTGTACTGAAGTTGATGAATTTATGGTGAAATTTGCTGGGTGAGTAGCTTTCTTACTAGGGGCTTCATGAATTTGAATATCTAACTACTAGTTAACTAATCATGCATACCAATCGTGTCCACAGGGAGTTCAAAGAGCGTTGCCTGGAGAAGAATCCAATATTGACAGATGATGAGATTGAGTCACAACTTGAAGCGAAATTGGAAACAGAATTCCCACCTTGGTTCAAGGAGTATGTCCGAGATCCTATCAACAACATCACATCTCCTTACTTAGTAGCTCTAGCGGAGGGACCAAACGAAGGTCTCCACATTCTCCTCGTACAGAGTCAATGGTCTTAGGTTCGACACGGTTGAATCTAACACGAGCAAGGCCACAAGCAATTCAGGGGTGTGTGTTAGTGGGCAAGATCTATCTGATTTGTATGATTTCTACGGGAAGTTGAAGCGAATCGTGCGGCTTGAATATTCCGGTTTGCCTTTGAAAAGAACCTTTCATTTGATGTTGGTGGTATGATCCTACTCCAACCGGTACGAGGAAGCACGAAGCGGTATGAGATGGTTGACATTAACCATAGGAGGAGGTACCGTAATGCTGAACCGTTTATCTTGGCTACTCAAGCACGCCAAGTGGTATTCATTGAATATCCAGAGCACGAAGCGTGACAAGGCGCGGTGGTTGGGCTGCGATACATATCTGGGCCCGCTCGAGTAGAAATGCGTTAAGAAGGACGACTCGATTACCAACTCGTACCAAGAAGAGGTTGTTGATGAAACAAATGAAATGTTGTACATGCTCTGATGAGTACATTGATCCGCATGAAGACCAATATGTGACTTAACCACAGGCGGCGAGGGCGAGGGTATGTGTATCTTGGTGGTTCTTGATTACAACTTGTTACTACAACTTGTTATATATGCTTTATTAAGTGTCTATTATATATGTTTTACCTGCCAATTCATCTCGTCTTTCTTACTAACACTTGTATGAATTTGCAGATGCCGAGGCATAGGAGGTCCACATACCATCCACCGGCCATTAGTGGTACTAGTGGTGGTCCTGATGCGGGTAGCCCTTCGGGGGGCTATGACATTGGCGGGAGTTCACATCAGTGCACGAGACTCCCAGCTCAGCGTGGGGCGTCACCCATGTTTGCCGACTTATCCTCCGACGGTGTCCCTACACCGCTCGACACCGGTGCTAGTTGGAATGGGAAGCCGGTTTTGTTCCCGAACGGGAAGAAGTAAGTATTATGCATTTGTAGAACATAACTTCAGATAATTACTAAATGTTACATGAATATACTAATAAAGGTTGTTTCATGTCTATCTCATTTGTAACAGGCTTTGGCCACCGGGTGCCTCCGAAAATCTTGGTAAGATTATAAGACTTCGGAGGGAGAAGCCGGGTGAAGGAGGGGAGAAGTGGTCTACGCTCCCGGAGAGGATGAAGCATCATTATTTTGATGAGATGCGGGTAAGCTTAAATGTTACAAAGCTTTATCCATGTTCTTTGACTTGTTGTGCTGATTGAGTGGTATGTTAGCCACTGTACTTGGGTGATATGTTAGTCACCATTACTGAACTTGTTGTGCTGATTTCGTGGTATGTTAGCCACTGTACTTGGGTGATATGTTAGTCACCATTGTGTTAGTAAATTTTAGGACAATTTGAGTGGTATGTTAGCCACTGTACTTGGGTGATATGTTAGTCACCATTACTGAACTTGTTGTGCTGATTTCGTGGTATGTTAGCCACTGTACTTGGGTGATATGTTAGTCACCATTGTGTTAGTAAATTTTAGGACAATTTGAGTGGTATGTTAGCCACTGTAATTGAGTGATATGTTAGTCACTGTTCTTTCACACTGTGTTGATTGAGTGGTATGTTAGCCACTGTACTTGGGTGATATGTTGTTAGTCACCATTACTGAACTTGTTGTACTGATTTCGTGGTATGTTAGCCACTGTACTTGGGTGATATGTCAGTCACCATTACTGAACTTGTTGTGCTGATTTCGTGGTATGTTAGCCACTGTACTTGTGTTTACTTTAAATTCCAGCTTTCATTAATCTATTTGGGCTTGCTACTTATGGAAATGTTGTAGAAGTACTACTTCATTCCCAATGCCCTCATTCCCCAACTGTGGCTTTTTTTAGGCTGTTGAAGTGTTATAAGAGGATGGTTTGCAACATGAAAGCCTCAGGGTAAAGCCGATGGATGGGGATGATGAGTGGCACGTTGGCGAGAATCTTGGAGAGATCCTTTGGTCATGGACATGGCGGAGAAGAACAGAGCGAAACCGTTGGTAGGCGCGAGATGGTACAGCACCTCGAGCATCATTATGGGTCGCGGTTGTTATTCTGAACGCGGATGTCGGTTAGTATATATGTTATTTCGACTTGCAATATGATTTGTACTTATGTTTTTTTGCTTTCATTTCTAACAACTTTCTACTTGTTTGCATGTTCTTCAGCTCCATGCCGGGGAGCCCACTACTGCTCTTCACCACTTCAAGAAGGCAAATATGAAGAATGGCATGTGGGTGATCCTAGGGCCGAGCAAATTGGGGTATGTTTCTTTGTTAAGGTTCACATTTATATTTGTGTATATTATGGCTCGGCGTATCTTCCTAAAAGCGTATCTCATTTCGTATGCACTACACTATTGCGCATCGAGGTGGAGCGGATTATGGAGGAGAGGATGATCGATGGTCATGAACTCACAATTGAGAGCGGACCAAATATTCTTCCAAGTTAATCCGATGGACGCTAAGGGTCGAGTGTATGGGCTCGGCAGTTTGGGCCCTTCATTGACACCCGGTGGTAGCTTCTCCGTGTCGCAGCAGGCATCCTCATCACATGAAAATTTCTACACTCAAGAGCAGGTGAATGAGCTGATGAATCCTCTCAAGCAAACGATCGATCAACTTCTAGAGCAGCAAGCTCATATCACTCGTCGGATGGATGAGATGGCACAACAGATGTTCGCTGCGAACCAACAACCACCGCCTCCTCCCGGTTCTTAGATGCTCATGTACTTACGTTGTTCTAGATACATACTTTTCACACTATTCATTTTATTCGGATATTTTATCGAATCTCTATTTTAATTAATGCAATTTTATCACTTTCGGGTATATTATCTACGACTACATTGTAAAACAGGTGAAATGTAAAAAACATAAAAATAAAAAAAAATTAAAAAAAAACCAGTTTAGGGACGGATATTATCCGTCCCTAAACCATCCCGTTGATTAGGGACGGATTTATCCGTCCCTAGTGGTCACAGCCATTAAAGACGGATATTATCCGTCTCTACTGGTCTTTGACCATTAGGGACGGATAACATCCGTCCCTATTTAGGGACGGAAAACATATCCGTCCCTAAAGGGTTAGAGACGCCCGTTTTAAGGACGGGTGTCCCTATCCGTCCCTAACGGATTAGGGACGAATCACTCATGGTTTAGGGACAAATAAATCCGTCCCTAAACATTGGTTTTTTTTGTAGTGAGAAAACCCAAGACTGAAGCTTGGACAGTCAATTCTCAACATCAGGAAGTACTTGGCCACCATGTGATCTAACTGATTCAACACTGTAGGATCGGACCAAAACTTCTGAGTTTGTGATACTTCTTCTTGTGATGCAGATGCAGACTCCACTTCAGGCACTTTCAGTGTTTTCAAAACACGCGCAGAATATGCGTGGAAAACAACTTCCACGTCTCGTTTTAGAAATTGGAGCGCCTCGTCCATTGCCTACAAATATAAAAACCAGTTTACAAACAGCAGTAATTAAAGAAAAAAACTAGACAATTACATTAAAAACAATGACATTAAATAAAAACTAGATGAAAATCAAGAAGTGTTAAAAAAACTATACAATAGAGAATGACTTACATCACTGGAACTATTCTGAATTTCCACATCAGTATACGAACACCATCAGGAATAGGATATTTGATGCATGGAACAGTGCCATCATAATTAAGCACAGCAGGCTTGAGTCTCTGCTTACTAATAGGATACCAATCAACCATAAGAGAATTCCCATATCCAATATTCTTCTCTTTTTCAAGCCTCTCGGACAAATTCTTCATTGTCCAATGTTGGATAAGGGGAAGTGCAATAGAATCGGCACGACCTTGAAATGGGAACCTATGAAGATAAGCCAGTACAAGCACAACTACACAACCATGAATATGGTTTTGCGTAGTTGACTTGTATTTAGAAACTGCATCACACAAAGTATCAACCACGAAACCACACCAATCCACATTACGTATAGAAGTTACTCTCTCCATCTGAGTAACAAGTCTCATGTCAAGAGTATGGCCTGCAGTTGGTGCTAGGAAAATGCCACAAGCATAAAGCACAAAAACTCTCTTAAAATCATCCCCACCATCCTTCAAACTCAACACCACCTTCAAAACATCAGTAAGTCTCACATCCGTCTTTTGATCTTTAATACCAAACTTATCCCTCCAGTTTTTTCTCAACTCTGCATCAACAATGTAGGCAGCATCTTTCTTGTCAGCATTCCTTAAGTTCTGGTGACACAACTTCACAGGAAAACCAGGCTTCCTAGGAAGAAGAAAAATATCTTCAACGTCTTCAGCGGTAATATGGTACTTATTCTGCCCAATCGTCTGAATAAGTGTTTCTCCATTAAACCTTTTTCCAATAGCCAGGGTACAATACCCAATGGAATAGACTTAAATTTCAAATGTAGCAACCCACTGAAACCAATATCTTTCACACCTTGTCTCTGGGCATCATTCAACTTCTCCAACATGTCAACCATCAGTTTTACAGAACCCCCAGGCCTGTATTCTTTTTTTATACCTTGCTCAACCTCCACAATATTTTGGCTGACACGAACTGTATTCTCAACTTGCTCAGTTCCAGCATCAGCAACACGGAGACCCACCTTCACGCGTTTAGGCGGCCTCTTCTGCCTTGGCTTAGGAGCCTTTGGAACAATCATCTTCTTAGATCCTTTAACAATACAATTAGAAACACATTAAAAACTATACAGTTTATATGAAAAACTAGACAGTACATATTAAAAACTAGACAGTTCAACACAACTGCACAACAAAAAATATATAACATGAAAAACTAGACAAAAATCCTTAAAAACTAGATGATATATCTTAAAAACTATATATCATGAAAACTAGATAATATATGGTAAAAACTAGACAATCTGAACAACAAAAAGTTATAACATGAAAAAGTAGACAAAATATATTAAAAACTAGACAGTTTCACACAAAACATCAGAAAATTCAACAAACAACAAATCCCCGCCAAAAACATACAGTGTACACAACTACACAGCAAAGCTAAAAAATCATAAAAAGTATATGATACATCTTAAAAACTAGACAATACAAACTACAAACTAGACAGTTTCCCACAAACACATCAGAAACTAACTTTCCAAGCCTGTAACATAAAATTCAATTACGAAACATAAATGCAACTAAAAAACACTTACCCATGCCTCTTCAAAACACTAAACGAACTTCGAACAACATGAATCAGATCTAAAAAAATACATATCTAGCAAAAAGTCTCAATTACGAACCATAAACGCAACTAAAACCACTAACCTATACCGGAAACAGGACTACGATGAACAGGAAGCTCCGTGTTCACTTGATCAGTAGAATTCATGTTCGATTCCGCCATTTAAGGCCTACCAAGCAAAAACGATACGACAATAAAGTTAAAATCACCGGAATCAGCAAAAACGAAGCAACCAAAAGCAAAAAAACGATCGAGTTCCAACATATTACCTGATGAGCACCGATTCAGCAAAAACCAGAGAAACTACACAAAAATCGCTCGAGAAACTGAAACATACAACACCGATTCAGCAAAAACGAAGCAACAAAAAGCGAAAACGAACTCAAAAACACTAAATCGAGTTTCAACATACATTACCTGAGGATCGCACAATGAAACCAGAGAAAACCGCTCCAGAAACTAGGGTTTTCGAAAAAAACGGAGGAAAAACAGAGAAAACGGATGAGAAAAAGTCTGAAAATGGAAAAAATCACCCAAAAAAACCTATTTATACTATATCCACATATAAAATGGTATGACCCGGACAAATTTCGACCCGCAAAATCCGGGTATTTTGACCCGCGAAATAAAAAACGGGTCAATGTAAAAACTAGATAATTTATATAGAAATCTAGTGGACTTTTTGGACTTTCCAAATGTGATAGGACTTTTATAAGACTAAGCATTCAAGGTTTTATTTAAGAAAAAATTACAAATTAATATAACTTCTAAATTTTTATTCCACATAAGTGATAAATAAAATAATTCTCATATCAGTGATACATAAACTTATTATAAATAGTGATTTGCCTAATTATAATAACATTTCATCCAAAATATTCTTCATTTACTCCATATCTTAATTCTGTATCACTTAAGATTTCATTTCACCATTGGTTGTCTCTCTTAATTTCTTCTACTCTTTGGCATTGTAACTGATGATCTTTTAAGGCATAGAAATAACAAATGCTAATTCAGGTGCGATTGTGGATAATGGTGAGAGCAAAAATATTACACAAAGTCTTGGGAGAAACGGTCTTTAGTTAATTTAACTAGAAACAGGACCAATTTGTAATTTACCATTAAACATGTGTTTTTCGCGGATCCTTTCGCGGATTCGGGTCAGTATCGTTTTTCGCGGATCCACGAAAAGGATCCTCTCGCTGTTTGATATCATAGCTTTTTGAGTTGAGATCATAGTTGTTTTAGTTGAGATCATAGTTTTTTGATATCATAGGTTTTTTAGTTGAGATCATAGTTTTTGGTTTGATATCATAATTTTTTGAGTTGATGTTATAGTTTTTTAGTATGAGATCATAGTGTTTTGTGTTGATATCATAGTGTTTTTCCGTGACATCATATTGTTATTAGTTGAGATCATAGTTTATTTTTAGTCTGATAACAGTGTATTTTTAGTTGAGATCATAGTGTTTGGTTTGATATCATAGTTTATTAAGTTGATATCATAGTGGTTTAGTCTGAGATTATAGTATTTTGTGTTGAGATCATAGTGTTTTTAGTTGGTAAAATATAACATATATCATTCAATTACATGTACTAATGTTCATACAACTGCCGAGAAAATAACATATAACACGTTGGTATCCATCCTCTAGTATTCTTCTAGCATCCATGTTCCCTTCTGACTTCAATACCAGTTCGGTGTAGTTTACATTCATTATTTGTCTCAAGCAATGCATTCTCGTAGAATTTGTTGAAACAATTTCTTGAGAAAATACTAGAAGTAATAGAGATCATGGCATAATTAATTTAGATCATAGTGACTACAACTGAGATCATAGAGAATATAACTGAGATCATAGGAATATAACTGAGATCATATCCATCATAACTTAGATCATAAGCGTATATAACTGAGATCATAGTGATTATAAATGAGTTCATAGTGAATATAGGTGAGATCATATAGGAAATATAACTGAGATCATATCCAGCATAACTGAGATCATAGCGTATATAATTGAGATCATAGTGATTATAAATGAGTTCATAGTGAATACAGTCAATAACAAAACTCAAGATAATATTGTAAAAAGCGAGCATAATGATTGTCGGTTTTAATGAAAACATAGGACATATTCCAGAGAATATAGGTAATATGCTTGATAACATAGGTAATATGCCTGAGAACATAGAAAATACAGTCAAGAACAAAACTCAAGATAATATTGTAAAAAAACAGAGCACATAATGATTGTCAGTTTTTTTAATGAAAACATAGGACATATTCCAGATAACATAGGTAATATTGTTGAGAACATAGCACACGTACGAAAGAACATGGAAACGTTGTATATCTTATTTTTTCGAATTTTAGTTCATGATTGAGGTCTGATTTTGAATGATTACACCACTGGATCATTATGCAAGCACGATTACACCTTGTGAATGCATAAACAACAACGATCTACAATCAAAAATACGAAATTATAGACGAATACTTCCAGATCTACAATTTTTCGAACTTGATTTTTCAGATCTAGGTGGAATCGAAGCTATTTTATCATTCGAAACATGAATCAACTATGTAGGAGGTGGTAATTGATCATACAAAGTAAAAAACGATGAAAAACGATGAAAATATCCACGAACAGAGATTTACCTTCGGTTTCGTTAGCTTTTCTTTGCAGAATCAGGTAGATCGGAGATGTTTTGATCGGAAAATCAGGTAGATCGGAGATGGTTTATCGATCAAGTAGCTTGCCCTTGGTTGTGAGATTCTTAGAGAGAGAATTCTAGAGAGAGAAAGTTGGCTTGAGATGAAAGCTAATGAATGAATAGTGAGCTGAAAACCGGGTTATATCATTTATATATGGATCCATATTAACGACCCAGTTGCTTGCCCTTGGTTGGGTGGCTTTTAGGAACTAGTTTTAGTTTGGAGTTAATATGTAATATTAGAAACTATGTTTCTATATCTCTATCTAGGGGTTGTTTCTTAGGAAACTAACACAAAATATTAATATGGGAGCAATTTTTATTTTATAAAATTAATAAATGTTGTTTCACAAAAAAAGTCGGTAAGAAAAATTAAAAATTCACAGAGTTTTATCCAAATCACAATGCTATATAATACAGCCTTCAAAAATGTATACAAGATTCATCTATGCAACTCTTCAGTTGATGACATCATAATATCTTCCCTATCAAATGGTTTACTTCTCCTAGGAACATCAGCTAATTTAGAGAACTCAGGCAAGTTTTTCCTAATCCGCACCTTCTTCTTCGCCTCCAATGGCCGCGGGCCAAGAGAGGTTATGTCAACGTGCTTCCCATGCATCTCCGAAGCCCTAACAACCGCATCATACGCCTTGCTTGACAGGACCATCCCCTCATTACGAGCCCTCAAATGCAACTCATAAGCGAGCCTTGGTTTACCATCATTCGCAAGAGCCTCAATCAACACATTGTAAGTCACGTTGTCAGGGACTACGTTTTCTGCATTCATACGCTGGAACCACTCGTACGCAAAACTTCCAAGATCGTTCCGAGAACAACTACTTATAATCGCATTGAAAGTCACAACTGTTGGCTGAATGCCAACAGAGACCATTTCCTTGATGATGGAATCAAGCAGGTCAAATTTTCCCCGTCCGGCGTAAATCGAAGCCATTATAGTGTAAGCATACAAATTCGGCTTGATGCCTACTTTAATCATGTGGTTCCAAACTCGAACGCCCTCATCGTAAAGTTTTCCTTTCTGAAGAGCACTTAGCAACGCCTCATATGAAACTATTGTTGGTTTTTCGCCCTGTTCAACCATTCTTTTGAAAATTTCAATAGCAGCTGATGTTTCTGAAGCCTTGGAACAAGCCACAAGAACTGCATTCCATTCTCTTCTTCCCGGTTTTAGCCCCTTCTCTTCCATTCTATTCAGCAACCTAAGGCCCCATCTCCAAATCCCTTTCTTTCTAGCCGCTGATAACAATATATTAAAATGAGAGACAATAAGTTCGTACGACATGATGTTCGGCTTTGGTCCTTTATCCAATAAGTTCTCGTATATTTCCAAAGCCGCCCACCACTTCTTCCCCTTTCCCATCAACCAAATCACATGATTGCAAACGGATAAGCTTATGTCGCTTCCCATCTCTCTAATCCTTATATACAATTCCTTGGCAACAATGCAATGTTCTTCTCGTGTACATGCCCAAATGAGCTTTTCGTGTTCAGCAAAACTAGGACTGAGCCCATTCTTATCCATCTCTCCAAGCAGCCTCATTATCTCCTTGCTCAAGTTCTCCTTTTTCACTAACCAACGCCGCATGACTTGGTAACAAATACGGCTGATAAAGTCTTCTAGCTTTACATACTCGTGATCCCAATCCCAATCCTCATCAACACCTTTCCGGATTTCACCATCTTTGTATTTCTTCCTAACCTCAACAAAGAACGTTAGTGCCCCAAATGCATCCCCTAGTCTCTGATAAGCAAACAACACCGTAGAATAAGATGCGGGTGATGGAGTCACACCCTTCATCGGCATCTCTTCAAATAGTCTGAGTGCCTCCATTTCCCTCCCCTGCTCAACATAAATCCCCATTAAGGTATTAAACGTTACAACATTAGGACTCACCCCTTCTAAAGCCATTCCATTTATCACATCCTCAACGAGTCCATAATCTTCGGCCAGCTTCATTGCTCCTAAAAGACAGTTATATATATAGTAGTTGAGTTGGATAGTACTATCATCTTCTTTACTCTTTCTCTTGAGCCACTCGAAAAGAGCCATAGCGGCTTCGATTCTCTTATCTTTGCCAAAACCCCTAATAATCGAAGAGTACACCTGAAGTGGATGCTCCCTCTCCTCCTTAAGAACTTCATCTACATCATCCGCAGTTTTTGCAGATTGTAATTGCATTGCTAGCGCACGGACATTAACCCTTCCACTATTCGACATCTGTTTCTCCTCCTTTTCACCATCTGAACCATCAGATGAGTTTTCCTGGACCAAGGCCGCATCCTTTACTTCAACAGGAGTAACCTCACTGTCATTTCCGTTCTCCGAAAAACCAACAGAACCATTACACAATTTCAACTCACAATTTCTGCCTACAAAGCTAAACCCATCACCAAAACCCCTCAAATTAGTTGACACGTACAATCTTCTCCCTCTCTGTCTCCAATTAAATGAACAACTATAGCTACTACTACTACTACTACTAAAAGAACACAATTCCATGTCCAACTGTGACATTACAGAACATTTCCATGATTCACTAGCGGAAGGATAAATGCTCAGGGCTTGCATATTGGGTGGTTCAGAAATGTTTAAGAGATGATGGAAACATATCAGATCACCTCCGAAAATCTACAGCTATTCACAAAGATTGTATCTTTCGGTGCAAAAAACAAGTAGGTGAAAGATTTGACAGAGAAATTCATACCTTTCGCCAACAAAATTGAGGTTAATGAGTGAGTTGTAGTGGATGTGTTGAGGTTTCTCGAGAAACTGGGTACGTTACAGCCATTCAAATGTTCTGAGCTGTGAAAATAGGCATATCATTTTCTTCGAAAAGAAACAAAAGAAAAGGCAAATTGTTTGGTACTCCCCGGTCCATCAAGAGATTTCGTATCTCACATTCTCTTCAATTGTGTTCGAAAAGTAAGATCAAGATTGAATAAATTAATAATAAAGTTCAAAATTTTCATTTATGAATTAGAAAGTTTAAAATGAATTAGAAATTACTTCCTCCATTTCAGAAAAAAGTGTTACATTTTGACTTTGACCGGTCAACTGTCTTCGAGTTTGACCACAAATTACTCATAAACGATAATAGTAAATATTTTAATAAAATCATATAATAAAAATTTAATTACTAAATTTTCATTATATAATTTTAATAATTTATTTATTAATATCATTTAAGAGTAAATTGTGATCAAACGCGGAGACAGTTGACCGCAGAATAGTAAAATGTAACACTTTTTATGAAATGGAGGGAGTAATATATTAGTGTTCAGTACATTTTTAAATTCTCTCTTTATTCGAAAATTTTCGTTGAACTATTGCGGTATACAGTATAATCGAATTACTCAAATTTTTAAGGTGATATAAACATCAAATTCATCCCTGACTGCTTGTTTTTAAGTAGTGGAGGAGTCTCTTAGAGAAAGCCAACACCAAAAAGTAACTCCCAATTATAAGAGCGGATGACCTTCATATCTAACTTAGTACTATGAGCAAAATTCTTACATTCCCTTTAATTTTCCTTAAATTTGGAGTGGTGTGTTAATAAACCTAGTATGATTTCGTAATATAAAAGTAGGTAATCACGTTTTAAAAGCATTTACAAACACGGCCTTAGATCATAAATATCAGTTCTAATATATGTTGATTGGCAACCATCAGGCAATTAAACCAAAAAGAATATTAAAAGCAAACAAGATGATGGTCGACCATACGCTGACCAGCAACCATTTGAGGTTGTTGGTTACGTTTTGCATTTGGTTGGAAATGAAGGTCATGCATAGTGCTATTAAACGAGCCGAGCCGAGTATTGTGATACTCGACTCGAGCGAAACTCGTCGTTAACAAACGAATAAAAAAGCGAAAAGACGCGAATACGTATAACGAATTTAACTCGAAAAATTATGAGTATTAACGAGCCTTATCGAGCTTTAACGAGCCTTATCTATAAAAATATTAAAAATATGTATAAAAAATATAAATTTATTAAAAAAATTACTCTTAACGGTCGCTCGATAACTTGAAAGCAGTATGAAGTCGAAATCATTTCGAAATAAACTTATCGAGCCGAGTCGAGCCCTCGGTAAGGCTCGACTCGCATAACAGCACTACTCATGCACAATGATGGTGTTAGTACGAGTACCGAGTAGGATTCATTCCAAACTTTTAGGAAATGCTTCGTGTTGTTATCTCTCCACACGAAGTTTCTCCACCTAAAATTGTCAGTTTGGGGTTGGCAGAAATTCACTTGACAGCCATCTCGTGCCAGTGCAGTTCAGTATATGTGGAAATAGCAGAGCATAAACAAGGGCTGAATTTCAAATTAGACCAAAAAAATAAAAAAAAGGCATAGTTCCTCCCTACTTAACCTAAACATCCTTCCCTATGTTTTGACGAATAACCAAATCAAGATCAAGAAACACACAAATACAGTCACCGAGCATAAAAACAGTAAACGAGTTCAAAATTAGAAAACATGGATATGAACTGACCGCATTATTAGATTAATTCAAAAAGTACAATGCCTAGAGCAAAATTACAACACCTCTATCGGTTATTTACATAAGCAGGAGATTAACTGCACAACAGAAGGCTACAAAATCAATGCCTTAGCGTCTGTCTGTCTATCTAGTTGATTTCCCCTTTTTACTTTTGTTCATTAACAGCTGCTTTCTACTCCTGTTTAGACCATTCTATTTCCCTCAAGGGCTATCATCATCATTAAATAAACATATTCAGACAAAACCCACGACAAAAACTGATGGGTGTTAGTATGGTAGTAATATATGCTCAGCACATATCACGACTGCCAGAACAAGTCAAAGTCATTACTATACAACGAACGATCCTGAATTTCCAGATTTGCAACATGCCAATTTACGAGCTGTGATTGGATGCATTTACACAGGAGGAGTGCAAATGGAAAAATCCACCATTCACTTTCATCCCTGCACCCACACGAAACAAGATCAACACATGAGTACATTCAGTGAATATGTAACGCAATAAATAAAAGATCAGGGACTAAATTTTATTTTTCACTTACATATTCCACGGCTGAAAGTTTGGAGCTTTCTTGCTTGATTGTGTACGATAATGAACATATCCACAAATAAATGCAACACCCTGTGGTAAGAAAATGAAAAGGCAATCAACAAGCTGGTATCACACGAGCAGATAACATTATGAGGGTGACCATTGCCCAAATCTCTTATGGTCTGACAATTTTAAAAAACGACGATCTTGAAAAAATATCAAAGCTCCCCTCATATTTTGTAACCATGGGGATTTAAATTTCAAGTATCCCTTGTGACTATTCAGTAAGCCGTGGACTAGTGGGAAGGCAAAGTGCAGGAGGGTCCTTCGATAGTACTATATTTCTTGAAACCCCAAAGATGGATAAGGGTACTTACTACATTTATCAACGATGTAATGTTCCACAAAGCATATACACGAGCAAGACCTGCTGATCGTCTTGGGCCATGACTGAATAAAGCGTTAATCCCGGCAGGGAAGGGAAGCAAAATTCCCAAGGGCAAAATAAACAGAACAAAAAAGACGTCCGCTAGGGAAAGAGAGTACAACTGGAGCAATGTGAGCAATACTAAACTAAAATCTCCTAGAAGCAGGATAGAGATGACCAAGCCAACAAGATCCTGCAGCACAACATATAAGGTGATTTAGATATTGAAACTACAAAGATAAACCGGAAATAATGTTCAGTCCACACCAACAAGAAAAAGTTTGCTGTTTATAGAGCAGAAAGAGAGACCTGGTGACCAACAGGTTTACTGTTGTGAATTAGAAAAGAGAATACCAAAAATATATCTCTTTTCTCTTCTAGCACCTTCAAACCATTTATGTCAAGAATTCCACCATAGATCTTCCTGCGTAAACCACCTTCAGCATTTCTCTGAGTTAGACCCAGGTAAGTCTTGTCTGAAGTCTCCTCTTTGATATGGAAATCAATGGTGCTGCTGCACATGGACAAAAGACACGACCAAACAGAATCAAACAAAACGAAATATAAAATATTAAGCTTTCTTAATCTATTTATTTGGAGAAACACCACACGAACAGAAGTACATGGAACGATCAAATTACATAGACAAAAGTACAAGATCTAAATTTTCTGAACTGAATTCAAATCAATAAGCATGCCTAGGACATTGAGGAACACTCACCTGATATCAAGTGATAGATATAACCATAGCAGATCCTCAACATAGAAATGGTGGTAGGGATATATGAGAACTCTAAACGAATAATAATTAGACTTCTAAGTGTGAAAATGTAAAGAATCATGATCCTCAGATGCACAAAATCCAAATTTAAGCACAATGAGAAGTTCGCCAAAAGTTCAAGCTTTCTGACCGTCCTGCCTCAACTATCAGAAACGGGATACTACATCTTCAGGATCTCAATTTAGATCTTTCCGAGAATTAGAATTTTTACAGGAACTATATTTCCCTTTTACTATGTTGATAAGTTTTCGAGTTACTTGAAAACATGCCAATTAGACTCCCAGTCACTTTCACATAAGAGAGTCTCAGTCTGCACTCCATCTATACTGGAATAAGTTTCCCAGTTGCTTTCAGGCATACATACTAAGGAATGTAATAATGTTGTTATATTGATACTGGGTAGTATCATATGGGGATCATTATATTGTTTCATTGGAAGACGTTCCACTAGCTTTTGGGAGCGCCCTGGGTAAACCCCTCGGGCTCACGTAACACCCATATGGGATATATTGATTGTGGGGTAACATGTCACATGGATCTCCGGAGGAATTATTTATTTTACTGTATAACCTTCACAAATATAGAAAGAAATGAAACGAGAAACCTCAAACAGGACACAAAATGGCAAAATGCGCTACTTATTGTGGGATGGAGTTGAGTAGTTTTATCGTACTAAAAAATAAATCTTTCACAAGCAAAAGTGGTTCCTTTTCTCACAAAAGTATTGGGATCCTTCCCCTCAAGAAGTTGAGGTATCTCCTTTTCATTTCCCTTTTATATCAGTAGTATTTTTGCACCTAGTTTTCTTCCACTCCCATCATGCTTGCTCACATCCCAACTATAGATAAATACTATAACAAACAGCTTAAACACCATGCTAGGGTTGGAGGCCTACCACGCAAAATTCAGATATCTTAGCTTGTCTATTCTAAGTCTTCTTTCCCAGAAGTCATCACAGATCTCAAATACCGTTTAACCCCTTCGAACTTTCACAGGTCTCAAGAAAGAGGAAACTCATACATAAGCATCCCAGTTCAGGATAGGAAGCACATACATGTCACTGTGCTCTAAATTCAGCATGTACTTGCAAACAAAGATGATGTACAATAATTCCCTCACACAAAAAAAAATGCATAGTCATGTAATCATATCTAAGTATCCGAAACTACATCGACGACAATCCTCAAAAACTTACAAGCATGTTGTTATTCAAGTAAATATGTATGCATGTCTCAGTGATAAGATGAATACCGTGAATGCTCATTTCCAGGTGCTCCATCAGGATACCCTAGTGATACATTATCCACCTCGTCTTCAACAGCATACATCAAAAGCCCGTAATGACAATAGCCATTAGAGGTAGCTTGAAACCAAGCAAGATCCACACGCACACCATAGATTCTCAATGCAGGATTTGCAAAAGTTTCAAGCCACTGAAGTACTGGACGAAATTTCACTCTCAGACAACCCCTACGTACCAAGCGCAGCTGTGCATTTAAACCAGCCACAAAACGATACCATGTGGTAGGTGGGACGCACTGAAACAAAAGGTGCAAACCACTTGAGTTATGTTTCCTAATTATGAACAAAAAAGAATTGTCTTCCTTGAACTTCTTATAGAAACAGTTTGCAGTTCCCGGAGAAACAAACCTGACTCATGAGACTGGTCATAATGTTGTCATTTTGAAGTGAAAAGGGGGTCATATAACTTCCATCGCCTCCGAATAATAGAGACATAGGAAATCTTTGATGCAGGCGGGGAGGAAGATCTGATCTCTTTTCATCTCCACCGAGGAAAAAGTCTATATATGCTAGCATTAGATCTGGTGTAGCAGCAACCTAAAGTTACAAAATCAGAGAATCATTGGCCACAAGAATCACGATGAAAATGAGAGGTCTTGAAATGGTTTCTGGCGAGCTTTAGAGCTGAAAATGCGATAAATTATTAAGCATGCAGGGTTATATCATGTTTCTTGATAAACTAACCTTCAGCCCTTCATATAGAGCACGGGAACGGCAGGAACGCAAGCAAGCATGATCATACTCAGATCGCACAAATTCTCGTATTTTTTGTAATTTCATTCTCCGACGCCATTGCTGCCATGACCATGCAAGAGGGTAAACAAGAATACAGAGAATAGTGTGCACTGAGCCTTCCCACCACTGGTATGCAGCAAGACCATTGATCTCATCCACAAAGGAATTAAATGCTCCCTCATACCTGCAAAGACGAGAGACTTTAGATCTTTTTTCAAAGCCCACAGCTCATGGCCAAGACAAAACTGAGACACACATTTTGGTGTAAAATTTTGCAACAGAGAAACAAAAGGAGATATCACAGCAAAAATATTAAAGAGGCAGAATTTACAGCTAGAATAAGAAACTGGTGAGACGCTATAATGACAGAGCCCAAAGGAACTTACACTATCTCTTTAACTTGTTGGGGTGGTGTATGAGGAAGATGCCAGGGTTCACTAAATGTATTTGGACCCATGAAATACATCCTATGCACGTGACTCTGAGATTCTTCAACTCTGTTTGTCTCCAAGACCTGATACAACCAAGGCATGAAATTCACTCATGAATATGATCCGTGATGATGACTTGAAAGATAAATATGTACAAACAAGGACAAAAGACATTTCACCCCCCTAAAGTTTGACCAGTTGTGCGAAATGACCCTTCAAGTGTCCATATATGCAACGTCCCCTAAAAGTTCGGGTATTTATGCAATTTGCCCCATAAAGTCATGTGTGCAATTCGCCCCTTATTTAGTCGAAAAATCAAAAATTCTTGAGGCACATCACATACATGCAAACTTTATGGGGGTAGATCGCACAAATTAGAACTTTAGGGAGCACTTAACACAAAAGCCAAACCTGGGGTTTTGGGGGGGGGGGGGGGGGGGGGTGGCTTTTTGCCTACAAACAATGCTCAAGATAACCTTAATCATACGAAAATCACTAAACAATAAGAACATATGAAAATGCACTGTTAAGTAGTAAATACCTCATTAAGAGACTCGAGAAAAGGAAATGAATGATCAATCTGAGATCCCTGGTGTGTGGGAGCAGGTCCTGGTGACTCATCAACCCCAATGAATTTCATTCTTGCAACACTCAGAACTAGAGCAAGTAGAATGAGCACACCCAGTAGGAGGAGCCCAAACAACCAGGGTCCCCCAAATGTATATATCAACTCCTCAAGAGCAGTGTAACAGTGTGGCATATGATATCTATCAGAAACACACTTGTATGGGCAAGGTGTTTCAGTGATACCGCCTGTTAGGGCAAACAAGAAACTCCGTTAAATTAAACATGTGTCAATATGCCAGAATGAAAATACACTTTATTTGCAATCAAGAATTTGAGTCCATCACAAGTAACACTTTTGGATTTGGAGAATTTATAAAAACTGCTCTGCTAAATCAAGTAGCTGAGATGATTTTACTAGATTCTTGTTTAGTTTAAAAAAGTGAAAAGGCAAAACTAAATGTAGAAGAAACAAACGAACAAACAAAATAGCCCGCTCAATACTCAAGAACAATAAACTGCCGGCTGCATGCTCTCCTGAACTAGGCATACCTCGCACACGGACATAAATAGCACGAGTGGGAAGTTCATATCGTGGGCAAGCGAAGCAAAGGGACTTATCAGATCCTGTCACATTCTTATAAGTTCCAGCAGGGCATTCCTGCACAAGCAGATTAGAAACACCAGTTAGCTACCAAGTTGGATTCTGTAACAGGAAGAACTTAAGAGCTAAAAAGCCTCTTTGTTAAAATGGAAAACAAAATTGGGAAAAAAAACATGGAATATATCGACTTGGTTTATAAATACGAATATTTTAGTCCAGAGAAACTATAACTATCATAGATATTTGACCAACTTGTACACTGTTTATCTCAAGTTAACCTTTATATACAATAGAGAGCATTCAACACTTTAATGTTCCAGTCTCCTAATTTTACTAGACATCCGAGAATCAGCATTCAGTTCACAGCTAATGATATATGAAATATAGTAAGTACTAAGTACTGTCTGTAAGAACTTAAAGACTACCTTGCAGAATGTTCCATAGAGTCCCTTGGGGCAAGCTTTTCCACTGACTGTGCCATTTTCGCCCATTTCCCCTTGGTTGCCACCTAATCCTCCCCTATAGTTAAAGTGGATAGCAATGTAATGCTAGAATGCAATCCAGGAAAGAAAAAAACAAAAGAAAATGCAGACAGTCACCATTTATAGAGCATGTTATTTATGTGGGATGTTGTGCTCCAAAACAAAATTTAAGGATATTCAATGAATCATCACATGTGAAATCATTATAGAGCAAAAAAGCAGGATGCAAAAACTTTATTCCACTTCTCCTCGTGCATGGAGTATTTCCTCGTGCATGGAGTATTTCGTTTTAATATTAAAAGTTGAATAGGTTACACCGGACAGGAAAACAAGTAAAGAGTTAAACATAGATTTCAGGAATTCAATGAAATGATAAACGTCCACCAACTTCATGCATTTATAGGAATTTATGGTGGCATAGCCATAAACACATAGAGACTGGAGTTACTGACCTTCATGCAACTGGGTTAGACTGTTAGCTTGTATAGATCTAAAAAGAGATGAGGGACAATTTCATTCAATTTATTTATTTTTCAAATCTCTTTTTTCCCCCATTCTC
Organism: Plantago major; assembly: GCA_026545765.1. NCBI lineage: Eukaryota > Viridiplantae > Streptophyta > Magnoliopsida > Lamiales > Plantaginaceae > Plantago > Plantago major. The sequence goes on from CM048840.1 coordinate 7,123,662, forward strand.
CTTGGTGTGGTTCTATTAACGGGCATGCAATTGTATCCAGGTGTCCAGAGGTTCTTATAAGAATCTTATATAATGCACTATAACAAGGCAATGAAAAACGACACCTCCTGGCCACAGTGAAAAAAAAAAAAAAAAAAGATGATTATGTTGCTCCTAGATCTAGATAGTTGCGCACGATGACTCGATCCTAGGAGAGTTCTGCGAAACTTTAGATTAATATCTCAAAACAAGACGTTTGCTATTCCTGAAAATCATATACCATGCAATATAACAGAAAAGCAGCCAAGAAGGAATTTAATATGCTGCTTGTAAGTACTTCGTGTACACCACAACAGTCAACATCAGAGCAGACAGCAAAGAACCGAGGGTGAGTGAGCATATAATCAGTTAAACTAGAAACAATTCGATATTTCATCAGTAAATAAGGAGCCACAGCGTTAGTTTTTGTACTGACCCTGTATGAATGCTACCGTTTACTGTAGCTATAGGCCAATATACATCTCCAGTGGGAATGTCTGACCAGTGAAAATGAATCCTCCCACCACCACCTCCACCTCCACCACTCTGGCTACCATGACCTCCAGCACTTGACAAAATGCCAGATTCACTGAGATCTAAAGTGCGCAGAAACAGCAAGATAGTACCACCAGATCCACCCCCAGGACCAATAGCTCCATCATAAACACGGGCATTACTTTTCTGGAAATTTCCACCAAAGCTGTCGCCATCAGCTGTAATGGAACCTTTGACATCTAAGCTTATTAATGGGTGCACGAATGAACCCAGCACTGAACGAAAAAGGGGAGACTCAATTAGCCCAGCAACATATAATATGGCAAAGGTTGACAGTTACATGAGCATCACATATGATGAAACTAATAATTAGCCAAACGAACACTGTTTTTGGCAATAAACCACACCACATCTGACCTTTACTTGAGGTATATAGAAAGGCACAACATTAGGGTAAAAGAAACATTTGAAAGATAACTAACACTGACCCTCGTATAAATATGCAATATAAATATGCCCCAAAATTTACCAAGTAGAGTAGCACGGGGGGTGATAATGAGGACAAACAACTATAGTGTTTAAACTCCGGTAAAGTCTACAGGTAATCTTAACACCTATTGCTACATGACGGAAGGTAACAGATACAATTCATTGACCCCTCCCGCGGTCTTCCAGGAATAGAAAGCATTAAAATACTCGTGCATGCATATATAATTCCCCTTTCTAAAATGGATTATTATCTACCAATGAGCACACCCAAGTAATATTAGCATAAGCATTGAAGGTATAATAAACAGCCAAAAAGTAATAGCTTACCCAAAACACCACCACCAGCAGTTGTAACGCCCAAGCTGTCATTCCCACTTCCACTGCCAAGTTCACAAGGCAAATTAGAATCTCCATAAGTCAAACCACCATCTACACAGCTGTCATTATAACAGCCCATTCCACCTCTACCACCATGCCCTCCACCACCACCAAGACCATTACTTGATACATCTCCTCGCCCAAGACCACCATGGCAGCCTGCACAGATAGCAACTCAGATATTGCCCGCAGCATATGATCAAAATATTTCGTAAGTACAATACAAATAAATCCCTGCAAACCGCATGTAAGACATTACTGTTCATTCAAGATTTTTACCAATTATGATCTTGGTAGAGAATATCAGCAAGGCCAAACATTGGGGAAATAGAAAAGGGAGAGGAAAGCATAATATAGCTTAATAGCTTATCATGGAGAGTTGAAAACGTACCCATCCCAGATGTGCTTATGCTTCCAAGGGACTGGACAGTGATGGTTCTAGCTCTGTGAAAATGGACAACAGACCCCTCAACAAAGCCTTCAACAAGGATATCCTCAACACGACAAATCTGATTGAGAACAATGAAACTTGTAAAATAGCGAAAAGCTTCATTCAAGAATAACATTTGGGGGTGCGGGTGAAGGAGGAGGGGGAGCAGGTAGACTGTCACAATTACAGCTACATGATCCCCTCATTTTGTAAATAGAGAACATTCACCTGAAGGGTGAAGGACAGAGAAGAATTCACATTACAATCTTCGGGGGGGTTAAGCAGTTCAACGGGACACTCCTCCGAATCACAATTAAGCTTTGGAATCCTAACAAGCGACAAAAATAACATGTCAACTAAAAGTAGTAATGTCAAATGTAATTTAAACAGGCAGATGTACTTACACGGCATCATCCGATGCATTCTTCAAAGGACCACGCAACACTGATCCAGGTCCAATCTTAAAAGAAAAAACAACAACCCAATTAACTTACTTCTGTTCCAGTATCAGATGTATACTAGACAACAGCACTTCATTAAAGATAAACATCTCTTGCGGCGCAAGGCGCACGAGATGAAATGGAAAGTAAATTAAGTCTGACCATGTTATATGACGAGCTAAAAAAACGAAAACTATAAATAAGGAAATTAGGTTCCACGAGTATAACTATTCAAGCACCATCTTTGAAGTTTATATAACTTCAAACATCTTTAGTTACGGTACAGCTTGACTTTAATCATTCTATTACTTTTCATTTACAGAAAATGAAAAGAAGCTTTAATGCGAGAACACCCCAAGTCACCCGGCTCCACAATTCAAATAGATTTATGTTGTACGTTCATCAAGGTTGTAAAGAAGAGTATGGTGATTTGTTTTCCTTATCTTACTTGAGGAAATGGGAGTGAGGCGCAAACAAAATCAAAATAAGACCCACGAACTTCGAATCATAAAAGCCGCCAATAGCATATTACATAAGTTCCAAGTGTATATGATCATTAAGAGGGCCTGGGAGGTGTAACATGATGATCAACTATGACGTAGTGGGAACTAATTTTTTATTTAACATAAATCTTGACAATGTACTACTCCATTCCCATATTTTCCTCTCGTGTTTGCACAATGTTCTCCTTAAGAATTGGAAGGGTCAGATATCAGATAGAGGTGGTGGTCAGAATTGGTGTCAAATCATTAATTTTTAGCAGGTATTCTCTGGAAATTCTATTGTGGGGAAATGAATCTTATTTTAGGGCATCTAAAGGAAAACATGTCGGAAACATTTTCAGACGGGTCCGTGGAGAATAAGACTATTTGAAATAGCTTTCTTATATATGGAACAGAATTTCATTTGAGCAAGTATTTGCATCAGCATTTGACTATCACCTTTTCCTCTCTCTTTTTTCTGATGGGCTTTAAGCTATGAATCTAATTAGCAGAGTGGGTGTGCATTGCTTATTCTAATTTGAGGAAAGGAAAAAGACAGGATGCAAAACTAGCAACGGCACAAACAAACAGAAGTCTCAGCCAGACAGACAGGAAAAAATAAACGACAGGCAGAAGAAACTGTTGCTCACATTGATGCTATAAAATAATGATAGCACTAGACGTTGAGCTTCAATGCAATCTCCTGGTCCAGTCAAATTTAACAAACCTTGACCATGGACTCCTAGGTTAGCATTTGAATGGATGAGAGATGTCTCCTGCAGCATATATACTGACAAGTGAGTGCGGCATAACAGTAGGTGATACTAAGTTACTAACCCTACAGGTAATGGATGGGTTACTCACCCTGAGGACTATGAGATTGCTGGCCTCAAGTACTGATGTCTCCACATTTTCATCCCCACCACCATCTATTAGCATCTTTGAGTTCCACATTAGAAACATTTTAACAGACATGCGAAGAGCCCCAAAAACCTAGTAATCCAGTGGACAAAATTATTTCAATGCTCGGTAAGTTTCACTGAGCATTCTTCAAGAAAATGCTGCCATGAGCACCAGTACTAAACGTATAATACCAGTATAAATTATCTGGATGTTTGGTTTGAGGTGAGCAAATCAAAAGAAAAGGATAGCATGTGGGCCACCAACATAGTTTTGGGGCGGATCAAACAACTATAACTTACTCTAATTACTGAATCACTCATTAAAAGCTCCTCCGCCACAAGTTCAAATTCTGACATGGAATAATGTGCAAGTCCAAAGCTCAACACTGCCCCACACAGAAGACTTATTTGTCCTTGAACCTTCATGCAGTAACAACAGGGATTAACATGACTTCATATGTAAACAAATAAGCCAATATACGAAGGTAACACAATAAATATATTCAGAGTCAGAGCTGTAAATGGCGAGCACACTTCACACAGTATGCTTAGCTGGACACAGAAATGAAACAAACATTCCATAACCATTTAAAAACTACTGCAGAGATATAAGGCTCCATTTGTGTAAATTACGGTAATAGAATTTCACCTGGACACGGCTCCACAGCAAGGGAACAGCAGCCTTTGCCTGATTCTTGATGTTTACATTTGTCAAGAATGGTTGAGGGAAGTCCATAAGAAGGGTATCTGTGTATGTTGATTTGTAGTGATTGCTAACAGTAAGAGTGCGAGGAACACGATCATAAAATGTACCCGCGGCACCAGCATTTTCAGGGCAGCCCAAGCTGCTTCCACCTGCATAATCAGATATGAATGTGAAGCATGTTTTAAACATTGATTCATACAAACACAATGCAGCAACTTTCTTAACATGTAAGCCCTTTGACCACTACCGAAAGCTTCACATAAGTTTACACTAAAGCATTGTCCATTAGACAGAAAGCAACTGATGCCATGCTTTAACATGGGACGGTAAACGAATCATTATAGAAGCCATCTGAAAGCAGATCAAAAGAGCACAGGAAGAAAACCTCAACACATTTTGGTCATTGAAGGAACTATAAGATACAGCACAATCTCCACATATTCAATCCATAAGGGGAGCATGTGAGAGCTCATATAAGATGCTCAAGTTGTCTTCCAACTTTTAGAATCTGGTACAGGCTTGTGTTTTGCTTTGTTATCTGGTCAAAGCATGCAGAAGGAGGCTTATAACCTGGTTGCCTAAGTCATGTCTACGCATATGATTTGCTCTATTATTTGGTTAAAGCATGAAAGAGGCTTGTAGACTGGATGGCTAGGTCATCATAAAGGTCTATGCAAAAGATAAAGAAGGGTCCTCAAAGTATAAGCACATGTTAGTACTTTGTATGCTGCTTAATCAAATGAGATGAGCACACACAAACTTAACTTAGATTTAAAATATAGTTCTTCATTAATATGTACATTAGTCATTAGCCTGAACAGACATGCCCTGAAGATAAAATCAAAGGCTGAACCAATGCATCAGAAACGCAGATTGGATGCTTACATAAGACTTGTCAACTCTTAAACAACTCCACCAGTATATTAAGAAATAAGAATATGAATGAAATTAATGAAGAATGGTCCCCTAGGTGGACAGGGCAGGCCTACAACTTTACTTTTAAAATAGGATTATAGCAGAGACTTCCTGATCACAATGACTAGAAATTGAAAGAGCATCACAGGAAAAACAAAATAACTTGGAGCAAACACTCGTAATCAATGCATGATGATGTCACCAATGATGTCAACAATCAATGATCAGTGTATGATGCCAACAATAAGTGAAATTCTTAGTTAAGAAGAGCAGTTCCAGAACATTAAGAAAAACCACACTCCGCCCGCCGCCCGCCGGAGTGGGTGGCACAGTTCTCTGATTTATACAGTCATAAGAGTTACTACCAAAAAAGATGACGAAGTTCAAAATATATGGCCGATAATTGTTCAAGTTGGCAATTGAACTAAAGTAAAAGCCAAACAACTAATGATTTCGAATACTATTGAAAACGCTAATTCTTTTTTCTAGACTTCTTCCAGAGAAAGACTTTAAAGACTCGACTCCTAACACTTTGAACCCAGGAGACGGTGCAGGTAGGAGGACTAAGGGCCTGTGCTCCAGAGAGTCACCTTCTTTGCCCTTGAACTCCCATCAGAGGATAAACCAAACTGAAGGAGAGCTGGGATTGCTGGTCGAAAACCAACAACTCGGCACATGTTACGATCTTCAAGAGGTAAGTCCTCTTAGAGTCATATTGCATTGACAGTATAATGTCTTGCCTTATTCTGAGATCGAACTATGTAATGAAACAAAAGACGACAAAATGTATTTCAGAAACAGAGACACAATGGCATGGTCCATACCATGTACAGCTATGACTGGTTCATCATGCCTGCTAAAAATATCAACAGAAACTCGACCACCACCACCTCCAGCAAAACCATTACCCCCGGAAGCACTGATCCACCCAATTCCAACCCTGCACTTCACAAGCCAGCATGGAGTTAAATAAGTTGAATAAGACTAAAGTTCATTTTGACAGCAGACAGAGAACCCGGGGCCTTCAAGATTAAAGCAGAACGAAAAATATCAAATAGACTAGGATACTAAGAATACTCTGCACAAGACATAGTTAATGTAACATGACAGAAACGAAGACATAGATAAACGTCTCCAATGCCATTCTCAAAGCAAACAGACTTGAAAGCATGACATAAATTATTAAAAAAAAGCTATTATACAAAGATCCATGACCAAATAGAAGAGATGATAACATCTTCATACGTGGTTATTGAACAGAGAACCATCACGAAGAAGCTCTGAGTATCTAAATTTAACTGAAAGCATTGTGTTTTGTAAAGTAAACCAGATACATTGTCAGAAATTTTCGCCAGTTTACGGTATGAAAGACCATTTACTAGGTGAGGTGGTCAGAGAAGAAAATGAGGGATGGTAATGGACTTACACGATCAAAGGCAAGTCCTATCATAATTTTTACAGACAGACACTGTCATTTACAAATTTCTGCATTTAATAAGACATGCCGCGGAAGATTTTCTTATTTTAGTATCTCATCAACAGGTACCAGGCACAGATGCTACATCAATTTCCAAACTTTAACTGGACATTCATCACAAGTTGTGCAATTAAAAGGATGAGAGAAATAAAAAGCAACTGGTTCACATGTACTGCAGCTAAAAATAGAAATCGCTGAACTCAAGTGATAGAGAACATTATACTCCCTCCATCCCAGAACAATGGTGCGATTAAACGCATCCTGGTAGAAATGTGCCACCCAGAGGCATTGCACTCATGGACATATTTTTACGTCACATATTTACAGCTTTGTCACACTTTATACCTTCCTTGTTCATACTTCATTCAAATAATACCCCACATACAATCATTACTGTAATTCTTTACCACACCAACCAAACCCCACTACCAATATATTCAATGCTCTTCTACATTTCTCACTTTTAGTGAAAGAAGATAAATGTCACTGGTTTACTTGGATGGAAGGAGTATTGCTTGGGTAATAACTACTAAGGGAGTGTTTGGTATAGAACTAAAACCTTGAGTTAAGTAAAAATTTAGGTGTTTTTAACCCGATTTTCTGAATTTTAGTTGTTAGCCAAACAGCCTCTAAATGAACAGACAGACAAAATTTTGAGGTTAGAGTTGTATAGTACTATACTACTATAGTTGTAGAATTTGAAATGAGCTGGCCAAGAGAAGGCAGATACAAACATGTTAGATGTTAAATGCCCTTAATTCACATCACGCAATACCTTAATGTTAATGATGTGGGCATTATTTCTAAAAACTTAAGAATACATGTTTCAAGTACTTTGTGCACAGCATGTAGCTAACTCACACAATGCGATGATTCATATAACTTGGTGGAAACTAGATACAAGTTACAACTACTCTGTGCACAGAAACTAACTGGTATGATATTATCAAGTGCCCACTAAAATAGTACTGATACCAGAATCGTATTAACTTATTAAGATAATGTACAAACAGCCCTTTGCCCGAAACAGCATTAGATATGGATTGTGCTTTAGCAAGCTGAATTATTTGTATTTCTACTTCCTGAAATGATAAAAGCAGCAATAATTGGGGCAAGTAGATTAAGAAGACAAGAATTTAACAAGGGAACAAATGGACGAGAATTTACATCTTATAGGCTTCAATATGGATGCTTCCCCCAGAACCACCTCCCCCTCTGGAACCACCATTTCCTCCATCTGCCAAAATACTGCCATTCACTTCCAGAAGCTTCGCAACCAGGAACATCACTCTTCCTCCTCCTCCACCTCCATAATCCATCTCCCTACTTGTAGTCCCACCCTTACTTCCATAACTCCACGGCTTTTCTAAAGTCGACCACGAGTAGGCATCACCACCCCACACATCCTCCGGAAGCTTGCTCTTATCCTGCAAACAAGCAGCGCCTCTTCCCCCATGCCCCCCACCCGCTCCATCGACTCCAAGCGGCGTCCCACTAGTCTGTGCTGGAGGTGAGCCAGCTAAACCAGTTGTATTAACAGCCGAGCCATTCCCTAAAATAGCGTTATCCGCTACCAGCTCAAAAGTACCAGCAAGTATCGACGCATTCGCTCCCAAAGTGAAGTTTCCAGTAACATTTATGGCAAGTTCGCATCCAGTAAAGGACGAGCAATTGACGGTAACATTAGGCGAAATTATGAAATTACCCTTGCCTTCAACATACACATTCCTAGAAAGGTTCAAATTATCCACAATCTGACAAGTAGTGTCTAACGAACCAACTCCACCGAGATCGGCCTCGCAGGAGAGCGACGGCGGGTGAGGCGGCGGAGGAGGAGGCGCCGGAGGCGTGTAGTCCTGGTGGAACACGAGAAGATCCGAATCAAAATCGAACTCCGACGAAGCTGCCACGGAGCTAGGGTTTCTGAAAACCGACAATAGGAATAGCAGATTGAGCAACAGCAATCGCCGTATCAGTTCACTCTGCCTGGAAATAGCCATTGAAAGGTGAGAATAGTCATCACATCATGCGGAGGCGAGTGGATTGCATCTGTCTGGTTTAATTCACCAAATCGGAAAACCGCCGTGGATATTGAGCTAGCACGGCGGAGGCGGCGGTCGGACTGAGCTTGGCGGTGTCTCTGTCAGCTCCGATAGTGCGTGAATGTGTGTGGATGGTATGGATGGATATAGCAATAGCAGTTTTGTGGGTGATGGATGGGGTTTTGGTTTGGTTTTGGCAGAAAAGCGGAGAGAGAGTGAATGGGATTAGAGAGAGAAAGTGAGGAGAGAGAGTGGAGGGTGTTTAATTTGGGAGAGGAGAAGGTGGCAGCATGGTACAGTTGATTTTTCTTTTTCTATTCTTTCTCTTTTCTTTTTCATTTACATTTCTTCTCTACGCTATCGCCAATTTTGGGTTCTCCTAATTAATTAAGTACCTCACTTTTTTGTCTAGCTTCGGTTGGACCTTTCGCCTTTGGAGGGAAAAGATACCGTGGTATTTTTACGCCAAGTTTGAGTAAAAACAAAATTTTACTATGAAAATTATTCAGTGTTTGTTTGCCTAATGATTAAAATTTGGTTTTAATAAAGTTTTGTTTCTCATCATGTTTGGTTAGCAATTTTAATTCAGTGAGTGTGTTGGGAACAACCCTATTGATTGTATTGTATACTTTTGTATTTTAATTTGGTTTCGTCATAATCCTATTTTTATTCAAGCTAATATTTACGATTAAATCTTCTGAAAAACGATCTCTAGATAATTCATTTAGAGGCGGATCTATATTGTCAAGAAAATCATCGATGTTATTAATCAAAACACCTATGTTCTCAGCATTGGTGTTTTTCATATTACAACAAGACTTATTTCGTTAACAACATAGACGTTTTGATTAATAACATGGCTGGTTTATTAATAACATAGGTCGTCTCTATATAAATTATCTAGACACCGTCTCTAATCAGACTTTGTGAATATTTACAACTCAATTAATTTTTTCTCTCTCTACCTACTATTTTTCTTTCACTTTTTTTTTTTCATTTATTATATCATGTAAGCAACTAAACACTATTGTCGGGACATGTATGTACTTCAAACAAAGGTATTCAACTATCGACTACACTTTTTTTTTATCAACAGTCATACTTCTTTCATAAATTATTTAAAAAATCAAGTAAATCAAATCTTAAAAGGGAGAACAGGCCTTCCATCAGAATCCTCGCTAAAATTACGTGCTAGGGAATGTGTTAAAACATTTCCAAGTCTCATAATAAAATTAAAAGAAATAGAGTCAAATGACAAAATTAGAGTGCGAATTACATCAATGCAATGTCCACCAACAGACATACAAGCTTCAGCAGTAGTAATATTGCGGATTACTGTGATACAATCCCCTTCGATGATTACCTGCGGCAGATGTAGAGAAGCGGCTAATTGGACAGCCAGTAAAGCCGCTAGTGACTCAGCCAACTCAGGATCTTGTATAAATGGGATTCTTCTTCGACTCCTGTGAAGTGTTTCTTCGAGGTTATTTCGCACCACCACTCCAAGGCCAACAGACGGTGGAGAGCAAGTAACGGAAGCATCAAAGTTTAATTTGAGTGTTCCAACAGCGGGTGGTGTCAACTAAGATGTGGATTCTGGTGGTCGTGGATGAGAATAGAATTGTTGCGCATCCTTGTACTATTGAATATAAGTTGGTGCAAGGAGAGTTGGTCCCTTAGGTTCATCAATCATCACGACATCCATCATGACCACCTGATTTTTATTATGCCAGATGCTCCAACAAGCACAAAAAGGTCGAAGTCCTCCTTACACATCTTCGCCTTAACAACCATAAACCAATCCCAAACATCTCATGTATCTGAAGATAAATAAATGGTAGTAGTAGGAGAAATGGCCCACGTTACTGTTGCAAAAATGACAATCCCGGAAAAATATGGATAATAGTCTTAGTAGCACAATGACAAATAGGACATAGCTAGCGTATCATTAACAATATGTCCACGTCTCAAAATATCAAGAACCGAGAGAGCTTGTTTCAAAAAATGCCAAACAAAAATCTTAATCTTGTTGGGTGACTTGAGTTTCCATATAAACTCCCAATTACCCATAGAATTCGAACTACTACTGCCCCTTTGTGCCGAAACATATTGTTGATGAAGATATCGGTCTAAGTAGTAGGTTGTCCATACAAAATAAAATCCATGTTGTGTGTAGTGCCACACCCGCACATCAGGACAAGATTCACTAAGTAAAGGAATGCGTAAAATGGCTTCGACATCTTCCTCCCAAAATGACTGTTGAAGTAGCTCTTTATCCCAACTAAAAGTGGAGACATCAATAAGGTCAGAAACAAGCAAGTCATCAACCAAAACATGTAAATTGGGAGTAATAATACGCATCACATGATCTCTTGAAATCCAATTAGCATTCCAAATGTTTACTGCTTTACCATTCCCCACACGCCACCGAACACCCTTTCTAATTATTTCCATAGAACTACATAAACTATTCAAGGTATAAGAAGAACTAGGTTTGGCAATAGCATCAAGAATGTCACAAGTAGGGAAATACTTAGCTTTCAAGATTCTACTAAGAAGGGAATCCGGATAGTGAATAATTCACCAAATCAGCTTCCCTAACATAGCAATGTTAAAAGACTGACCCAAACCCCCACCTCTCTTACTTCCACACATCAAATCCCACATAATCCAATGAATTTTAACTTTTTGCCCGTCTCCCCACCAAAACCTCGCAATAATAAACTCAATCTCATTAAGCAGGTACTCGGTAAGCTTAAAACAACTCATAACATAAGTGGGAATCGATTGCAGGATAGCTTTAATAAGAACTTCCTTACCCCCCGTAGACAGAAACTTTTCACCAAAGCCCTAGGTTTCGCCCAAACCCTCTCCCTCAACCAACCAAACACCTCTTTCCTAAACCGACCCATATCGGTAGGAAGCCCCAGATACTTATCATGTTTATCGACCACTCTCACACCCAAACTATCCCTCACTCTCATGCACCCTCACGCTCGGAGTGTTGCGACTAAAGACCACAATACTCTTAGTTAATTTCTTGGCCATAAGCTAAAATGTAACGAAGAAGGATACGGCGAATCTCATTGGCCGCATTAGCCGAGGCATGACAAAACAATAATGTGTCACCAACAGACAAAAGATGAGAGATCTTTGACGTTGAAGGGGATATGCTATAATAGGGTCAATTACATATAGACCCCCTGCATTTTGCTCCAATTACAAATTCATACCCACTGTTTGAACAATTACATATAAACCCAATTTCGAATTCCGGCGTTGACTCCGGCTCCAATGTGGCAATTATGGATGATGTGGATATGATTTGGACTGCCATGTCACTAGTTTTGCCAAATCAGATGGGTTTGTATGTAATTTACGCCAAATCAGATGGGTTTGTATGTAATTGATTTTAATATCAATTTACAAATTTGATCTCTATATTTATATACTTTACTAAATTGACCCACTCTTTTTTTGAAAGATTCAAATGTAAATTTTACTTTGCTAAATCAACCCAACCATTTTACAACACACTCCTCCACAAATCTAATTCTTGAAACTCAAACTCAAAACTTTTCAAAAAAAGAAAAAAAGCGTAAAAATCGATTCACCATTGGAGGCCAACAAAGCTCCGGTTGGGATCAAAAATTTCAATCGAGCACCAAACAGGAATATTCTATTATGACCAATATTTGGATTAGTAAATCATTTATTCTATAAAAAAGGCGAGATTGAATCTACGGCTATGTTATGGACTATAAGCTTGATTCTTTTTGTCTTGTCTATGGTTTTATACTTGTCTATGCTTTTCTATTTTATACTTGTGTTCTCTTCTATTTCGATATTTCGAATCGAGTCTCTCCTCTCCTTTATTATTTCGCCAAGAAAGAAGTACCGCACCTAAATTCAAAAACTTAAGTAGGAAGTACATTGCTCAAATAAACCAAAAACGTCATCTACCATCGAGGCATGTCTTGTCCCATTCATGCTACCATTAAGAATTTCTACTACAAAGTAAGGAATATGTGCGAAATACGAATTTATGTAAATCTATATGATAAATTATTAGGAGAGAGTATGTATTACTAGACTAGATTTTCCACTGAGCCTAACTTTTCGGTATATTTCACTACTTGTGAGGAATAGGAATAGTAAACTAACACGTAGCTTAGAGTAAGAGTTGCAGTTGAAAAGTATAAGTTTGTGATATTGCACCTAAAAGAAATGTGTTTCGCTTTCTCACTCTATTGTAATGAAAAAGTTATCTCATGAGTCTTCTTTTGATTTATTCCTACATCCGATAGAAATCGTGAGTCATAAACGAGACAAATACACTTACAAATGCACTAAAAACATAAATAAATTGATCGGTCTTTATATATGTACCAAGAAAAGAGGGTTAACACCCAAAATGTACAATAATTTCAAAAGCAAAACTCGATGATATTAATTAAAGAACTACGTACACTTTTCTCGTTCGCTTTTATTAGAGAATTGATTAGAAGGATAAATTCTACGAATAGAGGAATAATAAAGTTTAATATAATTTTTTTGAATCTTTTTTTTTATGTTTGAATGAAAATAGCTTAACCGTACAAAGCAATAATTAAATTTAAAAAAAGAAGAAGAATCAATTGAAAGAAAAGGAAGTTGAGAAATAATTGGGCACGGAGCAGCACAAGAACGTAAGCAAGAATTACTAATGGGTAAAGGGGGATGTACCAACTTAAACCTTTCGTACTTTATGGCAGTATTGTGAAGTAATATTTCTAGTACTAGTTCCATAAGAGAATATAGGCAGCTCATTAATGTAAAAGTCTAAAACGAAGACTATTCCCAAGTGGTACTAGTTCCATAAGAGAATATAGGCAGCTCATTAATGTTATGTGTGTGACCCCTATGGTAGGGGATATGTTATGTGAAAGTCGGTCTGTGTGCCACCACGTTTTGTGTGGTCATAGTGTATATCTGATTCGAGCTAAATGTGAATTGTGATTATTGTGACATGTTCCATGCAAATGATACCCGCCTATCACTCGAACTTGAAGCATTGTTTGCCATTGACAATATGTGCAATAATGAGGTAAGATGGGATGAAGAAGAGTGGTTAAAAATGGGAGAAGAAGCCTTATTTAAAGGTAAAAAACCCTAAAAAAATGGCTAGTAACGGCAAGTTTTTTTCAAAAAAAAAAAAAAAAACAATTACATATAAACCCAGACAATAACTATCCAATTACATGTAGTCCGCGCGTGTGTGTCAATCTAGTTACAACACTCATCAAATAGATATTCAAATCAATTACATATAAACCCAGCTTATTTGGCAAATATAATGACATGGCAGTCCATGTCATCATGAGGAGTGTGCCTCCGGCCATGGTCCGAGCTGACTGTGCCTCCGGCGTTGACTACTGGGTTTATATTTAATTAGATCTAACACTTAGTTCATTTTCTGGAATCATTTGTAATTGTTCAAATAGCGGGTACTAATTTGTAAATAGGCCATCTAGCAGGGGTGGGTTTTGTAATTATCTGTGCTATAATATCAACTACACTTACTAACTACTATTCTTTGAGTACCATTAAAAACTTCAAAATTTTCTTTACTGTGTGTTCCATTATAATTTTTTTTTAACAATGTTCCATTATAACTTCATAACTTATAAAAGGATTTTTTATTTCATAATTCATTATCACTCCATTCATCGAATCTCTTACTTTATCACGTACTTACAACTGTTGCGTAATGTTCTTGAAACTCAATCACCAACAATAATGATCAATCAACTCAAACCACAGTAAAACAATCGATGAATGTTATAGCAACAATCACTACGACTGTTATATCAACAATCAATAAAACATAACTCAAAACAATAACTCCAACACAATCGAAACACGACGATTTACGTGGTTCGGCGAATGCCTACGTCCACGGGAGAAAACTAGAGATTCTTTTATTGACCAATGCAATGACAAAGATACAACCAATCCTAACAATGTCGATTGACAGATAGTCGAGAAAACAGAGCTTAATCGCAAACTAGAAGAATAAGAAGATTTCGTTATGGAATAGCAATTCTCTTGTCTTGTCTTGTCTTGTCTTGACTTGTGTTCTTGTCTTCTTGTTGTATAACGAACACCCCAATGCTTTATATATAAGATTTCCCACCTGAGTTAGTAAAATAAGATTCAATCCTTTCCCAGCTCAAAGAGAAAACAAATACTCTTTATTCCTTTCCCAGTTCAAAGAGGAAACTCGATGTTTCTCTAACTGTTGCTGTAACACTCCTTATTTCTTTAGACTTCTTCCTTCACTCTGAATTCAATCTATCTCCACAAATCTCCACCTTAGATTGAATTCCTCTCTAGCTTCTCCAAAACACTCCTAAGGTTGGAGTAGACCCTTCTGTACTTTCATCAACAATGAGCACAGCTGAAACTTTGAAACAGGCAATGCTTTTGTCAAGCTATCAGCCATGTCTCTGATGTGTGAATCTTCTCCACTTTAATGCTTCCTTCAGCTATCACATCTCTGATGTAGTACAGTCTCACATCAATGTGTTTTGTCCTTTCATGGTACACTTAGTGTTTAGCCAACTGCAAAGCACTTTGATTATCACAATAGATTGTGACAGATCTCTGAATTATTCCTAGTTCCTCCAACAATCCCTTCAACCACAATGCTTCCTTCACTGCTTCTGTCAAGGCTATAAACTCAGCCTCAATAGTTGATAAAGCAACCACAGGTTGTTGAGAACTTTTCCAGCATATTGCAGTTCCATATAAGGTAAACACATATCCAGTATTGGACTTCCTTATATCCAGATTAGATGCATAGTCAGCATTAGCATAGCCTACCAATGGTTGATTTGTGTGCTCTGCAACTTTGAAGTATAATCCATGATCTTGAGTTCCTCTAATAAATCTCAGTACTCCCTTAACAGTTTCCCAATGAGCACAACTTGGATTGCTCATATACCTGCTAATAACACTCATGGAATAGACCAAGTTTGGCCTGCAGCACGCCATGGTATACATGATGCTCCCCACAGCACTAGCATATGGAATTGATTCAATTTCATCTTCTCTGAATCAGTTGTGGGACACTGAGCACTAGATACCTTTATGCTTTGATTCAGTGGTATAGATGCAGGTTTAGCCTCAAGCATCTTATACTTTTGCAACACTTTGGATAGGTAACTCAGTTGGGTAAGAGTTGTAACTTGTTGATCTTTGCTTCTGTATATGTCCATGCCAAGAATCCTTTTTGCACATCCCAAGTCCTTCATCTCAAAATCCTTGTTGAGACTTCTCTTCACATCTTCTATCATAGTCATGCTCTTCTCAACAATCAAGATGTCATCCACGTAAAGCAATAAGTATAAGAAACTTGTATCATGTCTTCCAGTTTGATATATGCAGCTATCATAGTTGCTTCTCTTGAAACCCACAGAAGTCACAAACTCATCAAACCTCTTGTAACATTATCTTGGAGATTGCTTCAATCCATATAAAAATTTCTTGAGCAAACATGCCTTTGTATCTGCATTACTTACAGTTACACCATCTGGCACTTTCATATATATCCTCTCCTCAAGATTCCCATGCAAGAAAGTTGTCTTCACATCCATCTGCTGTAGATAAAGACCATCTTGAGTAACAATAGACAATAGTATCCTGATTGATGTATGCTTGACTACATGAGAAAAAATCTCTGTGTAGTCCAAGCCTTCCCTCTGTGTGAAACCCTTAGCCACAAGCCTTGCCTTGTATCTCACTTTCCCACCAATAGTTGCTTCATCTTTCTTCTTAGAGATCCACTTGCAACCTACCAACTTGGTATTACTTGGTACAGTGACAATATTATTCTTGTATAGAGATTCCAGTTCTTCCTTAATGGCTTACATCCATAATAACTTCTCTTTACAAGTGACTGCTTCATGGTAGCTATTTGGTTCAGCATAATTAACCTCTTATGCAACACTCAGAGCATAAGAGACCATGTAGGACTTCCATACTCTTCCAAAACCATACAGGTTTGGTGCTTGTCTGCCAGTTCTCCTTGTTACATGCATGATCGCAAAGAATCGTTGATCAACAGTTGCACCAACAGTGCATGACGATTCCCATGTTTCATGTACAAAAGTGTCAAGTACCTGTGTATCATAAACATGCTCCACCTCGATCTTGGTGTTATCATCTTCACCTGTTGTACCAGTTGTAGGAGAAACCAATGGCGTTGTCCCTAATGCAGTCTGAGGTTTGAGAGGCATAATTCTCTCATTGAAAGTAACATCCCTACTCAGAATGCACTCCTTCTGATCAATACTCCAAAGCTTGTAGCCCTTTACCCCAGTTGGATATCCCAGAAACACACACTTCAATGCTCTTGCATCTATCTTGTCTTGTTTGGTGTGAACAAGACCCAAACACCCAAACACCTTCAAGTGATCATATATGGGAGTAGGCAAAAAGGCATAAATGGTTCTAAAGTTATATCGTCCCTGATCATTATCAGAACCGACAGTTTGACTACCACATCACCATCTATGTCATCTCTAGATTAAAGAAGACCCAAAAAGAAAATACAAAAAATGAAAATAAAAAACAAATTACGAATCAATAAACGAAAATTACTCAGTCAAATTTCCATATCATCAATTTCATAACACAAAATTAAGCAACCTCCAAAAAAATCCAATCTTTTCCACTGAAACATCAACCAACCCTAAAGCACAGACAAAAAGGGGGCTTTTTTAACACAAGAACCGGAAAATGGAAGGGTTTGAGAATTCTTACTGTGTAAATAAGGGAACAAGTGACGGTTAACAAATCGAGAAGCTTCAGGTCCACCATGGCCATCGTAAACACCAACGAATGTAGTAGAAGCAGATGTATAGACCTGACTCTGATCTTCAAGATTGGAATTTGCTTGCACAACAGCGATCGAGTAGTCACCAGAAGAGTGACCCTTCAAATTGGTATGCCACGGCAATCCGTCACCGTTTCGGCGATCTAGAAACATGCCACAGCAAGACCTGAACATTCTGCAATCTGAAGAAACAACCCAATTTTTGTGTTGCTTGGAAAGAACTCATCTAAGATTGTTCCTTTGATTGCTTGTTTGTGAAGGTTGATGATAATTGCAATTTCACTGAACTGGAATTGTGGGAAATTGGGAATGAGAGAGAATAATATTAATTTCGTTTTATTTTTAATAGTTTTTCTATTTAATTTATCATTTTATTTTTTATTTTCGTTTTTTGTATTTTCTTTAATCTAGAGATGACATAGATGGTGATGTGGTAGTCAAACTCGTGTTTGACCTGATGACAATGCAAACAACTCAGCAGTCAGCGGGTTCAAATGTCGAATTTTCGCCGAAAGGATCGTTCAAGCCGGAAAATTGAAATAGTAGGACTAAAGTTGCCGGAGCAGGCAAACGTTGTACTGCGAACGCCATACCCCCCAAAATTTAGGACCATTTATGCCTTTTTGCCCTGGGAGTATGTCTAGACCATACTTCCTCAGGTGTTTTGAAATTCAGTGCAAAAGTGGGACTTCTATTTATCAAATAGCAAGCTGCATTTGCAGCTTCTCCCCAGAATCCCTTTGAGAGTCCAGACCTGGTTAGCATGCATCTTATCCTCTCCAAGATTATTCTATTGTATCTCTCTGCAACTCCATTTTGTTGAGGGGTTCCTGGTATAGTCTTGTGCCTGATTATAACCCTTTTTTTGCAAAAATCACTGAACTCTCCTGATAGATATTCCAAATTCGGTCATCCGAGATACCTTAGCTTCCTCCCAGTCTGATTCTCAATCTCAATCAGCCAATCTCTAAACTTAGAGAATGCTTCATCCTTAGATTTCAACACCATGAGCCATACCTTCCTTGAGTAATCATCAATGATAGACATATAATACTTCCCTCCATTCAATGTCTCAGGCCTAGCAGGTCCCCATAAATCGGAGTGAACATAATCCAATGGTGCTTTAGTTGTGTGCTTTCCAGTTTCATAACTTGTCCTGTGAGCCTTACCAAGAACGCAATTCCTACAGGAACTCAGCTTAGACACTTTATCACCACCTAGAACATCTTGCTTTGATAACTCCTTCAGTCCCTTTTCACTTATATGAGCTAACCTTTCATGCCACAGTTGTGTCTTATCCATTGTTGCAGTAACAGTTGCACTGGCAGTTGTACAAACACTTGAAACAACAGATGCCATACCAGACACCACTTCTCCTTGCATGATATACAAACCATTAATGAGGTTTGCTTTGATAACTGGTGTATTCCCCTTCATGACTTGCATAACACCATTCTCAGACCCATACTTATATCCCATCTTATCAAGAGTTCCTAGAGATATCAAGCTCATTTTCAAAGCAGGCATGTATCTAACATTGGTAAGAATCCTAATGACACCATCATGCATTTTCAGCCTTATGTTACCAGTTCCTTTGATACCATAAGCATAATCATCTCCCAACAATACATTACCCCTGTTTCCATGCTTGAAATCCTCAAACCACTCTTTTTTAGGACATATATGGAATGAACACCCTGAATCTAGAATTCAATTTAATCCACACTTAGACTCAGCGATAGAGAGTACCTCAGCATTGTCAAATGCATCAGAGGATTCTGCAAGATCTGCAGTATTGGCTCCACCTTGCTCAGGTGCCTTTCCTCTTATCTCCTTCTTCTTTAACAAGTAACAATCCTTCATCAGGTGACCTGGTTTCTTGTAGTAGAAACATGTCCTCTTCTCTGTGTTGCTATTCCCACCAAACTTGGACTCCTTCAGTTGTTGTTTTGGCTTGCCAGACGTCTTGCTTTTACCAGCTTGATGTTTGTTCCATGCTTGCTTGACAAACAAGCTCTCAGCTGCAGGATCAGGTTGGTTGCCCACATTCTTTTGATCCATCTTATTCCTTAATGCCTTTTCAACATTTGCAGCTGTAAGGTCATCTGGTTTGGTCATAATAATTGAATCAATGAAGTGTTCATAACTTTTGGGTAAAGAGCTCAACAATATCACTGTCTTGTCATTGTCTTCAACCTTTACGTCCAAAGATTCAATGTTCATGCACAGCTTGTTGAATTCATCCAGCTGATCAATGATTGATCTATCAACTCTCATCTTGAACGAGAAGAGTTTTTGTTTCAGGTGCATCTTACTTGCAGAAGACTTCACATGATAAAGGGATTCCAATTTATCCCAAACATCCTTAGCAGTCTTCTCCTTAATCACCTCTGCCAAGACTTTATCTCCCAAAGACAAAATCAGTGAGCTCCTTGCCTTTCCTATGATGCGCGTCTTCTCAGCCGCATCAAAATTCTTAGGAAATCCAGCATCTCCAAGCAACGCCTGCTCTAATCCCTGTTGAACCAGTAGAGCCTCCATCTTTGCCTTCCATAATGAGAAATCAATTTTATCTGTAAGCTTCTCAATGTCAAACCTTGCCATAGTCGCCATAACCGATCCTGAGTTGATTGTTCCTTCTTCCCACAGACGGCGCCAATTGTTGCGTTCTTGAAACTCGATCACCAACAATAATGATCAATCAACTCAAACCACAGTAAAATAATCGATGAATGTTATAGCAACAATCAGTACGACTGTTATATCAACAATCAATAAAACAGAACTCCAACATAATCGAAATACGACGATTTACGTGGTTCGGCGAATGCCTACGTCCACGGGAGAAAACTAGAGATTCTTTTATTGACCAATGCAATGACAAAGATACGACCAATCCTAACAATGTCGATTGACAGATAATCGAGAAAACAGAGCTTAATCGCAAACTAGAAGAATAAGAAGATTTCGTTATGGAATAGCAATTCTCCTGTCTTGTCTTGACTTGTGTTCTTGTCTTTTTGTCTTCTTGTTGTATAACGAACACCCCAAGGCTGTATATATAAGATTCAATCCTTTCCCAACTCAAAGAGAAAACAAATACTCTTTATTCCTTTCCCAGTTCAGAGAGGAAATCTGATGTTTCTCTAACTGTTGCTGTAACACTCCTTATTTCTTCAGGCTTCTTCCTTCACTCTGAATTCAATCTATCTCCACAACAACTTTAGTTGTCACTTGTCAATATACTACCAATTATTAACTAATAAGTATTTTTTTTTAACCAATAAAATATCATTGATTCCCGACAAATATATATATACTAATGATATATATAAATGAAATACGTGACATTTGATATGTGGCGGAGTAATGATTATAAGACTATAACGACTCTTAATTTGGCCATATCGATTTCAGCCTGATGTGCATTGAATTATGATTTCCTATATATAATTAGTCGTACTTAAGTGAGAAAAAGAAATACGGCGGCGTTTAAACTTTAAAGAACCAAACAGCTAGTTATGATCGTTAATCTCTACTTTAACGTATTACATGGATAGATAGTCCGAAGGATAATATATAAAATTACGAAATTAGATTGATGGTTGATACTTTAGATTTCTTTTCAAGTGAAAGTGATGGTATGATAAGACGTCTTGTAAAGTATAGTGCCCTATCAATTTTTTGATTACCCGGATGATCTTATATACTTTCCTAAATTAATAAGGACCTGATACAAATTTGTATAATGAATTTTGTCGCGCTAATTTTTATAGAACACATTTAATATGTCAAACAAATGAGCGTGAAATAATACAACGCGCGTATCTAGGGAATAGTCGCTTCAAAGCGAATTCTCCCTAGATACATCTATTCCATAAAATTCTTAATTTCTTTCAAATTTATGAATTGTGGTTACAGATTGAAAACCCATGGCATCACAACTTCAATAATATCAATGTTTTGGGAATCTGGCGGGAGTGGTCGGCTGAGTCGGTTAGCTTAACAAGACACTAACTTTTTGTTGGGTTATACTTATCGTCATAAATTTAAAAATACTTATAATAATTCACATGGCTCCATGGCACGTATTATACTACTCAAAATAATGATAATAACAGAAAATAACAATAACAAATGATAGTATATTTATAATTTTTACAGTCATTTGAAATATATTTATCTAGCTGAAATTTAAAGTTAAACTTAAATTTCACATGCTGATTAATGAACATTGAGTGAGATTCTTGTAAAAGTTTACTTTAAATATAATATAAGTAAAAATAATATCTCCCATGCCATGTTTGATATAATCGACATATATATTTATACTAACATGATGTAACTTTCGTACTGAATATTTAACAAGATTAAGTATTTAAGTATTTTACGAGACTTTCTCGAACATTGAAGGTTTCAAACTTCTGCTCAATCAATTGTTTAATTTAAAGTGATGATGACAAACTGATCATAACCATACCAGTCTCGCATCCGATGCACCTACTACTCACAAATTATGTGAAAATACATGTGAATATTATATGGATCCCACATAGTTTGTGAGTGGAAGTGCATATATTCGGATGAGACGAACATAACTGAAGAAATCCTCGAGCAATATTCCTCCAAAGATCGTCAAAAGAAATTAGTTCAGGAACTTTTTTGCCTCTTACATTCGTATTTATGATAGTTCAATTTAATCACGGTATAGCATTTTATTTTATTTGAAGTGTTGTACATTCGATGAGAAGTGCGGTTTAAAATTTATAGTATGCGGGTTTTTATCCGCTCAATGCTCATTGTATGTAAATGCGATTATATGGGCTCCGAGTGTTTACAAATTGGTCTTAACATTATGACGTGAACTTCACATCTTTTCCAAGATTTGTCTTATGCGGAAAAATAACATGCAAATATGCAATAATTTATGCTAAAGATTTTCGACAGGAGCAATGAATTAAAGATATTATAAGAGTGTGGAATTTATATATATATCCACTGGTCTGATTTTGAATATGCGAAAACCTGAGAGGACAGATGGAGGACTGTGAAGATATGCTGAACGTGGAAGGCAAGAATTCCGGCTCCGGCAGCTTTCATACATGATACTACATTATTGTTGTTTTATTTTATGATGTATATTGATATGTATGCACATAGTCCATAAATTTGATATATATCATCTGAAATTGCGATTTATTGCACTTGTTTTATTAATTCGATCTTTCTTCGTTTTATTAAACAGTTCGACAATTGTAGTTGTTTTTCTATAGATATTTTGTAGAAAATAACAAGTTGGGCTGCAACATAACTCAATGTACTGAACTTGGCAGATTTGGGCATTAAGGAAAAGATCTGGAAAATCTGGAAGATCCAGTAAACTAACTTGAAGAATTCTAACACAATCTGGAAGAGTTGAACGCAATCTGGAAAAGCTGGAAAGAAAGTAGGCACTGGCAACATGATAAGGAAAGAGTTTGTGAAGTTATGGGCACATAGGAAGCAAGAATGAAATAAAGATCTTGAGATATCTATCTAAGGAACATTTCCTTTCAACAAAACGCAAGAAGCAAAAGAGAAGACTGACGTTCTTCTTCTTGTTCGACTGGCACATTATATATAGAAGAAGAACGCTTGCAAGAAGACTACGCGTTGAGAGATTTAATTCACAATTTATTGAGAGTTAGGTTTTCTTGCTTTACTAGGCATTGTTGTCGAATTCACTTGTGAGTAGTCTCTAAGGGTTGAGATTTACTTTAGCGTCTTCGAACTACAATAGGTTTTTCATTGTCTGTTCTAGGTCTAGTCTTTGCAGTTTAATCATTCGTTGTGATTGATTAAACTCTAGTTTGTATTGATAGTGGAAATTTTGCCTAAGGCACGATCAATATATTTTATATATACTGGTTAGAATTTACTTGTGGTGTTCAGTATTTTTATTCACGAAACCGCTTTGTTTGTTCACATCGTTTCATCGTCGTTCTTATCACAAGACGCCGACTCAATACCGTAATCAACATCATTCTAAATCATTCAGAAAGACTCAACTTTGGTCAAACGTTTTAACATCCTCAATCCTATCTTGGTGAATAATTGTTGGTTTGGGAAAAAGAAAGAATAGCAACAAGCTGCCACGAATCATTTGTCCACGAAACAACTTCTAGATTTCTACTTCCTCACACCTGTCTTCCTCAAACATACTCATCGACTCATTGTCCATTGATTGGTAGTATTTGGTATACCCTTCCCTCTTCCATAAGATGTTAAAATAAAAATGACAAAACATAAGTACTGTTAGTGTAAAATTAACTACGTTTTTTTATTAATTATTGTGGTAAGATAACATTTTTATAAAGTATACCGAGTCTACAGCGTTGGATTTTTCATATGTATGATCTTTTTTGGTGTATATTTTACGTAATTACAGTAGCATCAAATACTATATTATACATTCGATGAAATACTTTAAAAAATTTATCGAAAAAATCTTTAAATATATAATTTATAAGGAAATAAGTCTCATAGTTGACCAAGTCAAAGTGTCTTTACTCAACAAGAGAGGGAAGGTAACTCGGAGTGGCTCCGATCTTAAGAGGTTTAATTCATGTTAGGGTCATTTGGATTTTGGAATTTATTATTATCAAGAGAAAAGAGGTTTCCCGTGAAAGTCATTTGTACTTTATTATTATCAAGAGAAAAGAGGTTCATAAAATGAGATAGTAGTCGTACATGATTAAAATGAGATAGTAGTCGTACATTAAAATGTCTACCAAATATACCCTTTAGTTATTCATTTAGGTCTTGTTTTATAATTCATCTATCTATCTATACATACATTAAAAGAAAAACATTTGAAGCATTCTCATGCATTACACATCATCAATTATGTGGAAATATGAAGGATTTTGATTGGTTATTACAATTTTAAATTTGGTATGTTGGATGTGGAACATTTTAAGTTGTTAAGATGTAGTGCACCATATAACTCCAATTATTTATTTTTAGTATGTTGACTCAATACATAATTATTATTTAATCTCATATATATTTATTTACAAAATTCTGAAAAATATTTTAAACATATATATAGATTCACCACGACAAGACGAATCCATAGACATCAAACTTGAATATTTTATTAATTAATTAAAGTATTTATTTATTAAAATATTATTTTTATTAAATAACATAAATTGAAATAATGAAAATTTAAAAATAGAGCATTTATTAAATACTAAATACTTCTCCAGTTATCAAAGAAATCAATATTTATTTAGGTATACAATTACGAATGGATACATTAAAAATGACCCATAAAGTTACGCATTGGATTAAATACACGCCATCATCTTATCAACATTAACATGAATTCTAACACATTTTCTACTTTTTACTCATTATTTATTCAAATATTACCTTCTACCTTATATATTTACTTTATGATTTTGAAAATTTACGTTATTGGATTATTAATGCACTATTTTAAGTATGAAATAGATATAGTCAGTAAAAGATCTTTATGTGCTGCATAGTTAATTGTGGCAGCACCTTGGTTATTTCTTGATCTTGGTATCATTTTAGTTAATTTTAATGCTACGCATTTAGTAGAGTCAACATAGGGGTGGTATTGTTGTTGTTGCTAGGTATTAATGGCCAATATTATTGCTTGGTGTCAAAATTTGTGTCTTATGGTTCATTTAAAAGGTGTGAAAAGTTTGACTGACAAATTAGCAACTGGAGTGGTTCGAAATTTTGAGTGGCAACATGTAGTAATTAATTAAAGCGGATTTCTCTTTGGTGATTAAATCTCCTAAGTCTGCAGATTATAGATTTGCATCTTTTTCTTTACATTATAGAAGAAATCGAGGCATTTAATGTAGAATTTTGTCCATTAGTAGTCGCTATGCTCTATTTTTTTTTTTTTTTTGATCTTTTCATGATCATTGGTTTGAACTATACTAATTTGGAAATATGTTCTACAAGTATTAGTTGTTTATCCAGTAGATACTCAGTTTATATAATTGTTCTATTATTAGTGCATATAACAACATCTTCGCATTTACTTCAATGGGTTGAAAATAGACAAGGAAATCAATAAATGAAAATATACTTATTGCTTTAAGATAGGTGGCTAAAATGATCACAAAATTGGAACATTGTTGCCCAACAAAGTACAAACTCCAAAATTTTGCCAACAACGTTGAACACATAATTGACAACATGATCATTGCTCTTGGATGCATTTATTTAAACCTCTACACTCAATTTTATGTATCTTTCACATATTTCGTTTAAAAAAATATTCGGCATACAACATTTAGTATCCATTAGAATTATAGATACTCGATGGTAAATAATTTATTTTATTATTATGGTAACTCCAAACCAATGGAGCTGGTGCGAAAATGGTTTATGTGACATTGATCAAAATCATTATTGATTATGCAAAGATATACAAATTAATTTATTAAAATTTCATTCCTATACCATGTTAGATTTTGTAATTACACATTAGTAAAAAATAGATGACAATTAACGAGAAAAATAAAATTACATTTTAGTCCACACAAACTCGACCACAACTCGAATTAATACCTGAAAAGATATTTCTACCCATATTATTATTATTGTTAACAAACAATGACAAAGAAGATAAATTGCAACCCAAAATATGAACAATTAAGTCTCTAGTGCACACCCATTACATTACATTAAGAAAAAGCACAAATAATATCCATTGATATTCTTTCAATTGTAAAAATGTCCCAATTTCTAACTGAGGTCAACTCCAACATTTGAACGTTAAAATACAATCCATTTCACATGTCCAATTCTTAGATTTTCAGCTCCGATGGGGCTCAATGTAATAACCCTTATTATTTCTGCAAACATAAGATAATGGATGACAATTACTGCTCCAAATGCATGTGCAACGTATTTGGACGTGGGTGATCGAGAGTATAAATGTGAACATTGTGGTGCTTTATTCTGGTTTGAAGAAAGGAGGCCACCTAATAAAAAAAAAAAAAGAATCCTAAGTTCACCCTATGTTGCATGAGAGGTCTGGTCAAGCTTCCAATTCTTCAACAACCACCTCAGTTGTTAAGTGATCTCCTAGAGGATAGACACAAGAATAGTCGGAGTATCATTGAGAACTTATGGACATATAAGATGATATTCACTTTTACTTCTATGGGTGGAAAAATAGACAAAGAGGTTAACAAAGGTCGGGGTCCTTATTGTTTCAAGATGGGTGGTCAGAATTTCCACAAAATTGGTTCTTTGTTGCCAGACGAAGGAAAAGAACCAAAGTTTTCTCAACTATACATCTATGACACTGAGTAGGGGGTGAGCGCGGGCGGGTGTGGGCGGTTTTTACGAAAAATCAAACCGACCCACCTATGACGAGTGATTATAATTATAAACCGAGGCGGGTGGAATATTTTTTCAACCCGCAGCGGTTCGGGTGATAAAAATGGTGGGTGGGTGGCGGGCGGATTTGCGGGTGAATGTAGATAAAAATGTATGTAGTAAAAACTTGCAACTTGTGCAGAAGTAGATGTGCAATTAAAAAAAAATCAGCAACAAAGAGTATGTTTTGAACAAAGAGGGTAGTGATTCTTTTGAAGTAGTTATCATTCTTTACTTAATTTTAAAGATTTTCATGGAGTAATGGATGAAATGTTGACCCGAGAAGTTGCCAACTTGTGTTATTTTGCTTGAATACATGACATAAGCTGAGAAGAACAAATGTTGGGTGCAAAAATGAAGATGAAATAGTGCTTAAAGAGAAGAGTCAGAGCTCACTTAAACTATATCTATATTCAACGACATAAGCGAAGATGCAACTTCTCTAGCCGATTAGTCTCCTTATACTTAAATTCACAAACATATACCTACCTACCTACATACATACATAAAAATGGCGGGTGGGTCACGGGTTGCACCCATCCAACCCACCACCCACCCACTAATGGCGGGTGAAAAAAAAATTAACGCACCACACATTTTATAAAAAAATTAGTTGGCGGTTTGTGCGGGTGGGTCAGGCGGGTTTTTTTGCATTTCAACATCGAAAGCAATGCACGTAACATAATCAATGCTCTTGGGTTAGTGCCAGTAATATCTATATATTGTTTAATAAAATTCCTTATAATAATAATGTTACACGATAATTAGTTCATTTAAGTAAATTTGTATATATGCATGTATGCCAGTGGTTATGGGAAGGGTTTGGACACTTCTGTAATAGCCAGCATCAAAGATATGGTCGACCAATATAATCCTTATGCCAAAACATATAGGATGGTCAGGGATCGTATATCTCTTAATAACTCAGCATATATTAGTCTGTAGCTTATAACAAAACGTGTCAAGGATGGACGGACCTATAATTTACCTACTGCATCAGAGGTTGCTGCCATTATTAAAGGAGACATTGAGAATGTGAGGCATAAGAGGGATATCATGGTTGAGTTGAAGTTGACTGGATATTTGCAAAGGATAAATGAATTTCTTCCATGCTATATCCCTCTGCATTACCCACTATTATTGTTCGTATGTCTTGAAGATGGTTGGTATCTGAGATACCTGAACTACATACGAAGAGGCCAGATCTCACACTTAGGGAGTTCTTAGCATTCAGAATTCAACACAGGGAGGGAGAAGGTCACCAGCTTATACTTGGCAGGAGATTGTTTCAATAGTTTATTGTTGATTCCTACATGATGATGGAGTCACAAAGACTTCAGTGGATTCGTCACAATCAACCAAAGCTTAGATACAAATCTTATAAGAAGATTGCCAGCAAAGTTGATAACTTTGAATATGATCCTACATCATGTGGTAGTCTCTTCATACTACCATCATCTTATCTAGGGGGTGCTAGATGGTACATGCAGATGTACCAGGATTATATGGCTATATGCAAGTGGGCAGGATATTCGTGCCTGTTCATAACATTTACATGCAATCCAAAGTGGGCGGAGATCACAAGGTATATTGAGAGTCTTGGGTTGAGACCGGAAGACAAGCCTAATATCATATGTCGACTCTTCAAGATGACACTCGATGAGTTGATCAGTGATATAAATGATGGACATATGTTTGGAAAATCAAAAGCACGTAAGTTGGGTTTTATTTATTTATTTATTTATTTTGTCTAAACATATTTATATTCTATGAAATCCAAAAATGCTTCATAATATCTATTACTATGAATTTTTTTAGTCATATACACCGTTGAGTTCCAAAAGCGAGGACTTCTGCATGTTCATATTTTGGTAATCCTGAATAAGGCGGGTGAGGAGAAGATTAAAAATAACATTGATGACTACATATGTGTAGAGTTACCCGACAAGGATACTAATCCAGAATTGTACGACGTAGTGTCAACCCATATGATTCACCGACCATGTGGTCCGGCTAGACCTACTTCTCCATGCATGGAGGACAACAGATGCTCCAAACATTTTCCAAATAGCTACAACGAAAATACCTATGTTGTTGATGCTGGATATCACATATATCGAAAAAGGGACACAGGTGTCACCGTCGATAAAAATGGAGTTCAGCTTGACAACATGTAGATTTATATTAATTAAATATTATACTTAGTTTATTGTCGTAAACCTAGATTATTTGTTGCCGAACTTAGTATATGAGTCGACGTTTTTAAACAGTTTTGTTGTCCCCTACAATGCTCAGTTGCTCCTAAAGTACCAATCTCACATTAGCATAGAATACTATAAAGGTGGGGCTTCAATGAAATATTTGTTCAAGTACATGTTGAAAGGTGTTACATTCATAGACATAAATAATAATGATGAAATTAAGAGGCATACTGATTGCCGATATGTTTCAGCATGTGAGGTAATATGGAGAATTTTTGAATTCTAGATACATTATAGGATGCCTGCGGTTGAGAGTTTGGCATTTAATCTAGAGGATGAGCAGGGGGTACCTTTCAGAGATGGAGATTTCATGCCGGATCTGCTTGATAAGCCTTCAGTTAAGCAGTCGAAGTTTCTTGAATGGTTTGAGCTGAACAAGGTTGACCCGCACTACAAAAAAACTGGTCTGTAGCGACGGATAGATCCGTCGCTACAGACCAGCGATCCGTCGCCCCAGCTCTGGCGACGGACCGGGCGACTGATAGAAATTCCGTCGCCCCACTGGGCTGTGGCGACGGATAAATTATCCGTCGTCCAATTCGCGACGGATTGGACGACAGATTATCATTTTTGACTTTTTTTTTATTTTTTTAAAATCGATTATTGGCGACAGATAGATTCTATCCGTCGCCAATGTGACAGATAGATCTATCCGTCGCTGAAAAGCTATTTAAAAAAAAATCCGTATTCGAATTTTTATATTCGTATACGGATTAATTCGTATCCAATTTGTATTCGTATATGAGATATTGATTTATCGAAACTACAATATTCAAATCGGACAATAATTCGGTTGATATTCAAATTGAAACTACAATATTCAATCGATTATAGAATAAATCGAAAATTTTATACAATGACAATAATACAAATTCATTATACAATAATACAATACAAACTAAAATACCGAAAATGTACAAAAAGATAAAAGATAAAAGATAAATACCTAAAATACCGAAAATGTACAAAAAGATAAATGGAAGATCCGGAGGTGGACGGTGGAGATCCGGTGGCGGTGGTGGCGATGAGATCCGGAGGCAGTGGTGGCGTGGAGAGACGGGTGGTGGTGGTGAGAGGCGGATGGTGGTGGTGAGAGGCGGGTGGTGGAGCGGAGGAGGAAGAGCGGTGGTGGTGGGAGGTGGTGGCAGTGTGGTGGGAGGAGAAAGGTGGTGGTGGCAGTGGTGATGGGTGTGGTGCGGTGGTGGTGGGAGGAAGAGGAGGTGGTGGAGGAGGAAAGGAGATGGTGGTGGTGGAGGAAGAGAGGTGGTGGTGGTGGAGATGGTGGTGGAGGAGGAGAGGAGAAAGGGAGGAGAGGTGGTGGTGGTGGAGGAAGGGAGGTGGTGGTGGAGATATATTGATGTTTTTTAGGCTTTTAGCGAGATCTATCCGTCGCTAACTTTTCTATTTTTTTTAATTTTCCGGTCATTTGGCGACGGATAGATCTATCCGTCGCTAATTTTTTTTCTTTTTATTATGGTCAACAAAATTAGCGACGGATAACTTTTATCCGTCGCTATGTGTAGCGACGGATTAAATTCGTCGCTACCCTTAGCGATTCGTCGCTACTGGGGCGACGGATTTTATCCGTCGTCCCTTTCCGTCGGATTGTCCCTGTTTTTTTGTAGTGCCGGAAGCTAGGAAATTGACGTATCCTAAGTTGCCCCGTGAGTATTGTTGGAAGGATGGCCCGAAGAAGTGGTCCCGTAGGAAAACCAAGGCACAAGTTGTTGGAAGGATGTATAATGTGCCGATGGCATTTGAAAACATGTACTATATGCGACTTATGTTGAATCATGTTAGAGGTGCAACATGTTTCCAGGATATTAGAACAGTGAACGGTGTTGTTTACGAGACCTGCAAGGACTCATGTGGCTTTAGCCTACTAGCGATATGACGGGAGTATGTCGTTGGAATTACCGAGGTGTCATGGGGGATTAGCACGTTTCCTTCATCATCTTTTTACGATTGATGCTTCTTCTTTCTCGAAGCATGGCGAGACCAGGGGAGGTATGGAGGAAGACATGTAACTTCTTATCTGACAACATTCTATACATCAAGCAAAAAACTTCTCATAATCCTGGTAATTTGTTAGTAAATTTTATATTTTACCGAAATACGAAAATGCTATACATTTACTTATTACTTATTTTGATTCATTTCGCGATTCAGGTTTGAGGTTTACAGATGAACAAATCCATAACCTAGCGTTGCTTGAAATTGAGAAGCTATTGAAAGCAAACTGCAGCAGTCTTGCTTTTTTTGAGTCTATGCCAATCCCAGATGAGTCTATAACTGACAACGCCACGAATCAGTTTATAGTTGATGAGATGTCATACGACAGAGATGCCATGAGATCAGGATTCGATGGACTGTACCCACGTTTGAGCGTACAATTTACGATAAGATTATGGATGCAATGACGCGAAGTAGGTGGTGTGTTCTTTTTATACGGCTATGGTGGTACATACAAGACTTTTATTTAGAGGACGTTGTGTTCCGGCTTGCATGCTAGAGGAGATATAGTGCTTCCAGTAGCATTAAGTGGTATTGCATCACTCTTGCTACCTAGAGGTAGGACTGCTCATTCTAGGTTTGGTATTCCTATTAAGTGTCATGAGGAATCAACATGTAGCAAGTTGAAGCCGGATTCTGATGTCACCGGCTTACTCAAGCAAACCAAACTTATAATTTGGGATGAGGCACCGATGACCAACAAATATTGCTTTGAGGCACTCGATAGGAGTCTAAGAGATGTTATGAAATGTCCAGATGATCCTTTCGGTGGCTTAGTAGTGGTATTCAGTGGAGATTTCAGGCAAATTTTGCCAGTTGTTCCTGGTGGTAGCATATTTGATATTGTAAATGCCTCTCTATGCTCTTCGATACTATGGGATTCATGTGAGGTTTTAAAACTCACAAAAAACATGCGATTGCAGGTAAACTGTAAAAATTCCCGGTTACTATCATATGAATTGTTCTATTATGTTGTTCTTTTTAATTAACACCTTTTTTTTTTTATTTATACCGGATCATCAGCTGTTGAGGTTAGTGAAATTAAAGATTTTGCCGAGTGGATACTACAAGTCGGTGATGGGGTCCCTGGCGAACCCAATGATGGCAAGGTAGACATCAAGTTACCTGATGACATACTTATTCGTGAAGTAAATAATCCTATTTCCACCATTGTAGACTGCACATATCCTTCCCTTTTGGATCACTTAGCCTATCTAACTATAGATCCGGAATACTTCCATCACCGTGTTGTTCTTGCACCGACTAATGAAATGATCAATGAGATTAATGACTATGTCATGTATAAAATGCATGGTGATTCTGTGGAGTACTTGAGTGCTGATAGCATAAGCAAGACCGAGTCAGTAGATAGTGAAATGGCAGAATTATTCTCAATAGAATTCTTGAACACTATTAATTGCTCGGGACTACCTAATTAATCATAGAATAGTGCTTAAGGTTGGATGCATGATCATTCTTTTGAGAAATATTGACCAGGCTTCTGAGTTGTGCAATGGAACAAGAATTTGTTATTCTTACAAACTATGATCCTCATATATACATTGGTTTTTTGAACCACCTTAAATATACCAATTTTCAGATAATGCTATCAAATATATAGATCAAACTACCGAATTGTAAAATGGAACAAGTCTAGCTCATAGTTACTAATGTTAGAAAGCATATCATTGAGGCAAATATAATATCGGTAGTCCCCAAAAGGTTTATCATTCAAATTGTGATGGTTAGCCCATTCTACAAGACGAAGTTCCCTCTCAATTTTGATAGAATATAGTTCCCCATATCGTCTATTTTGCAATGACCATAAACAAAAGTCCTTGGCAATCTTTCTCACACGTCGGACTCTACCACCTCACCCGTATTCAAACGTGAACAATTGCATGTTA
The DNA here is from genome assembly GCA_026545765.1 of Plantago major. Taxonomy (NCBI): domain Eukaryota; kingdom Viridiplantae; phylum Streptophyta; class Magnoliopsida; order Lamiales; family Plantaginaceae; genus Plantago; species Plantago major. The sequence goes on from CM048840.1 coordinate 7,156,906, forward strand.
TCTCTCTACGGTTACCAGTAAGAAGAGATTCAATGTATTCATATAAGACGAACATGGTAAAACATATGATACGCTATGTTCATTAACTTTAACATTTTATTATACGATATATTCATTTTTTATTTTGAGTTTGGCCTCCATGCCCCGTCGAGTATCGACGGGCCATTAACTAGTTCATAAAATATACAAATATTCAAACAATTTTAGAAAAAAAATTTATAATTGTAATTAGACATAATTGTTGATTTACCATTATACACTTTCATTAAAAAAGAAAATGTATTAATATTAATTAGAACCACCATCGGACCTCCAATGACGGCCACCGGACCTCCGGTGACGGCAATGACCGCCACGGACCTCCGGCGACGGTTAAAAAAGAAAATGTATTAATATTAATTAGAACCACCATCGCACCTCCAATGACGGCCACCGGACCTCCGACGACGACAATGACCACCGCCGGACCTCCGGCGACACCCTAATTTAATTTTAAAAATTTAATGTTGTAACTCATAGGAATTGAACCCAACACCTCATAAATACAAGTTTAGAAACTTGCCATCAAGCTACATGTACATAGTCTAACTATAAACATATATGATATATCCTTATCCAAACCAACAAAAAGAGAAAACCAACCACATAACAATTGTTTTAACATCGATTTGTTTTATCTTTTATCCAAGAATTATTGTTTAACATCGATTTGTTTTATTCTTTTATCCAAGAATTATTGTTTTACATCAATTTGTTTTGTTCTTTAATCCAATAATTATTGTTTAACATCGATTTGTTTTGTTCTTTTATTTTATTTTATTTTAGATATCATTACAACTAATAAAAGGTAGGGATTTTTTTGTTCTTTTATTTTTTGTTTTAGATTTTTGCCATCAATTATCCACCACACACCATTCTTTGCCACTTTAAAACACCAAACTTTACCATCAATTCTTCACATTCACGTTTTCACAAATGTCCGTTCACATAAATAGCCTAAATGACATGTAACCCTCACACCGTTCAAACAAAAATACTTTTCATTGTAAACTATAGGAATATACCATGAACCTCAGATGCTACATGATGCAACTTGCAATAATAGGGAACCTCAAAACTTGAAATACTTCTAAACATCAATAGTCTTTCGATTTATGGAAAAAAATGGAATCCGCAACAACCCAAAAAAAAAAAAAAAAACATACGACAATCCAAAATCATTACATGTAACTTTAAAGCAAATGACCAAAAGTATCACTATTAACTAATCCCAACTCAAATTGAAATATAAGTCTCGTCTTCCAACTTCCCTATGTGTTTTGATAAAATCAAGAAGGTTCTCGGTTGTGTCAAGTCTCGTTGTACCACCCATGGAATTTTCTCCAATCAAAGTAGTGTTCCAAACCTCGTGCAACTCCATATGTTTCTCAATATAATAAAAAAGCACTGCTCTTGAAGTCACCATCTTTGGATCAATACTCGCTTGTACACAAGTAAAACGTTTTTCATTTGACGAAATACGAACCCATATAGCTATGTAATATCCGCATTAGATGAACAAATGACTACTATATCCCAAAAGGTTTAATAAACTTACAATATCGTCATCAGTATAACAATATGTCTCTTCATCAACCATAATTCTGCATGATAAGGAAAGAAACAAAAAAAGGAATACGATGTATTGAACACCGAACTAGAGAAATATACGTAAATACCGTTATGGCACAAATGTTATAGGTCTTAGCCTATTATCGCATGCCAGATCAATAACTCCTTTCGCAATCCACAAAAACAAAGAAAATTCCCCTATAAAGAAGATTAAACATAGCACAGCAGGAAAGTAACCACTCACTAAAAGAAAACAGCGAAAGAGAGAAGGATTTTGTAGTAGAGATAAACATAGCACAACATAAATCAAGTCCAATTCAATTTTCCTAATAAAGTAGTAAATGTTACCAGCAAGACAAAAAAAGCAGAAGGTCCATGCAAACTACTAGTAGAGGCCCAAATACCAAATACGAATTAATCGATTTGAATTCCAAGATGTAGCAATACAATGATGTCTCCAGAATAGTAAACTACTTGAAACACAAAAATCCATAGATTTGTACTGCTAAAAGTGTATGAAAATGTACATAACCAAACCACTAACCGGTCATATCCGATCGGGACACATTTTGGGCATTATTACACTCTAACTCTAATTACATTTGTGTGGACTGTGGACTAATTCTTTTAGACCATAATTTTAAATTAAGCCTAAGGAATTTTTTGAGACAGGCAGAATTACATTTGATTCTTCAAACATCAAATTTACAAAGTGAATGCCATAACAAAAGTATTGTCTCAAACTCAACAGAATAAACGAGTTAAAAAGCTCTACACTAGTATTACAAGACAGCAACAGGAAAAAAACATAAGCCCTGCTGGCCTGCTCCTTATCCAGCCTCTATCAACTCGAAAGGGAGAATTCCGAAACCAACAGTTACCAAATAACAGGTGCCTCTAATCCAATACCAAATAACTCAGGTACAGACATAAGAAAGCAGAAGACTGAATACAAAATTGCGCAAACTACATACACATAGCAGAAAAAGCAACACGAAATCCCAAGAGTAAAAGATACAGAAAATCACCTGAAATGGAGTCAAATCCGTCGAAGGAGAATGTTGTCAAACAAAATCCGTCCAAGGAGAATGCCAGCAAGATAAAGAAAAGATGGGATGATAGAAATTGAAGATTAGAATCTTGTGATTGAGTAATTAGGGTTCTTCAATTGGGAATTAGGGTTCTTCTATTGGGTTGGGAATTTTGGAGAAATGATTGAGACGTTTGAAGGGCTGAGGTGATAAGTGATGTTTGATGGGTTGGAATGGATACTTATTCATGCGTAGAGTGAGAATTAGAAACAAGAAACAATTAAGAAAGTGGGTTTGATTGGGTAAAATGCACAAATGTACCCTATGTTCTTCAAAAGATGCACGAATGTACCCTATGTTCCTGAAATTGCACGGATGTACCTTATGTTTAACAAACGTATGCACACTTGCTCCAATAATGGTGTGTGCATTACACTTTCCATGTGTGCAAGTGGGTTTATTTTTTTAAGTATACAAGTGTTAAAATTTCATAATATATTTTTTTTTATTGGAACCAAGATCAATAAGATTAATTTAAAATTATTAAAACTAATAAAAAATTATAATAAAATGAAAAAAAGAAATTTGTGAAAATTAAAAGAAATATAAATAGTCATAATAGCTCTACTAATTTAAAAATTAATGATATATATAAATAAAAAAATTATCGAAAATTATTGTAGTGATATTATCAAAATTTATAATAGTACTTCAAAAAATATGAAATAAAAGTATCAGAATTATTGAAGGCAGGATTTTGAATATATAGTGTATATTAGTATGAATTATTGTTATTCCGAAAATATTTAAGGGAAATTGTCTAACTCTATTAGAAATTTATATTAATACATTTATACTAATTTTTAAAAGTTTTATATATATATAAAGAAAAAATATTTTATTTTCTTCATTTTTTATTTTTCATATTTAATTTGTACCTTTAATAAAAATTTCCAATTTTAAATAATCCTTAATAATTTTATTTGAAACTACCAAAATATTTGTTATAATTTTTACATTTTATAGAAAAATTAATTTATTGTTCACATAATTAGTGAATTTGAAATTTTTATGCTAAAAAATAAGCTCACTTGTACACATGGAGAGTGTATTACACACACCATTACCGGAGCAAGTGTGCATACTTTTAAATAACATAAGGTACATCCGTGCAATTTCAAGAACATAAGGTACATTCATACATATTTCGAAAAACATTGGGTACATCTGTGCATTTTACCCTGTTTTCTAAATTTTATATTAAGGTTAATTGTTTACTTTTAATTTTTATATATTTTTGTATGATTGTATATTATATATTAAGACAAAATTGAATGGGTAGATTGGTTAAATTAACTGGTACGACTACTTTTGAGTTGTCGTACATAGAAAGAGTAGTCGTACATAAAATCAACGGTTAAGATTAGATCTTAACGGTAGTACGATTACTATCTCATTTTAACAAGTAGTACGACTACTTTTTTTTTTTTTTTTTGAACGAACATTACACATTTTATTTCCAACCAATAAGTACACGCCGATCCAAGGATCTAGGCAAAAGTATCCAGAATAATCTAAACGATAAGTAGAATAAAGGCTAAACAAGCTACTATATCAATCTAACATCAATCGGGCGCAGTGCGCTCTCATATGGGGATCTATCCATGTTCTATTAATTAATACATCAATAATTTTGTCTTCCAGATGTGGGTTCGCAGGTTTTTGTTGGAAACAGACAGTGTTTCTCTCGATCCATACGACATAGATGGTTTCAGCAAAAGCGCTTTTGAGGAACTTTGATTTCCAACTCTTCCCACCAAAACGTCGACACATCATATCAAGTTCCATAGTCCAGCCTTGAGGAGTTCGATTAATGCGTAGCCATCTCATCACCCGGAGCCAGATACGGTTTGTATATGGGCATTCAAATAGGAGGTACTGCTGTGTTTCGGCATTGGGGCAGAATAGGCAGGATGGATCGATGCCGGGGTTCCATCTTCGAATTCTGTCCTTCGTCGCTAAGCGATCATTTAGTGCCATCCAAGTACAGAACATAGCTCTGGGCCGTGCTTTGTTTCCAAACCAAAACTTCTTCCATTTAACATCTTGCTTTTCCCCGCGTATCTTCTTATATAATAATCTTGTGGGGAATTGTCGAGCCAACAGTGTCAGCGGCCAAGTGCGAGATGATTGCACTAATGCGCGAGTCTTCATGATGGCTTTTATAATCCAGGAACAATTCGCAGTTAACGTTACATCCATGACATCCCGTTCCTTTATGTAATAACAATGTATCCATTTCACCCACAGTTTATCGGCTTTGATGCACAGGTTCCATAATAATTTAGTGATGGTGCACTTATTCCAATCAGCAAGCGATGTCAAATTCAGGCCTCCTGCGTTCTTTTCGTCACATACTTTGTCCCATTCAACAGGTGACTTTCTGGTGATTGCATCAGTGCCACTCCATAAGAAAGAGTGACAAATGGATTCAATGCGTTTTAAAACAGCGGATGGCATAGGGAAAACCTGGATCCAGTAGCTTGTCATAGCATGCAGAACACTACGAATGAGTTGAAATTTACCCGCGTAGCTTAGAAGCTTAGAGGTCCAATGCCGAATTCTGGAGGTAATTCGGTCAATCAAAGGTTGGCAATCACAGATGGAAAGCTTGCGGGTGGAGAGTGGAACTCCGAGGTATTTAATAGGTAGCTTGCCCACCTTAAAGCCCGTCATTTGTACGATTTCCTCCTTTACGGTTCGCGCAACACCACCAAGAAATATCTGACATTTGCCGGGATTTGCCGAGAGACCTGTTGAGGCTGAGAATATACGAAACTGGTCTAAAAGCAACGCAACGGATCTGGGATCACCTCTAGCAAAGAGAAGGAGGTCATTCGCAAAACAGAGATTTGTTATGCCCAGTGCATCAATATTGACGCTAGGGATTTGCTGCGCAACCGAACCTACGAGGCCTTCACAAAAATGCAGGATCTCCTGCTCTAACTTTTTCGTTATACCCACTTTGCGGTTCTTTTCTCGGACAGTAGCATGAAAGAACGCATTGTTGCCATCTCCAGTACGAAGCCAGTGGACTTTAGCCTTTTGTGCTATAATCATCTCATCCATGTCATTCCATTTAATCACATCCTCCGTACATTGCTTTACTTGTTGAATGAGCCCCACATTGAAACGATCTTGGATTAATGCTTGCTGCGCGCGTGAGAGCTCAAGGCGCGACTCCTCAAGTTTGCGGGTAGTGCTGAGGAGCAGCCGTGTGAGGGGTTTTAATTGTCGCTGTAGCAATTACAGTTTCCTCCATAGGATATACATAGGCTGCCCATGAACTTCCTGGTTCCATACAGCTTGCACGGTAGTAAGAAAATCAGCATGTGAAGTCAGACTATTCATGAAGTTTAAACCTTGGGCTTAATGCAAGGTGCAGTAGTCGAATCAATCACATGCAAAGGGGAATGATCCGAGACTCCTGCATCCAGGACATGAATCTTACAGGAAGGGAACTTGAGGAACCAGTCCGGATTACACAACGCTCTGTCAATACATGAGTAGATAATAGCCTGGTTTTGCTTATTTGACCAAGTGAAGTAATCACCCTCCATCTCCTTTTCAACTAGATTAGCCGACCCCATCATCTCCTCCAAATCCACGAACTCAGAAGATGTGACTGGATTGCCACCTACTCTATCCAGTGGTCCAAGAACATTATTTAGATCCCCAATAACCATCCAGGGTCCAGTAAAGATCAGGGATAAACCCTCAATATCAGACCAAAGTTCTCTACGTTTCTCTAGAGTATTATGAGCATAAACAAAAGTGGCCCACTAAATGAAGGTGTCCGTCAAATCATAGATGCCACAATGAATAAACTGGTCAGACATAGAATGTACCTGTACCTTAATCCTCTGATCATTCCAAAGAATCCAAATACGCCTATTCGGATGTTGTGAGTAGTTATCTTGATAGCACCACTTATTACCAAAACGAGTCCTGATTCGTATAGCATTCGGTTCTTTAACTCTAGTCTCTAGCAAAGCAGCAATATGAACATTAAGCGAATTGAGGCGGGAGCCAACCTCACGATACTTAGCTACTTTGTTTAGCCCCCGTGTATTCCAGGCTAACATTGGTTTCAGGTCGGAGGCGCATCATGGTCAGTCAATTGACCTAAAGCCTCAAACCCGTTATGTGTATGGATTGGTGGTAATGACTCACCGTGCGGCTGGAGAAAGCAGCTCAGGTCGATGTTGACGATCTGGGTCCACAGGCGGCAAAGCGATTGATCCCAGTTCGATGTTCTTATGCGCACTTATGCGGTCATGGTGCGGTGTCTAGCGGTGTGCCTAGGTCTCTTCTTTGTCACCCATCGCCGTTGGCGAAAGCGGGTTCTTGGCAATGCCGGAGCTTGGCGTGGTCAGCGATCATATCGAGCGAGCGTGACTTGTTTATCCCTAGGCTGCGACTCTGTCGAATGTCCACGAACATGTCCAATTTGTTGACACTTCTCACAAAAAGCAGAAGACCACTCATATTCTACTAATTGCACAATCTTCCTGCATTTGCTATCAATAATGGGTATCGATTTACGGAGTTCCTTTGTAACATCAACCTCAATCATAACACGTGCATAGGTAACACGTAGCTTTCGAGCTGTACATTCGTCTGTAAACAGAGGCTTTCCAATGGCACTCGCAATTTTTCCAATGCTTCTATCCCCCCAAAGATGAAGCGGCAACTATGAAAATTTAACCCAAACCGGCATAACTCGAAGTAGATCATCTTTCAGAGAGAAATTATGCGTCCACTGTCGTAGAAAGATATGCATACCAAAAATTGAGTATGATTCTCGTTTTAAAACCTCACTCATGTCTGTAGTTGAATGAAAACGAACTAGAAAGTAGCCCTCTTCATTATAATAAAGCTCCGGTAGTTTTACAAATTGCCAGTTTTTTATCATGAACTGTATGACAACATTCATCGATAAATCTCCTCCAAGAACAAAGAAAATCAAGGTATTTTCCCAGAATTTTAATTATGAGGTTACATCATCTTCATCAATCACAATTTCAAGGTCCCCATCCACAATTGTAGGTGCAACATACTTAATTCTTTTTCCTTGTTGAGGCAATCAGTTACCCCTAATCACATCAACCCAGATTCGAGTTTCCTGTGCCTTAATCAAATTCGCAGCTGTTGGATCTGACAATTGGGCAGCGGGGTCTGGCAATTGAGCAGCGAGTTCAGGTACGGGAGGGTTCTCTATCCCTAATTGCGAAATTGCAGTCGGGGTCTGCAAAGCAAGGGTTGCCGGATCAGGTGGTTCTAATTCAGGCGGTATGGAGCGGTCAGGCGTAGACGATGAATTCCGATGTTGATGGTCTAAATCAGAATCGATGGTAACTTCAGCGACGGGCTCTTTCTCAGTTTCTCCTGCTGGTGGATCGAGTTCTCCACCGGCCGACTCCGCCAGCCCTGGTTTTCTCGGGCGGCCGCGGGGGTGGGGTGGGGCAGCGGGAGTTTTTTTTTTTAGTACGACTACTATCTCATCATAGAAACCCCCATCATTTGTCCACGAAACAACTTCTAGATTTCTACTTCCTCACACCTGTCTTCCTCAAACATACTCATCGACTCATTGTCCATTGATTGGTAGTATTTGGTATACCCTTCCCTCTTCCATAAGATGTAAAATAAAAATGACAAAACATAAGAGAGTTGCCATAAATGTGTACTGTTAGTGTAAAATTAACTACGTTTTTTTATTAATTATTGTGGTAAGATAACATTTTTATAAAGTATACCGAGTCTACGGCGTTGGATTTTTCATATGTATGATCTTTTTTGGTGTATATTTTACGTAATTACAGTAGCATCAAATACTAATATTTTACGTTCGATGAAATACTTTAAAAAATTTATCGAAAAAATCTTCAAATATATAATGATATGAGGAAATAAGTCCGACCATAGTTTACCAAGTCAAGAGTGTCTTTACTCAACAAGAGAGGGAAGGTAACTCGGAGTGGCTCCGATCTTAAGAGGTTTAATTCATGTTAGGGTCATTTGGATTTTGGAATTTATTATTATCAAGAGAAAAGAGGTTTCCCGTGAAAGTCATTAGGACTTTATTATTATCAAGAGAAAAGAGGTTCATAAAAGATGTTTCCCGTTAAGGTCATATGGACTTTATTAATTATTATCAAGAGAAAGGAGGTTCATAAAAGAGGTTTCCCGTTATGGAGATTCGGACCTTACTATTGTCAAGTAAAGGAAGTTTCCCGAAAAGGTTTCGACCTTAAGATGTTTCCCGTCAGGGACATTCAAACTTTACTATTGTCAAGCAAATGAAGCTTCATCAAAGAGGTTTCTCGTTAGGGACATCCGTACCATACTATTGTCAAACAGAGAGAGGTTTCCTCATAAAAGTCCCGACCTTAAAATGTTTTGACCTTAGGAGAGGGAAACTAATATAACTCTTCACCAACAAATTAAGGAACCGATCATAGAGTATCCGACCCTGGGAATCCCGACCTTACTTGGTGAAGAGGCCCCGACGCGTGACCTTCAAGTCACTATGATCCGACGTCCATGTATCATGATCTGATTGGACTGACTTACTTGTCCCTTGAACCGTCTCTTTAAATAGGAGGCCATTTTCCTAATTTGAAGAAGCTAAGTTTTCACTTGCAATATTTTTCTCTCCACATGTCTAAATTGAGAGGTTCGAACTTGACTTGGTCAACCTTCTCAATACGTTAAATTTAAAGTCTTGTTTGTCTGAGACAAACCGACCTAAAAGGGTTTAAGCCCCTGCCTCTTATTTCAGGTTCTCTAGAAAAGTTTCCTAATGGAACATGTGATAGCGTAAATAAAGTAGTAGACATGTTTTACATTATTTAATGTACGTATAATAAGTTGAGATTGAAACAAGAAGAAAAAACAAACATTGGATGGATGTAATTATGACGGAGGGGTTAACCCATGGACTGGTATGGGTTTACTGTAAAAGCAATGTAGGGAGTTGAATGGTAGGGGAAAAGTTAACTGTGCCTGCGTGACTATCAAATCATTTCTAAGTTTAAACAATTGTGAAAATTTGGTTTCATGATAGTCGGGCTACACAATTAACTTATTAGATAGATCACTTACTGTTTGGTATATAATTACAAAATAAATTAAATTTAGTTGATAAATAATAACTGAGTTAAATGTGAGAGTTACTCCTGTAATTATATTATTCAGGCGCGTTCCAGTCTCTCAGATCATTAAAAGTAAAGGGTTAATACGTTAATATGAAAAAGATTTAAAAAGATAAATGCATAAAAGATCAAACCAGTGAAATGCCCAAAAGAGGGTAATGGGCACTCAAGCACCATAGTTTATGGGACAAAGCGAGTACCAATCGGAGTGTTTGGTTTCAAATTCGAATTGAATTATCTCAATTCCAATTGAGTTTTTGTGTAATGTTTTAACACAAAAATGCGACTGGAATTGAGTTGAGATAACTCAACTCCAATAATGGTTTCCGTGTTAGTTACTGTATTTATTACCAATTTAAATAAGTTACATTACGTGTTTGAAAGAAAATTCCAGAACGGGTAGGTAAATTTTGAAATAAAGTTATCTCTGGGTTAAGAAATTAAACTAGGCTTGTTACACTACAAAAAAAAGTCTTTTAGCGACGGATTAATCCGTCGCTAAAACCCTCCCGATTCGTCGCTAAATCCGTAGCGACGGATAGGACGCCCGTCTTTAAAATGGGTGTCGCAAAGGATTTAGGGACGGATAAGTAATTCGTCCCTAATTCGCGACGGATTGGGGCGTCGCAAAGGATTTAGGGACGGATAAGTAATCCGTCCCTAATTCGCGACGGATGGGCGACGGATAAATCCGTTGACCTTCCGTCCCTAACTGGCTGGGGCTTTTAGCGACGGATTGTCGCGAATTAGGGACGGATAAATCTGCTGACCTTCCATCGCTATTTAGGGACGGATGACGGATTAGGAATCCGTCGCTAAAAGTCCCAGCCCTAATTCGCCCAAAATCGACATTTTTAGCGACAAATTCCTATCCGTCGCTAAAAACCCTGTTTTTTTTTTGATTTTTTAAATTTTATTTCCTGTTTCACATTTCACCTGTTTTTCACACAATATAATAGTACATAATATACCCGAAATAATTAAATTGTATTAATTAACAATAGAGATTCAACAAATACAAAGTATCCAAACCGAAGACTAAATATTCGTACAGAAGATGAAATAATGTATATGTAGCATGAACAACAAAGCATAAGTCCAATATAACTAAGAATCGGCCGAAGGAGGCGGTCGTTGTTGGGTCGTCAAGATCATTTAGGTCAAAGCATCCATCTGCTGAGCCATACGAGCCTGCTTCTCAAGCACTTGCTGGTAAGCTGCCTTGGTTTGCTCAATCTCTTCCTTGTTTCTAGCTAACTCCTCTTGGAGAGGAGTCATCATCTCCTGGACCTGGTCTTGTGTGAAGAGATCAACTCGTGTGGATGCCTGGGACACTGAGAAGCTAGGACCCGTCAATGTAGGGCCCAAACTTTCAATTCCATACACTCGACCCATGTTGTCCATTGGGTTGACGGCAAAGAAGATCTGGTTTTGCTCTTCAATCCACAGCTCCCGACCGTCGATCCTCCTCTCGATATCAATCTGCAATCGTAAAGTGCATACGAAATGAGATACAGTTTTAGGAATCTCTTATAATACACAAATACAAATGTGAACCTTAACAAAGAAACGTACCGCAATACGCTCGCACTTCTCGTCCACCCAAATGTCGTCCTTCAGCTTAGCCTTCTTGAAGTGGTATAGCGCGGTCTTGGGGTCCCCAGCCTGGATCTGAAGAACATACATGCAAAGCAAACAAGTAGTTAGTTGGTAGAAATGAAAGCAGAAAAAACATATAAATCCCTCTTCCATAGCGGATAATGAAAGCAAAAAACACAAGTAGTAAGTAATTAATATATACACTAACCGCCATCTGGTGATCCGTAACAACAGCTCGCGACCCATAATGGTGTCTGGAAGTACCCGTACCATCATTCGGCTGAGTTAGGCGGTTCTCTCTATTCTTTGCCACCTGATCCACGACAAGGGGTGCCCTCCAGTACTCCAGCCAATGCACCCACTCCTCATCCCCTATAGACGATGGCTTCGTGCCCTTGTCTCTACATTTTTTTCGCAGCATGAACCATTTTCCTATAGAGGTCTGACCAGCACCGTCAAAACCGACCACAATCAAGTGAAGTGCCATTGGAAATGTAGTAGGTTTTCTACAACAATTCCACACAACATATAAATTACACAAGGTAAATGAGACAACAATTTCAAGATAACACATGCAACAAGTTCATTAATGGTGACTAACATATCACCCAAGTTCAGTGGCTAACATACCACTCAGATTGTCCTAAAATTTACTAACACAATGATGACTAACATATCACCCAAGTTTAGTGGCTAACATACCACTCACATATAGTGCCTAACATACCACGCACATTAACACAACGATTGAAACAACAAATAAAGCACTGTAACATTTAATCTTACCCGCAACTCATTGAAGTAAAAAGCCTTCATCCCATCCGAGACATGTGACCACTTCTCGCTGCCAGCGCCAGGTAACTCCCTCCTGCCCCTAAAAATGCCAGTCAGGTTACTGGAAGCATCAGGGGGCCAGAAACTGTTATCAATAAGAAAGACAAGAAACAAATATTCATTAGTATATATAGTTAAATCAATGGTATGTGACATATACTTGTCTTAAGTTATGTTCTACAAATGCATAATATGTACTTACTGCGCCTGGCCGTTGGGGAACAACACCGACTTCCCCTTCATCATAGCACCGGGTGTCAAAACTAAAAATGGGCAATCGTCAGGGGCTAAGTTAGCCCAGACATTTGACTGGCCCGTGCTCGAGCTCGGTGGAGTCTCATGAACCGTAGACTGGCTGCTCCCACCAATATCAAAGCCCATAGAAGGACTACTCGCTCCACTGGGTGGTGTACTGCCTGTACCAGAACCACCAGGGATCCCACTCGATGCGGCAGGACGGTATGTAGGTCTCATATGCCGCGACATCTGCAAAAACATACAACAAATAGAGAAAAAATGTGTTAGTAAATTACCGTGAATTTGCATGTAAAACATATACATTTGACACCTAATAAAGCACAAAAATATGGTATAATCAACAACTAACAGTATATATACATATAATCTACCATACACACATACCCTCGTCCTCCTCGCATGTGGTTAAGTCTACATATTGGTCTTCATGCAGCTCTATGAACTCATCACGAGCCTGTATAGGATTTCTCCCAGATTCATCAACAACATCTTCTTGGTACGAGTTGGTGATTGAGTCGTCCATCTGAACGTACTATACTCTGGAGCGGGCCCGTATATGTATCGCAGCCAACCAGTCCGCCTTATCGCGTTTCTGGCTTGGATATTCAATAAACACCACTTGGCATGCTTGAGTCGCCAAGATAAACGGTTCGTACTTAGTACGGTACCTCCTCCTATGGTTAATGTCAACCATTTCATACTACTCATGCTTCCTCGTACCAAATAGAGTAGGATCATACCAGTCAACATCAAACATAAATGTTCTTTTCAAAGGCAGACCGGGATATTCAAGTCGCACAATTCATTTAAGCTTCCCATAGAAATCATACAAATCAGAAGCTGCATCTAGATCTTGCCCACTGAGACACACCCCACAATTTCTTATGGCCATGGTCGTGTCAGAGTCAGTTGTGTGGAACCTAAGGCTATTTACTATGTACGATGAGAATGTGGAGACCTTTCTGTTTGGTCCCTCTGCCAGATCTACTAAGTAAGGATATGTGACGTTGTTGACAGGATCTCGGACATACTCCTTGAACCAATCTGGAAATTCTGAAACCAACTTCTCTTCAAGCAGTTCTTCAAGCGTGTCATCTGCCATTATTGGATTCTTCTCCAGACAACGCTCTTTGAAAACACTGTGGACACGATGATATGATTAGATAGCTAGTAGTTAGAAGTTCAAATTTATGTGTTATAGTAAGAAAGCTACTCACCGAGCAAAAATCACCATAAATTTGTTAACTTCAGCACAGTTTGAGAGGACATAATATTGGGCTGCCTTCAGGTCCCTATCCGTCAGCCATTCTTTCTTTTCTTGTCCCATAGGTCTCCCTGAGACCCTAAAAATTGAAATGGCAACGTCATCATCCTCTTGAACTTCGAATGTGTCTGCGTTTCGAGACGACCTAGATGTCTTTGTCGGCACGTGGTCCCCAAAGTAATAGGAGCAGAAGGTTCCAACTTCCTCTCGCACGTATGCATTAGCAATCGATCCCTCAGGCCTACCTTTGTTGCTGACATACTTCTTCAATTTCCCCAAGTACCTAAGTTGCATATATATTTAGGTAAGAGAATGTAACTTGGGAAAATTCAGACATTTTAAGTAAATTCAGACTTGGAAAAATTCACACCTCTCGAATGGATACATCCATCGATACTGAACCGGTCCAGCAAGCCTCGCTTCATGTGGGAGGTGAACCGGCAAGTGCTTCATAGAATCAAACCAACTCGGTGGAAAGATACGCTCGAGCTTGCATAGAATCAATGGTATGTTGCTTTCAAGATTTGCTAACACTTGATCGTCAACCACCCTTGTGCATAAATTCTTGAAAAATAAGCTCAGCTCGGTGAGAGCGATCCATACAGGTTTCGGTAGCAGTTCTTGAAATGCAACCGGGAGAAGCCTCTCTATGAACACATGACAATCGTGGCTCTTCATCCCATACATCTTCGTCTTTTTCAAATCCACACACAGCCCCAACTTTGAGGCATAATTGTCGGGGAACTTCAACAAGTGGATAGGATCCCCTTTGTTACGTCCCCATGTCCCCCTCCCCTCACCCAATCAAACAGTTTGTTCCTAGATTCAGTGTCAATTGTGTAGCATGTCTTGGGCCACTTGCCTTCATCATTCCACTTTGTCAACTCAGGCCTTTTACACCATGTATCCAACTCGGCTCTAGATTTAACGGTATCCTTTGTTTTTCCGGGAATGTTGCAAATCGTGTTGAAGAAGTTCTCGAACACGTTCTTCTCAATGTGCATGACATCCAACACGTGACGTATAAGAAGACTGCTCCAGTAAGGCAAGTCCCAGAAGATGCTTCTCTTCTTCCATCCACATTTGTCGGAAATTTTCTTGTTATGCTTCTCCCATCCAAGTTCAATCACTTTCATAAGACCCATCCTATCTATCTCGGCAAGTATTTCTGCACCAGTAAGTCGTCTCGGGGGCCTTTCCTCTCTACTTTATTTTTCAAGAACTGATTCTTGTTCTTCCTGAACGGATGGTTACTTGGTAGAAACCTACGATGATAATCAAACCAAGATTCCTTTCCGCTCTCCTTCAGTCTAAATGCATCAATGTCCTCCAAACAATGTGGACAAGCATGAAAGCCCGCGGTTTTCCTTCCATATAGCATGAAGTACGCCGAAAATCACTCACGGTCCACAATAGTGCTGCTCTCAAGGTGAAGTTCGTCTTGGTTGACACATTATATGCCGAGATACCATTTTCCCACAACTCAATCAGCTCCTTGATTAGGGGCTGCAAAAACACATCCACTTGGTCTTTGGATCTTCCGCCCGCACCAACGATCAAGAACATGAACGGTTCCTTCATGCACTCACCAGGGGGCAGGTTGTACGGTGTTAGCATCACTGGCCAACAAGAGTACTTCCGGTCACTTCCAAACGTGTTAAAATCATCCATACAAAGCCCCAAACGTACATTTCTAGACTCGGCTGCAAACTCCAGATATGTCTTGTCGAACTCTTTCCATGCCGGTGAGTCTGATGGGTGCTCCATTCTACCCCTGCATCCGTCGGGATAACTCTCTCCTTGTGCCACCGCATTTTATCGGCACAAGAACTTGAAGTGTACAACCTCTTCAAACGAGGTGCTAGAGGGAAGTACCACATTTTCTTATGTGGGAGATTTTTCTTCTGGCGTTTATTTGCAGCCCCCGCCTTGTAACGCTTGTAGCGGTCCTTCCCACAGAACTTGCATACCAGTAGATCTTCATCCTCGCCCCAATAGATCATGTACATATCCAGACAACAATATATGGTTTCCATAGGCAACCCCATCCCCCGCATCTTTTTCTTCGCTTGGTAAAAGTTGGGGGGAACTAGGTTTTCTTCAGGACAACACTCCGATATTAGTTGTACGTAATTATTGAAGCTCGCTTCAGATTGCCTACCCTCGGCCTTACAACTCACTAGTCGAGCCAACAAAGACAACTCGGTGTGCTTCTTACACCCTGGCCAAATCGGCTTCTTTGCTGATTCCAAAAAGTCAAAGAACACCCGATCCTCGGGATTCGGTGGCTCCTCCACATCCCCTCGGTGTCCATGAACTGAGGGCCAGCAACATTAAACAACATTTCTTCCAACCGTTCATGATCATAATTAGCATCAGATGTAGCCTTATTTTGAGTACTTTCGATCACATTTTGCTGCTTTCTTTTACGCTTCCGGATATGCTCATATGACATGAACGGTGTTGGTGTCTCACCATGATAACTCCATACCTCATACTCAGGCACGAACCCCTTACGTTTCAAGTCCTCGACTACCGTTGTAGGAGGCAAAAATTGCTTGTTCCTACATTTGTTGTGACTGCAGGGGCACTTCATCATCCCCCCACTCAAACAAGTAGTCTGTGTAAGTGCAAAAGCGATGAACGCTTCAACCCCTTCAACAAAACTAGACTGAATACTGCCATTAACTGTGCGACGGTACATCCATGAACGATCGGGATTCATAATTGGATAATTAACCTGACACGTCTAAATTTATTAGATTTATAATTACATGTATGGCATTACGTATTTAGTTTCATAATTACAATTACAATTACATTCTTAATTATGATACGTTAAGAATTTTATGAATTACATGCATTTTACGATTAAAATTAATTTTTATAAATTTTAAATTTCCATTTAACTATTATCATTACAAATTGTAGATGAAAATAGTAGTAATTATTTTTATGTTAATACGAAAAAATTATATTAAAATCACCAAATTGTCTCCAAACACACGATTAAATCTTCCTAATCCTCGTACATATACGAAAATATCAAATCAAATACCCTACATACTTACAATCATCCTAACATCATACTAACAATTCAATTTCAAAATAAACCAATCAATTGCCCAACCACAAGCTTAACTCAGTACTCAATATAAGCTAAACTAGCTAGTATATATAGACTAATAGTAGACGTACAATTGCTCAAAAGTAATCAAAATTACAAAATCCCAAATTTAACAAAGTTAGGTTATTAGATACATACCTTCAATTACGGAATAAATAGCCAAAGAAGAGAGAAGTTGATCTGCCACCCGAGTTCCTTGTTCACCGAGCTTCGAAAAGAGACCAAGATTGGCCAGAACGGTGGAGATTTGACCGGAATTGGTGTTGGCCGAATTTGGGAAGAAGAAGGGAGCTAGAAGAAGAAAAGCAGTAAGCTGAAGAGAATAAATGGGGAAGCTGTTCCCCGTTTCTTCTGTTATTCGATCATAGCGACGGATAGCGTATCCGTTGCCTATCCCAATCATTTAATTTTTGTTTTTCTTTTTTTTATTTAAAATAGTCAACTATTTTAGGGACATATATTTTATCCGTCACTAAAATAGAGACGGATTAACGACGGAATCGACACGGATTAACAATCCGTCCGATTCCGTCGCTATTCCGCTAGGTATCGATGGAATCAATCTGTCGCTACCTTCCGTAGTTAAAATGCGATTTTCTTGTAGTGTTAGATCTTATCTCTCAATTACAATAATGGTTTCCGTGTTAGTTACTGTATTTATTACCAATTTAAATAAGTTTCTTTTTTTTTAGGAAAGAGGATTTTATTAATCCAAAAAAGAGCAAAGCTCAATACCAGAGTCAGATCAACTATCAGAAATACAAAGTAAATAAACAGCCTTGAACAACTCAACTAGGTTCACAGTACTCAAAAGGAACAACAAAGTAGCTAAAAGAGTCTTCATTGAAATTGTGGCAAAGCAGGTGAGCCAAGTTGTTTACTTCTCTTCTAATATGGACAATGTTGGAATCAGAGAAGGACGCCAAAGTCTGTTGTAAGTCGGAGTAAACAGCGCCATTATTCGACAAAGAGGTGTCGGCATTTTTCAGGTTCTTGATTACCTGTTGCGAGTCACCTTCGATGATAATTTTCTGGAAATTCATCTCTTTTGCCAAAGATATAGCAAGTCTTGCAGCAAATAATTCGGCTGTTTCAACATCAAGTTCGGCAACAAGTTTTTTCCTGCTCCAAACTAGTATAAGTCCAGTGATCCACAGCTCTTGCAATTCCACTGCTCGGCCCTCGGGGATGCAGATTTCTATCCATCCTTCCGGCGGAGCAGACCAAGGGCCATGAACAGTTTCTGGCTGCCCATTTGAGGTACCAACAGGTTGGTACATATTTGACCTGTGAAAGTTAGAGGATTGAACAACATAATGGTATGTCTCCATAGGTGAGTATCTGTGTTGTTCATGGAGGAGTTTGTTTCTTCCGTACCAAATACTCCAACAAGAGGTCACGAAAAAAGGAAAAATCAGAAGAATCAATCCTAATTCGAACACCATTCACCCAGTCCCAAATATTATCAGCATTAAAATAAATGGCAGCAGAGGGAATCTGAGTGAGAGCCCAAAATTGGCGCGCAAAATGGCAGTCTCTCAAGAGGTGTAAAATAGACGACTCACTGTTATGGTCACAAACAACACAAGAAGAATCAACGGACAAATTAATGCCTACGGCTCAGTTCACTGTGAGTGGGAAGAGAATTATGTAGCGCTCTCCATAAGAGGTGTTTCACTTTATTTGGAGTTTTTAAGTTCCAAACAAAGTTCCAATTGTGACTTACCTCGCGAGAAGACGAACCGGATTGATTGGCAACTTGGATATCTTTGAGCTTCATGGCTAAATGGTATCTGAGCGCACCGTGTACCCGCCATATTTTTCATAATGCCAAACAATAGAGTACGATGTATCCATATTTTCCAATTTAAATAAGTTACATTACGTGTTTAAAAGAAAATTCCAGAACGGGTAGGTAAATTTTGAAATAAAGTTATCTCTGGGTTAAGAAATTAAATTACGACCAAGTGAAAACAGACACACAGATAATGATATAATTAAATATAGTGAGTGAGTTACCGTGAGATCAAAGAAAGAGTAAAGTAAGATTCCTCTGGCTAAAGTTTGGTTATAAACATGCACTACTACTTTTGCACAGCAAACAACCGAAATTAAATAAAATAAGATGACTCATTATTTAATTTTCATGTTTGTACTCGCGGAGTTGCCGCAACAGATGTTATTGGAGTGGTAGAGGGGCACTAAATTAGATCAGCACGACCGCATGGGTGGTTCGACCAATTTATTTGTCGTATCAGAGCCCTATATTGCCTAAGTTGATTTTGAATCTTGAGGGGACATGTTAACTATTTCACATCGTCAGTTAAAATATTATGGGCTTCTTCTACATGATATACTCCTACAATTCATTTTAGACGGTGGACGACACCGAGGATTTACGTGATAATACTATCAACATGCAACAAATTCATTAGAAAGATTTAAATGTTAACACCTAAATGTATGTTTCACATATTCTTCCGAGATATCGTCGTTGAACTATCAATTTATACAAAGGTTAATAAAATTAAAAAATGGAGTATAATCGTCTATCATTGATATTCCCTCCGTCCATCCCAAGCTCAAATTCTTATTGAATTGGATACGAGCTTTGAGATTAAACTATGGAAAGCTTAACCTTAAAATTATAGTTGGATATATTTTCGAAAATAAACGTGCAGTTTATTAATATAAATGATCATCGTTATCAATACTTTAATTACTAAGTCTCCTGAAGTACGGTACAGGCTGTTTGACAAGCGATTAAAATCAAGAAAATCATATTAAAATAGGTGTTAAACCAGGTTTTGGTGGTTTTAATGGGCTGCCAAACAACCACCTAAATAATTTATTTAGATACATACCTAGACTATCAATAAAATTTTCGATGTTATTACTCAAAATTTCTATATTCACAACATTAGTGTTTTTCAATATAATAAAATAGTCTATTTCATTAATAGCATATAAAATTTTATTGATGTTATAAGTTCGTCTTTAGATAAGTTAGGTATATATTGCACAGTATTTCAGGATACTTGGTGTGGTATTAATTCATATTCATGCAGAAGTATGTTTTTTTTTTAATTAGGGAAAATTATAGATACAACCCCTGCAATATAGCCTCTTGTCACTGAGTTCCCTTCTATTCAAACAATTACAGATGAACTCGTTTTTGACCCATGAAAAAAATCTAATTACAGATAGATCCAAAAGTCAACTTTTTTCCCTATTTTATCTTTTCTTTATAATTGTATAATTCATTAATTAACCCTTATTGAAAAATAAACCTCAAAACATTTCTAACTCTTACAAACAAACCCCAAAATTTTCATTTCTTCAAATCTAAGTAGTCACCATCTTCAACCTTCTTCCACCACCTCCAACCCACCATCTGCAACCTTCTTCCACCACCTCCAACCCACCATCTGCAACCACCACCACCACCTCCTCCAATAACTTCTCCTTCTTCCTCCTTCCTCCTCCATCTTTTTCTTCCTCCCACTTAAAAAAAAAGCTCCGATCGGAGCTGTGAATACATACAACTTCGGGGAGGAGCTTGCTCCTCGCCGGAGCTGTGTTATAGCTCTGGTGTGGAGCTGCCTGCACTCGGAGCTAAAGTTAAACTCGATTTGAGGCTGATGACTCAAATCGAGCTTTTTGAGTTAGAAAGGAAGGGGATGGAGGAAGAAGAAGATGGAGGAGGAAGGAGGAAGAAGAATTTGACCAAGATTGGAGGTGGTGGTGGTGGAATAAGGTTGAAGAAGGAAGACGAAGATGGAAGAGGGGAAAAAATTGGTATATTTTGAAAAATAAAATTTCGTTGGAGTTTAATTTACAATAATATTGAGTCATTGTTGCAATTTATAAAACAATAGAGTCAAATGTGTATTAAATTGAAGATTGTAAATTGCAACCAAGTCCAACTAATTTTCTTTTCCATTTATTTTATTTCTGGTCAACTCAAAAATCAGATTTTGAATGTATTTTTAATTGTTTGAATAGAAAGGATGAATCTGTAATTTGCTCAAATTGAAGGGATACGAAATATAATTTTCCCATTTAATTATATATGACTTCCCTTTTGATGGATACTGGGTTGTTGGGTGGATGGAGAGTGGTAGTTGGATTGGTTTTTTCCTATTACTCTGAGTTAAAATACTTGATTGACATTTTTGTTATTATTTATTATAAACTTTTCAACCAAAGTTATTATTTTCTCCATCTTTCATAAATTTTGCTTGTAATACTTGTTAGAATAAATATCCTAGGAATAAGATTGTACGTCCTTTGTGTTTAACTTTTAGTTGTCCTTTTCTTCATCAATGAAGTAAATAGAACTCGATAACAAAGATTGAAGATAAATGTACGAGCATCTCTTATATTATTGTATTTATGTCAAGGTTAATTAAGTAATAATTTTGTCGATTAAAATAAATGAAACAAAGACCTGAGAGATATATTTAAGTTTGAAGCTAGGTTATTTTCTTCTATATCTTTGGTGAGAGCTAATGAGCGATAATTAAGTTTGAAGGTTGTTTTCTTCTATTTCTTTTTATATCGTGTGTAAGAGGTCAAAATTTTTGGGGACCTCTATTTGGCGAACCCAATTCAACATTTTATCCGAAGAGAAGTCATTTTCTTTCATTTTCAAAACCGTGATGGCTGCTTCTCCTAAAACTGCACTTTTTGTAGACAAGACAATCTCCATCTTAGCCCCCTTGCACACTATTTCCTTCATTCGTTCAATTCTTTTGGTGCACACGGTCTGAACCAGCGGCGGAGATAACGGTGCAGTTGGCGCACGGCGAGTGAATGAATATGTGCACCTCCTATGGGGATGAATACCGGGAATGGCCGCGCCGGTCGCAAGTCGCAACTCAGTTGGTCCTCAAGTGACCAGCTGTTGTTCTGGGTTGAGCCCATTTACATGGTGACACTTGTCCGAACCTTATTGGTCGGAAATTTTTGTTTTATTTTCCTCTTTTTTGCTCTTTGAATTTAAAAAACTATAAAAATTATATCAATCTTATATTTTCTCGTCCTCTACAAAAGATACCAATATTAACTATGTCTGAAACACTTCAAATTTCACCTTCTTTCATGTACTTCAATTATATGACGTACTCAATTATTATTATTTGAATTTTATTAAGGATATGCACTCAATAAACATTTAAAAGAACTAAAATTTCCCATGATCAAACCCCGTAACCACTACACTACCACAATGGTACCACCATTTTTCCATGGTCATATATGCACACATAGCCACAAAGAGTGGTCTTAGTCTAGAGAATTACACATGCATTTTATTGGAATTTGACATATGTATACCTGATCTCTACCGGCGTTATGATACATACATAATGGAGCATTCATGCCGTTACGGTCCTTTTATGGACGTAAATAATAATAAAAGTGTTTTTTTAGCAAGAATATATAATAATAGTGTTATCTTTTCTGAAATTTGACTGGATATGTAGAGAAGTCATTTCCTTAATTTTTAACCTTATCTTTTGTTTGTTCATGCAAAGTGAATTACTGATCATTGAACAATTGGAAATGTGCTTGTGCACAAGTACATCCCCAATTCCCATGCTTTAATGTTCATTCAGACAATTCAATGTATGCACGTTTAAAACCAGGAAAGCTTTCATATCACCATAGTAAATTACTACTTATACTATTTAATTTAATTGCGAATAATAACACTATACTATATTCTAGGCTTCTAGGTTCTAGCTAGTAGTAGAAATTGTTAAGAGTACTGTGTACTAACTGTATTTGATATATCCATTTATCCTAAGTCATTTTACTATGCATATATGAATATCCTGAAGTATTATTCACTACTTGAGTAATTAAATGTGACATATTTGAGTTTCAGGAAAAAAGAAAAAGGAAAAAGAACGAGCGATGCATGCATAAAATCCGATATTAATTATTATATATTTGGAAAAAGAGAAAAACTACTTACTACTGAAAATGAGGAGAAAAAATAGAAAGTTATAGTACCGAAAGGAGTAATTGACGTTTTCATTTACCTTAATACTAGTAAATGACCCGTCGATACTCGACGGGAATCGAAAAAAGTTCGCTTAAGCGATATACTATCTTTTACACTTAATGATTAAAATGTGTACGGAATCATGTTTAAATCGCTTCAGCATGTCATACGAAGTCATCTAATAAATGTAAAATTGAAAATAATATTATCAGTGAAAGTCAACTTTACTTAAAAAGGAAGCAATTTAGTTATAATTCTCTTTCATATATATAACAGGTATGATACGCAATAATAATTCATAAATTGTCGAATACTTTTTTATACACTACTGAAAAGCTTTTTATGTAGCGAATTATTTTACTTCATTACTGAAAATCAATACTTCAATTCCACTCCTACAATAATTATTTGAGGTCGAATGAGGGCGAGGAGAGGTAAAGGCCCATGCGAGAGAAAAACTGTCCCAAACTCTTATTTATTGGCATAACAAAGTAGACCAATATAGGAAACTGGCTCTAATAAAACTTAATGAGAACTTCTCTCATCGGATGCGATCACCATCATCCCAGAAATTAAAACCTTTTGTCCTTCATCAAGATATAAAAATCTCCTCGGTAGTATGCTTCTAGATCATGCCCGGACCCATGACTCATTTAGGTTCCGGACCCATTTAATTGGACCTTTAATGTCCAATCTGACCATAACCTATTACAGGCCCGAAGGGTTGTTACCCGGTATTTTTATTGGGTCATTTACCTGACCCAACGGGTGCGCCCTCCTATTCCAAACAAATATTATTGTTTCAAAAACTAGGTGCCCATATGTGGCTCGACAACTGGGTGTATACCCATTATATTCTCAATGAGATCACAAACAATTTTATATATATATATATATATATATATATATATATATATATATATATATATAAAATTCATCGATAAGAAAATTTTCTATATTCTTGGGTCGGATTAAAATTGTTTGACTCATTATTATGTTGTGGGTCGGTTTAAATTTTTATATAATACCCCCGCACCCACCCTTTCTCATTCATAATTTGCATGATGTGGAATTGCATGCATGATAATCAAGTAAAAAATGATGATTGTCCCCTCTGAACACATTGTTCAATTTAAATTATCGTCAGATAATCATGTCGAATTTTTTAATTTTCTATTCTTCATGCACAATGCAACTATCATATCTCCTTTTTTTTATATAGAATTTATGTGGAATAATTTATTCCAATACAATTATTAGCTAAAGTTTTAAAAAAAATCGTAGAAATAGAGTGCCCATTTGTCATGGAATTTTTGTATAAAATACTAAGTTTTGTTTCTATATTACCACATTAATAAAGGACTGAGCGTCCATAAAGGAATACCTTTATTAGTGTGGTCACGTAGAATCAAGCATGCTCACAATACAGTTTGAGTACTCGTGAACCTCTAATGGTATCTCAAATATGAAATGAGATGTTTTACCCATAGGAAGTTGGAGGGGATGACAATGGGCCTGGCACGGCCGGGCTTTATTAGGCTCAGTCTTTGTGCATATGTTTTTTTAAAGGCCAGACTTGGCCCCGTTAATATTAGACAGGGTGCCTGACCCGTCCCATCATACAATTTTTCTTTTCATCTTTTTTACATTTTCTGTGTGTTTTGCATAATTATTTATATTATAGTTAGATGTAGCTCAAATGGTTAGAGTTATGGACATACTTGTGTCTTTAGCACCAAAGTTTTCTTTGATGGCGGTTATAATTTTAATCGTTTAAAAAAAATTATCCATTTGAAAATTATAAGTTCTACCAAAATCGTTCAAGTACTTACACAAAACCACTTTTCTTTTCGTCCTTTCAAGGTTCTAACAAAATACGATATCATTTTATTTTAATGTTAATATAGTAGGGGAAGGAAAAATTACAAATACCACCCCTACAATATAGCCTCGTCACTTTAGTCCCTCATATTCACACTATTACAGATCAACCCATTTATTACACACAAAAAAGATTGTAAGTACATATAGGCCCAAAAGTCAACCTTTTCTTTCTCCTATTTTATATTTTCTTTATAATTGCATAATTCATTGAATAACCCTTATTGCAAAATATACCCAAAACGTTTCTAACTCTCAAAAAAATACCCCAAAATTTTCATTTTTTCAAATCTAAGCACCCACCATCTTCACCACCACTTCTAACCACCATCCTCGGTCAACTCCTCCTCCTCCTCCTCCTCCTCCTCCTCCTCCTTTCCCTTCCTCCGCAATTGGCCCAAAATTGGCAGTCGGAGGAGTTGTTCTGACTCATTTGGGCATCTGACTCCTCAATCGCTTTACTTACTTGGAGTAGCTCGATTTGGAGGCGATAACGGTGTTTACAACTCCAACAACTCCAAATTGGAGTTGTGACTCCGATTTTACAGCGGCTTGCCGGAGCTATATATAATAGCTCCGATCGGAGCATTTTTTAAGGATGAAGAACATGATGATGGAGGAAGAAGAACAAAAAAATTGGGTATATTTTGAGAAATAAATTTTATTGGGGTTTAATTTACAATAATATTAAGTAATTGTTACAAATTATAAAACATTAGAGTAGATGTGTAGTAAATTGAAAATTATAAATTGCAACCAAGTCCAACTAATTTTCTTTTCCATTTATTTTATTTATGGCCAACTCAAAAATTAGGTTTTGAATGTATCTGTAATTGTTTGAATAGAAAGAAATAAATTGTAATTGGCCCAAATTTAAGGGGTAACAAACGTAATTTTTCCGATATATTATCTAACATAATTCAAAGACAGTTAAACATTTGAATACACAGATATATACTAAAATATACAAATATTAAAATGTTATAAATATATGTTGGGCCGGGCCAATGGGCTTCAAAGTTAGGCCATGGCCCGGCCCATTCTAGTTTGGTCAAAGCCCATTTGACCGAGCCTGACGGCCCAAATCGCCATCCCTAGAAATAAAAAAAAGATGCAAGTTGCTTACGAACTTCATTATTTTTAAAATAAGCCTCATCTATTTCCAAGAATTTACGGATATAAGTTGAAATATATATGACATCTTTCATTCAACTTTAACTACTTTTCCCAAAACCTTAACCATTTCTCCTCAAACCTTAAACATTTTTCAAAAAAGTATAAACATGATTTTTTTTTCTGTGTTTTCATATAGTTTTAGTGTTTTACGTATATAAGTTGAAATATAACATAATTTCAACTTAAGCCGAAGAATATAAAATGCAAAGGGTACTTCGAAGTTCCTTGAAAAAAATATGCATTTAATAAATATATTGCCCATTAAAAATATATAAAGTAATTAAGAATTGATGGTCAAATAGGGTAAAATTCATTTTTGATATTCCAGTGTGAAACATTTTCGATTTTGATACTTTAGAGTGGTCACATATAATTTTGGTACTGACTATCAACAATTAATTACAATTAAGGTACTAATTGTTAATTAAAAGGTGGAGCGTCTCAATTGGATCCGAATTACAATTTAACAAAATTTATTTAATAAATAGATGGGGGAGTATTAAATATTTAATAAACGCTCTATTTTTAAAATTTTGTTATTTTATTTTAGTGAATAAAATGATGTATTTAATTAATAATAATAATATTATAGATTGGTGTTTATGGATTTGTCTTTCACGATGAATTGAAATATATGTTTAAAATATTTTTGAAGTTTTGTAGAGAAATTTATATTATATTTAATAAAAAATATATATATGCAACCAACATACAAAAATTGAACATTATTGAAAGATATACTGGTTGAAAAGACAACTAATTCCACAAAATTTTATGTAGGATTGAATTAATTAATAAATTCTATATTTTTTAAATTCCATTATTTCATTTTATCTTATTTAATAAATTTATATTTTATTTTAATGAATAAAATGATTTATTTAATTAATAATATTATTCAAGCTTGATGTCTATGGATTCGTCTTGTTACGACGAATTTAAATATATGTTCAAAATAATTTTTGGATTTTTGTGGATAAAGTTATATTAGATTTAATAAAAATATATATGTAGTTAACATACCAAAAAATAATAGTGGAATATATAATTAAGAAAATATTTGAATGGATCGAATTGCCCTTACTAATTGTTCTAGATATCTGGATGAACTGTGAACAGAACAAAACACCCTCCATAACTTTTTTCAGCCAATCAGAATTGAGTATTGTGCCACGTAAGCGTGAAAAATGGACCAATAGGAAGTCTTGAAAACTTCTTGGTTCTAGCTAGTAGTAGTAATTGTTAAGAGTACTGTGTACTAACTGTATTTGATATATCCATTTATCCTAAGTCATTTTACTATGCATATATGAATATCCTGAAGTATTATTCACTACTTGAGTAATTAAATGTGACATGTTTGAGTTTCAGGAAAAAAGAAAAAGGAAAAAGAACGAGCGATGCATGCATAAAATCCGATATTAATTATTATATATTTGGAAAAAGAGAAAAACTACTTACTACTGAAAATGAGGAGAAAAAATAGAAAGTTATAGTACCGAAAGGAGTAATTGACGTTTTCATTTACCTTAATATTGGTGGTTAGAGTCTATGACCCTAAATCTTGCAGCTGTTCCTTGTTAAACAATGTGCTCCAGTTGCAAGTTGGTCAAAATGAATATATATATATATATATATATATATATATATATATATATATATATATATATATATATATATATATATATATATATATATATACATACATACATATATACAAAGTTGTCACTTTCTTTTATTTTTACCTCTATGTATGGGAGTAAAAATCCCATAACAATCATCTTCATTATCTTGTTCGAAACCCCTAATGATTAAGTTTTACAAAGAATTCAATTTAACCTGGATTTTGAGAATCCTACAAAATGTTTGGTATGATGAAAATACCAGTTTATACTGGTTAACAAAAGAAGCAGAAGTTAAATGGTGGAACAAAATGGACACCAGTCCACTGGAGAAGGACAGCATATCGGAATGGTTCAAACTCCATCCAAAGTTTAGCAAAAAAATTGTCTCCCCAGAAAAGGTCCAACACATACATAATGAAGAAGACTTGGCAAGATTATAACATAAAGTCCCCGGGGGGAGTATTATTTAATTGAACAAACTTGATTTAGTAGTAAGTTTTGATTATGGTTAGACACGCATATAATTCCTTGGATAGGTGTGTAAGACGATGTCTGAATTCGCTTTTACGAAATCAAGCCAGTAAGATTAATGAATAAGCTTTTTGGGAACAATATGGCCTCATCATCATGCATTGGATACTAGTGACAATATAGTATCTACAATTGAAAATACTTGGGAAGACAAGGATTTATTTAACTGGAAACCACCTAATGTGGATAAAAGTACAATATATAAACAAGGTTTATTAGATTTTAGATCGCATACTATAAAAACAGAAGAACAAGTCCTTCCTTTAGTAAGTGATCAACAAACTTTACATTTATTCACTAAAAAATCAATTAGAAAGCATATAGCCAGTGGATACAAATTCTTACATATAGGTCTTGTACAAATTGCTATTAAACCTTTAACAAGAGAAGGATTAGATACTAGCATTTTTTGTTGCACTTAGAGATGCTAGACATTTTGATTTTCAAGATTCCCTTTTAGGATTAATTGAAACAAGTCTCTGTAATGGACCAATTTATTTTAATTGTTATCCGAATTTTACCATATCTTTAAGTGACCCGCATATTTTAGATATTCTTACGTTAAATGTAAAAACTCATAATTACAAAATGAAGCATGGTTCTCATATATATGAGATATTTTATAGAATACATTACAAAGTTATGAATACGGGTTTAAATGTCAAAGCAGTACACTATGAAAAATCTTCTGGACAAACTATTTTTTGGGAAATTAATAAGTCAAAGTCTAATCTTACAGTCCCTAAGACTATAGAATGGAAAATGTTAATCTTCACGAAGCACAGTTCGCTTATGCGGAACGATACCAAGATCCCAACCAATAGAAAATTCGAAATAGAAAATATAGTAGACCACCCAGATGGAGGGTTAGTATAAGATTTAACAGACAAAGTTCTATGTCATTTAGAGGTTATAGCCCACAAAAAGTAGTGGTTATTTATCTCAAGTAGTTCCTTAGAAATTCCTTTAGTCCTTTTGAAAAGATAAGTATGATTTTCAAGGAGTAAGGACGCATAGAAATATAGCCCAACCAGTTTATACTTCACAAAATGACATAAATGATTTAGATCAACAAGAAGAAAACAGACCAACTTCACCAAATCTTTCAAGCATTTATGTTTTGAAAAAAGAATTTTGCATAGATAAAATTTCATTAAGAAAAGATTTTATGAGTGACAAGTACAAACAGGATAGAAAGTGGTTCATGGAAACATTTTCAGAAAAACAAAGAAATACCATAAGAAATGAATGGTATGAACTGATGATTATTGCACAAATAAATATACCATTTTTTACTTATTTCTTTAAAAAATTTGGAGATAATAAACTTTTGGTTTTATCTAAAACGAAGAGTTATTTTACAAAGCAAGATGGGTCAAGTGTCTCAATGAATTCCTCCTTTAGAACACATTAGGACAAAAGTTTTCGATGATGTCATAGACTGTACACCAGTTATTACCAACATTAAAAATGATGAGTCAGGAATGAAGCAAAGAAATTATACAAATATAGGTTTACATTGTCTAAGAAAACAATTAGAGAGAATAGAAGGAGCTATAGAAAAGAATTTAGGTAGTAAAACTCCAATTGACACAAAAGCAGCTTCTACAAGTAAAGAACAAAGTCTGCCAGAAAAACAAATGTACAAATTTCCTTTCAAAATTAATGAGTACAAACCAAAGTTAACGGAAACTGAGTTACTACAAAAGATAAATTCTAAGTTAGGAGATTTAGGTACAGAAAAATTAAACACTTTAAAAAAACCACTAGAAGCCACTAATTCAGATAATGAGTCTGAAGATAGTAATCATATTTTTCCTATTGTAAAACCAGAATATAAAAATTTTTATCCTAGACCAACACCCCCAGATATACAATTAGAAGAAACACACTCACAAAGGACATTTAATGGGTCAACAATTTATGAATGGAATATAGATGGTCTAGCAGAATACCAGATTATAAAAATTTGTCAAGAAATGGTGGTCATATCAAACATATATGGTAATACAATGAAACAGGTTGATTGTGCAAGAACTTTAATTTTAGGGTTTAATGGTCAATTAAAAGGATGGTGGGATAATTCCCTTACACCATTAGAACAAAATGCAATTCTAGATAGTATTAAGGAAGATGACGATGGGATACCAATTTTAGATGAAAATGGTAACCAAATTTCAGTAGCAGTAACTTCCCTCATTTATACTATATTACTCCATTTTGCTGGAGATCCAAATCGGTACACTGAGAGAAACACAGAGATTTTACAAAATTTAAAATGCAGAAAACTTCAAGATTTTAAATGGTACAAAGACGTGTTCCTTACAAAAATTTACGAAAGAGATGATCCAAATAATTATTATTGGAAAGAAAAATTTATTTCAGGTTTACCAAAGTTATTTGCAGAAAAAGTAAGGGAAAAAATTAAGAGCATTAATGGAAATATAGAGACAATGCCTTACGGAGAAATTATTAATCAAATAAACCTAACAGGCCTACAAATTTGTAATGACTTGAAGTTAAAATCCCAATTAAAGAAACAAAATATTGTAAGTAGAAAAGAATTGGGAAGCTGGTGTGAACAGTTTGGTTTTGACAAATTTAAAACTCCGATTCATCATAAAAGCCATGATAGAAAACCCTACAAGAAAAAGCATTTTCACAAAAGAGTTAATAGGCAAGACTATAAACCAAATTATAAACAAGATTATAAACCAAATAAAAGAAAGAATAATTTTTATAAGAAAAAAGAATGAACTCCAATAGAGAAAATAATTTGTCACAAATGTAAGACCCCTGGACACTATGCCAACACTTGTAGAGTAAGACAAAAGATACAAGAATTAGTTTTAGACGAACAATTGAAAAACCAACTTTTAAATATAATTTCTGAAATAAGTTCTGATGAAGAAGAAAATACTGAAGAAGAGGATTATCAATTTAACCAAATACAATCAGATAATGCTGAAACTTCCGATTACTCAGAGGACTATGAAGACACTTGTTTTTGTACCCCTGATCAATTGGGAAAAAGTATTTGTAATTGCGAAAAGAAACTTTTTGTAATAACAAAACAAAGTCATTATGAGTTAATTTTCGAAATGATAGATCAAGTAAAAGATCCCCAACAAAAAGATAATTATTTAAAGAAATTAAAAGATATGGTTTTGGAAGGAGGACAAGGGCCTTCTGCTCCAATTAAACAAAAAACAGATTTCAAAGATATAATAAAAACATTTAATACCAACAAAACAAGTAACATCTCCATTAATGATATTCAACATGAGATTAGGGAAGTTAAAATAGAAATACGACAATTAAAGCAAGAAAGTGAACAAATGAAACGAGAAATTTTGATTTTAAAACTAAAAGATGAATTACTAAAAGAGGAAAACACCACTGATGAAAAAGAAGAAAATAATTCAGAAAAAGAAGAAAGTAATGAAGAAAAATCTTTTATAAATGCTATATCACAAATTTCTTACCAAAAATGGTATGTTAAAGTTAAAATTGTTATAGGAAACTTTATTCTAGAAACAGTTGCCTTAATGGATAGTAATGATATGAATTGCATACAAGAAGGATTAATACCTACAAAATATCTGGAAAAATCTAAGGAAAGATTATCAACAGCAAACTCAGAAAGACTAAAAATAAATTACAAACTTTCAAATGCACATATTTGCAATGACGGAGTTTGTTTCCGGGCAATCTTTGTTTTAGTAAAAGATCTAGACACTAAAGTCATTCTGGGAAACCCATTCATGTCAATGTTGTTTCCTATACATGTAGACAACAAGGGAGTAGAAACCACAGTTTAGGAAAGAAAATACTTTTCCAATTCCAATATCCTGTGAAAAACATATAAATAAACCTTTTACAAGAAACTTGAATTTTTCAAAAAATAGAAAATAAAGAAAAACAAATTATGCATCTTAAAGAGGAACTAAGTTTTAAAAGAATTGAAGAAAAAATAAAAAGCCCAATTCTACAGAAACAAATTTTAACCTATCAAAAGAAGCTAGAGGATGAAGTTTGTTGAAATTTCCCGACTTTTGGGATAGAAAAGACATATTGTAACCCTTCCTTATGAAAATGATTACGAAGAAAGTAAAATTCGACTAAGGCAAGGCCTATACAAATGAACCAAGAACTGTTAGAACATTGTAAAAAAGAAATTTCAGAATTATTAAAAATGAAAATCATAAGACCAAGCAAATCACCATGGTCATGTTCTGCATTTTATGTACAAAAGAATACTGAACTTGAGAGAGGAACTCTAGACTAGTTATAAATTATAAACCATTAAACAAAGTCCTCAAATGGATCGTATCCAATTCCAAATAAAAGCGATTTGCTTAAAAGACTTTATAATGCTAAAATATTCTCCAAGTTCGATATGAAATCCGGTTTACGCAAATACAAATTTCGAAAAGATAAGTACAAAACGACTTTTTTGTTCGTTCGGACAATTTGAATGGAATGTCATGCCTTTTGGATTAAAAAATGCTCCTTCAGAATTCCAAAAGGTCATGAATGATATTTTCACTCCTTACACTACTTTTACAATTGTTTATATTGATGATGTCCTAGTTTTTAGTCAAGATATAGAACAACATTGGAAACACTTAAATATTTTCCTAAAAGTCATAAAAGAAAATGGTTTAGTTGTCTCCTCAAGAAAAATAAAATTGTTCCAAGTAAGCATAAGATTTCTCGGACATCAGATTCATGAAAGTACTATTATACCAATCCAACGGTCTCTAGAATTTGGGGACAAATTCCCGGATGAAATAAGAGACAAAACCCAATTACAAAGATTTCGGATCATTGAATTATGTAGGAGATTTTATCCAAATTTAAGACAAACTTGCAAACCTTTGTTTGAAAGATTAAAAAGAACCCTCAATGTGGACAAGCAAACATCTTGAGATAGTCAAAGAAATAAAAACAAAAGTTAAAACTCTTCCTTGTTTAACCATTTGTCATTGATACTCTTAAGATTGTACAACCGACGCCTTAATTAGGGTATGGAGGCATTCTTAAGCAAATCATTGATGATAGGGAAACAATTATTAGATATCATTCTGGTACTTGGAAATCGGGAGCACAACAAAATTACTCAACCATTAAAAAAGAAATACTCTCGATGGTTTTATGCATTACTAAATTTCAGGAAGACTTGTTAAATCAAAAGTTTTTGCTTAAAATTGATTGTAAAGCTGCAAAAGAAGTTTTGACAAAAGATGTTCAAAACCTAGCATCAAAACAAATATTTGCTAGATGGTAAGCAATTTTGTCTATTTTTTATTTTGATATAGAATTCATAAAAGGAACTGACAATTGTATTCCAGATTATTTGACAAGAGAATTTCTTCAGGGATGGAAGAAAGAAGATTAGTACCATTGGCATCAACAGCAGGATCAAGTTCCGGGAAAAAACCCATGGTAAATTTGGCACAATATGCACAAAATAAGCCTGAAAAATCCTTGTCCCCGCACCATTACAAACTATCCCACAAACAAGGCAACAGACATCTCTGCAGTTACAACAAATTTCAACCTCTTAGTAAAGTAGCATTAACACCATATCCCAAGCCTGAACAATTTCCACCTCTGCACTCAAAATTAGCCACATTACCCACCTACAAACAAACTTTGACACAAACCAAGTCCCAAATTCCAAATAAAGATGACCAGATTGTCCCTATTTAAGCACAGGACACTTTCACAAAGAATGTGTCATTGAAGATGACTGGATTCCAGAAAATTTTCCAAAACAAATAGACAATGATAATGCCTCACAATTTGCAGAACAAGGTGCTATCATTTCACGGATATCTTAGGCGACAAATTTTGTAGGATTTATGAAAATCACCAGAAACCACAACAATATTATGAGGACATCTTGGTCCAAACAAATTCTCTTCATATTCAAAATAAAGTTCCAAAAAACCATCCAAACACCTCATCAGCCATTGGTTACAGAAAAATTTTCATCAACAAAGTTATTAGTCTAGCTGATTGGGGAAACCCTTATACTCTGAGGGAGATAAAAACCCATCTCATATGTAATTATTTTGATTACATACAAGCTTGGACAAAATTCCTCTACATGCAAAATGCAGTCAACTCCATGTCATATTTCTTCTTAATGGGAAAAACTCTACCACCACCAGAAGAACTTCCTAACTGGTTTCTTGCATGGTGGCATGATTTTGGACCATTACCAGAAATGTTCGCAGACAAAGTTCAAAAATCATTTGAGTACTTTTCAGATAGGTACAAAAAACAAAGTTGTTCTCACAAATACCCCCTGATGATTAAGTTTTACAAAGAATTCAATTTAACCTGGATTTTGAGAATCCTACAAAATGTTTGGTATGATGAAAATACCAGTTTATACTGGTTAACAAAAGAAAGCAGAAGTTAAATGGTGGAACAAAATGGACACCAGTCCACTGGAGAAGGACAGCATATCGGAATGGTTCAAACTCCATCCAAAGTTTAGCAAACAAATTGTCTCCCGAAAGGTCCAACAAAATGAAGAATTCCTGATGATGAAAAATACCATCCAAACAAGATTAGCACAAGCAAGCTCATTGGATGAGATGAAAGCAATTCTACAAACTGCAAGTGAAGATGAAGGATCAAGTTCCTCAGTCAATTTCGAACAAGATAATGAAGATGATTGTTATGGGATTTTTACTCCCATACAGAGAGGTAAAAATAAAAGAAAGTGACTGAAAGATTCCCCGACAAATTATTCAATCAAAGGACAAAGGGACAAAGTGAAAAATTAATTTCCCGACAAACTGTTCAAATTCATGGACAAATTGCAATCAGCCTTCCGGATGTGAATTGAAGAATTTCAAGTCCGCACAGGAAACTGGCATTCCTTCAAATAGGCTTCAATCAGAAGGAAGAAGAACACAACGAAAAAACCAGAGAAGAAAAGAAAATGTATTCAAAGAGCTTTTTCTTTGTTTTGTACTCTTCCAGATTCTTTTATCTTTATGTAAAAATTTCATCCAAAAACATTAGCTTAGCAGTTTTCAGATTCTTGTAATCAGATCAGATTTCAAAGTTAAAGTCAGAGTTGTAATCCGATTAAATTTCAAATTGTATATATATATACACACACACACACACACACACACACACACACACATATATATATATATATATGTATGTATATATGTATATATAGCATCCTCAAGTAAAGAATATACCTCACCAGATAAGCAGATACACAGATTTTCTTTTAAAATCAATGAGTATAAACCTAAGTTAACAGAAACAGAGATTCTTCAGGAAATAAATTCTAAGTTAGGAGTTTAGAAAAATTAAATATTTTAAAAAAATCTTTAGAAACTGTCTATTCAGGTGATGAGTCTGGAGATAGTAATCAGAAGAAAAGAAATCCCAGAGCAAAAAATGTATTCAGATATTTTTTTCTTTGTATTGTATTCCTCCAGATTCTTTTATGTATTTGTAAAAATTTCACCCAAAGATATTAGCTTAGCAATTTTCAGATTCCTGTAATCCAATCAAATTTCAAGTTTAAGAGTCAGAGTTAAATTCAAAGTTATCTCAGGTATAATTCTGGTTATTTTTCTACAGTACCTTATTTTCACAATATCTTAATCTTGCCAATTACTTCATCATTATGTATACCTGTATTTCCGCTATGCTACCTGATACAAATGGTATCAGAGCCATAAAGTCCCCGGGAGAGTATTAGTTAATTGAACAAACTTGATTTTGTAGTAAGTTTTGATTCTGGTAGACACGCATATAATTCCTTGGATAGGTGTGTAAGACGATGTCTGAATTACCTTTTACGAAATCAAGCCAGTAAGATTAATGAATAAGCTTTTTGGGAACAATATGGCTTCTGCCTCATCATCTGTACCATATACTAATGAAAATGTAGTATCTACTATTGAAAACACTTGGGAAGATAAAGATTTGTTCAATTGGAAATCACCAAATGTAGATAAAAGTACAATATATAAGCAAAGCATATTAGACTTTAGATCAGCTTATACTATAAAAACAGAAGAACAAGTTCTTCCTTTAGTAAGTGATCAACAAACTTTACATTTATTCACTAAAAAGTCAATTAGAAAGCATATAGCCAGTGGATACAAATTCTTACATATAGGTCTTGTACAAATTGCTATTAAACCTTTAACAAGAGAAGGATTAGATACTAGCATTTTTGTTGCACTTAGAGATGCTAGACATTTTGATTTTCAAAATTCCCTTTTAGGATTAATTGAAACAAGTCTTTGTAATTTACCAATTTATTTTAATTGTTATCCGAATTTTACCATATCCCTGACTGACCCACATATTTTAGATATTCTTACTTTAAATGTAAAAACTCATAATTACAAAATGAAGCATGGTTCTCATATATATGAAGTATTTTATAGAATACATTACAAAGTTATGAATACGGGTTTAAATGTCT
Source organism: Plantago major (assembly GCA_026545765.1). Lineage (NCBI taxonomy): Eukaryota > Viridiplantae > Streptophyta > Magnoliopsida > Lamiales > Plantaginaceae > Plantago > Plantago major. Next base: position 7,193,549 of record CM048840.1, read on the forward strand.
ATATATATATATATATATATATATATATATATATATATATATATATATATATATATATTCTGGTCCGTAGGTCCAAATTTGGTTCTTTATATAATTTGTGATATATTATTGGTTTCTGTACCTAGTTTTCAGTAATATACGTGACTTTTAAAGGGTTTACACAATTCATACTTAAATGGTATCGATTGCGGTTTATCTGCGTGTAAAAGAGAAGAAAGAATTTCCAAACAAAAATATACTCTTAATGGAAGTGGGAGCTAGCTCACGGTTGGTTGGTATTTGTTGAAAGAGTGTTGTTAAACGCAGCACCTGTTTTGCTAAACGCAGCACCAATTATTTGCGTACTTACCAAAAATGTCCTTAACTAAAAAAAAACTTTAAAAATTAACGTAAAATCGAAATAACTCGTTTACACAAACACAATAACATTAACATGCACGATTGAATACAAATTTCAACAATAAAAAACAGCGAAAAAATTTCGCAAATTTTTTTAATTTTTGGTGAAAAGTGGAAAAAGTTGAAAAATATGTAGAGAAATTGGGGGAAGAAAATGAAAAAATGAAATGGACGGTTTTGAGAAGGTTCTCAAAACCGGCCATTTTTTAAATGGCCGGTTTTGAGAACCGGCCATTTCATTTTTTTTTTCAGTTTCAGTTTTTTTTTTTCCAATTTTTTCCAACTTTTTTTTTCCAATTAAAATGGGCCGTTTGACTGGCAATATTTTTTTTAAAATTTAAATTTATTTATTTTGAATTTGCAACTTTAACTTGAATCGAAATGCTTCCGAATAAAATGTTACAATTTGAACACGAACGAACTTAAAGTTAAAGTTGCAAATTCAAAATAAATAAATTTAAATTTTTAAAAAAATATTGCTGGTCAAACGGGCCATTTTAATTGGAAAAAAAAAGTTGGAAAAAAAATTAAAACTGAAACTGAACAAAAAAATAAATGAAATGGCCGGTTCTCAAAACCGGCCATCCATTTCATTTTTTTTTTTTTTGTAGTTTTAGTTTTTAATTTTTTCTTTTTTTTCCCCCAATTTCTCTACATATTTTTCAACTTTTTCCACTTTTCACCAAAAAAAAAATAATTTGAGAAAATTTTTCGATGTTTTTTATTGTTGAAATTTGTATTCAATCGTGCATGTTAATGTTATTATGTTTGTGTAAACGAGTTATTTTGATTTTACGTTAATTTTTAAAGTTTTTTTTGAGTTAAAGACATTTTTGGTAAGTACGCAAATAATTGGTGTTGCGTTTAGCCAAAAAGGTGTTGCGTTTAACATTTGTGTTCTTGAAAAAACTAATTTAACTTGCCTCATGGCCCTCATTCAACATGTCTTTGATGCTCGGAAAAATAAGCGAAGAAAAGGAGAAAAGGAAGTTCACAAGCAACTGACTTGTAACGATTATATCCTTAGCTTAGGCCATTCTTTTTCAACCTAAAACTCATTCGATTCGATTCGATTCTTAGTTATATTTTATACTATAATTGATTCGATTCGTAAAATTTCATTGAAGAATGTAGTCTTAATCAGTTAATTGGGCTGTTTTGAGCGAAGTCACGTTATATGCATGCTGTAAATTCTTAAGTAAGTACTTCTTTAGCTCGTAAAACTTGCCCAAAACCTATGATAGCGGACTCAGTGCATAATTAAAGCTAAACCTGAAATTGATACTGATGGACACGTAGCAAAGTTTTAGTGTTACTAATTAGTAATTAAGATAGCAGTTCGAGTGTAATATTTTAGTAGTTTCAGTGTCGTTTTAACAAAACTAATAAAAAGGGAACATTATAAAATGAATGATAGTTTGATTGGTGATAATTAAAGTAGATTTTAAACCATTAACCGGATCGGTTGACGTTCGCCAAATAAATAGTCAAACCGTTATATTTTGATAAAATAAAGTCGCGCTGAGTTAATAATCCCTAGATTTTCCCCTGAATTTAATGGAAGTGACAATGTGTAAATGTTCGAAGAAGTGTTAGGGGACAAGGCAATTAAAGGTCATCAAAGTCGGAAACTATTCAATCATGACACCACTTTTACGTGCCGTTTTGGTCGCATTTTGTGTCCCTTAGCAATGGTCAATACATAACAACTCAAAAAATCACATCATTTTCTTGTCCCAAAATATTTTTTCCAATAAAATACTCCATCCGTTCTTTTACAATGTTTACATTTTGGTTTGGTGTGAATATTAAGGAAATGAAATAAAATATTAAGTAAGTGGTAAAAAGTAAGATGAAATATAGAAAAAATATGTGAGATAATAGATAAAGTATGAAAGAGGGTGTTTAAAAAATTAATAAGTAGAGATTGTGAGTTTCTAAAAAAGTAAACGTTAAACTTTAAAAAAGATCCTGAAATGGTAAAAAATAAACTTTTAAAAAGAACGGATGAAGTATTTAGATTTCATCATTTCAAGAATTGCAACTTGGCGAGAAGAAAGGAAGCCTCCTCCACTAGGTATTTCACATTAAGGAGGATTTGCTCTGTAATTCAAACATACGCGGACAACATAAGACATCTATAAAGTGTTCGTAAAAAATAAACACTTATAGATGATATTCCCGGGATTAGTAGTCGATCGAGTCCACGTTGTTTAAGTGTTTGTAAGAAAGGAAAGGAAAATAATTACTCTAAAGTACTGTGATTACAAATAATTTATAGCTCTATCTTAATATAGTTCCTGCCATAATATTTTTTAATGGTCGAATTTTAACCACGTACCATCATCTTAATCTGAACCAATTAATTATGGCACTACATTAACTTGGGTATATGATTAAGTTGTTAACCTTGTGGCTCATAATAAACATCACTTGAGAAATGAATTTAAAATTATTATTTAAAATGATGTTGTTTATTGTGAGCCACAAGATCTACAACTTATTCATAGACCCGGTCTATATAAGAATTTTCCCTTCAATACTATAGTCTTAAAGTTTCTAGGTAGAATCTATTATTATTATTATTATACAAGGGAAATTATCAGGATAGTTAACGGACCAACTTTTTTTTCCTCCTTTAATCCCTCACTAGTCAATGGCCCGTCGATACTCGACGGGGCTTGGAGACAAAACTCAAAATAAAAAATCAATAGATTCTATAATAACATACTGAAGTTGAGAAACATACAAAAGCTACAATGTGAAAATGACTTATCTAATCGCTTCAACATTGCATCAGAAGTCATCCTACCTGTAAAGTGTATATGTAAATTAGTGAAATTGAACATGAACATATGTAAACTTTAGTCGGTGTTAAAAAAATTAAAGTTTATACACATAAAACATTAATTCACCTCATAACTTGTCGAACATTTCTTTATAAACCACAATGGTTGTTGTGTCATATGTATGACCATCTTCATCGTAAATCAATACCTTCAATCCCTTCCTGCTGGTAACTCCAGAGAGAGAGAGCATTGTTGAATACGGGTGAGAGGAGGTAGAGGCCGACGTGTGAGAGAGATTTTCCCTGACTCTTTGATGGTAATAGCAAAGCAGGAAAATATGGGGAACTGTCTCCTATTAGAATTGATAGGGAATTTCTTCTCGTTGGATGGTCTCATCATCGTAATTAAAACATTTTGGCCCCCGTTGATTCCTAATATCATCTTTACCTCGATGATATGCTTCCCAAAATTAGTAACTATAAGCCTTGTACCATTAGTCCATTACACAACTCGAAAGTCTGATCAATATTTCTCGGAAGCATTATCATATACCCAACCTACATGATGATCTTATGGTTCGGTAATCTAGACAATTAATGATGTTGATAAATTCTATAATGAAAATATTTTCGAGACCATTCTCCTGGTCATCTTCCCTAACAATGCTACCAATGCTCTTGTATTCAACACTATTTTAGGGCATATTCGACATGATAAATTGATTTATCTCATCAACTATTTCATTGTAGGTTCAAGAACACCCCGATGATAAAAATATTCAGGGTCTAGTGATGGATCAACTAAGTGATCAAACAACGAAGATTATGTACTATTGACAATGGTTGAAATTTGATGACTTACTTGTTGAATAAGTAATTCTTCGGGGTCTTGACATCAACCCCACCATGATTAGCTTCATCGGCAGTGCCATCACCGACCTGTATACTCCGCAATTTTTTTCATCACTTGAATCTTGGAAGATAACAAACCAGATTGTGTAGGATTGAATTTGACGTTAAAAAAGATAAGTTGAATATGAAATAAGTAGGCTTGGAATATAGATACGACATGCAATTTCCATGCAATCTCAAGTTCTTTGTCAGTCGAAGCACCTCACGTGCATCCCATGTTCTAGATGAGCACATATCATTGTTCACAATATAATACCTACTACCTCGTGGAGTAATAGGTAAAATATGCCGTAAGTCCCCAATGAAGACAATAAACACCCCCACCAAATTGCCCATCTAGACGACCCATCACATCTCTCAAACTCTTATTAAGCGCTTCCAAACAATGTTGGTTTGCCAATGAGCCTCGTCCCAAATAATAAGTCGAGTCTCCTGGAGTAGTCCCGTGTGACCTTTGAACCATGTTTGAGCTTATTGCATGTTGAGTCCTCATGAATTTGAATGGTATCCCGAATCTCGAAGCGTCATCCTACCCATAGGAAGGAGTGATGCAATCCCACTTGATGACAACCTTTTAGCTATCCTGCTTGATGCACTTACTGAGATTTTGTCCCGCCTACATGGGCGGAAATAGTGTTATTCATGTGAAAATATAAAAGTTAATATTGGATATTACTTTAATATTTTGTGAGAAATAAAAATTATAAAACAAAATTAACCAATCGAGAGTTGATTTGGATTAATTATCGACACAGAACTCGGCATGCCACCTATTCAAATAAACATAATTTATATGCCATGCACCTTTGAAAATAAATAAGATTTATATAGATAAAAAAAACAAATTACGAAGACATAAACATTATAAAATTTACCCCTGTAGTAAATGGCCCGTCGAGTAAATCGACTGGAAATGGATATACTCCCTCCGTCCCGAATTCAACTTGGGACGTCCCAATTTCAATTTCTCATCCCTTTAATGGGAAATCTCTCTCTCTCCCCCCCCCCCCCCCCCCCCCACTTTATTAATTTTTTCTTAAAACTTATGTCAGGCTCATGTTAATTGAATCCGTATGAGGAATATAATTTAGCATGGACGATATATAACTTTTACAAACATGTAATTTTACAATGTGTAAAAATATATGATTAAAACATCACCATTTCATTTAAAACCTTCCCAATAACTATTTGAATCAAAAGAGTGTTATTAGTGAATGTGAACACTATTATAAAATACGTAATGTACTTAAAAGCCTCATTTATCAATTCTGTACAAAACAAAATATTACCTCATAATCTGCCGAACACTTTTTTATACACCACGTGAGTTGTTTCATCACATATGTTACACTCATTGTTGCAAATCATGCTTTTATTATCTTATTGCTCGTGAATGTAGAGGGGAACATAAAACTGGCCATGACTTGATGTGATTTGCCCACAATCCAACACATGTTTTTTCTTGCACAATTTGTACTGACACTTGCGCGCACCGGAAACTTTCTAGTGGATTACCTGCCCTGACATTGCTCAGGAGGAAGCACCCCTTGTTGTGAATAGTAGAGTTCTCAACCCCTTTAAACTCTTTGAAACTTTGGGACATCACGTTCACCCCCCACTTAAATTGACCAACGTCTTGTTGTGTATTAGTTCTTACTTAGACCAACCATCCACCCCCTGTGGGTTTTGGATTGTTGCGGCTTAGATGCCATTGAAAACAATCCAACCACCAATCAATTGATACTTGATCCTCTATAGTGGCGCATAATTGATGACTTGGGTAGTACATGTTTCTGTAGTATGATATTGTTTGTGCTGAACATGAGCTCTCACAAATATGTTTATGAAATCATCCAAAGGTCCACATACTATGTGAGATCAATGGTGACGTAATTATATACTATTTATCACACTCGCTCTTAATCTATGTTATGTGAGGTATTACATCTACCCATTAAATTGCAGGGAGCAGTGTACCAGGCTGTAGGACAAATAACTTACACCCTTTTCGGGTTTGGTTACGGTCTCGCTCTGTTACTATTTGTAACATTTCGTCCCCTTTTGACCAGCCCAACTACTCATTAAATGTCCCATGTCCTTTCTTTCTCACTATGTACTCGAGAGCAAACACACCTTGTTGAGAATATTATAGTACATTTATCCCATCCATCAAGTTTGTTTCTTTATTTTGATTTATTTGAAGTGAAACCCTCACAAATTTATTTTATGGGATCACAATGTGAGAGTAGTGGTCCACTTATATATCATCTATCCTACTTGTTGTTAATCGATTTGGGATATGGGATAATACAAACCCCATCAAACCCGACCATATTATTGTTTTCATTTGCTTCAAATTAATTGCGGTATTAATCATTTTCGTTCAAACCAAAAAAAGAATACTACAAACAACAATAAGTGGAAAACGTGTACTCTCTCCCTCTTAGAGAAGCTGTCCATATTTGACTTTTTTGTAGTCAACAAAATTCAACTTTCACTACAAATTAATTTCGAGTTGTAATGATATAATTTTCAATTAAAATATATAATGATACTTTACATCCAAAATTTTATTTATAATTCAATTGAAGTTTTAATAGTACAATCTAAACAAATTGACGCGGGGAGTATGTTATTTTCCAAGATACAATCTCTTAAACTTCCTAACAACTACACCCTCCGTCTTATAATGAATGTTAGACATTTCATTTATATCCGTCCCAATTGTGACATATTATTATTTGTCACAATTTATAATACATGTGGACTTATCCCGTTATTATTTATACTATATCTTAATCTCAGTTCCAAAATTAAATGTATCATTTATTTTAGTCGGAGGGAGTAAATACAATTAAAAATGTCATAATTTACACAATAATTATCATCCTGTAATGTGTCTTGATCAAATAAGATCCTCAACAATCTTAACCTACTTTTGTATTATGTATTTGTTTAGAATTTATGTAGTGATATATGTGAATCCCATAACATACTCAGATTCCCGTTGAAATGATTGAGAAATCAAGATAAGCATGGAAAACCTTAAATAAGAGCATTTTATCATGTACGTACATGAAGAAACGTCTCTACATACACCATATTTCGAAATAAAATAAATATTGCTCCATTCCATGAAGGCTAATGATAATTCCATAGCAAACTCCTAACGACAGAGCAATTTTAATTAATTTGGACGCTTCAAGTTTTGTGACATTTATAAATTCTATAAAAGAAAACTTGCTCTAACATTATCATTTACCTTCCATAAAACAACTATCAATACATAAAATCATTGCATTGGCTTCGATACAATGCAATCCAAAAATGACATATCAAAATAGTAGTGTATCGGGCCACAACAACAGGAAGGAAAGATGTTTTGTTTTGAAAATGAGGTGAATAAAAAAATTATACTCATACGTTCGTTGGAAACTTCTTAGTGTGTCACTCATTCTAAAATTGTTCCAGGCAAGGACACTTAACTCTTGAATTCTGATGAATATTTTCATAAAGGTGACATTGTTCGTATAGGTAACGTTGTTTTTGACCCCTTGAAACTATCTCAAAATTTTGGTGCATTACAATATTTGCGAAATATTAAATATCGCTTAACTTTTATTATTTGTGTGTATCACAAAAGCCTACGTTTATGCTTAAAGTTAGATGTTTTAGGTTTAGATAATACTAAGAAGAATTGGATCTAACATTACACATATTCAACTTCAAATATATATATTAACTTAAAATTGTGTGTGTTCAATAAGCATGTATTATACTTACATCACCTGCATATCTAAAAATGTAATTTTTTAATTAGTTTTGACTGATCAGATCTCTCCGAGAGTCATGATTTCACAAAAGATGCTCAAGCACACATAATCATATCTACAGTAAAAACTCCATAGATGAAACTCCATAAAGGAATAAACTCCTTATAGTAATAAAAAATTTCGGTCCCAACTTGGGACCAGTTATAAATAAGAATAAACTCCACATTGTAATATTCCACAACTTTTTCAGATCCCACTTAAAGTAATTATACCCCCTTATAGTAATAAATGACATAATATTCGATAAAATAATTATATATATATATATATATATATATATATATATATATATATATATATATATATATATATATATAAGTTGTCTATGATAGTGACTTAAACTTTTGAGTGATAAGTATATTAGTAGTTGATCGATGTGTGAACGTTTTTGTTGCACCTAAAACATCTCTAACCTGTCAAGTAGGTTCGAAGTTTATTGACATGAAACTTCTGCTACTAATTATGTGCTATCGTCTTTCGAATTATCCCCTTCGCTTCTTGTCTAATTGATGTGATGATTTTGTCATATATTGAAACATCCACAATTTGTTATCCCCTATGGTTCTTATCTAATAGATATTTTTACTTATTTGTTAATATTTTATACATATAGTTTAAATATATATATATATATATATATATATATATATATATATATATATATATATATATATATATATATATATATAATAAAAATTTATTATACAAGTTAGTGATTTTATACAAGATAGTATATAACATTTAAGTTAGGCATGTGTTTTTTATTTAGAAAAAAATATTTTTTGATACAAAACTCTAATTAGGAATAAATTTGCAAATTTGCTATAGGAATTTTTTTTCGATCCCGACAATATGACTATATAATTTTTTTCCTGTATCTGTAATTTTGACTTAAAAACTAAATTCTATTGTTTGCACTTATTTTAATTACGAAAATTTGTTTGGTCTCCAAAACTCAAATTCGAGTTACTTAAATTGTCCAAAACTGAAAGTCATAGTTGATTGAACTTGAGTGGCTCCTTAAACTTTCCCTTTATTATTAACCAATGAATATCGAGTGTTACTCATATGATGAAAAATAGAATATTACAAAATAAAACTTGTAATTAAGAATGTGGCTACGTTTTTCATCAAGAATGTGTGTTTGATATGCAGATCGTGGGTTTACAATAATTATGGACTACTGAAAATTTTATGTAAATGGAGGAGTGCTACAATACTCCGAAAATTTACAAAGATTTGGTCTCTCAATAAGTTTGTTATTGATGGACTTTTTGAGATTTAGTCCCTTATTTGGTTTATTTGGTGTAAATTAAAAATGTGTTTTGTATTTCTTTCAAATATAGGTTTGCTTTTAGTATTAAAGATAGATTTGGGCATCGATATGCTGAAGAATTAGATGAAAGAATAAGCGTCACCCTGAGGAGTCGATGTGTGGGTGAAAAAAGAGCTGGAGGAATACAGTTAGCTTTTATTTTTTTCCTAGCCAATCAGAACATTTCGTTTGGCCAACAATAACAAATTTCGACCAATCAGAATCAAGGATTTTGCAAGGTCAGCATATTATATGACTTCACTACAAGGCTTGAAAATGTCTTCTTTTTATATAGATATAGATAGATTTTAGTATTTTTTTCCTTGCATTTATTTAATTCAAATTAAAACTTGATTTCAAATCTATCATTTTCCAAACTAATTGTAATGCAGTTTTTCGCCCATATTTCGGCATCGAAGGGGTCATTCATTTATTTCAGTTCACCACATTCATTTTCATCCGTGCATCTCTAGAAACACTAAATGTACGTTAAATAACATTTAAAAAAAAACTTTTTATCACAACACACTATATTCAAATTATTTTGTATCCTTATATGGTTCAATCTTATTAAAAGTTGCATTAGAATCAATAAACCTACAATAATGTAAATTGTTAATTTATATAATTACATTGCTTCTAACAATAAGTTTAAAGTTTGCACGCGAGTACCTCGTGTCAATTTTTCAATAACCACAAGTAGTGTAATGTGGGCAAGAATAACAAGAATATTCGAAGTAAGAAATATGCTAGAGAAAGACGACAGGATTGTTATATATAAGTAGGGACTTGGCGAAGACTCTACTCAAGAGGTTTAGGTCGAACTCGCTAAGGTAAATCAAGTGGAACTCGAGTTGAATTTAGGCTCCTTAATTTAATAAGCCTGCCGAACCTAGACTTGATTAGTCGAGGTTGAGTCGAATTATGTGACAATCAGATCGTCTCAGACTTGTTTACACCAAATTGCTACCAAAGCAAAACATCAAATACAATGAATACTAGAAAAACGGCCCACTAAGTAAAAACTTGGTCAAAAGTCGAAACAATACAACCAAACATTATTATTACACACAAAAGGACCCTGCTAACACTTGCGCACCCTACAAAACCCACCTAAAGTCTAAAGACTAATTTAAAATCAAAAGCACATAACCTAATAGAACAAGCCAAGTATATGTTATTCATCTAATCTGCACCTGCGAAACAAAAATACAGAAAGAATTTACATGGACCATATCTACCAGCCATAAGCTGAAACATTCTACGTATATACTAACATTAATGCACCTGGGCGAGTTTCCAGTATATCGAAAATGATAGTCAACAATCATCTCTATACGAAAAGATTAAAAGAAACCGAAGGATCCAAGTTCATATCAGTAAGCAACATATCTGTTTTGGACAGTCTGGTAAGGTTTATTGTGTATGTACATAAAGGCTCAAAACCTCAAGAGCCTCCTCATTCCTCAACTTTGCCAGAGCTGACTTTTCTATTTTCCTTATCCACTCTTTGCTCACACCAAAAAGCTTCCCGATTTCTTCAAGCGATTTGCACTGATAATTGCTCAGTCCAAATCTCATGATCAGCACTTGTTTTTCACGCGGGTCCAAGCTGTTAAGAAGGGTATAAATGTCATTCGTCATTTGCTGCCGGGTCACATATTCATCTGAACTCATTACTGATGAATCAGGTATAACTTCCTGTTACATACATGGTTGAGGAATCATGTTAGAAAATTGAGCATGCAATTGCATGTCTAATCATATAATGCATTAACCAGCTGTAGATGATATTGCACAATGTTTGCGGACTTTCTTTGACAATTACAGGATGAGAGTCATGCCAGGAGCGAAGCCATGAATAAAGTTCACATGGGGTCACTGTAACTCAGAAGTTAAATTTCATTTACTAGTGGAGCCCAATCAGTAAATTAATAAAAAGTACTATAACATTTTCCTTTAATTGGAAAAAAGGGTGGGGCTTGAGTCCAGCCCACCTGCCCCAAACCTAGCACCTCCCCTGAGTCATGAGATGATGAAAACCAATGTTTAGACGAGCTGGTAGAATTCGATCACTGATAAGGTAGTCTAAACTGAAAGATTCGAATGTAGTTGTTTACCAAATTACCTGATAAGACAGTTGATTTGCTAAAATGAAATAGAAAAAGTAGCTAATGAACAGTTGGAGTAACTACTTTCCGAATCAGCCTGCTCATCACTTAGCATTCATATAACATAGTAACATACTCTATTATTTTGGCCAAACGGTCAAATAAGCTGGTTCAGCATATAATCAACCTGAAACGGTGATGCTAATCAAAGCCCAAGGATGTTATGCCAAAAGTCCTCAACACAGGGTCACAATTTAGGAATAGATGATAAATTTCAAGGCGAATTGCTTTTCATGTAATCAATATGGAGATAGAAGTCTTACCAAATACTTCACATTAGTGAATTCTCCGATTTTCTGATCAATTGATGCCACAACCCTAAGGAATTTGCTAGCAGTCTCAATTTTCTCCACAGAAAGGCCACTAAACTTGGCAATCTCAACATAATCTGGATGTTTGCCGTGGCTTGAACTGAGAGCCTTTCGTGCCTTTAGTATTTGATTTATCACCTTGCTCCAAGTGCACTGCAGGCAGAATGAACAGAATGGTGAGTATAGATTTCTTCTCTCATTTCATTATAGTATAGGTACTGTGACACAGCAAATAAAATCATCATAAAAGTACAAAGACGTACAGGAATTCGGATCCCTCTTGCATGTCTTGTCACGAGTGTGGAGATCGACTTCCTGATCCAGTATTGGACATAGGTCGAGAATTTGTATCCCCTAGATTGGTCAAACCTTTCTGCGCCTCGCAAGACACCTATGTTTCCCGCCTGCGAAACCGTAGCTATCAAGTCATCAAGCATTAATACGAATATCTCAAATTCAAAAACACATGCATGGGAGCTATACTTGATACTCAGTTTCTCCATGAAGTTACGAATAAAGTGATTAATGCATCAGGAGCAAAGCATCAAAGAATGTTTTCAACAAAATTTCAAGCAATTGAGCAATTACATTCAAGATATATATAATCGAGCATGTGCATGTGTGTAGACAAATATTGCTTGTCAATAGCTGAAGTTCAACAAAAGTCGTCAATCTGCAGAAAGAAAATAAGCATGCACAAGGTCTGATGATGGGCAGCAAAAATGGCATCATGCTGTAAATAAAAGGACATGCTAATTACCAAGTATGTTGTGTGAAGTATGGGGAATTACATCGTATTTTTTGTAAAATATTTTATGCTAATTACCAGTATTCTGAGGGGTTAAAGTTCGACAAACTTTTGTATACATATATGCTACACCATTAGGGCATTGACATATGCAGTTCCTCCCGCCGGTCTACAGGGATTCATCCAACTTAGACAATGTTCTTTGTTACTTCAGAATGGGTATGGGACGAATGACCAGGAGATAATAACAACTCCAAGAAACATTAAATGTCAACAGAAAAAAACTCTTTTTCTCGAGGGTACAAATTGCAATGAATGATTAACAAACCTGAATCAAATCATCAAAGGCCAGCCCGGACCCTCGATAATTCCTTGCCACAAACAGAACCAAGGAACGGGTACTTATCAAGAGCTCGTCCCTGCAACGCCAACCATAATGCAAACGTTGCTGCAACATTTTCTTTTCGATTCCTGCAGCTGCTGCCCAGCTACCCAAGCTAGCTACCTGACCAGTTCCTTCTTCCAGTGCTATCTTGATCTTTTCCAACTCTGCAAGCAACTGAAGCGTTACAATATTATTGGCAAGGCACTTTTTCCTTAAACAGCCTAAATCACTTCTAGCATATATGAAATGAAGCAACAACCTTAACGCCACTAGACATCTCTGCTTCGCTTCTAGCAAATTTCTGCCCTTTTTTTCTAGATCTTGTGGGATTTCTTCTAGATGGCCGACCCCTTGAAATAATTTCTGAGGACAGCTCTACGATACAGTTAGCGCTTCCATTTTCCAACGATTTTTTTCTCTTCACTTTTCTAAGTTCCTTCTTTCCAGATTGAATAAGCACCTTATCCATTAGATCATTTACCTCTTCAGAAATCGTAGTTGGTGCATTAGACAGATCAGAGGACTTCAGGGTCTTGGACAAACATGAATTGAACAAACTTAAAGCTCCGAGTCTTTCTAATTGCTTCAGAATATCACTTTCCAACCTTACCACGTCAGAACCCACAAACATGCTGTCCAACTGATCAAGATTTTTCATTAGCAATTGGAATTGTGATGAATTGGTTGCTTGCAAGCTCGTAGTGTATCCTAAATCATCCTCCTTGCTAGAAATTAAAGTATTATTGTCAAGTAAACTATATAAACCATCGCGAGAACCTTTCCCAAGAGCTATCTGGAAAGCATAGAATAAGCATATTAAGAGACTGAATCAAACAGAAGAAATTGACAGAACTAAAGAAACTTGGTGACTTTTGTCACCTCAGTATCTCCTGCTCCTAAGTAATAATTCTCGAAAGTTTGTTGGGAAGAACAAGCATGTTGTTTGGAAGTATTAGCTGGCATTTCCGTCTCTCCACATGTAAGGGATGCAACAGATGATTTAGCCAACAAGTAGGAATAATCCCTGCCTCTACCTGTGTTATTTCAGGGCAATATATCAATACAAGGACATATGCAAAAATTCACCTGCAGTGCCTATGCATGTTAGTCCTAATCTTTGTGCCCCTAAATTCTAAAACTACCTAGACAAATCTAACCACTTCAACGTACGATCATGTTTCCAATGATTATGTACGGGACGATGTCCCTTTCTCTAGGACAGATGTTTCCAAAGCATTCAGTTCTTACTTCTTACTTCCAGTTCCAATTGGCAATTATAATACGCAAGCAACACGCTTAAATTCATGAAAATTCTACATAGCTCCGAAAATCGGATTCCCGGAGGCTGGACTTAAACTTTGTACTCATTTCACTTCATAAGTTGGTACACAAACTGTGACATTGCAGGCAACTTACCTAATAAGGTAAAGCAATGGCGCAATGCCATACTATGACTATAGCAATCGCACAAATGATTGGATAAACCAACTTAAGTCTATAAACGTAGACAAAATTCATTCTTTATGGTTTGCTAGCTATTGGGAATGACTACCACATACAAATGATGATTAAAATTAACAAAGCAAATGAAAGTTGCAAACCATTCTGTTAACAAAACTACAACTATGGAAGCAAAACACATCAAGAACAGTTAAAAACAAAAGTTTCAATCATAAGAATAAGGTAAAGCTCAAACAAAAAAAAGCTTGAACAGTAACTAATTGAACTTACAGGAATATGAAGAAGGCCAAGATGAAGAGCTTGTGGAGAGAGGAGATTGGAGTGAAATACCAGTCCATTTAAGGTGCAGCCTAAAACCCATGAACTAGTTTACAGTGGTAATCCAAGAAACTGCTTAGATGAACTGAGAGCATGAGTAAGGAGAGCAGATGAAGGGGAGTCTCATATGAAATAAATATCTGCGCCCATGATTGAGTGATATTTTTTGTTGATTGATAATCAAAGGTGAGATTTTTAGGAGAAGTGAGGCCCAGATCATCTTGATTTCTCTAAGCCACTGGTTCCCCATCCCAAGTTCCAACCTCAGAGTGGACGGTGGTCAATGGCGTTTATAGTGGTGAGCAACAACCCCTATGAAACCCGGACCAGACCGAATTGAGGCCGAACCAGAGGACCAGACCGGAAAAGTGTGTCATATTTCTGTTCGGAAGAACTTCAAACTTCAAACGTTTGTTAAACGCATGACACTTTTTAAAAAATTATAAATATAACCTTAAAGTTTAATAAATTTATAATTAAGTCCCAGAAGAATTACAACTTAAAAAAACAAAACTCTAACAACATTACAGTATATATATAAGTGGACAACTATCAGAGTTGTGCAATTGAGTACTTAATTTAATTTAAATTGGGCCCAATTATAATATATATGTAAATTAGACTTTAATTACAAAAAAATAAATATGTCTTCTCCAATATAATTTCAAGCTCTAATTCCACCCTAACAAAATCAATTCATAAAAAAAAATCAGCTATGTCCTCTCCAAATTAAATTTCAAACACTAATTCAGCTTCAACAAAATCAATTCATCATAAAAAATAATGATAACCAATCTTCTTTCTCCAATTAAATTAAAACAGATTACTTCGCACTAAATCAAACTCTAATTCAACTCGAAAAAATACAATTCATTATAAAAAAAAACGATACTACTAATATTCATATACTTCTTCCATTTTTTGTTACTTGGTAACACAACAGGTCCTAGTAAACTAAATTATCCAACACCTTCATTCTTCACTCTTCATCTCCACTGAAGATCAAACAATTCCAAAGAATTAAGAAATCTTCACAAAGTTTACATTAGGAAAAGAAATGCTCCATAATAACAAACTCAAAACCATTTTCCTCCACTCCAGTAACCGAATACTATTGCTGCTTTTCTAGGTTTCTAAGCAGGCCAATTCTAAACAAATTACATAAGAAAACCAACTGCTCTTCTAAGTTGTTACAAATCTATGCAAACAGATCATTTACCCAAAACACAAGAAAGATCCAGAAACTGCATTCACCACCCAAAAAAAAAATACAATCAACATTATATGATTATACTATTTCAACAACAAATAACGCAACTAAAAAAATAAAATAACATTGCTACTACAATAATACAAATTTATAACATAAATAACCAAACAATTAAATAATAAAAAAACAATGTATACATAAACGCTTGTGGCCTGCGTTTTCGGAGGCCAGCCTGGTTGTGGCCTGCGAAAATGCGTTTGATTTCATGGAGAAATTCTGATGTCTATGTTATCGGTCCAGGTTTACTATACCAAAATATATACCATCTCCCGTATTACTGTTGCGATCGTGACACATGTCAATACAAATAAAAGGAGAATAAATTTGATTTGATAACATATCTTCCCAAAATTTACTCATTTTCATTCATCCTATAGTTTAGGAAACAGTTTATTAAACTGCATGACCCGTGTTCTTTCCGTCAACATTACCATTAACACAGTTCATTAGCTTAATTCATTACTTTAATTTGATTGCAAGAAGCTGCAAATTTAAAGACTATGAGAACATACATTTTATGAGGCTGGCTGAAACTGAAACTATGAAACATGTTTTTATGGATCCAGTGTTTGATTGATGTCCAATATCTTTTGCACTTCTTGAGCAGCAAAGAGTTGTTATTAGGATGATTAGAATGTGAAAACATGCTACGTGTGTTATTGTGACACATAGTTACAAAAAAAATGGAAGAAGTATATAAAAGTAATTAATATCGTTGTTTCTACAAGGAATTGCATTTTTTCGATTTGAATTATGATTTAAGTTAGTGCGAAGTGATCCGTACGTTTTAATTTAATTGGGGAAAAAAGATTGGTTATTTATGAATTGATTTTGTTAGGGTTGAATTAGGGATTCAAATTTAATTGGAGAAGACATATTTGATTTTCGTTATGATGAATTGGCTTTTGTTATGGTAGAATTAAGGCTTCAAATTATATTAGAGAATACATATTTGTTTTTTGTAATTAAAGTCTAATTTACATATATATTACAAACGAGTCTAATTTAACTTAAATTAGGTACTCAATTGCACAACTCCATAGTAGTCTACTTATATATATAATAATTAATATATAATAATAATATACTGTAACAAACGAGTTCAATTTAACTTAAATTAGATACTCAATTACACAACTTCAATAGTTGTCCATTTATATATATACTGTAATATAAAAATATATTATATTGATTAGTGTAATTTTATCAAAGAGTAAGAGAGAGATTACAAAAATAATCAAGTAAATCATTTTTTAATTGTATAAGTTCCGGTAAAAAACACATGATTGCAATTGTATTCATTGACTTTTAGGAGATATAATTCCAGAATCATGAACACATTTTTACCCAACCAACTTTTATAAAAGATAAATTGTACTGTAACGACATAAGAGAATTCCAAAACTTAATTCACTAAAAGATTATAATTTATAAGTCTTACTGCTCAAAGAAATATCATCATTACCAGAGGCTTATGTATGATAAAATTTAAGTTTCTAATACTATGTGTACATATTAAATAGGTTAAAAACTTAAATGGTTCATGCTTAGTAAGAGTAATTACAATGCAATTAAACCAACATTGAGATTAGATGACGTCACGGAGCCGCTCAAATGTGATTTCACAACAAGAGTATGCTTTGATAATACTGTAAGTAGGAAATTAAGCTAATGAACTGTGTTAATGGTAACGTTAACTGGAAGAATCCGAGTCATGCAGTCTAATAAACTGTTTCCTAAATTATAGGATGAATGGAAATGAGTAAATTTTGGGGAAGATATGTTATCAAATCAAATTTATTCTCTATTTGTATTTACATGTATCGCGATCGCAACGATGGTACGGGAGATGGTATATATTTTGGTATAGTAAACCCGGACCGCTATGCTATGATGTCGATTGTATTTTTTTTCCTTCAATTTCGTATGGTGAACAATTAAAATACAAAACTTCTGTGCATAATTGTCCTATGTTTATGATGATTTATTGTTTCTATATGTTTTTTAGCTCCAAAGTTTTAATCATTTTCCATTATGGTGAAAGAGGGTCTTTGGGTGTTCTATGTTTTGTGGCTCCTCTGTATGTAGGTTTTCAGAATCTTTCATTTACGCTCACTCTCTAGATTACTATATTGCATTGTTATTGTATGGACTATGGAGTATGGTAGAGATGAAAACATGCGTGTTGTATTTGATAAGCAAGTGTCTTTCCCGGTATCCGGAAACTATTTTACCGAATTCCGACCAATTTATGAAAGAAATTTTCTTATTATAAATGAAACTTATCCAGTGACCATCATAGCGTTTATAATCTCCGTTCACGTTTGAAATTGTGTTTGGAATGTGTTTTTGAAAATTTGAAATTATGACTTCATATAGTAGAATAGTTGTCCTAGAACATTTTTACAACTTTAAATACTACTGGGTTCTTTTTGTAAATTATTGAACTTCAAACTATTATGCAATTTTATTAAAAATGTCCTGCGTTTAACATTGCCTTATTTGTAACTCGGTGACATCAACTCAATCTACTGAAATTTGTTTTTCATTCTCCTCCATTGAAACTTTAAAATTGTGATTCTCAACCTGAAAATGACAAAGATTTATTGTATGTTCTTTTAAGTCGAAAAATCATGAGAGCATAGTATTGGAACGTGGTTTGACGCTCCACGAATTAACAAGAAAAGAGAAAAGAATTGAGTAAGACTAACACGTAGAGGTCGAATTATGAAGAACTGGCGCCTCCGGATCACCTCTAACGCTAGGTTAGCACGAACAGAAAGTAAATCACGAGTTAGGAAGACCTAATTCGGTAGCACACTTGACGCGGTGGGCATGTTTGATAACAGGAAATAAATATTCATTAATCAACTTATTAGCACTACAAAAAACTGCTGTTTTAATCCGTCGCCAAAACACTAGCGATCCGTCGCTAAGTCCTTAGCGACGGATAAAAAAAGCCGTCGTCCCGCTTCCTATCCGTCGCTAAATCGCGACGGATAAACCTTTGACTTTTTAGCGACGGATATTATCCGTCACTAAAAAGCAGATTTTTATTTTTTTTAAAAAAACAAAATTCTGCTATTTTAGCGACGGATAAATTATCCGCCGCCAATATAGCGACGAATAATTTATCCGTTGCTAAAATAGCATAATTTTGTTTTTTTTAAAAATCTGCTTTTTAGCGACGGATAATTTATCCGTCGCCAAAAAAATCAGATTTTTAATTTTTTTATTTTAATAATTTGCAGCATGTTTCATATTTCACCTGTTTCACAAAATATACTGTCCGATAGTAAATCTAGAATAATGAAATTGTTTTAATTAAACATAAATCATTCTACAAAAGTTAACAAACCATCCGTAATGAAAAACAATATCCGTACATAGTCTAAAGTATAAAAAAAAAAAACACAGGTCAAAATCTAACTACCGGACGGGGGTGGCTGCTGCTCGAACATGGACATGAAAGCCTGCATCTGTAACCGAAGACGCTCGTTTTCCTCCCGGAGGGCTCTATCTCGCCGCTCCATTTCCTCTGTGAGCCGTGCAACATGTTCTGACACCTGTGACTGCACCATCTCAGAGACCTGCTCCTGTGTGAAAACCGGATGTCTAGATTACTGGGATGCTGAGTAGGTAGGAGTAGTCATCATAGGGCCGAAACTCCCCAATCCATATACTCGGCCTTTGTTGTCCATTGGGTTGACGGCTAAGAAGATGTTGTTTTGTTGTTCAATGGTCAGCTCCTCACCGCTTTACTCTTTGCCTCTCAATCTGAGCCTCCACCTCAGCCTGAAACCGTGAAATGCAGATATCATGAGTTACAGTTTTTTCATAATAACCTGTACTACACAAATATGAATTTTAACCAAAATTAACGTACCGCAATAGCCTCGGACTTGCTGTCAACCCATCTGCCGTTCTTCAGCTTCACTCTTTTGAAGTACTCGAAGGCGGTATTCGCACTCAAGACACACAAGAACATACGAAACACAAAACACATTAAAGGTAAACATTTAGCTAGGAACTCATTAAAGGCAAACATTTAGCTAGGAACTCATTAAAGGTATAGAAATGAAACACAAAACACATGTACGAATAAACTGACCAAATTAGATGTACACTTACAGATTTCACGTGATGCGTAAGAACATCTTGCGACCCTAAGTGGTGAATGGCCACCCCTCTACCCTTAGACGGCTCTGTCAGCCGGTTCTCTCTGTTGATGTCCGAAATCTGCCGGACATCATTTCGAGTCCAATAGGTCACCCAAAGCGCCCACTCCTCCTCATCACACCATGCAGGCCTTTTGTTTTGTCGCCACATCTTCTTCATAGTGCAAACCATATCCTTGTATCGAGCTGACCCCAGTGACTCGAAACAAGGCCATATCAGGTGGAGCAACCTGTTGGGAATGAAGTACTTTTTCTACATTCCCAATTCCAGACAACATCCAAATTATATAATGTAAACCGAGACATCAATTTAATAAGATAACACAACATAACATATTCAATGGTGACTAATATATCACCCAAGTTTAGCGGCTAACATACTACTCACATACAGTGGCTAACATACCACTCACATTGTCCTAAAATACACTAACACAGTGGTGACTAACATATCACCCAAGTTAACATACCATTCACATATAGTGGCTAACATACCACTCACATTGTCCTAAAATTTACTAACACAGTGGTGACTAACATATCACCCAAGTTCAGTGGCTAACATACCACTCACATACAGTGGCTAACATACCACTCACATTAGAACAACGAGTATAACAACAAATAAAGGAATGCCAGATTCAAACTTACCCGCAACTCATCAAAGTACTCGCCTCTCATCCGGTCCGAGATGCACAACCACTTCTCGCCCCTTGCCCGGGGGCTCCCTCTTGGTCCAAAAGATGTCATCGAGTTTAGCGACTGCATCTGAAGGCCATAACCTGTTATCAATGTATAAGATACAAGAAACAAATATTAATTAGTATATAGTATAACAATGATGTGACATAAATTATCTTAAGGTATGTTCTATATATATAAGATAATGCATAATACTTACTTGTCTTTGCCCAATGGAAACATCACAGACTTTCCGTTCCACTGAGCCCCGACCTCGAGCTCGGTGTAGGGACAGTCGTCGTCCTGTAAGTTCCGAACACGTGAGTCGAGCCCCTGCTCGAACCAGGTGGCGTCTTAGGAACCGTAGAGCGGCTACTCTGACTAATCTGCTCCTCTGAGTCAGACCCTCCTCCTCGACTACCCCTGACTGGCCGCATGGGGGAGGACGGTATGTGCATCGCCTATGTCGCGGCATCTGCAAAAACATGCAACAAATACAGGAAAAATGTGTTAGTATATACCTACATACATTAACAAGCTAGCTGCCCTAATATATATACTCCCTCTTAATAAAAGACTTGGGATTCTTGTTTCTGCCATAAAATTTTCCTATGGGCAGGTATTCTTACTGTTACAAGCAGAAGTTAAGAAAAGGCCTTTGGTCTCCAGATGAGGATGAGAAGCTTATAAACCATATAACCAAGCATGGACATGGCTGTTGGAGCTCTGTCCCTAAACTTGCAGGTTTTCTTACCACTTCCCGGTTTTCGATTACGAAGAGTTAAGAGGTTGAGTTACAATTCAATTATTTAACCACCAGCTGATATGTTTGTTTCTGATTCTGTAATCTTGATCAAGGTCTTCAAAGGTGTGGAAAGAGCTGCAGGTTGAGGTGGATCAACTACTTGAGGCCTGATTTAAAAAGAGGCACATTTTCTCAAGAGGAGCAGAATTTGATCATTCAACTCCATGCTGTTCTTGGAAACAGGTAAAGATATATAACAATCATGAATTTTGTTATACAAATTCCAACAATTGCAACTTTTATTTAGCATTTGTGGTTGTCTAATGATTTTGTTTAAGACTGATCTCATCTAAAAGTTGAACTCGTAGAAAGGTGTCGATTCATTTATATTAATTCTTTAACAACCCAGGTGGTCACGGATCGCTAGACACTTGCCAGGACGGACGGATAATGAAATCAAGAACTTATGGAACTCGACCATCAAGAGAAAGCTAAAGCTAAGTGGCATTGATCCGAAAACTCACAAACCTCTCTCAGAAGTTAGCCAAGAAGAGGAAACATTAGCAACTGGGTACAACATTAATAAAGGATCACAAGGGTCATCTGTCATGAGTTCTCACGACCCCGAAAATGCAGACAATCCTGCAGAATCTAAACCAAATCGAATATCCTATCCTGTTTCCACGAACGAAAACAGAAGCTATTCTTCTGATGCTTACAATCACCTTTCCTATCCGCAGCTAAACTATTACCCGAGTATCAGTGGCCCAAATCTTATCTTCAATCCAAAATCCAGGTCCTCAGAGATTCCCATTACAATTACCAATTTATAAATTAAAATCATTTCAATTATACGAACTATAAATTATAATTTATAAATTACCAATTACCAATTTTTTCTACAAAATATCAATTTATATTCCCATCGAATTATACGAATTACCAATTACCAATTTTTTTATACAAATTATAAATTACTAAATACTCAACCAAATCCAATACATACTTACAAACATTAAACTAAATCAAAATAAATACCATAAATAACATACATACTTACATACATACCATACATACTTACATACTTCATACTTACAAATATCAAACTAAACACCATACTTACAAACATTATACTAACTAATCAATTTCACGATAAATCAATCATTAACCCACTACTTAATATGAGTTATACTAGCTAGTATATGAATTTAGAAACATACAATTGGTTGAAATTAGCAAAAGTCCCAAATTTAAAAAAGTAGGGTTTTAGACAATTACCTTCAAATTGCGGGAAAAATAGTCGAAGATCGATGAAATTGAACGGACACCC
This sequence comes from Plantago major, assembly GCA_026545765.1. Taxonomy (NCBI): domain Eukaryota; kingdom Viridiplantae; phylum Streptophyta; class Magnoliopsida; order Lamiales; family Plantaginaceae; genus Plantago; species Plantago major. The sequence goes on from CM048840.1 coordinate 7,216,397, forward strand.
GAGTTCCTTGTTGAAAGAGCTTTGAAAAGAGCCAAAGATTCGCCGGAATGGTGGACGTTTGGTCAGAAACCAAATCGCAAAAATTTCGAAGACGGGAAGAAGATGAAAGAAGCAGAGAAGAAATGGGGGAGAAGAGAAGAAGCTGCGCGTTTATGTCTGAGAATCAGCGACGGATAGCTATATGGATTGCTATCCGTCGCTACCTAGCGATAGCGACGGATAACTATACGTTGCTACCTAGCGATAGCTACGGATAACTATCCGTCGCTACATGTTAATTTTTTTTAATTCTTTTTTAACGACGGATAATCTATCCGTCGTTAAATTTCTTTTCTTTTTTTTTTTTTTTTACAAAAGTCATACGACGGATAACTATCCGTCGTTAGTTAACGACGGATACGTCGACGGATAGGGCGAAACGCCCTATCCGTCGCTAAATACGCCGATCCGTCGTTAAAGGGGCGACGGATCTTCTGTCGCCAATTCACAGAATTCTTGTAGTGTAGGGTTTAGCCACAATAGTTCTATTTATACTTGCTACCTGACAGAGTTATTTAGGTAATCTAGAATTTTAAAGGAAATAAATATATTCAGAAATCTAAATAAGATCTGCAATAATCTAGAGTTTCCTAACAAGAGACTAAGGCTCTGTTCTCTTCATCTGAACAGAACAGAACATAACTGAACTGAACTGAATTATAGTATAAAATATAATTAAGCAGAACTGAACTGAATGAGTTTGCAGAGGAAGAGAACATAGCATAATTCTAAAATTAAAAAGACTCCTAAAGATACTGTGCCTTTTATTGCTTATCTTACTAATTAGGACATAATCTAATTGCTTAAAATAAGATAAAGAGATATGTTTGGGAGATTCTGAAAATCTTCTAAAGGATTATTCCCAATCAAGAGATAACAACCGCTCTAACCCTAGGCCTGGCGAACTTGTGCTGAGCCCATTAGGCCAGGCTCCATCACATACTTATATGAGTTTGTATAGGTTTAAGTAATTGATCTGTACGCGAGTGAAACCAATGAAGATTGATTAACTTTTGATTATTTTCAGAATAAGGCTCTGTTCTTTTTATCTGAAAACTCATTAATTTCAGTTCAGTTCAGATTCATTCAGTTCAATTATGTTCAGCGAAGAGAACATAGCCCAAGTTAGTAAATTGTTCCCTCCAGCAACACTCATTTATATAATTGGGCCTCAAATGGAACTTCATTGATTTTGCAGCACTTGCCATGTACTGTTAAATTGTCACAAAAAACAATTTGGCCCAAACTTGGGGGAGTCATGGATCGGGATGAATTGGTCCATTAGTAAATCAGCCCAATACTAATTAATATAAATACCCCCCTCACCCATCTACTGTTGTCCCACTTTACTTTTGTTGAAGTACGTTTATTACTATATCGTATGTAAGAATGAAGTGATGTGTTTGATATTTTTTAAGTTATTTGAGTGGTTTAAATGTTGTTTAATTGGTTTAAAATTATTTGTTTGATTGAAAAAGTAAAGATAAAGTAAGAGTAGGGTAGAAAGAGAATGATGATTGTTTAGTGAGGAAAATTGAATTAAATATTTTATTATATAAAATACAAAATAAATATTCTGAAATATTTTAATGCATTAATAGTCCGTTTTAATGGTATTATAAACAAACAGAGAGTTGTTAAAATCTAAATTTCCACACCCAGCTTGTGATAATATATACCTATAGGACGAGTTCACTTGTGGACGAAGGTAAAAAAAAGCTGGAAAAGTCTCACTGCTGGAGTCTCACTTTTGGAATTATGTAGGAATGAGTACGTGGTTTAAATATCTTACTCCCTATCAAATGTTTCATTTTAATTTTTTGCAGTCAATATTTTTGAACTTTGACTATGGTTTAATCTTAAACCGTAAATGTAAAATGTTCAATTGAATTATATAATGGAACTTTAGGAAGTCAAAGTTAAAAAATGTTGACTACTAAAAATCAAAATGGGACATTTGATCTGGGACGGAGTGAGTAATAATATTTAAATATTCAGGTTTATATAGATGCGTATGATTTAATCATTCGTATTATTTATTCATAGGTATATATGAATTGTATTTATGACATTAAAAAATGATAAAAGTTAAACTCCAGTATTTTAACTGAACATTGCCATAAAACTTTATGTACCAACTTACATCCTACGGGCAGGCACTCTCAAGTCTCAAATTTCAAGTTTCTCCCCAGCTGATGATAATGCCAGAGTAGAAATACTATTGCCAAAGCAATTTTAATTATCTGTAACACTTATGACACTTTTTATGAAACATATTAATTTATAAAAGGAAAATTACTTTGATATTATCATATTTGCTCTGGCATTATCATTTACCTCTCAACTCCTACGCTCATTTCTTATCCGTCTAAACGTTTCACGGTATGGTACCAATCATTATCGCCTCAACAACTTCCAATTGCACATCTCTAGTATGATCTTTATAACATCATTTGATTATTAACAAATTCATTTTCTTGGTGAAAATGAAAAATATTTGTTTTCAGTCGCATACTATTGCTATGTAATTGGAAACCGATAGATAAGATTTTTTTTTTTTTTTTTTTGAACATCATAACCGATCAATATTCAAGCAAGCAACCAATCCAATGTCAAGGTAATAAATACCATGTCTCAGAAACAGAACCAACATATCTAAAATTTAATGATTTTAGACAAGTGTATAGATTGCATGACGAAACAGATTCTAATGGACATTTCGAAAGGATCTACTCATCCTCTTGGCTCCTCAATCTGGCAAGCTTGTTGGTCACGACAACATCAAGTTGTGCAGCACGCTAATAAGATGTTATATCTTCAGATTATAATTAAATTTGTTCCAAGTTTTGACCAATAAAAATCTAAAATCCTACCATTGTTTCCATTCAGCATCACCCAGTGGTCCCAATCACTCGGCAATGCCAAGTCCGAATGCGTGCAAAGGTTATGGCCCAGATTATCCATATTATTGGGCCAATAATGATGAATGATTGGGCTCCCATCCCATCGTACTGACTAGCACGTCGTACATTCTTTGAACTTTACCAAGCAGAGTAGAAACCTCGTGAAAGAATCCAGTTTGTGCAAGAGGATACCAACTATTTGGCAAACGATTTAAAATAGATTAAAGTCGAGTTACACAGTTCATTGCCTTAGGCATACGATTTTAGTCGAGTCGGAACTATTGTCAGTTTCAATCCACCTACTATTCGCAATTAAATTTTCCTCCACCTAATGTATTTCTATCTCTTTACCTTTTAATTTATCATGACTACATTCAACCAATACAATCAAACAACCTTTATAACCAATAAAAAGAAAATCTTACCCACATCAATTCAATGTTACACACCCTACATAACAAACATATACTGTAATCCCTATATAATTTTAACTCTATATCAAACACAATTTTTCACAAGTCAATAAAAATTTAGTTGCTATTCATATGTTAAATGTTTATTAAATAAGTACGGTTACCTTAAATCGTATGTCAAAGAGTCTATTAATCTCAAGTGAAAGACGTATACTACATCATACGATGATACGAACAATACTCAAGTTATGAGATGATGTCGCTTCATTGATGTAAGATGTGCATAATATACTGATGTTACAACAACATAAACCAGAAAATCTAAATGCTCCTGTAATATATCAAGTGTGGCGAAGAATAAAGTAGGGATCGGAATTCCGACAAGTAAATGAAAAATCCTTGGAACATAGACAGATGAAGTCTCTGTCCATGTATCGATCTTAATGTTATTCTAACTTTTCTAGGTGCATGAATAAGGAAGAAGCATAGTTGCTAAAAATTAAAATGTGAAATATCTAGGTCCAACTAGCCTATGCGATAAGGTGTGCATATAGTACAAGTTGTACTTGTGGATAAGGGGTGTAACAAGTTGAGGCTTGAATCCACAGGCAACAAATGGTAAAAATAAAGGGATCTGGGAAATTGTCAAATCAGGATCAGGACAAGGAAAGTACTCATTTCAGTTTAATGCAGATGAGATACCTACCTCTGCGCAATATAGCTAGTATCTAAAATGCGAAAATCACATTATACTTGGACATGTCAAATTGTCTATCCTTGAGACATGTCAAATTGTCAATAAATGATATGTATAAACATATACTTGGATCGTGATATTGAGAAGACAAATGTTGTTTGATGTGGTATAAAAATGGTGAAGTCAAAGTAAAAGTAGTGTTGAGGGTTGGCGAGTGTTATGAGTGGTGAGGTGAGCTCGAGTGGTAGTAGAATAGTTCGCTAATGTCCTAGAGATCGTCGATGTCCTAGACGGCTTTGATGTCCTAGAAATCTTCAAGGTCCTATGCTCCGAGATTGAGTCCTTCCAGTAAATGTAGGTCCGTCACTAAGGCAAGGTCCGTCACTCATCATAGGTCCTTCGTAGAAATATGCTTAGTCAAGTGGTCCTTGTGGAAATATAGTCCGTCACTAAGGCAAGGTCCGCCACTCATCATAGGTCCTTCGTGGAAATGTGCTTAATCAAGTGGTCCTCCTGGAAATATAGTCCGTCACTACTCACTAAGGCAAGGTCCGCCACTCATCATAGGTCATTCGTGAAAATGTGCTTAGTCAAGTGGTCCTTCTGGAAATATAGTCCGTCACTAGCTACTGTCATTCTGGAAGTGTAGTCCGTCGTTGAATACGGTCCGTCTATGGAGTACTTGGTTATCTATCTGAAATAAGAGGAGGAGTTAAACCCTTTCGGGCTCAACTTGTTTAGATGGTTGCTCAAGCTGGGGCTCGGGCCTCTAAACTTAAAGAGTGGAATATTGAGAAGTAGTTACTTACCATTATGAAGAGTAAATGCGCTCCTATGCATAGTGAGAGGTTCTAGGGACAGATCTCTAACACATCGTAGTTTAATCGGCTTAGCTAGATAACGACACATGGTTTCGTAGAAGGGAGGCGCGTTTATGTCGGACCCATTGTGGCGGGAGTCATAAGCTCAAATTATACTCTATTAAACTTAAGAGCATAAGTTGTAGTTGTAGACTATGCTTAACTCGGTATTGTTCTCTGGGGAATCAATTAAGCTACCACAACGAATGAGAGTAAACTGTTTGTTTGTGAGTAACAAATAGGTTTTGGATGTTTGTACTTCTAAAACACGAATTAATACGAAAAGCAAACAAACTGTTTTGATAAATGAGAGAAAGTGAACACGGTAGCAATGATCCGGTTATGCTAATTCAAACTAAGGTAAATGTTCATATTGTCACACGGTCGGTGTACAAAAAAGCAATCAATCCAATTTAACCAAGCTGTTTTTCGAAGATTTTAAACTAGAGAAATCGCCAGGTTTGTCGGACCGACGATTCTTAACCAAAATGATTTAGAAGATTTCAAACTGGCGTATTGGATTGACGGTTTTTACGAGAATATCAAACTAGACGAACCTTATGAACGAATATAAACCCTAGATTCGAATCTGCGTAACCATCACATAACTACCGAGTTCTAGAGTGGTTTAGCTACTCATAATTGAAGCAAGGACGAAGGAATTCATAATCTTGGATACGCAAAGCATAAACATAATGATAATCGCAAGCAAGGGCATACAATTCGATAAATCAATCAAGCACAAGAATTGTATGGAAGCAATAGAGAATTATCAAACTTAAGAATTCGATGTCAATGATTCGTTACAAGAGAAGAACCAAGCTCCAAGATCAATCAATGTTCAAAAACTAGGTTTTAGGAGCTTTTTATGTGTCAAACGTAGAAGGAAGTTATGTCACAAGGGGATAAAATCGGACAGAAAACAAAGATTTTTGATATATATACTTTCAAGGGCGATTCTCGCCATGCGAAAAGGTCGTTAAGCCTCCTTTTTGCTTCTGGAAATCTCTTTCTCGCCGCAGCGAGCTAAAAACCTTCGTAACTTTGTCTACAGGCAGAATTTTCCTGTGCTTCCAAAACGAAAGTCGTAGCCCTTTGAATTATCTTTGTGTGGACACCGAAATCAGGTCAATCGAACATCAATATGAGAGAGTTATGGCCAAAATGGCTAGACTGCTTCGTAAAATTTCACTTTTGCAAGTTTCGCTAAAACGGCTCTCAATTCTTCATCCGAACTCCGAATCCACTTCCGTTTTCTCCATTGTACTCCAATTGCAAGGCTCTAGAACCATAGTTTTCACTCCGGCTTTCACCTAAAAACACGAAAAAACATAAAAACGCACAAGAAACACTACAAAATACCAAAGCATAAAAACGTACAAAAACACTATAAAATGCAAACAAAGACTAGGCAAAAGACTGTAAAAAAAGACAAAATGAGACTCTAAATTATCGTCTCATCAGGGAGCTCGGACCTCCTTTGGAACCCGGGGTCGGACCTTAGAGTAATATATCACATTCCTTGTATTGTGATTCGTATACGTGGGAACTCGGAGTCGGACCTCCTTTGGAACTCGGTGTAGGACCTTCTTTGGAACCCAGTGTAGGATCTTAGAGTAGTAGATCCCATTCCTTGTATTATTATTCTTATTTGTGGGAACCCGGTGTAGGACCTCATTTGGAACTCGGTGTAGGACCGTCTTTGGAACCCGGTGTAGGACACCATTTTGGAACCCTTTGGAACCTGGTGTAGGACCTTATTTGGAAACCGGGTAGGACCTCATTTGGAACCCTTTAGAACTCAGTGTAGGACCTCATTTAGAACCCTGTGTAGGACCTTCTTTGGAACCTGGTGTAGGACCTTAGATTAGTAGATCCCATTCCTTGTATTGTTATTCTTATTTGTGGGAACCCGGTGTAGGACCTCGGAACCGGTGTATGACCTCATTTGGAACCCAGTGTAGGACCTTCTTTGGAATCGGTGTAGAACCTCATTTGGAACCTGGTGTAGGACCGTCTTTGGAACCCGGTGTAGGACACCGTTTTGGAACCTTTTGGAATTCGGTGTAGGACCTTATTTGGAAACCAGGGTAGGACCTCACTTGAAACCCTTTGGAACTCGGTGTAGAACCTCATTTAGAGCCCGGTGTAGGACCTGTTGGAAGATGATTAGGTCAATTGAGATATTGCATTCTTAGAGAATATTGCTCGGCAATAAAATCTCAAATACTTCTTGTTGTAATCATTCCAAGATTCATTTTTTAAATCATTGTGATTTATAAATATGATAGGAATGATGTCAATGGTGTTATTTAATGAATTAGAATGAAAGTTGTATTTAGATCATAGTGACAATAGATGCATGGTGCAAAGTATGTAGTTCCTGAAATATTAAAACAATGAACGCTTGTAATTTTGGGATAAGTGAAATTGTATATTGAGATAATAATGACTAACTTCTGGGAAGTAATTCAGTATATGATACTGAATGTGTGATTGAAATTGTTGGACTATAAATTTCAAATAGTTGAGAACATTATTCTCGTTCTTGTAAAGACGTTAGTGGATTTACTTGCCAATTGGTTGCTCCAACGGCATTGAGTAAACGTCTTCAAGAACATGGATTATTGGTTCATAACAAAAGACATTATCCATTTCAATGTGCAATAGAGAAGACCTGTGATAACAAACCAAATACCCTACCTTATATGGTTTTTGTATATCTGTTTAAACATATGAATTTGGATTTGCAAACGTCAATCGAAATTGGGTCACTTGACATCATTTGTTTTCGAAACATGTGGCTTGCAAATCGTGCCTCATTATGAAAACAGATAGACACTTTCTAGGAAAGCGTGTAAGCCAAAGGAATGTCTTGAGATAGCTTACACATGTATTTGTAATCAAGATTGGGTAGTTCATTCCCATCTACTTAGTCCTCAGTGATCCTCTAGGTCTAGACAAGGTATCTGAAAAGATACTAGTCATAAGACCTTAAGGAATGCAAAGTGACAACGTTGAAGGAAATGAACGGATTATAAGAAGTATAGATTTCTCTTTGATTAGGTCAATGAGATTAATACGTAGATATAATCAATGGATTGTTATAATTGGCCACGAGTTCCATTAGAGTTGATTTGATAAGACTTCATTGGATGTCGTTTATCTCGTGATGAGTTTCATTTTGAATGTTAGATCATGTTTGACATGGATGCACTCATAGCACATGCTACATACAGTACATTCTTCGAAGATACATGTGAACAAAACTCGATAAATATCTAGAATAGGATTCCTATCAAATCAGTTTTGGAAAGACCGTGATAGTCATGGTTAAACTGTTTTAAATGTTACATATTTACAAGTGGGATTGCCCCACATATTTAATTAAAGGATCCATTGATATGTAGCATATTAAATTGTTTTAGATGTTAAAGTTTGTGGGATTTATAATAGTTTTTCAAAACCACAAATTTAACATTGAGGTAAATGACTTGTCGATTAGAGGCGACAAATGATTAAGTGGGAGAATCATGGATGCTCTTAGCTAGTGGGAGCTCATTACTTGGTAATGTACTTTAGCTAGTGGGAGCAATGTGGAACCCTCCTCTTTAGAATGAGGTTATCCATATAACGAATTGGTGCAAATTGGAGATTGCACATTCTTCCTCTCAAAGAATGCATTTGATTGCAATTCTTGGGCATACTCATAAAATTGGTTAGAACCAATATTTGTGAACCTCAAAACATTCAGGATGTACGCTTGGAACATATACGAGAAATTTACGAACTCCATAGGTTGTGTGGTATTGTCGTGACAAATTAGATTGTATGGATTCCTCTTGCAGGATCACGACTAAATAATCATCCTTGTAAGGATCAACCAACAACCTATATCAAATCCATATTAGACATCGACTTGAGAAAGGTAGCATGGGGCTATAAAATCTTGAGAATGGATTGGTTAAATTATTTAAGTTTAGAACTTAAATAATATTGTTGTTGATGTTTGACACACTTGATACAAGAAAGTTTTCAAGGAAGACTTATGACAACAATAAGAAATTATCTACAAGCGTAGGATAATGACAAATGATATAGTTATGTTTGGGACGCATACTATATAGTCATTCACCAATTCCATTAAAATTTTGCTTGCATTAATTACATATTATGAAAGCATGATTATGGGAGTAGTCTATACAATTCCCTATAAGGGACTTTATAGTAAAGTGTGTATGACAAAATTGTAGACTACAATATCCGAATAAAATCATGCATACATATGTAGATAAAGAAAAGGTCTATTGTGGACTTAAGCAAGCCTTTGGAGTTAAATATTTACTTTAAAGAGTTAGTCAAATAGTTTGACTATATTTAAAGGTAAATGAAAGATTCATGCATCTTTAGAATGATTCATGAAATGTGACTATCTTAATGATTGTAAATATGTTTGACATACAAATCATGTAAGATTGGTTTCACATTATAAGTCAAATAAAAGTATTGGTTAATCAAGACTTTCATTGTGAAGGGCTTGAGTGTGAGTTGTAGAATATCTTTATATTATATTAGAGTCATATTTGATAGACCTAATAAGATATCTAAACTCTTTATATACTCTGTTTTGAATACGTTTTTGTTATTATCAATATATTATTCTTGGAGAATTCACTATTGAGTCACAAGGTCATGCTATCAAAATTAGATTGTTCTAATAAGCATGGATAAGGTACATATGTAGGATGTCGTATGGTATGACTACACACCTAAAATGTACATGTGACATGAAGAAGATATGAGTCGTAAAGTCATACTAAAATATTATATTGCTCTAATATAGTTTGGACAAGGTACATATATAGGATGTCGTATGGGACGACTATACACCTAAATGTACACATGACATGACGTACATGTCATAACGAACTCATACTACCAACACTACGTTTAGACAGTCGGGGCAAGCATAAAACTGGGTTTGTGATAAGGCTTCTCCACACATATGTGATAATTAGATTGATCACAATTGTGAAATATATTCATCTTGATAACGATGTTGGATTAGACGATGTCCGATATGAATAAATACATGGTGTATCATAGATTCAACAACCAAGTCTGGTACGATGCTGATTGAATGTTCTTAGATGAATTAGGGGTAGTTCTGAGTGCCGGTAATCGAATTTAGAGATTGCGATTATACTGGTACGATTGCATATGCAAAGGAACCAGGATCTTATGATATTAGCACAACAGTACTGAGATAGTATCACTGGATTGGAGACCAATGATACATGATAACAAAGAAATAAAGTGCATTCTCCGTGAGGACACATTGGCTGATTCTTTCACTAAACCTTGTCTTTAGAGAGACAAGTTAGCCATTTTAAGAATCTGAGTGTTTTGACGCTCGAGAGTGATTGGCTCTAGGCCAAGTGGGAGATTGAAGGTATATATGTCCTAGAGACAATCATATTGGGGACAAATATACTTATTCACATTCATTATTTGCATATAATTGTTATATGCAATTATAATGTATACATGGACATATACATATATTGGCATTAGAGTGTTTAAATTTTTATTGTCTGTTTGTCTGCATTCATTTATACACGTTTTCCCATGAGTTTCATGTTGTCACTAAGAATGTGAGATCTCAAGTGATATAACATAAGCTCTTAAATGGCCCCAATCAATGATCATCGAGAATGGGATATCGATAATGCATAATATCCTTGGGATATTGAAGATTGGCATGTGCTCTGCATCATATCCTTAGATGGATGTAGTGGTTCTCACAACTACGAATAACTCTGTTATTCATGATGGACACATTGACACTTTAGAGAGTGTTGGTATACCCTATCGGGAAACCATTTGATGTATTCTATTTATGTGTCTATGGAAGTATCGGCATGTAGGGTGATGTAATAGTCCTTTGACTTGAGGTCAATACGACTTCATGTTTGAAGTGATGTACTTTGGTCACGACCAATGCTTGCACTCCTGAGGGGGTAGATACGGCATGCGCTAGGTACATCATGGAGCATATGGAAGTCATAATTGAGCCAAGATAGAATTCATTCCTCGTAATAGAATTTGAGAGAATACTCTACTTCTCATATTTAGTTGATCATTAGTCACTGGCCAGTGCATTGGATATGTATTCAAAATAGTGTTCGAATATGTCAAGGATCAACTAATACGATTGAGAGATATTGATTAAGTTATTGGAACAAACACAATATCAAGTTCTAGACTTAATCGAGTATTCGTGAATAGGGACCGTATCATCATTAGCTTTACATTTCAGAGAGTTTGTATAAGTCCTCACAAACGTCCTTATGTATCAAGAATGTCCAGTGAATCGTCTAGGAGTTCGTCCGGACCTTAATTTGATTAGTGCTTGCTATACATAAGGCCCTAAGGGTCACACAATATAGTAATTGTTGCATCAATCGTATGTTGGAATTAATTAAATTTTAGTTGGATTGAACATTTAATTTAATTGAATATCTAATCGGATTACGGATATTTAATTTATATTATGAAGTATTTTCTATTTGATAGAAAATAATTAAATGTTAATAGGATTAAACATTTCATTGAATTAAATATATAATTGGATTAAATATATTTAATGGAGAATTTTCTATTTGATAGAAAATATTTAATTAAGTCAAATTGAATTTATTTGGGCTTAATTAGTTATCTATAAGGATGTGCACTTGGATGGATTTAGAATCATGGTCCAAAAGCCCAAGAAACCATAGAAGAAGAAGAAGAAGAAGAAGAAGAAGAAGAAACAACTGTTGGGCCGGATGGCCCAACAAACTGAGCCAGCGAGAAAAGTGATGGGGCGCGTGTTGGACATGCGCCCCGATGCTTCTAGAATCTTTCTTGCTTTTCTTGGTCCCCAATTATTTCCTTTCTCCATTGCTTCTTTGTTTTGGTATTTTTCCTTTTGAAGGCCCATTGACATCTTATAAATAGACTCATCCCCTTCATAATTTACACACCAGAATTCATCAGATGAATTCACCGTAGAGAATTCACAAGAGAATTCATTTAATGAAGTCTCTCAAGAATTCCAATAATTCTTATAAATAGTTTAAGTAGAATTTTCTCTTAGAAGAATATCCTAGCAATTCTTCAAAGGAGAATCCAACAATACGTGAGATTGTGCTCAAGTGCTTTGGTGCTCAATTGTTGTGGATCAACTAAGGTCGATCGCTTATACAAACAACCGGAGCTATGGTTTCGTTGTTCAATGCATCAGGATCCAGGAAGCTTAATCTGCCGTCATAGCAAGTAAGCTTTCGATTTATATGTTATCGCAATTATAAGTATATCTGTATAGTTTATCAGTTATTCATTGTTGTTGAAAATTTTAAGTTTCCGCTGCGTTACCTGAGAAGTTATTTTCCCGAAAAATCCAACACCTTCTTTAGAACCGGTGTAGGACCTCATTTGGAACCCGGTGTAGGACCGTCTTTGGAACCCGGGGTAGGACCTCATTTGGAACCTTTGTAATAGATCTCATAACGCACTTAAGTCGCCTTAATTCGTCAATCCTTAGGTCGGACTTATCAGTACATATCATTGTTCAATAAAACGAACTAATAAAAATTATTGAAAATGGATAAGTATGAACAAGTTTGATAAACTTGATAGATAAGTTAAGTATGTTAAAAAAATACGGAATTGTTCTTAATTCAAAACAAATGTTATCCCATTTTGGTGAAGAATAAGAATGGACCGAGTTGATTACCCATAATCTCTTTAGTTTTCCATCTCATCCGACTGAATGTTTATTTGAATTCACTTCTAGGTGGGAGCTTGTACAAATGGTTGGACCATGGGGCAATATAACTTAGAAAACCCGAATGAGTGCGGACCGAGGAAAAAAAATAGTACTCGGTTTATGGGGTGCCAAGGCCCTTTGGCCCTAAATTCATGGGGTCTCTCCTTAGTCAAATAGGTCGGAGAAGGGTAACTTGTGGTACTTTGGTGGATGTGAAATTCTTGTGATTTTACTCGCAAAGTATACTCTAGGACTCTACATTGATGTGTACCTGTTGATGAGGTTAGAACTTAGAAGTTTCACCTTGAGCAAGAGGTGCAGGAGAGGACGTGACAGTCATTGTGTATCATCGATATATAATGAGCTCCATCACTAAAGTCATATACAATTATTAGTGTGAATAGACTTTGGGAGATAACCAATTTTTATGATATTTATATGGTGAAGTAAGGGGTTGGATGAGATCCAACCAACATGAAAAAAGTAATTTATAAAGTTAAATTTTCCAAATAAAATTTATAATCATATTTAGCCACAATTTTTATTAGCTGGGTAACATACATTTCTTCGTCCGCCCCTTCACAAACCAATACAAGTTTTTCTTATGATATTGTATCCTTAGTTTCTTATCAATAACAAACACGAAAAAGTAGTTGAATAATGAATATGGATATTTAATTTTCCAAATCTTCCAGTAATCTCGCAGAGTGTAAAACACAGTGGCCAGTGCAATAAACATGGAGTCTATATATGTTCACATCAAATTAAATGCTGAATTTTTGTGAAACTCCACTGCAAGCAGTCAGCACCGAGTCCGCGTCGCTCCTTATAGAAAGGTGGAATTATATGATCACATTCAATGAAATAGGCAACCAACACCCAGTATTTCTACTTGAAATTAAAAAATTCGTCAAAGTCTTCACCTAAATTTAGCATGTGAAAGAATTGAATACTCCGATCCATTTGTTAGGAGTTGAAAGACATGCAATAATATACTCCTCTCTAGCTAATAAAAACGGAAGATACATACATTTAAAAATTGATATAAAATGTACACTTATATGTTTCGAACATTATACTTAAACCACATCAATCGCTTCTTCACTGATGTGTCCAAGACTCTTGTGAATAATTAAAGAATTTAAAAGCAATGTATGGTTAAGGTCACCTTGAAAAATAACTCAAATGTCAAATTTGATATTTGTTAGAAGACGGAGAGAATAATATTTAGCCGAAACCATGTAATCCTTGTACTCATTTTCACCCCTACTTCACTTCCTTTATGCACTAATCTCAAGAAGTATCACTTACCTTGCATTCAGGGGCGGAGGTAGGAGGGCACACACTAAATTTTGAAGGAAAAAAAATTTTATAATTAATATTTTCATAATTTTAGGTCTCCCCTCCACCACCCCTCACTTCCTTTATGCACTAATCTCATGAAGTATCACCTACCTTGCATTAAGGGGCGGAGTCAAGAGGGGCACCCTAAATTTTGAACAATTTTTTTTATATAGGTAATATTTTCGATAATTTAAGTATGTCCCTCGAGCTTAAAATTCTGGCTTTGTCTCTTCTTGCATTTACTCATTTTAATATGATAAAATAATTGATCTCCCCAACTAATGTTATTGATTATTACTAAAAAAAATAATAAATATTATATTATACTAGTGTAAACTTTAAACTGAATAAATGTGTCATTGCTAGCATTCCGAACTACCCGACTCGCCGCCATCGCCTCATGGTGCGGCACGGTTCGGTCATGACGAGGCTATTACCCTCTTCCGCGCTCCTTTCCTCAGGACTTGAGCCCGGCCCGCCGCTAAAGACGCTTCTTCATACTACAATACCGAGGGCGTGGCTGCCGATTCTCATGTTGGGCTATTCCCAATTCGCTCGCAGTTACTAGGGAATCCTTGTAATTTTCTTCAGCACCGCTTTTTGATATGCTTGGATGGTACTTCCTTCGCCCGCAAAACTTTATACATTTCTCATTTTTAATATTCTCAGAAAAATTCATACATTATTAATAAAATAAGGTATCTAACACCCATCCAATATTGAAAAATCTCAACCTTACACATTTTGCACTAAAGTATACAGTTTAACTATTTTTTTTTCATGTTTATCATTTATTTTAATTTTTCACCTAAAGTCACGCTCCTATCTAATATACGAAATTCTCCGGTAGCAGGGTATGGTTTTTATTAGCTTAAAAAAATATTTTAAAGATAATTTGGCGTCATTTACGTGTAATTGTCATACTAACTCACACATGCATCTTGTGAAAAAAGAATAAAAATTTGCGGTTAAGGATGCATACGTGGTCATTGAAGTTTAGGTAATCCCTCTTATTTTTAATATAATACCTTTTGGGTTATTTTTCATTTGACAAATATAAGATGTTTTAAGAGATTCTGCTATGTAATTTTCCGTGTTTTCACAATTTCTTAGGCATCAAACTCATTGATTTTATTATTTTTCATTTATTTTGATTTGGGACACTATAAAAACTAAGCACATTCTTTATCTTTTATTGGTAGATTTATTTGTTCAAGACACTAACATTTTTATTCTAAATCATTTACTATAACTATTGAGAAGATAGATTTATTTTAATTTGTATGAAATACCCAAAACATGTTATATTAAAAATATAAGGGAAATATAAGGGAGTATGTGAAAAGCAACAGGCAAATTGTTCAATTATTCAAGGAAAGAGAAGTCAACCTCCCAAGTCCCAACCATTTTCAGAAGGATTTCGACATTCACTTAATACTACAACCAACTTTGACACACGTATACTTGCGTATGTATTTGTTATTTTTCGAAATCAATGTTCATAGCACTACGTTAAATTTGGCAAGAAAATTCATTACAAATTCATTTTATAATACATTCATCTCTCTTGGAGGCTGCAGATTTTTTTATGAGAATACTTCATTATAATTAAGTAATCTTATTAGTTGGAACTGAAATCTACTATTACTACTATATTTTCTCCTTACTTCCCATCTCAGTCCTTCGTTCATTCATTGATTTAAGGAGAAGATATGTTTTTATTGATTGCTGAAGGATGAAAGATGGAAAATTGAAAATGAAACTGCTTCTTTTAGCAAACTATCAAATTAAGGGCATAAATGGTAAAATAAAATTTTAATATCACAACCGTCACTTATGAGAGAAAAATCCATCTTTTTAGAAGTAGTATAGATAAAATATCTTTCTCACAAAAATTTGCTATTATTAATAAATCGTAAAACACTCATCGTTGAAAAGAGATTAAAGTAATTAAACAGATTGCTTATACGAGCAAAATGCATGTTGGTTAGAGCCGGTTCATAAGATCTCAGGATAGCGCGATTGTTGTAAAGATGAATGGTTCAGTGTAAAGTTTTCAATGTGCGAGTGAGATTGGACAAAATCGCAGAAAATGCACGTCTCTTTTTGTGAGTTATTATATCACCCGGAAAGTAGTGCGTGACTAACGGTCCACCCAAACATTCGTACTTCGATCCTAAAGTGAACCGAGTTAAAGAAACATTTCCTGGATTTGTTAGGATTTTTTACCATTAATAGGTAGGTTATATATAATATTAATGTCTCAATAGTTTAATTTATAAGTAAATATTAGTACTGTAGTATACAGACTAAAAATCACCTTAATACTAACTATTTACAAACCAACAAACATCGCGAAGAAAATCCTCAATTATTTATGGATTTATATTATATTGCACTTTGCTCAATTTAATTCAAGGATGGTCGTGGCCCATTTGACATATTCAACCGCATAGTGCTCAACTCCTTAAAATTCATCGCAACGCAAATTCATCCTCATCTTAATTAACAAATTATTCCAAAGTTGGGTGCGGTGTCACTTTTTTGTAAATGAATGGACAGGACAGGAAGTTGTTAATATGTCTACAGAAAATATCCAAGCTCCGAGTTGAGAATAAGACACAAACATGTTGCCCGAATTGTTAATTACTAAGTAGTAAAGTGTTACAAATAGCAGATTAGATCCATCTTCCATGTATGTATATATCCTGAAGAATGATAGTATCACTCACGCTTTCATGAGTCGCTTTCAAAAGAAACACGCCAACAAGCACGTGTACCTACTCCGATTGGGACACTTACCAAGTCACGTGACTCGAGCGTGAAACTTGTCCTCCCCGTACGCGACAGGCACCAAATTCATTATTCTTAGGACTTTTAACCCGCAAACACTAGTTATATTTCGGGTAACCTTATATCTCCTCCAGGGTCTAGGCATGTGAATCTAATTCTCAATTATCTTTCACATTATTCTCAGGGTATAATATGCCTACCATAAAATTTGAAAATAAATTTTTATAGTTAATATTTTTAATATGTAATATTTCGCCCCTGACCTCTAAGGTAATCGCATTTCAAATCCTATGTCCGTCCAAAATTATTCTTCTAGGTAATAATTACCTAACTTTAGTTAATTTTTTATATAATTCATTTTGTATTATTTTTTAAAAATGGTTTGGAATCATGTGTTATTACTTATTGACATTTTTTTGTTCCAGATTGACTGATTTCACTCTTGCGCTTTATACTCAAGTCGAACCTTCTTTCTTCTTTTCTCGATTGAGTCTTGCAAACTTGCGCGCCTTCCTCTTCATCCATTAAACTTTTAAATTCTTTGCAATTGGCTCCTATGAAATTGCAACTTTTGGTCCTTGATCTGACTTTTAATTCTTAAATTTTCAATAATATATGAATAGCTCAAGTGAAAATGAGCAAGTATTGTGAAGCTGTATTATGCTGAACCATGTGAAAACACACATCTCACATTACTACGTAGGTGACAAATAGTTAAATCTAAGTGATATGCTGCACATATTTAGTAACATCGTATCTGTTTTAAAATAAATTCACGAAAGGTAATACTAATAGACCGTCCACCAAAAGACTTCTACACTCTTAACTTTGAAGTTACATATGTATTCGAAAAACAAAATCACACCTTACTTAACCCACATACCTTTTAAAACTTTTAACATTTAGTGATTTGAAAAAATTTAAATTAACATTCCAATTTCCAAATCCAAAGTTTCCACCGTTAACCGGACATGTTAACATTGAATTTTTTTTCAATGTACGCAGGTACTGTGTTATCTTCATCTGAAAACACATTAATTTCAGTTATGTTCAGTTTGGATTTGCTTAATTGTTTTTTATATTACAAATAAGTTTAGATCAGTTCAATTCAGTTTAGACGAAGAGAACGTAGAGTTAACTCTGTCCCTTTGATTGGGATGGCTAGAATGTTAAATTTCAATTATGTGGTTATTCGAGGACTCTCATTTTGCTATTTCTTGTATTAACAAAACACTGGTACCAGCTCAACATCAGGAGACCCTCCTTCGGGATATTGACGATCTTATTCTCCAGTTTCAGGATGTCAGGGTTACTTTTGTCTATCAGGAAGCAAATCAACTAGCGTACGCCCTTGCAAAATATGGTAGTGGACCTCTACAGAAGAATTTCCAGAAAGATCTTTTGAAGAAACAACCAAGCAAAGTGGCGTTTATTTGGGAATTGGGATACTTGTCCTAGTTGGATAGAATCTTTTGTTAAACAAGATGTTGTTTCTTCCTTTTCTCGTATTGTAACTGCTTTGAACTCGTGTTGTAACCATGTTATTTCGTAATTTTATTTGAACTAGTAATTTCAAAAAAAAAAAAAAAAAACTGTCCTTTAGATATTGGGTAACATGCAAGTTGCCATGGATCTCTTAGAAATATATGTTCCGTTCCGTTGGTTAATATACGAGGGATCTCTTTTGCTTTTGAATAAATCGATTTTGTCTCCCAGAAACCAATAATTGGTGTCCTGCTCCTGCTATGCATTTGTAAACATCGCACATTGATACTTTCAGGCAGGTAACCGATTGGAACAACACAAACACCATCGAATTGTCTACTTCTAAGTTATTAGATTTTCTTACAAGTTAGGTAAATACCTATCCACAATATATCTTTCTTTTTTTTTTTTTTTGTCGGATTTCACATCATAGGGTATGATTCGGCTGAACAGTATCTAATCTTATCTGATATGTAGGAATTAATGGACGGCTTTTTTTGAGTGTTGGGTAAAAGAGTAATGAGATAATTAATTTCAAAATTGGTAAAAAAAACTAGTAACTCCGTTCCGGAAATAGCTTCCGACTTTGGCGTTTGCGGGAAGCTATTTTCGGGACGGAGGGAGTAATTGTGAGGGGGTAAATTTTTTTTTTTCTCACCAGTATCCGTTCTGACATTAATCCAAATTGAAGACCAGAGTACTATTTGAGGGGCGGCTCTCCCAACGGTGTCTTTTTACATCCACAAAGCTCGAACTCGAATCCTTGCTTAAGTGAACTCAAGTCCTTTATCACTTGAGCCAACAACCATTGATGTGAAGGGGTAATTTGATCAAATCCATTGTTTGGTTTCAAAATCAAACATGGCATTTCAATATTAAATACAATAATTGTCTATTGTGGGGCAAGTGATTTTTAAGGGGATTATTGCTCGGATGCCCAGTTTTAAACCAAATATTGCTACAAAGCCCACTCTCAAAACATCATTATTATAAGACCCAAAAATATTACTCTCAAGTTCAAATATTGACATTTGTGCCCTTTTATATTTTAATAGCTTAATTATTAAATAAAAGATATGGAAACTAACTCCCTAATTATAGTATCCTATTTTTAGGAAAAAATTACCTTAATGTAACTAATTCAGTAAATTTCACCAAAAAAGGTAAAATAACGTATTCTTCACCATAGATGCATTAAACACAAACATGGTACCATAGTGACACAAATAAATACATTATTTAATTTATGAACAAGTAACTGGTACCGAATAACTATAACTAAAAAAATCATTAGTTGGTGATGATTCAATATTCTATAATGGCTTATGCCATTCATGGTACGTACCTAATGTTGGTGTCTTGTTATTACTTACTTAACCAAAGCATGGTGCAGTATATATTAACATTGTACCATCAGGTGACACAACCAAATAAATTATGAACCATAAGGAGAAACTACAATGTTAATAAGCAATTATGAACTAGAGCATGATGCAGTAAATTTAGTATTGGTACCACTATGTGGTACCGTATATTTATTGGTGTGTTGAGATGGTACAATGTTTTTAGTTTTGGCACAATGATATGATACCTTATATTTATTGGTCTGTTTAGATGGTACATTGTTTTTATTTTTTGTACATTGATGTGGTACCATATATATATATATAATGCTTTTTTATTCTATATATAGTTTGCATAATATTTTGGTTATATGTTTGGATATCGTGATTTATGAATTGATTTAAAATTTGATGCACCATATGATGGTTCCATATCGAAATTTTAGTAGATAATGATATTAATAATAAATATTTAACTAATTTATTTTTTAGAGTATAATTGATAAACACTAATATCTATTTTTAGTTTGGGTCCCAAAGTAATTTAGTTCCATAATATGGGCTTTGGAGAATTTATCCCTTTTAAGGAGCTCATTTGAAAAATATACTACTCCCTCATTTTCTGTAAAAGTGAAACAATTTTGATTTGCACAATTTTTAAGAAAAATGTGGTCCCCAAAAGTATGTGGTGAAGAATGAGTTTGAGATATTAATTGAGTGGAAAAGTACACGTGGACCCAAAAATGTGTGGTTAAAAATGAATTGTATTATGGAAGTAATTTTCATAAAAGGAAATGTAACACTTTTAGTAAAACGCTCAAAACGGAAAATTGTTTCACTTTTACAGAAACAGAGGGAGTAGTGAACTTTCAAAATACTCAATTATAGTCTAACCCGATCAGACTACATATATCAGAGTAATCTGAATTTCATTTTCACTTAGGCTTGATTTTTACAATCAAACATTACGATAATTGAGCATGTTGCCAAACTGCCGATGAACTAGCTCTAACCAAACACTAGCTTGTTTTCATTACACAAAATCAGAACCAGTTTGGTGTGGGTGATTTACCCTTTGAGCATTTCTTATGCTCTTTATGTTCTTGTAAACTTCGTTTTTATTTTATTAAATATATTTTTATATGTTCCAAAACGAAAACAGCCAGTTCAGTTACAAACAACTCAAACAATCCTAAAGAGGGGCAAAGAGTGGGTAAACATTGTTATACTATGGCCTAACGATCCTATGGATATTTAATTGTCTTTTAGCGAGATATGAGTAAGTATAGTAAATGGGAAGATTTTCCTAATTTATAGGAAATTCGGTTTTTATAAGAAAGAACCGGTCAGAAACACTGCAAACTGGTCAGTATATTTTATATAAATACCCCAAATAAATAAAACAATCTTTCACAAAAACCATACCACTTAACCATCTTTCTCTCTATACAAAAAAACCTAGTGAGAGAAAGATTCAATCCCACATCTCTCTCGTCTCCAGCTCCATCTCTCCGCCATCTACCGCCACTTTTTGACTCGATCCGCCGCGATCCTCCCTGAAACCACTAATCACCTCCACCAGAGACCGAATCCGACGATGGAGTAATCACCTCATGGCTCACTGTCGACGAAAAAACCACCGCAGAGCTCTCGAAGCTTCTCGAGTCCTTCGATTTAACTCCACCGCCTCAGCCGGCGAAGGTGAGCCAAGTGTGACGCGCCATAAGCGGCCGCCGCAACAGCTGCACCTCCAAGGAGCATTACAGTCATGCCGCCACCTGAGATGAGCAAAAATAAATATCTCAGATTCAAAGAGATTAATAATCAAATAGACATTACTTATGTGCATCTCAGTCTTGTTAGTTTGATCTCTTTATTTCGCACATCACTAAGTGGCAAAGTATCAATGTGACAATATTCTTCCGCATACTGTGCATAAATGTCGATTGGCTTTGTATGTTGTTTTCTCTCCTTTCCTTTCAGATCTACAGTTGATTCTCTTGCTTTTGTTTTTAATTCAGCTTTTTTTTTTTTTGTTTGATTGAGTGTTTAATTGCTTATTGATAGGATTTCAAGTGTGTTTTTGTGTTAGTGTTGGAAATGTTATTCATAACCAAAACGGTGCTAGTTTCATTTGTTATGGTTTTAATAGTTGGTGTTATAGTTTTAAGCATCATGGTTACATTGTTAGCTTGTGTCGAATGTTTATGCCCGTTATTGTTTAGCACATATGTTATAGTTTTAAGACCTATCATTGTAGTTTTAACCAGCAACGTTAGTGTTTTTAGCGTATGATGAAATATTTATGATTTGAATTTTTGCAGATGTTTTGTTATAGTTTTAAAATACATTGTTATAGTTTTAAGAGGCACTGTTATGATTTTTAGGAAACAATGTTATTGTTTTTAGCTTGTGTTGCATGTTTCTGTTTTGTTATAGTTTTAAGATGCACTGTTATAGTTTTAAGATGCACTGTTATGGTTTTAAACTTCAATGTTACTATTTTTAGCTTGTGTTGAATATTTATGTCTGTTATTTTTTTTAGCGCATATGTTATAGTTTTAAGACCTATTGTTGTAGTTTTAAGCATCAACTAAAATTTTAAGCAACATTAATTTTTTTAGCGTCTGATGAAATATTGATGATTTGATTGTTTGCAAATGCTTTGTTATAGTTTTAAGATGCATTGTTATAGTTTTACAAGGCAGTGCTATGATTTTAAGCATAAATGTTACTGTTGTTAGTTTGTGTTGCATATTCCTGCTTTGTTATAGTTTTAAGCTCCACTGATATGGTTTTAAGCATCAATTTTACTATTTTTGGCTTGTTTTGCATGTTCCCTTTTGTTTTAATCACCAATGCGATAGTTTTAATGAGAGTTGTTATGGTTTTAGCTCACTTGGTGAATATTTTAAGCAGGTGATGACGATAACATCGAGTTTGATGATAGGTCTTTCAAAGGTGTCGTTGCAGTATTGAAGCAACAAGCACAAGCAACAAAAGGCAGGAAGTCGAAGTTCACCAACAATTTTAATCGGAAACAGCCTATTTTAACAACTCAGTTTGCATTTGTATAAAAAACACCAAGTGAACGTTTATTGTAATGTTTTTCCTATGATAATAGATGTTTTAAAACCTTTGAATGACTGAATGTTTCAAAATTGTAATGACAGATGTCTCAAGTACCTTATTTTAATCTTGTTGTTTATTGATGTTTTAATGGCATCCTTGAAACTTTTAGAATTGTTTAATGGTGGTTTAATGATATTAGATTGTCACTTAAAACTATAACAAACCATCTTAAAAACTATCATGTAGCTCCTTAAAACCATCACACCATCTTAAAAATTAACAAAAGAGGTTAAAATTATGATTGAAACGTACAATACTGACTCATTAAAATCATCAGATTATCTCTTAAAGCATTAATAAAATATGTTAAAACTGTAATTAAAACTTTCAATGCTAACAACTTAAAACCATAACATAATATATTAAAATCATAACAAAAAATGTGTGTCTCGGCTTTTTTTTAAGAAACTCGGCCGGTCAGACCGTAAAAACCCAAAAACCGCAAAAAACCACAAAAAAACCTTGACTTTCCTATTTTTTAGGAAAATGTTAGCTTTTCCAAAACTTTGGCTTTTCACATACAAAAAAGTACATTTTATTTGCAACATACCATTTTGATTAATAATATCATTGAATTTCTTGATAATATTGATTGATGTATAGATAGTTTATTTAAAATGGTATAGGAGACTTACTCTAGAGGCAAGAACTGAAATTTTTGTTCATCAAAATCCTTCATCTTCGTCTTAGATTGAAATTAGGTATACATTATTCTCGTCTTTACCCTCATAGTACATATGGTCCATACACTAAGATACAATTGGTTGTTGGGAATAGAACTAACAAATTATTTTACTTAGTCACACGCCAACCGAATATTTGTCCACATCATTTTAATTGAGTGTACAATGTTAAGTTTTAATGGAGACACATTCAATTAAACTCACAATCTACATAATGAACCTCCAAAAACCTATAAAATTTTAATTAGATCTATGTACCAAACACAAATTTTCATACTCGATTAAAATTTAGTCACTATTCATCAGTTATCCTCAATTAAAATTCATTCAATTAAAGTTTCGTGCCAAAGTCCGTAAGAGACTACAACATCATGTGAACATGCATGAAACTTTATAACATGTACTTACCCTGAGGATAAAGTTTATATGGTAAATAAAAATACTCCATTTGACACTCCAACGATACCCATACCAATAAAATATACCATCCTTAATTTCCAGTAGTCTATCTATAAGACCTTCAAAATTAAGCGATCGAGTTTTACAGTAATCAATTTTAATATGAGTGAGCCATTATTGTTGACCATAGTGCATTGGAAATTACATGTGTTGATTTATGAGGTTAACATATCACATATACATCTGTCCACGTGTAAGCACGCTAGCTCAAAAGTTCGAGCATGGGACCATTAGATAGGGGTGTTACATCTTTTTCCACTTGATATATACATATGAGTCCGTACTCGCCTTTGGCCGAATCAAGACGACTTACTACGATCTATACATATGCGTTAAAGGAGTCCACCTACAAGATCCCTAAGACCGGCACTAAAAGACTTGCCTATCCTCTCTATGACCAGAATTCTGGTTAAAATGGTGGGCCGGTCCGACCCCCACATCCCTCACCACGGACATATCTGCAATCAGGGGACTAGATTTCTTATAAAGACGATATGACTAGGACCGTCCCTTACATATGTCTGGTTGGAGTCTCTGAACGGACTATCTCTGATCAAATCCTGAGTATAATCGTGAGCCAAACGCGCCACCTATCTCCGGGACCACGTGTCACCTTCTCGCCAAGTCGACCAACTTCCGACGAGTCAGCGGTCTGTCCCCCAGAGCATTCCACTATAAATAGGAGAGCATTTACTCATCATACAGATATGCGACTACTTCTCAATATTCCACTCTCTAAGTTTTGAGGTCCGAGCCCAAGCTTGATCTGCCTCCTACCTAGTTGAATCTTAGTCCGGACTGTCTTAGGCAGGCCGGCCCAAAATGGTCTAACCCCTTCTCTTCTTATTTCAGTTAGCCCCTCCAAGTACTCAACAGACGGACCCACTCCTAGGCGGACTCCATCCACCCTGAGTATTACTCCTGACGAACTATAATCACCTGAGCTCAACAGACGGATCCACTCCTAAGTATTAAGTAGACGGACTTAACTATGGCCGGACCATCATAGCAGAAGGACAATAATTACACAACTCCCTAAAACTAACAATCTGATTAACCTTGCCTTAATCAGATTGACTTTGACTTGGATTATTGAGTTAAAAGAAAATTTGGTGCTTAGCGCATGGGCGTAGCGCACCTAGATAAATTTGAAATTACGGTAACTTATTCTTAATTGGACGACTAATATTCAAACAACGTTATTCTTGATCACAACTAATAAGCATGGATTAACCTCATGAACTCCGCCCTTGTCCTAAGTGGCGTAAGATTAAAATTATTAGAGCGTGTAACTTAAACGTGCCGTAATAGTGCGACCACATATGTCAGGATTCGATTGGGTAGATCAGCTTCCGAATTGGGGCTAATATTACGAAACACATGTAAATATCAACATCCCAAGTTGCACCAGGTTCATGGTAGCACCGAACATAATAAACACGGCAGATGAGAAGTTATTATTAAGCGACGTGAAGTGGGATCTATGTACTCTGTACATACCCCATGCCATGCATTTTAAGAGTACATGAATGGTCGATGGTAATTTGAGTGAAAGTACTACTACTAGTACTGTACGTAAATATACAACTTAATGAGACCGGATTTTGTAGACATGGATGATCCAAAGACTGGGAACATAAATAAATTGTAACACGAGTCTTGAAGCAACTGCCGACACAATTGCCATATTGCAATCTGCATTCATTTGTTGGTAGTTGGAGATCTAAATATTGTAATGGATGTTTAGTAGGGTTTTATATATAAAACTGATCTATTGCAAAAATTTAATAGAGTTATAAAAATGGTGTTTGAAATATAATTAAAATTTTATAGGTTTTATAATATTTGGGATATAATTAACTTTATTTTAATTAACTTCATGACTGAAGTTAAATAGCATTTCAGCCTTTTATGTTTAAAGATATATACAATGAACACCACACGAGAACATAGAACATTAATGATCAACAATTAATGATATTAAATGTTGGACGTTCGACACGTGGTGGGACTTGATTGCAAATTACAATCCAATAACAAACACAATCACAATCAGTCACACCATTCTAAATAGGGTGAATTACAGTAGGTCCCCCTGATAAATTTCGTAATAACACTTTGATCCCTCTGATTCTAACAATAACACCATATGACAAAATTAACAAATCAATTTCAAAACAGTCCAAAATTCAAATTGCTGCCAAACACATCCTTAATTTAAACTTCTAAACAATTTACAATTTTGTTATAAATTTTCATTTTCTTACAAAATTGATCCAAACAATTTGTATTTACTCCCTATAATTTTTTTCTATTTTCAAACTTACCAACAAAAAATTACAAACAATCCTCTTAAAAAATTTAATATGTATTTTAAATATAAAAGTTTATTATGAAATAACAAAAGTTTACAAAACATAATGAAAAAATAGAACACATTAATATTTTCATGCTCCATGAAAATAGATTCTATGGATACTATGATTATGTATGATTTTTTTTATATTATGGTGAATAAATATTTGTAAAAATGGAACCGGAAACGTTTACTTGAGACATATAAAAGGGTTAAACGGCAACTATGTTTCAAGATTAAGTACTAGTATATTTTAATATTTTTGTTATTTTTAGCAAGATTATATTTGAAATATCATTTTATTTCATTTTCGTAAATAAGTTTATATTTTTAGAACTAGTTTTAAAAATTAGATTTTCATTTAATTTATTTTAATTTTAACGTTAAATGATTTTAAAATATTTTTTTTATTTATTAATATTGCATATTGGACGCTCGTGAAAGGGAAGAGACGGAAACTAGAAAATGTGACGGTTAAAAATAAGGCCATGTTTGGAAAGCACAATTTCAAAGTATAAAATTGACCAAAATGTTATTGTTGAAAATAGATGGACTTTCTTGTTAATAAGGTGTTTATTCGGGGGACTTGGTGTAATTTTCCCTTCTAAATATATTAAACAAATCATTCAATGAGGTCTCATTTTAATAAATCTAAATGCACATCATTTAGTTATTAAATATTGATAAAGTTGTTTAGTGGGTGTTAAAGTATAAGAAATAAACTATCATAATAAATACTACTTCCTTCGTATCGGAAATAGCTTTCCACTTTGATTTTTTACAGTCAATTTCTTCCAATTTTGACTACGAATTAATCTTAAACCGCAAATGTAATATGTTCATTTTTTTTCATATAATGAAACTTTAGGGTCTAAATTTTCATTATATGATTTAATAGAACATTTTTCATTTGCGGTTTAAGATTAATTCGTAGTCAAAGTTGAAAATTTTTTACTGCAAAAAGTCAAAGTGGGAAGCTATTCCCGGGACGGAGGAAGTAAAAAAACATATATACATACATATTAAGTAGGGTCATCATCCCATTAAAATATCTTGTTAAGAGAATGTGGTTATCCAACTTATATGTTGTTTGCATGTTACTCTCACAAGTGATGTGGGATAATTAATACAGTATTAAGTTAGGCCATCCCTTAAAAGTCATTGTTAAGAGGAGAGGGTTATCCAATTATATGTTGTTTGCATGATCATCTCACAAGGGATGTGTGATATTCTAACATGCGCCCTCACGAGTAAGAGTGGTTAGTACTTAGTATGCTCTACACGTGGAATAATATCCATATTTGGGTAAGCCAGAATTATCATCAGTTATGGCACCCTTCATTAACTTGGACCTGCTCTGATACCATATTAAGTTGTGTCATAATCCTCTAAGATGATTATTCAACTTATATGTTGTTTGTATTAAAACCAAAATCCTAACAATACATACAAATTTCATGATAAATATTGTAATGAACCACATAAATATGACAATTTAATATAAAAACCAAAATTCTGAATTTCATACGTTTCACACCATTTAACTGTATGAAAACTCAACTCAAAGAGTTCATCATGACCAGACAATTAAATAAGTTCGACCGACGGATGTATTTGGGTGGTTAAAAATTAACCTACCTGCCCAGTTAAGCCTGAAAGTCATTCATGATTCATTATTACCTATCCCTGAATCCTGGACCTAATGCACGAGACTTGGATTGGCGTCCATCATTTCACACTACTTACCGTCGAATTTTTCTACATTTGACTCCAATAATATATGCATTCATATATACAAAATAGTTGTGGAAACTTCGGGAATCAACTAACAATGTGGTTAATTCACTATTCACCGATTTTTATGTTCATCATAATATTAAAAACTATATTAATTTACTTTTAAACTCACATAAAATTGAATTACTATTTATGTGTTAATAATATACGTTAGAAAATCATGTTAAAATACTATGCCAAAGATTCTATTACTACTTACACTTTACATTTCTTTGTTGTACCATTAGTGAATAGTAATTTTCACCTTCCGGGGGTATGGGAGTCGTGCAACCTTTTTGGGAATGGGAGTTGGCCAGTGTTTATGAACATGGACATGGTGAATTCAAAGGTTGTAAGAGGTTAAGTGCTTGCCGGTGGAAAATTCCTATATAATTTAATTGACATTTAATTACATGTGTGATTTAGGATTTATTCGTAGTAAAAGTTGAAGACGATTGACCGAGAAAAAAGTCAAAAGTGGCACAGATTAACGGATGGAGGGAGTATTACTTTTGGATAAGATAATTTTAGTGGGTCTCTCAAATTGATTTGTAAACTTGAAAATTTGATAAAATAAAGCTATTTGAAAGAATAAAAGGATTGTGACTTTGTAATTATTACAATCGCAACACTGTTGAGTTGAGTGTTAATTCAACAACGTATATAACCTAACCTGAAATAAAACACGACGGAAGTAAAAACTTAAGCACAAAATAATTTATAAAATAGTGATGTAGTTGAAATATCCACTATTTTAAAAAGTAGATTTACAAAAACAACCTCTTCAAACTTATATGAATTAGAAGCTTGAATAGTAAGGGATTAGACGAATGAATTGAATCACATATTTTAGTATTACTGACCTAGATATACCTAATCTATCGAGATCACACTTGATGCAACATCCATAACAAAGCTTATCTAAACTTAGGTTATAAGTGAATGATCAACTCTTAATCCTAACTTATTTTGTCTTCACTTGCATACACACACAATGAATTATCTCTTCTATTTGGGTGAATTACATTTGAACCCCCTAATAAATTTCTTAATAACATCGTAGTCCCTGACAAACCAACAATAACATATTGGTCCAAAAAATCATTTTCGCATTGATCGGCTGAAAAAAGGAATATACATGTGGAAAATAAAATAGCAAATTGCAAATCAACCCTTTCAAGTTTATACAAATTTCACAATTTACCCAAATAAAATTCACTTTATTCATTTTCATCTTCTCCTTCATCAAACCTTAACTTTACCAATTATTCATCTTCATCAAACCTTAATTTTATCAATTCTTCATCTTCATCAAACATTTTTTATTCATCAAACCATGTTCTACATCATGAAACAAGTATCTTTCTCTTCCTTTTTCGTTTTCAAAATCATTTCACCATTGATGCAGCTTTGAACTTCCATCAATCAAGGTTAAAACTCCATCAATGGAGCTTGGAGCTTTTAAGATCCATCGATAGAGCCTGAATCGGACTCAATTAGAGCCCGATTCGGACTCCATTAATGGAGCTAGAAGCTCCATTTACTGAGATTCTGCAGTTCCATTAATGGAGATGTTTAAGCTCCATTGACGTAGCTTCAACAGCTTCGTTAATGGAGCTGTTGTGGTCCATTAAATGGAGCACAAACAGCTTCATTAAAGGAGTGTGCTCCATTTGATGGAGCACAAACATCTTCATTGATTGAGTTGCAGCTCCAGCTCCATTGATGTTGATGTTGAAGCACCATGAATGGAGCTTCAAGCTCCATCAATGAAGTTCGCAATCGAGCCCGAATTCGAAACTGCTTAGACTATCTAAGAATGGGAAAGATTGATGGAAAATGGCGAAATGATTGACGAATGGAACCTCTAAGCATTATTTCAACCTTCATCAATGGAAGAATGAGAAAATTTTGAATACTTTGTATGAGTTTATATGAAGTTAGAAAATTAATAGGGTTCAATTGCAATTTATTTTGATTGAAGTTGAATAAAAAAGTTGTACTGAGGGTTGATTTGAATTTATTATAAACTTTTGGGATATAAATTGGGTATTAAATAAGTAAGAGGGGTTTATTGCAATTAAATTTTTAAAGATCTGAATATTAAAACAAAAAAATTATTTTTTATATTTTCCACGTCATTGTCAGCCTGCAACATAAGAAATTTGGGTTAACTTTTGGACCATCTCGTTATTAATTTAAGAAACCTGTCCTTAAGTGTTATTGTTGAAGTAAGGGACTACGATGATTAGCGGCACTTTATTGAGGGGAGCCAGTGTAATTTTCCCCTTCTATTTTACCATCTTCAAAATGTCCAGGAGAGATTATTCATAAATCTTGTTGCCTTGTTTGATTTCTTCATGCAGAATCTCAATGTTAGTTTCATAAGATATCATATCTCTTAATTTAGATTATTCAATATCTTTCTCTCTAAATCAATATTGACTCCAAACCTGATCCTATACAAACACTTCAACTAAAAACGTGGAACCAAGTTAGATCAGTGAAAATAAGGTAAAATAAATCAAAACAGTAGAATAAAGTGCTATATATTGAACAATCAATGTTTAATCAATGGTGCGTGTTGAACATTGTCACTGCTAACTCAACAATGTCATGTTTGAAACGTAAAAGATGGTAAAATTGAGAGTTAGTTTCGAGGCGAAGGAATTACATACCCGAAGCGAATAAGTTCTGACTTTAACAGAACGGGAATACATACTATACAACCTAGACAATTTGGTGGTTCAGAAGTAACAGAATCACTAGATTCATGAATCCTACGTTAATCTAAGGCTCTGCATAGTTTAAGGGATTCCGATGGAAAAGAAAAGAATTTGGAGGAAAATGAAATCCCTTGGTAAAATGTAGAAGGAAAACCAGCATTTTCCCTTGTTTATGTTGTTTGGTAAATGTTTCAGTTTTCCAGGGAAATTGACAGTTAATTTGTTTGCAAAATTTTCCGTGAATTTCTTTTGGCTTTTTTGAACTTTTTTCTTAGTTTTTCTCATTTGTTTTTATATTTTATTTTTTGCTAAACTATTGATATTTAAATTATTGAGTACAAAATCATGGTCATTATTTGACAAATATATATTTTTTAATTACATACAAACAGTGGAATTATTAAAACGAACCTTTAAATTAATTATAATAGGTGAAAAGAATTGGAAAATTGTGAGTATGCATAATAAGATTGAATAGAGTGATGTAATTTAAATTGGTTCGTATCAGAATATTTTATTTTTATTTTTCAAAGAATCAGTAAATAGTACATATGTGTAATTTGCAATCTGATGGGGGAGTATCTATATTTTTATCACTATATATCAACTATGGTTATAGAACTTGCTAATAAAACAAAGATATTAACAAGTTTAATGAATGTCATAAATAAAATGATTTGTATATAAATGTATAGATCAATGCTAATGAAAATTATTTTTATAATAAATATTTTATTTTCAGTAAATATTTGTTTTTGTAAAAAAATTCGATATAAAGAGATAAGAATTTGTATGATTTTTTTGTCTTTTCAACATTTTTCAGGTTTTCCAATATTTTCCTTTCCATCATTTTTATTTTCCATTGAAACAAACATGGGAGAAGTACATTTTCCTTTTTTTTTTCTTTTTCTCTGAAATTCCTTGAAATATGCACAACCTAAGAAGATTTAATCAAATGCTAAAAAGCGTCAGTGTGTGAAGATGTTTGGGCTGGGGAGACCCGCATCGGCGCAACTAAACAAAATAATTACTCCCTTCATTTCAGAGATTGTTACATTTTGACTTTAATCGGTCAACTATCTTCGAATTTGACCACAAATTACTCATAAACAATAATAGTAAATAATTTAATAAAATCATATAATAAAAATTTAATTACTAAATTTTCATTATATAATTTTAATAATTTATTTATTAATATCGTTTAAGAGTAAATTGTGATCAAACGCGGAGACATTTGACCACATAATAGTAAAATGTAACACTTTTTTTGAAATAGTTTATACTCCCTCCATTTCGGAGAAATTGTTACAATTTGGATTTGCACCAATTTTAAGAAAAAGTAGAAAGTACAAGTAGAAAAAGTAAAGTGTTACACTTTTTCTGAAATAGAGGGAGTATTTATAAAGGATATCTAAAACCTTTACTGAGAGATTACTTTACTGAGAGAAAGAAGAGAAATAACATGCAGCCTCAAATTTCTACTCGCAGCGTTGTTTTACTTCCATGTATTGTATTAAAGAAAGAAACGTATAAACTCGTGTCCTGTATATCCCGGAAGGCTTGTTGCTTCACAATTATAATTCTTGAAATTAACTATTAAATTATTAATAAAATAACAAATAGAAAACAAAAGCACTCCTTTAAAAGACTTAGTTTTCACGAAATGCCTTGCTGAAGGTCTATCAGTTGCTAACGACTAATACTGCTGACATGGAATTCCCGAATGGTCTACTCTCAAGGTGTGCCAACTCAAATCCTCCACGTGTCTCGTACTATCTCACAAGAATCCCATCCAATGACAAGAATTTCAAGTTCAACATATCGTGCACCGAGTTTACTGCGTGTAATTATAAGATTTTTACTGTAATGGTAATGATTAATGATCATGAGATTACAACCTAGACCTGAGAGATTTCTTGTGCCTCTGATCTGAGCCCTGAGGGAGCCAAATTTACTGCAGTAGGTCCCATTAGTTGGGTAAATTAAATACACTGGGTCCCAGGAGATTAACTTCCAGAGATAATAAACTTACGTAGCCCCTAATGTGAGTATGTAAGAAGGGCTAGGATAATTATAATATCACAGTCACATTGTAATAATCTCAGTATACAATTACAAACTTAACAAGTGGTATCTAACAATTAAAAATTAATTTATAAATAGCTTTAAAAATTAGAATAAGACGGTATTTAGATAATTTATTTAGAGACGAATCTATATTGTCAAGAAAATCGATAATGTTATTGATCAAAACACCTATATTTTCAACATTGGTGTTTTTTCATATTACAACAATACATATTTCGTTAACAACATACACATTTTTGTTGATACATAAATATGTCAAATCCGTCATAGAATCCTTTGGAACGAATCCTAAGGCGTTTCAAGCTGTCTAAGGTCCAAGGCCTCAAGGTCCGACCCTAATGCCACCTCTTGTCCGACCCTCCTGAGTAAAACAGTGAACTGTACCTCAAAGACAGTAGGTTCGACCCAAACCATGGTCCGAGACCATGAGGGTCCGACCCGGACGATGGTCCGGACATAAGCCCCTAACCTCATAAGGAACCAAGTGGACTGGCACCAAGAGAGAAAGTGGGATCCGGGGCTATCAAGGTCCGAACCACTATGCCTTGTGGTTTGTGAAAGTTGCCTTCAGACAGGATGATGACCTGGACCAGACCCTCAGACCTACACTCTCGGACTTCAAAAGCCTTTAATTTCTCTCAAAGAATGACTATACTACCCTCGAAAGCCCAAAAGGAAAATGGGTTAAGTCTTCTTAATGGGCCATGGGCCTAATAGAGCATTGTTGGCACAATCCGAGCCTTACACTTGGCACGATCCAACGGAGCCCATCCTCTTTGGGAGATCTCTATATATATGGCACACATTCTCATGATAAAGGAGGTAAGTCAAGCCATCTTTACGAACTAATCCCGAACACTATACAGAGTAGATCTTCAGTCTCTCTCGAGTAAAGTCTTTACCCAGTTTGACACTACACAAACCGGGTCTTTGGTCCTAACCCCCCCCCCCCCCCCCAAGGTTACTTGTGCAGGTTCTTACCCTTTAGAGCTTCGGACCCTGGTGCTTTGGACCCAAGCTTCGGACCCTGGATCGGGACGAATCAGAGAGGTTTGGACTTGGAAGACTTGGGAAGAACTTACTTAGAGCTTGGGGGACATCACCCTCAACATTGTGACGCCGTCTGTGGGAATCTTTACGAAAAGTTTCATAGCTCTATAAGCAATGGCAAGACAAAGAAAGTCGGCGAGAACTGTCACTACTACAGTTGTAACTCCCGCTCCAAGGCTACGAGGTAGACCTCCTACTAGGAGAACATGATTTGCAAGGATCGCATCAAGGAATCGAGAGGAGTATCCAAGCGATGGACACACTGCTAGTGCCCCATCGGAGGATGAAAGAGTTGCTGATCCACCAGTGAGGACCCAAGGACTGGGAGTAACGGTCCAAGGAGTAGAAGGACATGTTCCCCTGTCAAGAACACATGGTCCTCCGCCAGGAAGGAACTTCACTCTCCCAAATGGCCAGATCGTTCGTCCAAATGAGTTTGGAATGAATGAGAATCAGTTCGGCCTCTTGCTCACTACTATCCAAGGTTGATTTGGATCCAACAACGTCTAACCTACTCCGCCATTGGCAGCTTCAAGGCAGACAGAACCTGCTCAGTCAAGGAATGAGCATCGCCATGTCTTGGAAAGGATAGGAGAACAAGGTCGACAAGATGATCTGCGCAACCTTATCAACATGAGTGCTACTGCATCTCAGGTTCATCGTGAGAGGAGCCCAGTGAGACCTAGGCTGGATGAAGCCGGTACTAGTCGCCATGCTGCTCTCCAAACCAGGCCAAAAGACCAAGTAGCGGAAAGTATCGTAGTAGTCCAAGTCGATGACCTTCCTGCTAACGTGGCCATCAACCCAAGAACGGGTGAGAGGCTTACTGCTGAACAAATCTACATTCAACAAAAGGCTTTGGAGACCCAGATTGCTAAGTTAGGCAAAATGGTTAAGGCTTATGAAAAGATAATGATGAGAGCTCCGAACCCATTATGTGATGCAATCAGAAGAGAGAGGAAGCGTCATGATTGCACTATCCCCAACCTTGAGCGTTACCATGGAGACACTTGCCCTGTTGCACATCTCACTAGGTATGAAAGTAAGATGGACACCAACGGATTGAATGACAACATGAAGGCTCTCAACTTCTCATCCACCCTCTTTGGAGAAGTGATGGATTGGTGGACCACTCTACCCGATGGTTCAATCAAGTCCTATGAGGATGTGGTCTCTCTCTTTTTGAAGAGATTTCAGAAGGCGAAGAAGAGGAAAAGATCAGTAGAGCACTTGGCTGGAATTATCCAAAGAGACAATGAGGATCTTAGGACCTTCCTAGAACGGTTCAACGCTGAAGTAAGTCAGGTTAAGTCTCACAGCATCAAAGAACGGGTCCGATACTTGTACACCAATCCTACAATGACGAACTCAGGAAGAAACTCTCCAATGAAGAGATTCCAAACGAAAAATACTTGGAAGATATATGTGAGGGAGTCTTGTATGGTGAGGAGTATAGGAGGAACGTTCCAGTAAGAGCAGGGACTAAGAAGGGAAAAGAGACGATGAGACTGGATCCCATGCCTCGTCCTGAAAAATTTGGGAAAATAAAGGATTTTAAAGATAAAAGAGAATTTCGTAGGGAGAGAACCCCTCCCAAGAGATATGCGGAGTACACTCGCCTCAATAGACCTAGATCCGACATCTTGGCATCTATTGTTGAAAAGAATGTGGATGTTCAATGGCCCAAGCCAGCGACGAATTGTAAAAGAAGCAAGGCTTCTAAAGAATATTGCAGATTCCATAAGTATAAAGGCCATTCCACGGAAGACTGCGTTCAGCTGAAAACTGAGATTGAAGGTTTGATAAGAACTGGCAAGATGAAAGGGATAATTTACGAAGAGGAACCTTCCCGTCACCAAAGGAATGAAAGGAGAGCAGAGCGTGATCAGGAAACTACGACAGGGTCTTTACCACCACCTCCCACGGGGATCCCTCCCCAACAAGCTCGGCGATACGACGAGTACTCCGAAAACTTAGAAACGGAAAACCTTCCCTATAGTGGAGTTATCAACACTATAGCAGGAGGTCCAAGTGGAGGAGACAATAGGAATTCTAGAGAAAGAACCGCCTAACATCTAAGGAACAACGATAGAGCTTATGCTCCTCCTGCTTTGAGATGATCGAACTTGATCTCTTTTGATGACAGTGAAATACCTCCCCCAGACGAGATCTCAGAGATCCGGACGTTCCATTGGTGATCTCCCTGGTCATTGCCACTTACAAGGATAATAAGGTGCTTATTGATACTAGAAGCTCTTCTAACATCATCTCCAAAAGAATTGTGGACTAAATTAATTTGGGAAGAATCGAGTATGGAAGAGTCTATACTTCACTAATGGGATTCGGAGGCTCTACAATTCGTCCCATTGGAAGTATCCCTCTACAAGTTTCCATGGGGACTTTCCCAACAAGAGTGACTCAAACAGTTCTATTCGTGGTAGTGGATAGTGTCTTTGATTACAATGTTATCTTAGGACGACCAGGCCTCAATCAATTCAAAGCCATCTCATCTCCACTGCACAATTGGGTTAAATTTCCTACTCCAAAAAGTGTAGGAGAAGAAGTAGGAAACATCAGGGAAGCATGGGAGTGCTACATTATGTCAACCATAAATGCCTCAGCTCCCGTTCTTACGGTCGCTGACAAGCCCGGTTTGCTCTCGCCCGCGACTCTTACACCTCCTAAAGAAGAGATAGGAGCTGGAGCTCTTAAGGAGAAATTTCCTAAGGCTGCAAGGATTGAACCTCATGAGACCTTAAAGGAGATCCAATTGGTAGAAGGGAGTCCTAAAAAGAAAACTAGGATTGGAACTGAGATGAGCATTGAAGTTGAGATGAAACTCATAGCTTGCCTGAAAAGTAATTGTGATGTCTTCGCTTGGAGCACTGACGATCTTAAGGGGATAGATCCAAGGATAGTTGTTCATCGTCTGAACATGGATCCTTCGATCAAATATATCCGCCAAAAGAGAAAAGACTTTGGACTCGTTGAGGACGCTATCATAGCCGGAGAAGTTGAGAGGCTCATGAAAGAGGGACACTTTGAGGAAGAAAGATATTCAGATTGGGTTTGCAATGTGGTACTCGCCGAGAAGGCTCCCGGCAAGTGGAGGATGTGCAATGACTTTACCAGGCTCAACAAGTTTTGCCCAAAAGATCCTTATCCCTTGCCTCGGATCGACCAATTGGTGGACTCCACAGCCGGATGTGCACTTTTAAGCTTCATGGATGCTTATCAGGGGTTTTATCAAATTAGAAAGACATTAAGAAGACAGCCTTCTTTGTGGCCGGAGGAGTTTATTGCTTCAAGGTTATGCCATTTGGACTGAAAAACACTAGAGCTACTTACCAACGTCTGGTAAATAAAATGTTCAAAGAAGAGATTGGCAAAACAATGGAAGTATATGTTGATGACATGTTGGTTAAGAGCAAGAAAGAGGAACAACACATCGAACACCTTAACAATTGCTTCTCTATCTTAAGGAAGTACGGGATGAAACTGAACCCTGATAAATGTATCTTTGGAGTGAAAGGGGGTAAGTTTCTCGGTTACATGGTCACGGAGAGAGGCATCAGTGCCAACCCGGAAAAGATTAAGGCTATTCTAGACCTGCCACAACTGAAAACCATCAATGAAGTCCAACAGCTCATATGTCGAGTTATGTCCTTAAGCCGCTTCATCTCCAGATCAGCGGAAAAGAACCTACTCTTCTTCAAGATATTGAGGAAAGGGGACAAGTTTGAGTGGACCAAAGAGTATGAAGAAGCCTTTGACAGTTTAAAGAAATATCTCCTCTCACCACCACTCTTGGCCAAACCAGTAGAAGGAGAACCCCTCTACTTGTATCTAGCAGTCACCAACGAGGCTATGAGTTCCGTGCTGGTTCGGATCCAAGCCAACGATCACATGCCTGTCTACTACCTAAGCAAGGCTCTAGCTAGAGAAGAGACTATCTATGCCCGATTGAGAAATTGGCGTATGCTTTGGTATACACTGCTCGGAGGTTAAAGCCCTACTTCATGTCACACAGGATTGTGGTTCTCACCAGTGAACCATTGAAACAAGTCCTTGGAAAGCCAGATCAATCTGGCCGCCTGTCCAAATGGGCAATCGAACTGAGCGAGTACGATATCGGATATCAGGCTCCATCAGCAAAGAAATCGCAAATCATAGCCGACTTCTTAGTCGATTACCCTGAAAAGGAAGAAGAAAATGTCAATGATCAGGTGAAAGAAGTTGAGTGCTTGATGATAACACAAGGAATGAACCTCTCTGAGCAAGCGAGAGTCAGTGAGAAAGAAGCAGGACAGGAAATCTATGATAACACTAAATTCAGGGGATTTCCATCTCAACCTATGGATGATTCTCTCATAGTGAGACACATGTTCCTTTTGGACGAAATGCTAAACACTCATGTGCTTGCATCTTCCGTCAAGAAGCAAGGGGAGATCCCAGAATATAAGAACATCGATGCTTCTATAGCACCCAAGGAACAAGGAAAAGGCACTTGGACACTATAAGCAGATGGATCTTCTACCGGTAGATTTGGAGGTATTGGAATACACCTTCAGAGCCCTGAAGGTGCTGAGTTGGATTATGCCATCACGCTTGATTTCAAGGTAACCAACAATGAAGCTGAGTACGAGGCACTCCTCGTTGGAATTAAGATGGCAAAATCCCTCCAAGTGAGAAGGATCAAAGCTTACACCGACTCACAACTAGTTGAATCTCAGTTTTCAGGGTCCTTCGCTGCTAAGGGCCCTAACATGATCAAATACCTGGAGTTGCTCAAAAAAGAGGTAGAGGACTTTGAAGAATTCACGTTGGAAAGGTTCGATAGGGAATGGAATGAGAAAGCTGACTCACTCTAAAAGTATGCCTCAGCTTCAGGGGCATTGGACACTAGGAGCATCATCCTATTGAATCTTAGGACTTCTTCGCTCATGAGTCCGGAACTACATATCTTGCTCTTAAGCACTGAATAGACCTGGATGACAGATATCTTCAATTACCTCAAGGACGGTTCTTTGCCCTCAGATCCAAAGGAAGCAAGGAGAGTTTTTTGCAGAGCCACTAGATATTTTATCCTTGGGGAAGATCTTTACAAGAAGTCTTTCAGTGGCACTCACTTGAGGTGCCTTGGACCTCAAGAGGCTAAAATTATTTTGGAGGAGATCCATAGCAGAAGTTGTGGGAGTCACTCCGGAGGCCGAGCTTTGGCTCAGAAAGTCATAAGATAAGGCTATTACTGGCCAACAATTGATAAGGATGCTTCAAAATTTGCTCGAGCATGTGATGATTGTCAGTACTATGCCAACGTTCCTCACCGCCCTACAAACCATATGATTCCGCCAATCAGCCTGTCCGTTTGATCAATGGGATAGATATAGTCGGTCCTTTCCCCCGTGGTACTCACCAAAAGAAGTTCATTATTGTTGCTGTGGAATACTTTACTAGGTGGGTTGCAGCGGAAGCCGTATCCACCATTACTGAGAACCGAGTGAGAACTTTCATTTGGAAAAACATCATTTGTCGCTTTGGATTACCCAGAGTCCTTGTCTCGGACAACGGAGCTCAATTCTCCGGAGTTAAACTTAAGGAATGGTGCAAATCCTTCAAGATGGAGCAACGTTTCACATCGGTTGGCTATCCCCAAGCTAATGGCCAAGTTGAGTCAACGAACAAGACAATTGTTAAGATGTTAGAGAAGAGGCTAAGGACTTCTCAAGGGAGTTGGGCAGATGACTTTTATGGGGTAATTTGGGCTCACCGTACCACCGCTAGAACTGCTACTCAGGTGACACCCTTTGCGTTAGTCTATGGCACTGAAGCAGTCATTCGTTCGGAAATCGCAGTTGAAACTCAAAGAATTCAACAGTATCAACCTATTGAGAATGAAGTGGAAAGGATCTATGACTTGGAGCTGCTTGAGGACAAAAGATACACTGCACTAGCTAACATCCACTGATACCAAACAATAGCTGCCCGAGCCTACAACAAGCACGTTAATGCTAAGGATCTACAGGTTGGCGACCTGGTTCTTAGAAGGGCAGACATTCTCAGTAATGTTCGAAAGCTTAAACCCAAATGGGAAGGTCCTTACAAGATCATTGGAGCAAGGGTCAATGGAAGCTATGAGTTAGAAGATGATCAGGGAAGGGTCTTGAAGAGAACTTGGAATGCCAAGAACCTTCAGAAGTTTTATGCTTAAGAACTACGTCAGTTACTTACTTTTGCCTGTTTTTGCTCTTTGGCCCTGAAGCCCACCAGTTGTAATTGCATTTACGTCAAATCAATACAACTTCTATGTTTTTCGATTACATCTATCTCAGTCTTAATTCTACTCTTCGGACTTACCTCTCCGAGCCATAGACATTTCCTATACAAAACATCACATGATCAAACTCTTAAGATTTGTCTTACAAACTTGCACAAAAGTGTAAGAACCGAAGACTCGGATTCAGAGATCCGAAGCAAAAGCCTCACAAAAATTTTTTGGAAACAACCGAGCCAAGCCACGGCGTCCAAAGCAATGAAGTCCGAACATAATTTTTAATCAAAGAATCCTCGGACCATCTACCTCTGCAGCCACCAACATTTTCGAGTTAGGCGAAAACAACTCACAGAAAATGTTGAAGTGTTGCAAAGGCTGACGGATCAAGGAATTGATCCTCCGTACCGAAGTGTGATATCTCCGACGCTCTCAAACAAATGAGTCCGAATGAAGCGCCTGCTAAGAAGCTCCTAGAACTGTCTACCTCTTCAACCATAACCATTTTCGGGTTCGGAAAACACTCAAAGAAAATGGTAAATGGTGGAAGAGACGGATGGGTCCAGGAATCGACCCTCCGAACCAGTTTAAGAATTCCGACATGTTCGAGTGGTCCGATCTCATCGTCCCTAGTGAGATCCAACTCATACAAGCCCTGCGGACAAGTGAAAGGCTCCTACGAGGCAGATCACACATAGGAGCGTCGGAATCGACCCGATCGATAAAATCTGAACTAAGGGATTTGAATCACTCACTGCCACAAAACAAAAATGGTACAAATTAGCCATACAATGCCAAGGTATTTATAGACGCCATCGACCAGTCACATGGGGACGCGTGCAACGTAACGATTACCATTGGGCTTGGGCTTGAGTTGGGCCTTTACTATTGGGCCTCCACTTCGGACCCATCGAAGAATCGAGCGGTTCGGACTAAATTCTTACTTCGAACCGATACTCAGCTCATGGCATGAATCATTATTTACAAGACTTTATGATTCGGACGCTCAGGATTGATACACTTGAACCTACGAATATCCGAACCTATAAAGTTTACTCGACCTATTTTTTGTTAAAGACGGTCCGAGCCACAATCACTTGAGTGGAATGATATTAAGATATTTCCGATATTATGGGCACATTGATTTGAAACAATCCGCTCGGACCATAGCTAAAGGACTGCGAACCGATCCTTTAAATTTGTTTGTTTCCCACCCCAAGTTTAAGTTTGTGAGTCGACTCGGATGTAATTCCAGTCGACCGAACTAGAGATACTTTAAACAAACATATACATCATGCATGTACCTGCTTGGAGTGTAGTTTCATAAGGAAGAATAGTAGCCGATCCGGAGCAGGACAATACTCCGAACCGACATCAGTACAAACAGGAGTACATAGAATCCGAGACAGAATAAGATTGACAACAAATTGTTCAACATTAAAAACAAATATTCAAATAAAAATTGTTTTAAGGTCCAAAGACCTTTACACTATTCATGGGGCATACCCCACCTTCAATTGGTCCGGCTCGCAGAAGGATTGGCATGGCACTCTAGTTAGGCACGGTCGGGGACACTCTCCGGATCATCATGCTGAGAAGCCTGGTGCTCGGACAACCTCTTGGCTCGTTCCTCTCTTTTCTTCCGGATGAATTCCGGGCACTCTTTGAATAGGTCCAAGTCTCGGTCGTGGCCTAGCACCGGACCAGGGATCTTCAGCCACTCACGGTTGTGGTCCGCATACTCCTCGACTGGCACGAAGACATGGGACATCAGGACCTCTGGAACGAAAGCAGACAAGTACGGACCACCATGATTGTACTTGTGCTCCTCATTCTCCTCATACACGAGTTCAACGAACTCGGACTGAAACAGAGCATTGTCCTCCACATCCTCCGAGACGAAAGCAGACCCATTCGGTGCATTGAAGGCTGACACCCCTTCCTCCTCCAAGTTGTAGTCATTCGGAACGAGACCCTTCTTTTGGAGTTGGCCCACTACTGCATTGAAACCGTCTTGCCGAGCCGCATCATACTTGGTGTCCAAATGGAACCGATGTGCATCCGAATTCAAGTAATCTTGGACAGCCTCGGTTCGGACCATCAGTAAATGCTCGAGCATGCGGTCCTTGAAGTTCCGGGAGACCGCAGTGAAGTCGCTCATGCCCTCTCTATAGGCCTCCAAGTCCGTCTCCAAGGCCCGAATAGAACTCTTCAACTTTTCCTTTTCGGCCTCGGATTCCTTCAACGAGACGAGTGCCTTCCTATATTTCTCCTTGTAAACCACGGCCTTATTCGCCTCGGCCTCTCTACTCGCCTCGAACTTGGACAACTCCACTTCCAATGTGGTCCTCCGACCCGCCACCTCGGAACATGCTCGGACAGCAGCAGTAAGCTAAAAACAAAAACAGAAAGTTCGAGTCCATAAAAGATGCACTTTCAAGAGATTGGAAAACTAAAAAGTGCGTTCGGAACTAAGATTACCTTCCGGTGAGCAGTAGCAAGCTCAACAATCCTTTCCAGCTCCGGAACGGAAGCCAACCGCGCAACCTCGGACTCAAGGTCCGAATCCTCAACCATCACTACAAGAAAAGTCGGTTTTAGGGACGGAAATTAGGGACGGATAATATCCGTCCCTAATTTAGGGACGAATCGGCGAGTTTAGGGACGGATTAGGGACGGATAGGCCTATCCGTCCCTAAGCCGTCCTTGATTAGGGACGGATTACATAATCCGTCCCTAATCCGTGCTTAATTAGGGACGGATTATGTAATCCCTAATCAAATCCCTTTTAGGGATGATTTTTATCCGTCCCTAAAACAGTTGACCTGGAAAAAAAAAAAAATTTAGTGATGGATAGATATCCGTCCCTAATTGTAGAGACGGCTTAGGGACGGATAAATATCCGTCCCTAAAAGTCCAGTGTTCATAACAGAACACGGGCAGATTCTTCTTAATTTCTTCCTTTCTTCCCCCAATTCGTCCCAAACATTTTCCGGCCAAATCTCGACGATTCCGGCCAATCTTGGTCTCGTTTCGAAGCTCGTCGGACAAGGAGCTCGGATTGTGCATCAATTTCAACTTTCATCCGCTATTTTTTCCGAAATTGGAGGTATTTTGGCTAAAACCCTTACTTTTTAAAATTTGGGAATTTTATGAATTTCGACTAGTTTGATCAATTGGATTGTTATAGGAAGTATGTAGTAGATAATTTAGCTTATATTACGTATTGGGTTAGCTTTGAGGTGTGAAATTGATATATTTATTGTGAAATTGGATTGCTAGTATGATGTTACTATTATTGTAATTGTGTAGGGTATTTACTTAGCTATTTTCAGATATCGTTTAGGATTATGAAGATTTAATTGTGTGTTTGGAGACAATTTGGTGATTTTGGTGATTTTAATATAATTTTGGAGTATTAACATAAAACAATCAATAATAT
This sequence comes from Plantago major, assembly GCA_026545765.1. Classification (NCBI taxonomy): domain Eukaryota; kingdom Viridiplantae; phylum Streptophyta; class Magnoliopsida; order Lamiales; family Plantaginaceae; genus Plantago; species Plantago major. Next base: position 7,260,070 of record CM048840.1, read on the forward strand.
TTTCATCTACAATTTGTAATGTTAATAGATATATGGAAGTTTAACTACTAGAAAATTGAATCGTAAAATGCATGTAATTCATTACCAATTGTTACCGTATCATAATTAAAAATGTAATTGTAATTGTAATGAAACTAAATACGTAATGGTATAAATGTTATAACTACCAAAGGATTGAATTGTAATAGTAAAATGCATGTAATTCATTACCAATTGTTACCGTATCATAATTAAAAATGTAATTGTAATTGTAATGAAACTAAATACGTAATTGTATAAATGTTATAAATCTAATAAATTGAGACGCAGGTTAATTGTTGAATTATGAATCCCGATCGTTCATGGATGTACCGTCGCCTTTATTAATGTAATTCAATCTAGTTTTGTGGAAGGGTTGAAGCCTTCATTGCTTTTGCACTTACGCACTACTTGTTCGAGTCGGGGATGATGAAGTGCCCTGCAATGCGAACAAATGTAGGAATAGACAATTTTTGCCTCCTAGAACGGTAGTCGAGCACTTGAAACGTAAGGGGTTCGTAGCTGAGTATGAGGTATGGTGTTATCATGGTGAGGAATCAATACCGTTCATGGACTATGGGAGTATTCCTAAGCGTAAAAGAAGGAAGCAAAATGTGATGGGTAGTACTCAAAATACGTCCACATCTGATGCTAATCCTGATCATGAGAGGATTGAGCAAATGGTGTATGATGTTGCGGGTCCAGAGTTCATGGACACCGATCGGGATGTGGAGGAGCCACCGAATTCCGAGGATCAGGTGTTCTTTGACTTGTTGGAATCATCAAAGAAGCCAATTTAGCCGGGGTGTCAGAAGCACACTGAGTTGTCTTTGTTGTCTCGGCTAATGAGTTGTAAGGCCGAGGGTGGCCAATCTGAAGTGAGCTTCAATAACTACGTACAATTGTTATCAGAGTGTTGCCTGAACTAAACTAGTACCCACCAACTTTTACCAAGCGAAGAAAAGATGCGGGGTTGGGGTTTTATGGTAACCATAGACTGTTGTCCGGATATGTGCATGATCTATTGGGGGGAGGATGTAGATCTACTGAAGTGCAAGTTTTGTGGTAAGGACCGCTATAAGCGTTACAAGGAGGGGGCTTCAAGGAAACGCCAGAAGAAAAATCTCCCACATAAGAAAATGTGGTACTTCCCTCTAGCACCTCGTTTGAAGAGGTTGTACGCTTCAAGTGCTTGTGCTGATAAAATGCGTTGGCACAAGGAGAGAGTAAGGGAGGCGGATGCAGTGGGTATAATGGAGCACCCATCGACTCACGGCATGGAAAGAGTTCGACAAGACATATCCGAGTTTGCACCGAATCTAGAAATGTACGTTTGGGGCTTTGCGGATGGTTTTAACCCGCTTGGAAGTGACCGAAGTACTCTTGTTGGCGATCATGCCGACACTGCATAACCCCCGGTGAGTGCATGAAGGAACCGTTCATGTTCTTGGCGCATTGGTGCGGCCGGTGATCCAGATGTGCCGGATGTGTTCTTGCGACCTTAATTAAGGAGCTGATTGAGTTGTGGGAAAATGGTATCCTGCATATGATGTGTCAACGAAGAAGAACTTTACCTTGAGCAAAGACTATTGTGGACCGTGAGTGATTTTCCGCTTATTCAATGCTATCGAAGGAAAAGCTGCGGGTTTTCATGCTTGTCCACATTGTTTGGAGGACACCGATGCATTCGCATCAAGGAGAGCGGAAAGAATCTTGGTTTGACGCCATCACGTAGGTTTCTACCAAGGAACCATCCGTTTAGGGAGAACAAGACTCAATTCTTGAAAAACAAAGTAGAGATTAAAGGCCCTCCGAGACAACTTACTGGTGCACAGATACTTGCGGAGATTGATAGGCTGGGTCTTATGAAAGTGACTGAACTTGGTAAGATTATAAGACTTCGAAGGGAGAAGCCGGGTGAAGGAGGGGAGAAGTGGTCTACGCTCCCGGAGAGGATGAAGCATCATTATTTTGATGAGATGCGGGTAAGCTTAAATGTTACAAAGCTTTATCCATGTTCTTTGACTTGTTGTGCTGATTGAGTGGTATGTTAGCCACATCAGATTGGGTGATATGTTAGTCACCATTGTGTTAGTAAATTTTAGGACAATTTGAGTGGTATGTTAGCCATTGTACTTGGGTGATATGTTAGTCACCATTATCGAACTTGTTGTCTTGATTTCGTGGTATGTTAGCCATGATTGGGTGATATGTTAGTCACCATTGTGTTAGTAAATTTTAGGACAATTTGAGTGGTATGTTAGCCATTAATTGAGTGATATGTTAGTCACTGTTCTTTCACACTGTGTTGATTTCGTGGTATGTTAGCCACTGTACTTGGGTGATATGTTAGTCACCATTACTGAACTTGTTGTGCTGATTTCGTGGTATGTTAGCCACTGTACTTGTGTTTACTTTAAATTCCAGCTTTCATTAATCTATTTGGGCTTGCTACTTATGGAAATGTTGTAGAAGTACTACTATTCAATGCCCTCATTCCCCAACCGTGGCCTGCCAGACCTGGGTCAGAGTGTTATAAGAGGATGGTTTGCAACATGAAAGCCTCTGAGGTAAAGCCGCAGTGGATGGGGGATGATGAGTGGGCACGTTGGCAGGAGTACTGGAGAGATCCTTTGGTCGTGGACATGGCGGAGAAGAACAGAGCGAACCGGTTGACTGAGGCGCGAGATGGTACAGGCACCTCCAGGCATCATTATGGGTCGCGGGCTGTTGTTACAGACCGCCAGATGTCGGTTAGTATATATGTTATTTCTGACTTGCAATATGATTTGTACTTATGTTTTTTGCTTTCATTTCTAACAACTTTCTACTTGTTTGCATGTTCTTCAGCTCCATGCCGGGGAGCCCACTACTGCTCTTCACCACTTCAAGAAGGCAAAAATGAAGAATGGCATGTGGTGATCCTAGGGAGCAAATTGGGGTATGTTTCTTTGTTAAGGTTCACATTTATATTTGTGTATATTATGGCTCGAGCGTATCTTCCTAAAACTGTATCTCATTTCGTATGCACTACACTATTGTAGACTGAGGTGGAGCGGATTATGGAGGAGAGGATGATCGATGGTCATGAACTCACAATTCGAGAGCAGGACCAAATATTCTTCCAAGTTAATCCGATGGACGCTAAGGGTCGAGTGTATGGGCTCGGCAGTTTGGGCCCTTCATTGACACCGGCGGTAGCTTCTCCGTGTCGCAGTAGGCATCCTCATCACATGAAAATTTCTACACTCAAGAGCAGGTGAATGAGCTGATGAATCCTCTCAAGCAAACGATCGATCAACTTCTAGAGCAGCAAGCTCATATCACTCGTCGGATGGATGAGATGACACAACAGATGTTCGTCATAACCAACAACCACCGCCTCCTCCCGGTTCTTAGATGCTCATGTACTTACGTTGTTCTAGATACATACTTTTCACACTATTCATTTTATTCGGATATTTAGTCTTTTGTTCGGATATTTTATCGAATCTCTATTTTAATTAATGCAATGTTATCACTTTCGGGTATATTATCTACGACTACATTGTAAAACACATAAAAATTTAAAAAAATTAAAAAAAACAGTTTAGGGACGGATAAATGGTCACAGCCATTAGAGACGGATATTATCCGTCTCTAATGGTGTTTGACCATTAGGGACGGATAAAATCCGTCCCTGGTTAGGGACGGATAATATATCCGTCCCTAAACGGTTAGAGACGCCCGTTTTAAGGACGGGCGTCCCTATCCGTCCCTAACGGATTAGGGACGAATCGGCAAGGGTTTAACCTGATTTTTCTTGTAGTACATTAGCCCCTTACGCTTCTTGGCAGGAGGGATTGGGCCCTCGGAAACACGCTTCACACCAGTTGAACCACTGGCTCCGACCTCCTTTGTTACTGGCTTCAGTGGTCTTTTGGCACCTTTGGCAGCAACGGTCTAAATTATAGGAGATATTTGTGAAACCTGAAAACTTTTGTACTCCTGGTTAGGTGCCATTTGTATACTTGGTGGAATCTGGCATATCTTAATTAAACCATTCGCGTGGGCTCGACGTCTTCCCTTTGTCCGGAGTGGCTAGGCTTTGCTTTGGCTCTCCGACCACTTCCATTCGAAGATCTTCAGCCCGGAACGTCGCAGCGTTCCGAGGCTCGGCCATGGGAAGCGTGGTTGACGTTTTTATCACATGATCTCGGAGACCCTGCCTCTGCTCCTCCTTTTGGGCCTTAAGTTGTTGCCTCTTGAGCTCTCTCATGGCCGACATAGTGTACTCAAACCAAAAGATCGAACACAAATGAGGATTAGTATGAAGCGGCAAGATAAATAATTAAGCAACAATGGAAAGCAGGACCGAGCCAATAAAAGTTAGAAATATAAAACTTATTTCTAACAGGGGTGACTCGAACCATGGCACATCTTCGAGTCACTCACCAAAATCTTCTTTCTCATCACAGAAACTCGGACTCGATAGTCCAGCCAGGTACGGAAGTGGTTGACAAATCAACCCACGGAAGAAGTACTTCTCCAATTCCTCTTTGCTATGGAGAGCTTGCATCCACTGTGGAATGTTCTGAGCCGTGGGCCTTCAGTCCGAAAGTGTCCCTCGGAAAAACTTCTTCTCAAAGTTCCACCGGACTCTTTGAGCCTCGGACTGCCAGGTTTCAAGGCGGCTCGGACGAAAATATATCTCTGCCACCATTTGATCCCTAACGAGGAGATCGGATCCTCGAAGAAGGTGTAAGCTTGCCGAACTACTAGAGTATAGAAGAATTGATGGGGCCTGCTCAGAATGATGCTGAATAGCTTCCGGAAATTGTCGAAGGTGATTGGGATCCCCTTGTGTTTACACAGCACTCCGAAACACATCAGGTTCCCAACTGAATTAGGAATCACTTGGTGCGGACTTATCACAATTCCATTGAGAACTTCTAGCAACTCAGAGGCGACAGGTATACGCCACCCACAGTGCAACAAGGCCTCATGCACGCACATGTCACTACAAAAAACCTGGTCTGTAGCGACGGATAGATCCGTCGCTACAGACCAGCTATCCGTCGCCCCAGCTCTGGCGACGGATAGAAAATCCGTCGCCCCCTGGAGCTGTGGCGACGGATAATAATCCGTCGTCCAATTCGCGACGGATTGGACGACGGATTATATGTTTGACCAATTTTTTTTTTTTAATTCCGAAATATAACGACGGATAGATTCTATCCATCGTCATATTTAGCGACGGATAGAATCTATCCGTCTCTAAATATCGCGACGGATAGATTCTATTCGTCGCTAAATATTTTAACTGGACTAGTGACGGAATTTGAAATTCCGTCACTAATTCCGTCACTATTTATTTCATATTAATCCCTATTTTTCGTGGTTCACCTATTTAATCAATATAATGTTCGATAATAAATCAATAATACGGAAAATGTTTCAATGAATAAAAAAGTAATATTCGGAGCTGGAGAAATTATCCAAACAAGTGTAAATATGGAAAAAAATCCGAACATACAGATACATAACTAGCTATCAGACGGGGGTGGGTGTGGGTGATGGCGGAACTGGGACATGAATCGCTCCATTCAGAATCAAGGCGCCGTTTCTCCTCCTTTGTTCTCTGGCGTGTCGCTCCATCGCGTCCTTTGTTGCTCCATCTCTTGAGTTAGCCGAGCAACTTTGTTCCACGACCGCATCCATTTCGAGACACAGTCCAGTGTAAACCGGACGTCTGGATCTGGGATGATGATGAGGAGCACCCGGACTAGCCAGATGCAAACCGAGGCTCCGAGTCCATATATTCGTCCTTTCTTGTCCGGTTTGACCTCTAGGAAGATGTTGTCAACTTGTTCATTGACAACACATCACCCGCCTCGCCCTCCGCCGCCACCGAGCATCAACCTCACTGAAATCGTAAATAGCAGATATCATGATCGATTCGCTTTTAAAAAGTAACTTGTAATAGTGTATAAATATGAACTTTAAGCAACATAAACATACCAATAGATAGGCCCGACGATGGTCCATACCGCCTTATCCTTGGCCTTCTTGAAGATGGCATACTGGATGTCACCTCCCCGTGCCACCACAATCAAACCAGATCTAGTCAACAATTTATCATCTACAAGTAATAGAGCAAGAGACTTCATACATACACGTAATGCTAGATTGCAAAACATATATACGCACCGATTGTTAATAATCGGTGTGAGATCGCCTCCCAGGTGGTGAACGGCCTTCTGCCAGACGATCGGGATGCCCGGTTCACTGTTGGTCCAAGCAACGCCCCGACATCGATTCGGTGCCGATGAGGCATCCCAAAGGCCCACTCCACGCATCAACTCTGGAGGGATTGGGCACCCCGATCCCGAATGGCCTTCCACGCATGCACCATATCCTCAGATAGCTTTGGATCCCACCAGTCTAAAACGCGCCAGATCTGGGATCAACTCACGGGAATGAAGTACTCCTTCTACATTCCCAATTTCATACAACATCCAAAGTCAATACATGTCCTAACAACATAACAGATATGGTGACTAACATATCACCCAAATAAAGTGGCTAACATACCACTCACATATAGTGGCTAACATACCACTCACATTGTCCTAAAATTTACTAACAGATATGGTGACTAACATATCACCCAAATAAAGTGGCTAACATACCACTCACATACAGTGGCTAACATACCACTCACATTGTCCTAAAATTTACTAACACAATGGTGACTAACATATCACCCAAATAAAGTGGCTAACATACCACTCACATACAGTGGCTAACATACCACTCACATTGTCCTAAAATTTACTAACACAATGGTGACTAACATATCACCCAAATAAAGTGGCTAACATACCACTCACATACAGTGGCTAACATACCACTCATATTAAAACGATTATAATTACAAACAAATGAATGTCATATTTTAACTTACCCTCAGCTCATCGAAGTACTCGGCCCTCATGCGCTCCGAGATGTGGCTCCAACACTCACCACCCTGCACCGGTGGCTCTCTCCTGCTCTCTCCTGCTAGAGGGAAGTACCACATTTTCTTATGTGAGAGATTTTTCTTTTGTCGTTTCTTTTCTTGTAGCTCCTTGTAACGCCGTTCCTTACCACGTAACTTGCATTCTATTAGATCGCATCCTCCTCCCAATATATCATGCACATTTTCTGACAACAGCATGGTTACCATGCATGACCTAATCCCCGCATCTTTTTCTTCGCTTGGTAAAAGTTGGTAGGAACTAGGTTTTCTTCAGGACAAAGGTCATACATTACGTCAACCCATTCATTGAAGCTCGTTTCAGATTGCTGGACATTAGCCTTACAACTCATTAGCCGAGCTAACAAAGACAACTCAGTGAGCTTACACCCCGGGTAAACCGGCTTCCTTGATGATTCTAACAAGTCAAAGAACAACTGATCCTCGGGATTCGGTGGATCCTCCACCTCCACCTCGGTTTCAGTGTTGGTTGTGTCCCTGAACTCCGCCCCTGCAGCATCGTACACCATTTGTTCGACTCGAGCTCGAATAGCATCGCCTTCAGATGTACTTTGTTCCCCGACTTGTTCATTTTTTCTCTTCCTTCTACGCTGTCTGTATTGGTCATATGTATTGGACGGTGCTGCTTCCTCACCATGATGATTCCATACCTGATACGCAGGCAGGAATCCATTTTTCCTCAAGTGCTGGACTACCACTTTAGGAGTCACGTATTGCTTGTTTCTGCACTGTTTCATTGCACAAGGACACTTTATCAACCCATCCTTAACACAAGCCGGATTTGAGATTGCAAAAGCAATGAAACCTTCAACCCCTTTCAGAAAACTCCATTGAACTCTGCCATTAAGAGTACGACAATACATCCATGAACGATCGGTATTCATTGAATAATTAGATAATAACCTGACACGTTTGAATTCATTAGATCGAGGTCTTTCACTTACGGTAATAAATCAATTTCACAATAATTCAATCAATTGCTACGTAATATAAGTTATATTAGCTTCAGTCAATTGTTAAGGCATTACATAATATAAGTTACATCAGCTTCAAAATTTTACCATAATATTTGGTTTCATATATATATCAACTAATGATTACTAGTTATACAAGCCTAGAGACAAAACGGATGAAACTCCTCATTCTCATGCACCCCCTTCCTCATCACTTGTGACGCTCCCTACCACAGAACTTGCATTCCAACAGATCTACATCCTCCTCCCAATACACCATGCACATGTTCCGACAAGTAGAAAGACACTCAATAGGCGGCCCCAAACCCCGCCTCTCCCTCCACTTGAGGTATGCCATGGACGGTGCTTCCTCACCGTGATGAATCCATACATGATACTCAGGCATGAATCCATAACGTCGCAAGTGCTCGAATACTGTTGTAGGCATCATAAATTGCTTGTTTCTGCAGGTTTCCAATGTGCAAGGACACTTTATCAACCCCCCAATTGCACAAACCGGACGTCCCATGGCAAACGAGATGAAACTTTTAACCCCTTCTACAAAACTCCTAGAAACTCTGCCATTTACCGCGCGATAAATCGTCCATGAACGGTCGGAATTCATTGTATACTTTATTTTTAACCTGAGACGTTCCAATTGATTAGATCGTATTTAATTTATTAGATCGATTCCAATTTGGATAAGAAGATTGTAGAGGTTAATTGTTAATTATTATATGTTGCTTATAAATTAATTATTAATTAAGTGTTCGATATGTTACAAAATTGGGCATATAATTTAACCATTTCAACCTCTTAGTACATATATTATATACTTAACATACATATCAAATTAACTAATTACTCTATACATATCGAATTACTACATATATTCATATCAAATTACATACTTAACATACAAATTTATCAAATCAAAACTACATACTTCTATACTTAACAAACATATCAAATTAACTAAACTAACTGTATATACTTAACACACAAATCAAACTAACTACATACATACCAAACTTAACATACTACATACATTCATATCATTAATTAAACTAACTATCAAATTGAACAAATTACATATAATTGATCAAATTAACTAAACTAACTACTACATACTTATCATATATACATATAATTGCTCAAATTAATCAAAATAAACAAAATCCCCAAATTTTTAAAAACTAGGGTTTTAGCCAAAATACCTTGATTAATCGGTAGAAATATGAAATTGATCGAAGAACCAAACTCCTTGTCACACGAGCTTCGATTAGGCACCAAGATTGACCGGAATAACGGATGATTGGCCGGAAAACGGATTGAGGAGAAGAAGAAAATGAGGATGAAAGAATGAAGAAGATGAAGAAAATGAGGACATTCTGCCTCTCTGCCCGGAAATATGAAACTCTGGGCCGACGGACACGTATCCGTCGGCCCAGAGTTGTTGATCCGTCGCCATTTTGGGCGACGGATACATTATAGCGACGGATAATCTATCCGTCGCCCAGTTTTTTAAAAAAAAATTATTTCTTTTTTTTTTAATAAAAGTCAAACTTGGGCGACGGATAATTATTATCCGTCGCCCAATTTAGCGACGGATAACTATTATCCGTCGCCAAACGGGGCGACGGATAACTATTATCCGTCGCCAAACGGGGCGACGGATAGATTCCGTCGCCCCAATTAGCGATCCGTCGTTATGGGAATCCGTCGCCCCATAACGTCGTTTTTTTCTGATTTTCTTGTAGTGTGTATCCAAGCGGCGGATTGTAAAAAGCATGAGCTCCGTCCGGAATTAAAATCTCCACGGAGTCCGGAATCTCGTATCTTCTCCGGAGCTCTGCCACCTCATCTGCAGTAACGGTCGAAGGACACGTAGGGAGAAGGTCATCAAAATTCAGCTCCTCATCAGGGTCTGGGTGAGTCACTTGCAGACGTGTCCGAGGGAACTTAATCCGGATCACGTCATCACCCTTATTCTTGCCTCCCTTGGACGATTAAGAGGCAACTCCCCGGCTAAACCCTTGGGTAGAACTTTCTCCTCTCGGGCGACTCGTGCCCGGACGATCAGAAGCCTTGGTCCAGACCAAAGGCACTTCATCCTCCTCTTCCTCCTCACCCTCTTCTTCTCCTCCAACAACAGTTTTCTCCTCAACTTTTTCGTCCTCGGACGATGAAGACAATTCCACCACAGTCCGAATCGGACTCACGACTCGGACAGTCTCCTCTACCCCTGCCTCGAACACACCTAACTCGGGGAGCTCATCGGTCGTATAATGAACCTCTTCTACATTGATTTCGTGTGGATCCAGAATGAAAGGGATTTGATTAGGGTTAATCCTAGTGTTATAACCTAAGTTTCTACAAAGGGCTCGGATCTCTACCGGTAGTTCGGGCTCATCATTGCTCCGACGCGAGCTGCTTATTATCCGAGTGGCCATCTCGTGAACCGTCATTGCGTCCTGCACATTTGAAGATTCCGGGTAATCTCGCATGTTCGGATACTTCGATCCGGGCATGACTAATCGAAAAGATGGAGAGCTCACCTCGGGTTCTTCACCACTTCGGTTCGACACATATCCGTGACCCCGTTGATCCTCCACATTACCAATGTCAACCTCTTCAGAGGTCACCGAGTAGGAGGATTCATTGGCTACATACTCGCCGGCTTCGATACGGTTTTGGCTATCGCTCTCGGACATCTTAGGGAAAGAAAGGAGGTCCTACAAGTTGAAGGTTCATGGTCCGAGGGTCCATTTATGTAACTTATGGTTAAAGCCCATAAAGGGTTCGGAGGGAACTAAGTGTTGGCGGATGTAATTAGTTCGAAGTTAGTACGCAGTTAGTACAAACAACTTAGAGGTTCCGAAGAGACCTACTACATACGCCCGAACGGACTACATACAACACTTATCCGAACGAGAAAAACTTCCAAGGAATTTCCAAAGAGGTAACTACTTTAGCAAAATTACAAGAGAACGAAGGAACACTTACTTGCAAAAACACGAAAGCTTGGATTGAAGTGATGAGCTCAAATTATACTCTAAATAACTTAAGAGAATAAGCTGTAGTTGTAGACTATGCTTAACTCGGTATCGTTCTCTAGGAAATTAATCAGGCTACCACAACAAATGAGAGTAAACAGTTTGTTTGTAAGTAACATATAGATTTGAGTGGTTGTACTTCTAAAACATAGATTAAAACAGGAAACAGATAAACTGGTTTGATCAAAGAGAGAAGATGAACACAGTAGTAATGATCAAGTAATGCTAATTCGTTCTAGGGCAATCATTCATATTTGTCACACGGTCGGCGTACATAAATCAATCAATCCAATTCAACCAATCGTTATTTGAATATTTAAAACTAGAGAAATCGTGGGTTGTCAATCCATGATCCTTAACCGAAAATGATTTTGAGAATTTAAAAATAGCTTATTGGATTGAAGGTTTTACGAAGATTTCAAACTAGACAAACCTATATGAACGAATCCTAACCCTAGAAACGAATATGCAAGACTATCACATAACTACCGTGTTCGGAGTGATTTAACTACTCATGAGGGAAGCAAAGATGAAAGAATGCATGGTATAGATTACGCAAAGCATAAACATGGTGATAATCGCATGCAAGATCATACAATTCGATAAACAGAAGAAAATACGAATTGAAGATAAACAATAGAGAGTTATCA